>OZ018392.1:20832558-21564027 GCA_963969525.1 Ontholestes murinus | reverse complement strand
GTTTGTAATTGGTGAAAAGTCAGAGCTCTTCTGGATTGATTTTTATTTAGTATTATATATATATATATATATATATATATATAATATATATATATATATATAATTACTTAATGTAATCAATTAATTATATACCGGGTGACCCATTTTAATAAATCCACTGGAATATCTCGACACATATGCGTCCTACGAAAAAATGTTTCAAATAAAAAGTTTGATGGTTTCGAAAGGGCCATCTGATCCTATACAAATTTTTTCACCCCCACCCTCAGGGGGCCGGGCAGGGGGTCAACTTTTATATCTTAAATGGGAACCCTTATTTTTTTATTGCAGCTTCGGATTCTACATAAAAAAAATATGAAGATTTCATTTGAACTTTTTTTCGAATTCGTGATAGATGGCGCTGCAGTAGCAAAAATAACATTAATCAAGTCAAAACCGATAAAATGACGATAAAATCGTCACTTTTAATTGTTCGCCATTGAAATGGAGCTGCGTCATCTTATCCGCGTAGGCTCAATGCATCAGTGAATGGCTGGTTCTTCTAGCAAAATTGTTGACAAAAAGATGCTAAACCGCGCCCCGTTTACTTCCTGGAAAATGAAACAAACCGTCTGACGAAAATCATAACAAACATTCTGGCGAAAATCAAAACAAGCAATTTGCCAAAAATGTTGTTTAGTTGCAATTAGTTTTCCGGACAGTTCGCACAAAAAATGCGGCGGCTCGTGATAATTGCATTATCTGACAATCAACCGAAATGGCCGATTATTCACCGAATGAGAATGTGGATTGCAGCGCCATCTATCACGAATTCGAAAAAAAAGTTCAAATAAAATCTTCATATTTTTTTATGTAGAATCCGAACCTGCAATAAAAAATAAGGGTTCCCATTTAAGATATAAAAGTTGACCCCCTGCCCGCCCCCCTGGAGGGTGGGGGTGAAAAAATTTGTATAGGATCAGATGGCCCTTTCGAAACCATCAAACTTTTATTTGAAACATTTTTTTGTAAGACGCATATGTGTCGAGATATTCCAGTGGATTTATTAAAATGGGTCACCCTGTATATATATATTAATTATTATTTCTATTAATAACCATCAATACAATTACCGCAACACGATCAGTCTATAATTAAGTTCGACAACTTGTAGCAATTACCGGGTAGCACTGAGGTTATGTTATCCAACTATACTATTAATTTTGGCCAATTCTCTATATTAACGTATACAGATGTTATTGAATTCGAACAAAGTTTGTACCCGATATACACAATCCCCGCGGAGTTCGCCGACAAAAAGGGCGAATGTAATTAATTCCCCGGCTTAATTAAATCTAAATCTTCGGATAAGGAAGCGATACGGACACGGCTGAAATATATAAGGCGAATTAATCACAATGCAGGTGTGAAATTCATAATAAATTACAAAAATATGTCAACTAAAGTTGTAGACGTATTTTACGCTTTCTTATTTTAACAAAAATTTTAATTAAAAACAATATTTACAAAATTATATATCCGTTAGGATTTCCAGCTAATGAGAAAATTTCGCTTTTTGTTTTCTTCCACTCAAACCTTTAATTAAAGTAGGGTATGAATTGTAAAGTTTGCAATTATCTCTTTTTATTTTGGCAAGAATTGTCCAGGGATTTGTCAGTCAACAAACTTTCCAAATTATTATTTTTATGAAATTAGATAAAAGCAGAATGTGCCTTTATATTCTGTTACGACACATTTTTACATGACATTATTGTGTAATATCATATATTTAATAACAGAAACCTGTATATATAATCATATATTTTAAATGAAATCACTATAATTATTTTATCTTATTTATTAATTTTTGCTTTATTTCTCTTCTTAAATTAATCTAAAATACATACTATTATGAATAATAGTACTATAATAATTTAAGAGATACTTATTGTTAAACTAGTATTTATTTTATATGGATTATTTTGTTAATATACCTAATATTTAGTCATTTTTATATATCATAGTTGAACTAATTATTCTTTTCTTTGTTTCAGTTAAGAAGGCTCACTACGTAGGAGCTCAAGGTGAGTGTATAGTGGAGCGCAGCGACGCCGACGTGGCGGTCGTAATTAAACCGAATTGAACCAAAACATAATTATCCCGCGAACTCCATTGTATCTGGAAAACCTACCCCGCCGCAGAGTACGCCCCCGTTCCTTTCCATCCAGCAGCAGACACCACTTGGCACGTATTCTCTGCCGCCCTAAGTTGTTGAATCAATACCAAAAAAGGATCGCGCGAGGACCAACAAAAGCACAATTCATCTAAAATCTATTGAACGCTTTACGTTTTAGTTTTTTTCTAATGGTTTATTGTTTGCTATAATATACTGCACGTTCAATAATAAATATGTCTGCATTTAAAATATATACAGGGTGAGTTTTTTAGATGTTCTCTATGAGGATCTTGGAAACGATTAGAGATATAAATCGGTTAAATGCCAAAAAATAATTCTATGAGACGAATTAAATTGCTGAGTCAATCATCTCTAGAAGGCTTTAATTTGAAATACTAAGGTTTTTGACATTCCGAAAAAATAACTAATATGGATACTTTCCGAGGTTATAAAGTTTTGGATGGTTCACACCTAAAAACTGCGAAGATATCACTTAAAAATTAGTTACTATTGAAGGCACTGGCACATAAGGCCCTAAGCAATAAGGTGATATAGCGTATGAAACTAGGGATTCGTTTAATTTTAGTAGTAAATGTGGGGAATAAAAGTAATACTTATCAGAGTGGTTGTAAAAATAGTTTTTAATTGTAAAGAAAAAACATGCCCATCAAGAATTTATATGGTATATTGTTTTTGGTTTATTTACGTGCACTTTGTATTTAAGAAATCCTTACAAAAAAAGTCACAAGGTCTAAGATCGCATGATCTGGCAAGCCAATCCTGCTTACCATGCAGAGAGTTAATTTTTTGGATATATTCAGAATATTCAGTCAGCAGAGCAATCGTTTTATGGGATGTGTGACATGTCGCACCATCTTGTTGAAACTAAAAATAGTCATTTATATCCACAACTGCAAAAAACAGTCAGAAAGCATGTTTCTGTAACTGTCGCCGTTCACAGTGACTTTTTATCACTTGGATACGTTGCTATGTTGTTATCTGCTCAATGGCGAAAATAAACATCAAACTATAATCCTCACCCAACAAAAGCTATCAGGCTGCTAATGGGAAAGGTCGCAAATAACAAACATGAAACAAGCACGACTGCCCAACGTCATATGACAAAATGGCGCCAAATTCAAATGTGTCCATACTTCCTGGACACCCTAAACTTTTATCTAAATTAATTTTGCTGAGGTTGTTTATTCTGGCCTATGCTTCTTCGACCTTAGTTTTACCTTTTACTATTATCTGTAGCAATGTGCAATTATCATTAGTATGTGCAATAAATAGTCTACTTTCCTCTTCTTTATTGTTGTTAGTAACTCCAGTTCCTTGTTCATCTTTTTTAGTACATCAAGGTTTCAAGGTTTGTCACTTTGTCTACCCATGATATTCAAAGAAGTATGACAAATTCACATTTTAAAAGATTCTAAGCATCTCGTTGTTAATATTTTTAGGATTCACTTCTCCATTACATACAATGGTGTAGATAGCAGGTAACTTTTTATTGCTTTCAATTGAGTACTTAAACTTAGGTTGCCATCACATGGTATACTTTTCATTTTCGTAAATGATGATCTTGCAATTTCGATTTGAGTCAATCTCCACATCAGAATCTCATTTATCGTTCAACGTTCATCTTAAGTATTCAAAGCGTGGTACTTGTTCCACTAGTTCCGATTCTATGGTTAGGCTCACTAACATAAATTTTGTTTCCAGTCCAAATTTTTCGCTCACCAAACGTATCTTCTCCCACATTATTTGCAGGTCTTTTATACTTCCCTTTGGATATACTGACGTTTTGTCTAATTTTATCGCCAAGTTTTTTCCTTTTCGTTAGTTCCCTGGATAGGTTTTTTTATTTGAATATTTTTGCCATCAAGTGCATAATGCTCTAGTAGCTTTTATTACAAAATTCCTTTTCGTAATTAATTAAACATGTGTAGACAATTTTTGCTGATCCAAACATTTTTGGACCAGGACTTCCATCGCAAAGATTGGTTCTCGATTTCTTATCTGCATAAACCAGATATTTGCAATTCGTTGGTAAGATATGTAATGTTAGTTATTCCAACAATAGTTCGACGAATAATGGTTTCCAGGCAAAATATTACTTGAGACCCAAATAACACATGATGTGGGAAAATATGTTGCTTTGATATACAAAAGAAGACATCTTCTACGAAGATCTGATATAAATGTTACCTTATTAAATTTTGAACTCACATCATTTGTATCATTAAATATATCTTTTCAGGCAGATTAATAAAGGTTTAAAAACAAAGTTTCTAAGATAAAGCGTTATGTCTTATCTACTTTATCATAAATAAGATCTACCTTAAGGATTTCCTTTATCTCTATTATTTAATAACATTTTTATTCAATCCTAAGCTTAACAATTTAATTTTGATATTCTCCTATATCTCCTGTTAGATTCTTAACTACAACCCAAGAAGAAACATGACGTAAATTTTTCCAAAGGGCTTCTATTCAAAGCCTTAAATATGATAACGGTGATTGTTATAATAAATGCTTTAAAGAAAACTTGTATCAACAAAATATGGGAATACTAATTATTACACAATCAATGTTTTAACAAATTTTGGTTCTCCTCGATAAAGACTCAAGGCCAGTGATATATAGGGTTCCTTATAAACGTAATGCGTATTTTCTGGAAAAATTCAAACAGATACTCAAGATTCTTCAAAATACTATCCCCAGCATCAATACACTTACGGAAAAGGTGTCTGCCATTCCTTGAAGGCACTTTGGAACTTCTCGACGGGAATGTCATTCAGAAACGTGGCTTTGGATGTTTTTCACGCACCCCCAATGCTTCCTCTTCAGTTCTCTATTCAGACAGGGAAAACAAAAAGAGTCACAGAAGCCAGGTGAGACTATAATGGGCTGGGGGACCACAGGGTTGTTACTCCGGGCCAGTAAATTGGTAACGATGAAGGCCGTTAGAATGGGGGTATTGTTATCGTGAAGCCTGATCATGTCTTTGATGTCTGCATCTAAAAGGCTGAGTTGACAGTCGCTCATCAGTACACACTCAAAATGAATGATTACTCAGATGTCAAAAAGGACTAACTCATTTGCGTTTTCTTGTAGCGGGGGGATGAATTTGTGTGCCACTCACTGTTCTACCTTTTCGATTCTGGGTTCTACTTGAACATCTAAGGTTGGCGTCCGGAACGATAGAGTTAAAGAACTTTTTCTCATTTGGAAAAAACTTCAACAATTCTTGATAGCGAGAAACTAGTTATTTATGGTCTTCTGTTAACACTTTTGGCACAAGCTTCGCACAGACCTTGCACAACTGAAGATCTTTGCTTGCTGAATATTTAATTATTATTAAAATTCTGCAACAGCACATTTACAAATAACTTTCAAATAAATAAATTTTTGACAAGGAATATAAATTAAATATTAGATGGTTTAATAATGACCTGAATCAAATGAGGGAAACCTTATGTTTAATGCGAAATAACGCTGATAGACCCCCCCCAATTTTTAAGTAATTATATACAATGCAAAAAAAAACTTTTAAAAAATTTTACACCTAGTCTATCTGGTTTATTATCAATGCTAGTAACAATAAAATCAGTCCTAAACCTACATGCGATATTGATCCGGATGAATGTAACCTGTTTTTTTAATAACATAGGTGAAATACTTATTAGTAACATGCCTAATTCGCAAATTGATCTCATCACCTTACTGATTAAATTAAGTTCTTGTGGTAACTCACCTTACTTTTTATTTAGAAGGGTGGGCTGCATTGGAATTAGAGACATAATAAAGTCATTAAAAACACCATCGTGAAAGACAATTACGGAGTTCACGTTAGTCTGCTTAAGAGTGTTTTGAACGTGATTATTGAGCCTCTCACTAAGATTATTAATGAATGCATTGGATTTGGCATTTTTCCTGAACTACTCAAGCGGCCTGCGTTATTCCTATTCACAAGAAATACGTTATTTCTGATATGAACAACTATCGTCCTATATCGCCTTATCTGCCGTCTCAAAACTTTTGGAAAAAGTCTTACTAAACCAAATTAGTGAGTTCTTTGAAGTAAAAAAAAAATATTTCCAAAATGCAGCATGGTTTTCGCAAGGGAAGATTAATGTGTGGCGCAGTTACTGGTGTTATTGATGAAGTTTTAAAAGCTTTTGAGAATGGAATGTACGCTATTTCTACTTTTCCAGACCTCAGTAAGGCCTTTGACTTCATATTGCATGGTGTTCTCTTACAAAAACTTTACTGTTATAACTTTCTGCCTTCAAGTTCTAGACTTATAGCGTCTTATCTCACGGGTCGAAATCAAATGTTGAAGTTGAACATCAATTTTCTTCGTGTATACCTGTTAACTGGGGTGTACCACAAGGATTTATTATTGGTCCTTTATTGTTTCTAATATATTTCAATGATCTCCACAATATATACAAAGATTAATTGGCTATCCTTTATGCAGATGACACTACCGTTCTATCTCAATCTCAAAATTTTCAATCTGCCATGAACCACAATGAAAATTTACTTATTTTAACTCGCGAATGGTTGACACTAAATATGAATAAAACTATTAATGTCATCTTTTCGTTGAAAACGTCGCATCCGTTTCCAATCAATTTCGCCTAATTCTTAGGTATACATGTTGATTCAAAATGAACTTGGAACAAACATAGTGACGAACTCACAGCCAAATTATCAAGAAATATTTATATACTGGGGAGATTTAACAATTCCTTGCCGCAAATTGCTCCTCGATCAGCATACTTAGCACTAGTGCAGTCACAAGTTTCATACTGCATTTTGGTATGGACACACTCTGGAATATTTAATCGTATAATTAAATTGCAAAGACGAGCTATTCGAGTTATTTGCAATTTTTTATACAAGAGTGATTGTGAATCTTGGTTTGTATCACTAAAAATTCTTACACTACCATGTATTTTTGCACTCAAATGCTTAGTATATATTAATTTAATTTTTATAGTTATCAAACCCATGATTAAATTCACGAGCACAGGACAAGGTAAGCTATGAAAATTTATCCAGGCTGTTCAAGATTAAGTAAAGCCCAAAATGATGTAAAAATTATTCAAAATGCTACTGGAAAATATTAAGAGCCTACCTCTTAAAAAAATTAAAGTCATCTTAAAACGTTATTTTATTGAAATTGACTTTTATAGTATACAAGATATATTGTCAAGTAACCTACAAAACTGTAACTAATTTTAATCTGTCTGTTTTTTATACATATATTTGCCAACACGATTCACGTTTGCATCGGCTGTCTCTTCCCGGCCCTCAATGTCTACCTTGTGCCATTTCCCTGACTTTGACCTTGAAATACAGTCATCACTCAAGGCGTCTTGAAGTATCTGGAATATTTTTGTTGAAGTCTTTCCAAATCACACATAAAATTTGATTGTGTATTGCTGTTCAAGCTCCATCGCGCCGTGTTACAAAGTCGAACAAAACACTTCAGGTGATGGCTTGTCTTTCCACTCAGACTACATACCTCGCTGCGATGCGGGGAGCGTCACAATAAAATCATGCGCATTACTTTCATAACAGACCCTGTATAATTTACATTGCTGCGTCTTTACAATTATATTATTTTTGTCTATCTGATTTGATATGGCTAGAAAATCAATTTTTATTATTTATAATTCATTATTTTTATCTTCAGAATTTTGGTATAACAACATTTATACATCTAAATTAAATATAAAGAATAAACTCAAGATTCCTAATAGATGCTAAGATATATATGTATATAATTAAAAAAGCTCGTACAGAAAAAATATTATTATTAATATATAATTCTGACATACAAATAGAAAAGATAGAAATTTTAATTGTTTTTTATGAACTTTAGAATGGTATCTAAAAGTAACACAACATTTAGCATATCGCTCCAGGCTTATTTTCACTAAGTATACATGATACTTTTATAGATTTTAAAAATCTTCGGATATCCTCATATTTTCTGTTAGAGTTGAAAAGTCCACGTAGTTTTCTTAAATGTTCATAATTGAAATATGTTTTCATTTCTACTATTATAAATAGTTTTAATATTTTAGTCTTTGCCTTTGAATTCTTCGTTTCATTAGTGAACGCGAGTCTTCATTTTCTTCAGCGCTGCATTTTACAATTTCAATGATCTTAGTTTTTTGAAAATATGGAAGCCTGGATCTTAGTCTTCTATTCTTGATCACAACTCGATTATAACAACACTTGAACTATCTTGGATTTACAAGCAGCTACCTAATAACCTATTTATAAAAAAATGCTAAGCCAAACCTTTGGTAATTTTTGTTCTCACAGTATGTCTTTTTTGTATAAACTACTATTGACTACCTAATCATAAACCTGATTTATATTAATATGTTATGTTGGAAAAAATATTAATTTAATAGAGACAGATAGACATCTTTATTGAAGATAGTATTACAATAATAATACTACATAATAATTATTTTGCTGCTTCTCTTCTTTTTCATTGGCTATCGACTGATGGTCTTTCATTCCTAAATTTAATATATATCGCGGTTAGTTATTTTGATATTTATATGAGTAGGATTTTTCAATTGATATTGGTGTTTTTAAGTATATTCTTCCATTTCTATAATGATTATTTTAGTTTTTTTCTGATTCTTGGTACTGATTTGTGTTTGTATCAATATAATGTGATTTGTTTAGTAAACTAAAAAACTTGGATTTTGTCGAATTTTTAATTAAATATAGACACAAAATAGTTCTTAAATTGTGATAGTCTGTTAAAATATCAAAATAATAAGTTAATCAATAACGTTCTTGTTTACATTAAGGCTTCTAGAATATACCAATTTTTGTTATGTTGATAATGTTGATTGATGAGTTACGTAAAGATGATGCAATATAAAATAACTTGTAATCACTTTCTCTACAGTTTATTTTTATTTTACTAAATGTACTTTTCGTTTACGATGTAAACATTTAGAAAAATAAAAATAAACTGTGGAGAAAGTGATTACAAGTTATTTTATACTTTTTTTTTGTTATGTTAGTCCAAAGATCTTGGGTATGTTACTAGCCGCTTATCGTTGGAATTATTTTTTGTGATTTATTTTTATCAAAATTTACAAAGATGAGGTAGAAAAGCACATTATTTTTTATATTCTCAGAATAATCAAATTTAATGATTAAAAACGCAAGTCGAGATAAACGTTAATAAAAAAATAATTATTGTTGGCGAGATGCGAAGAAGCGCCACTTAAAATAACAATGTTGTCGCAGGGAGCGCACCGTTTCTTTCAACAATGCCATCCAGAACAGGTACGTACCGGCTGCCGCGAACATCCCTGCGGGGATTCATTTGAAATTTAAAATTTGAGCCCGGAGTGAGCATTTTTCCCGGCCGTTCCACCCTTTTTCTCCATTAAGAAAATTACAATTCCCTCCATCTACTCACAATGAAAGCTTAATGGGATGGAAGGCGAGGGGCGGATTATACACCAGGTGCTATTTCCACTCGCTTCTGGCTTCAATGGGGGGTAGCACAAACTCGCGCGGAGAACAAACTTTTAATTTTCCGTACACCTACTTCGAGTTAACTTCGAATTAGCACTTAACAGTTTTTGTGTTTTCATTTCGCATCGATCACTGATTATTCGTGGTAAAGTTGGTAAACGAAATCCGTGTCGGTTATTGTTGTCGAAATGATTAATTCAATAAACTTAATCCTTACTATATTATTCTTATGCATAATTTCTTTTAGTTTAGTATAGAAAGAGGGTTTAGTATATATAAATATTATTAGTAATAATATTTTATGATTTCTTAACAGTTTCCATATTACATTATTGTAATAAATTTTTATACACTTGGTTTTGTGTTGAATTTTATTGTTTCGCATGTTATACACGTTTGTGAGCAATGTTTTATTGTAGTTAGATGGTAGCCGTCTAAAATTATCTAAAATCTTACACTGGTGCTGCATATACGAACTGTAGCCATTTGTTTAGACAATGTCACTGTCAAAGACTTGTTGTATGTACATGATCTAAACCTTAGTCGGTATGTAGTAATTATAACTATTATATAATGCCGGAGATACAGCAGAACTCTGCGGAACAACTTCAAGTATATTACAATACTGGAGGATGTATTATGTTATTATAGGAAATTTTATCGAAAAATTTAATAAAATATTCTGGATATTATAGATCTCATCAGTTTAGAGATAAAACCATAATTCCAGGCTGTGTCAAGTCGTCAAGAAATATTTCTGTAGAAGCTTTTAACTATACAATGTGCTCCAATTAAAAGCTGATGAAGAAAAAAGGGTTGATGTGGTAGCTATTATCCAGAATGATTTTTGTTTTTATCTTTAAGAAGCTGTGGCTAAATCAAATCTAATAAAAAAAATGAATGAGTAGCAGCATTGAACAATGTGGATGTATCTTCGTGGCATAGGTTTTTTAATAGATAAAGTGTAAATGTTGTCATGGCCTAATATAATAACTTTTGAACTGTTTATTATGCCTACCAAGCTCGTAGCTGGATAAAAAACTTTTACTGTCAATTAACCAAATGGCAGTTCTAACTTCATAAATTAAGTAATCATCATCACCTGAGATTTAGAGTAAATCATCGCTAAAGTGGGTCATTAAATGCCTCAACCTTATTGATATCTGTGTAGATGAATTTTTTCTTAGGCATATAGCCCTTAGTTACTATAATGACGTTTCTTGAACAATTCGAATAACTTCTAGATTAATTTTTGATGTTAATTTATTAACTTTATTCAGCGATCCTTATTACTATTCGTATAATATCACTTACAATTCGAATATATATCTCATTTACTCTACTACCTATGACTATTATTATTATTAGTGTAAATATCTCATGTGAAATTTAATCTAATGATATATAAAGGACTATTTATGAGCTGTAAGCATGACAGGTAAGAACAGCCAGTTTTTCTTTTGATCATTAGAATAATATAAATCAAATATTTGGCCTACATCTTGTATTTATTTTAAGTAGTTATTTTAATCATTTTCTGCTTGTCTAGGTTTAGTAGTCATAATTAAATTAATTAAATTCAGCAAATAAGTAAATATTTGAGAGGATAGTTATATCAAGAATGTCTGGCACTGAATTGTTACTTAACTGAATAAATAACCAACCATTTCTCTCCATATTATTACACTTAAAATCTCTTACCAAAAAATTTCTACACAATTGTTAAATATCATATCTAAATTATCATGATATATTATACTGACAAAGAAATCGTAAAACGAGATGATCTAAATTGGTCATTTCTTGCTGTTAAGAACAATTGTAGTTGCACGCAAAATAGAAAAACCCAAGCAAATTAATCAATTTGAAAAAGTATGCTATACCGCTATGACTTGATTTCTTATTTCTGACCTGAAAACAGGTAATGGAGCCATAATCTTTTGCAACCAGGAAATGTATATCATTGTTATAAAAGAAATAAATAATAAAATAAGGTTTATTTTTTAAAGATATAAAAGATATAAAAATGAGTACAATGTCTATAAATATATCAAAATATAATTAAGAAAATTGTCAGTGAGAATAATGAATAATTGAAATACTGGTAGTAGAAATATGCAAAATATTCTTCCATTGTATATGGTTCAATGTTTAAGGTTGTAAGGTTTTGATTTCTTTTTTAAATTGAATTTTAGTTTTAATTTTCCTGTATGTTGCAGGGAGCTGAAAAGTTTCATAAATGTGTAATCTGGTAATTTTGCAAGCATTGCTGAATTGTGTTTATGGTAAAAGTAACTAATTTGTATGTGTTATAAATATTCATATTTAGAAATGGGGCAAATGAATGTTTATTTTGAAAAATGAATATTAAAATTGATAAATAAATAAAGCGACAACGGTAGGTATATTATTGGATGTGAAAATCTTACGACAAGAGTCTCTGTATTGCATACCAAAGATCATTCGAATTGCTGCTTTTTGTGTTACAAATATTTTTATTATGTCGTTTGGTCTTCCCCAGCATTTTATGCCATATCTCATGGACGAACAATAATAAGAATTATAAACCATCATTAATGTGTTGAAATTGACATACAATTTTATTTTGCGCATTCCTTTTAATATATGGTTTTTTATTGAGGTGTTTTGACCAATTTAAGTGTCTATTAATGTGAATAACTAGAAACTTGCAGATTTCAACAGTTTTAATGTAAAATTAATTAGAAGTATATCCGATGGAAAGTTTGTTAGGTGACTGTTTTAGGCAAAACAGCATACTTTGTGTTTTACCTTCATTTAGATATAACTTATTTATATTTAAATAAGTGATTGTATCTTCAATTAACCTATTTGCTGAAATAATTAAATCTGAATAGTTGCATTAAAAAAAATATTATTATCATCCACATAACTGATAAGTGTTAACATATTTAAAATGTCATTTATGTATATAATAAATAATGTTGGCCCTAGTATACTTCCCAGGGGTATCCCTGCTGTAATGTCTAGAATAGTTGATTGAGTATTGTTATATTGTACTTTTGCTTGCGATTGTGTAAATATGATTTAATAAGGTTATAACATATTCCCGTAATGCCATACTTGTGTAGTTTATTTAAAAGAATGTAGTGATCTACATCATCAAAAGCCTTGCATAAGTCGAAAAATATTTCCACAGGAATTTCTTTATTATCGAGTGCATTACCTATGAAATTTATTAATTCAACCAAAGTTGTATTTGTTGATTTATGCGATAGATAAGCATGTTGTGCTCTATTGAATATTTTATATTTTGAAAATAATGAAATTAATCTATTGTTAATAATATTTCCAAATATTTTTGAGAAATGAGATAATATGCTGATAGGTGTATAATTTGAAAGATTATACGAATCTCCGCCTTTGAAAATCGGTTTAATTATGAACAATTTTAGATTCTCAGGAAATTCATCTGTTTCAATTGATTTATTTATTATTATGCGAAGAGGGTATTTTATAATATGAATACAACTTTTGATTAATTTTAATAAAATGCCATCGTTGCCTATTGAGGAAGTGACAATCCTACATATTTCATTTCTCTGTTACCGTTTCAAAGAAGATGGTTTGTTGATTTGGCATTATATTATCCGTATAGGCCACATTGGGAATTTTACTTGAAATTCTTCGTGAGGTATCTGTAAATTATTTGTTAATATCATCCACGTCTAACTGATTATTTTGTTGTTGATATCCCTGTTTATATTTCACAATGTTCCACGTTGTTTATATCAATCAAAACTGGTGATAATAGACAAATAGTGAAGACAAAATTGTTACATTCTTGTGCGAGTTTTGGTGAAGGCGATTACCACGATTGTTTTGGCCAATATCAAATGACACTGTTGCAAGTGGTTTGATTAAGAAGAATAATTGCCATTGCATATATTGCATTTTGAGTAGGTGAATTTTGAACGACAGAAATGTTGTACATGGCAATTTTTTGGCCACAATGCTTTTGATTACTGCAATTAGACTTTATTTTAGAACCTTATGCAAAATGTAACCTCAATATCGAAAGCATTATTTTAGGCCTCTCGTTATTTTTACGATTATGTAGATCAAATCGAATTAATGGCTGTAGCTACTTGTCATATGTAATACGAAGGCACTAGAATATTTTTAGACTTCTACGTGGTTAGCAGGAGTTCTACTAAAAAATAACCAAAAATATGGATAATTCAGCCAGTTCAAGTACTAGTACATATGAACTATTAACGCACCTATAGACATAAACACCTAAGCTTACATCATATTAATAAAGAGTGACCTGGGGTCTTATTGCCCTGTCATAAATCTAATGATATAAAAATAAAACTTGATCACCTATCAGAACTTTGATGATTTTGCCCTCCAATGCATTGATTAGTTATTAGAGGTAGATAATTTTATTTTGAAGAAGTATTAGGCACCTTTTCGTTGAATATATTCTGGGATATTGTTAGTTTCATTAATAAGTCATTAGAAATAAAAAAAATATTATTTTCGTAACACCATGGAAGGATATTATTAATGTTAAAATACTAAAATATGCTCAAATTGTCAATGACTGACAGAGAAAATTACCGACTGGTTACTAAATGCTTTCTCGAAAGAAGGAATTATTGGTACATAAGATTCAAATCTACACACACATATTTCAATTAATAAATGAAGCCCAACACGGATTCAGAAAGAATCGTTCAACGGAAACTGCGAGTATCAAACTAATGGAAACAGTGACAAAACATGTAGATGCGTGCAAGTGCGTCGTGGAGTTATTCTGTGACTTTTCTCGAGCATTTGATACGTCATCGAATAGATTTAATTTAAACAAAAGCTTTGTACAAAGTTCTACTCTAGGCCCAAGTTTGTTCGTTCTCTTCATCAACGACTTAAAAGATTTTATAAGTGACAGCTACATGATCAATTTTGCCGATGATACCGCGATCGTCTAAACACCTATCAGCCAAGAATAATTAATTATAATAATAAAATTATCAATGCCAATAAGGAAATATCCGACTGGTGCAAAAAGGATAATCTCATTTTAAATGCTGATAATACAATTAAAGTCCAATTTTACAACAGAAAGCCTCTTGAGAATCCTGTTGAAAATAACAAAAATGTAGTTAAATCCTTTAGGAGCTATATTGATGGTAAAATTAAGTGGGCCAGCTAAATCGATCATATAGCATCTAAACTAAGTAGTGCATATTATGCTATACTAAAATTTAGAACAAAATTTGCAATTACTGCACTAATTGACATGTATTACGCGCTTGGCTATACACAATTGGCTTAATATCATAAGCCAATTGTGTATACCCTGGGGTAAGGGTGACATTATCAGAATATGACTGCCCAGAAAAGAATACTAACACTTATATTTGACCTAAGGAAAACCGAGATATTCATATACAGGGTGTGCCAGAGAAACTTACTTATTTGAAAGGTCAATAAAAACAAAAATACTTCAGTTATTGTTTTAATTCTTTTTTTATTTGAGAATACAATATCCCAAGTTTTTTTTCATACAGTTTTGAAAACTACATCGGATAAATGGCGACCCCCACTGTGCATGCACTGATTAAGTCGATTCATCTCATCATCTCATCTCCACTCTTCGCTGCATATCAATCGTTACTGGAGTGGTGAAAATCCACGTGAACTTCACTAGAAGCCACTTCATTTTGAACAAGTGGCGTGAATGCAGCTCGTTACAGGAACTTGATTGAGGAATTTTTTCTTCTAAGACTCGAAGAAATGAACGTTAGAGACGTGTGGTTTCAGCAAGATGGACCCACAGCATACACAGCACGAGCCTCAATGGATTTGTTGCGACAACATTTCCCCGACCGCCTCATCTCTCAGAGGCGATCTCCATGGCCGGCACGCTCTCTGGATTTGGCTCCATGCAATTTTTATTTATGGGGTTATTTGAAATACCTGGTTTATGTTGATCGACCAAGGACCATAGCTCATCTCAAGAACAACATTCGCGACATACCGATTGATATGCTGCGAAGAGTGGAGATGCACTGCAAAAATCGACTTAATCAGTGCATACACAATGGGGGTTGCCATTTAACCGATGTAATTTTCAAACCTATATAAAACTTGGGATATTGTATTCTCAAATAAAAAAAGAATTAAAACAATAACTGAAGTACTTTTGTTTTTATTGACCTTTCAAATAAGTAAGTTTCTCTGGCACACTCTCTATTTATGCAACATAAAATACTAAAGGTAGCTAGTGTGTATATTTACAAGTGCGCAGTATATGTGTACAATAACCAAACAAACATTATCAAAAACAATAGCACCCACGTGTATGCAACACGACAAGGATCCGATATAAGAACGATCACACACAACACTACCAAGTATGAAAAATCAGCGATGTATGCTTTTGTGCGGAAATATTTAATAAACTACCACAATACATCAAACATCATCATAAGCAGTCAAGCTTCAAGAACCTCTTAGGGAATTTCTCGTCCAAAAGTTCTACTACACATACAAATAATGCATTGCTGATTCTTCACTATAAGTGATAGAAATTTTAATTTTGTTAAATACACAAGTCTATCGTAGTCTATTTTATTCATCTTAATAAGTTTTGTTTGACTCTATTATGTTATTGTGTATTATTTTAGTAATCTGACCTAATTTAACTTAAATTAATTTTAATAAACTGACGCATACATCCACTAAAATTGTAACACATTGTTAACGTTTTGCTATTTATCCTGCGGCTTACGTGACAATAAATAAATAAATAAAATAAAAAACGGTCCTTCGCGACTTAGACATTTTTACGTTAAAGTAACTACGGCATAATTTAGTAAGGAACGACATATCAACTGTACATTTTTTTCAGCTACTGAGCTGTTGGTAATTTAGCAATCCAAAATTGTAGGGATTTATTTTAGATTAAGAATGATGTGTGACGAGTTTTTAGTGGAGTGGCTAAGTATCCTATTTACTTCTTCCCTATTTACATTTAATATCTATTATTTGCACAAAATACATTTTTCCTTCTAATAATTCTTAAAGTACTTAGATTTGTTTATTAAATTTTAGATAGTATAAACATTACTTATTCTTAAATTCAGCTAATAAAAGAACTTTAGCTTTCTGGAATATAAAGTATTAAAATATAAAGTAATAAAGCCATAGTAGCATTCAGTATTTTGTATTTTTATCATTTATAGTGTGATAATAATTAGATGTTCAATATTGCTTTCTACACTGCATAAATTTGTATGCTAGGTTCAGTTGCATTAGTTTCCTCCTACTTCGAATTGCTTCTTTGTTCCATATAAATTGTGTTTGCATATTTTAATTTATATGCATTGGACTCACATATATCTTTATTTGATCTTCTTATTAATATTATGCATTTCCTAGAACCACAATATTACGTGACCACATGCAATGACATCTATGAGAATCCTTCCAGATATAAGTTATCCAAACACAATTAACCGTTCTAATTTATTTATTATAGTATTAGTATATAACGTTCATAGTTTTTACTAGAGCAATAATAATATACAGTGTGTCCCTATTTTGATGCTCAACATTGGTATCTCTTTTATTCAAAAAGATAGAGCAAAGGTTAAATGGGGAATAATATGTAATTGATTAACACTTGGTTTGTTTCACTAAATTTAGTGAAACAAACCAAGTGTTTTAATCAATTACCTATTATTCCACAATGTTTCACCACGAGGTAAATGAGAAAATCATTCATGAAATATTAAATGGGGAATGTTTTGCAGAAATAAGTGCTTATAAAAAAATTGTTTTAAATTGTGTAATGTAAAAGTCATTAAAATTAAAATCGGCAAATTTTGTTTTTTCCAAAATATCTTGAAATTGAAAAAAGTTAAGGTGAATTTAAAATGGGATTTCTTATGAGCACTGATTTCTGCAAAACATTCCCAATTTAACCGTTGCTCTATGTCTTCTAATAACAGAGATACCAATGGTGAGCATCGACATTGGGACACAGTGTATAACTAGATGAAATAATTTACGTACGTGTATTCTTTCATTTGATATATTTCTTAATGTAACTCAAGAAATAAACCAACAGAAATATATAACAGCATTATTCCTTGTAGTTAATAAGATTTTAATGTCTAAACACCGCTACAACTATTTTCCACACATTGGCTTCACCAGACAGATGACACGTATATATTTGACATTAAACCTTTTTTACAATATAATAACCATAACATCGTAGATTATATAATAGTATTAATGACAATTTTTTAAATAGTTATCACTTAACCATAATTGTCTATTTATAGAGGATGTACTCAGACAATGTTTCTCAATGTTTAAGAGAAATAGAGCACATTTAAGCGATGAAAGATCGGACAGTAATAAATAATAATCGTAATCGCCTTTATAGCCTGGTAATCACAATACAGAATACAATGATAAGAAGAAAATATGTTTTACGTAGCGACATCTATTGATAATACTAGTAATTTCCAACTATTCACTGCTATATGATCTCACATCATCTAGGTGTACTCTATCTATCCTAAAAGTTTGTAACTGCTTGTCCGATCCGCCCTATATATTGGCGCAACAATAAATAACACATGGAATAATAAAAATAAACACTGGCGCCGATAAACTGGAAACTTATTTAATAAACTTTTTTCTAAAGCGCAAATTGAATTCGGCCCGTCGAGTACGTGCGGCAGTTCCTTAATGAAACATTTTAGCGAGTCTAGTGCAGTCACCAAGTTGTAAACTTTGTTGGAAAACCATCGAGGAGGGCCACTTTACATCGGCATCGCTTTGTTACATATTAAACTTTTCCATTCCGCCATTGAGCCCGCCGAGGAGCTCGGCGTTAATTTTCGTCTTTACGACGCAAAATGCATAAAAACGGCGGAACGTAAATCTTCGTCTCCGCTATACGTTTTTTTTTTCTAAAGGGAGATATAAGCCGCCGTGGTTTATTTATCACGACAATATTTTTAAATTTTAGCTTTAATAAAAGAAAAGTGTATGAGCTCTAAATTGGATAGTAGATTTATCTTCTTTCTCTTAGTTATATTATTATGTTTCATTTTCTTTCAGTGGTAATATTTTGTGCATTCTATAGGTATCATGCAAATAAGACATGAAAAATATATTATAGAGTAAATTAAATTAATATGTAATAATTATAAAAACATGAAAACATTTCATAAATCTACAACGAGTTTTACTAAGACTACGAAACAAATCACTCATTGAACCCCAAATTAACCTTCAAATCCCACACCCAAAACCTTAAAGCGAGTGTCAAGAAGAGAGCAAGACATTTTAGAATATTAACGTATCAAAATCAAGGCATATCGACACACACAGCCGTCCATATTTACAAAACGATTTGTCGGCCTCTTCTTGAATACTCCGCTATCCTATTCCATAATCCCCGTCCCGCCGTCTTAAAAAACCTCCAGGTAGCAGAACGATCAGCCCTTCGCATCCTTACTAAAATTAGACACCCTCTTAATCCCATTCATAACCCATCTAATACCCTCCTATATGAATTAACCCAAGTAATCCCTATTGAAGAGCGTCTGAAATATCTATCCCAAAAATTTGCCACAAATCCCCACAACCTTGAAATCCTTAACCAGTTGTGTAATCCTCGTAACCCTTTAGTCAACCCAAAACCAAAACATCCACAAATCACCATTCATCAATTCATCTCATCAGTTCATAATGACATTAGCGATCATAACCTTGGAATGACAGAAGACAGTTAACTTCGTAAGACATTAGTAATCATGACGTGTTTGACAGTTAAATCCAGGCTGAAAGACCGCGGGTCGATAGCCGATGATTAGAAGAAACCTCAAGTCTGTACTCTGTTCACTTCATAAAAATCTGTATAAATACTTACTTCTATTAATAAAGATGTTTTCTCTCTCTCTCACTCATTGACACAACTACTTCTATGGCTAATGTTTCGAAAGATATTGAAATTTGCGTGTTGTATAATTCAATATCTGCCAAGGCATAAGCCAGAGAAGTAGTTGTTTCAATAGGTGATTTCTTTTGTAGGCTTAGTAGACTCGTTGTTGGAAATTTACGAAATGTTTTCGTGTTTTTCTAATTATTAGTTAATTTTCTACAACTTAAAAGACTTAATACATTTTTATTATTAAATTAATACCGCCTAATATTTTTTTTACAAAAATGAATATAAAATTGTAAATCATTGCAAATTATTATGAAATTACGTAAAATATAATTAGAAATTGAGTTTTAGAATTTATTAAGATTTTATAATTTATACATAGCCAAAGTTAATATAATTTATATAATTATAATTTGAATATTAAATTTGGCGTTATTAATTTATGTTACTAATTACTTTTCACCAGTAAATAATTAAGGAAGCGTAAAATCTGTCTGTATTTATACAAGATATATTAAATTACACAATTAATATTATATTATTTAATTAAATTAGAGGGAATTGTAGATTATTCTAATAAAATTAATGTTATTGCCAAATACAAGTAAAATATTTAATAATTTTATTATTATTACTAACTACTAAAAACTATGTTAAATTTAATTGTTATATTTATAGTATTATTAGTATAATTACAATAAAACTAAGTTAATTTAATCATTAATTTAATTGTTACATTCATATTACAAATCCAAATCTCATATGAATTGTGTACAATATAGACTAGTAATCATCCACCCGGACATATAAACACGCTCGTTCAACCAGACCGCAAATTGAAATATACAAAGTATAATCCTCGCCGACAATATATGGTGAATGCGCCGGGCGTAACAGTTGTACACGTCCTATTGACGATGTCCTTTAACAACACGGCCGTGCTGTTCTAAATGAAATCATCTGCTCTGTTTACATTCCAACCTTCGTTCGCATCAAATAGGCGAAGATAAAGATAATGAGTATATTGCGTGACTGGCACTTATCTACTTATCTACTTGTAATACGTGCAGCCGTACCTGCCGGCGTGCAGTTAGTTTTACATCTACGTGATTTCCATATATATTCTTTTTCGAGTAAACATGTATATGGATGGTAGAACCCGTGGTGTGTTAATTAAATCGTTGGATCTGAATTGGAACGTATCTGCAGAGTGTGGGGAATGCGGATGGCAGGGTTAAAATGCTAGCGAGCAGGATTTAGTACATACGACTCCACCTGTTTTCATTCCCTTCGATTTTCACCAGAGGGTCAATGCACTCTGTTTGACCCAAATAAATGCAATTGATATTTTGAGTAATTATAGTTATATTTATATATAGCTTTTATGAAATATCTATTCTTTTAAATGATTGTTATATAAACTTGGCTATTAAATCTTAATATAATTAAGCAAAAAATACAGAAAATAATGATTTAGTAGAACGTCACACCAAGTTATTTGCTAGTTTATATAATACACATACTGTGATTTAAATTAATTAGTAATATAAATTCAGAATCATATTGTAGTGTATTTATATAGGGTGTATTGTAAACAATATAGGCCAGTATCATCTATCCGATCATGACGATACAATCGTGCAACCAGACAATAAATTAAAATCTATAAAATATAATCCTCTTCGATATAATATGGTGAATGTGCAGTATTTTTAGCTTTGATGGATGAAGTAACGAGTACAAGTCTACCTTTTCATGAAGTAACATCTATTAGGCACTCATAAGTTTTCATAAATTGTTTCTTGACTTATTACTTGGTACAATGTAAAAAATAAATTTATGTCAGCCATTAATTAATTAATTAAATTATTTGTTGATTTTCTTTCTTGAATAATAAATATAATAATGTATTAAAAACCACACATGCGGAGTTCACAATTGTTCTCATTCATTTCAGTATTGTTAAAGTAATATTTTAATTCCAGCTCCTAATACACAGTATTACCAATATATTTCAACCAATAATATAGATATTTATCGGTGTCCATTAAAACTGCACGATTTTCAATCGATATTTTAATTAGACATATTTAACCTCTACAATTTCTGAGAAGTTTGAATGGACTTACTGAAAGCGTAGAAAAGTTCTGGAACTAAACCTCGGCGAGGTTTAGTTGACTCAGTGCAATAGCCATGGAAACTCTTCGAACTCTTCCGTATTAATTAGCGAAACTGGGACCGTCCCTTTCATTGCCCTACCTGTTAATTTGCCTGATGAAGTTTCCAGAAATTAGTTTTACCTTTTTTTATACAGACGATTTTAATAAATGATGAGTTTTAATATCTTTAATTAACCAAATTTAAACGATATAGTATGAACAATAACTTAACTAGCTATTAAATGATTATTATCTAACATATATAGTATAATTTTCGGTTATTTGATCAACATGAAAACATTATAATACATAGTTTTACTGCAGCCACAATTAATTCAAATTCAATTGTAACACATATTTAAAAGTAAGAAAGTTTAACTACAACATATTTTGTGTTACAAGAAAATAAGAAACTGTTGACTATATAATAACTAATAAACATATACTGTGTTTATTTAATTACTAAGACTTAAGAGGAAGAATTAAATTATATTTTTATTATTTCTTTATATTAATTTATTATTAATATATATATATATATATATATATATATATATATATATATATATATATAGGGTGGGCCACGAATAACGACCATTAAAAGTTTACGGGGTTCCTGCAAGAGGAAAAATCTGAAAAAATTCAACATTGTACGGTTGATTGCGATCTCCTCATGGAAAATATTTTTGACTTTCTATCACTTCCGGTTGTACCGGAAATGGCTACCAACTTTGTTATTTTAAATGGAACATACTGTATATTATTTTCTTTTTAAATTCCTTGTTCGATTGCCTACCTATCCATATGGGTTTATGTCCACTTAACTTTTACAGTTTTTGATTTAAAAATTTATTTGTCAAATATTGACCTCAAATGGGCGTTTAGAAAAATGCCTATAACTTCTAGTAGGTACAAGATAGACACACGAGGGGCATCTTGTATTGTACCTAATGGATTCCTCTACAAAGGAAAAAAATTGACATGTGTCAATTTTGACAGTTGGTCGCCAAAATATTGTTTATTGCACCGTTTTAATACTTTTTAAGTAAAAATTTTAATGTATCTAGTTTTCTATCGTGTTTAAAAACGTCAGATAATTAATTTAGTCTGTTACTTTAGTTTAATAAGGATGTCTTTTCTTATAGTTGTGTTATTTTGTGTTTTTGTGTTAGATGGTTAGTAATCGTTA
The DNA here is from genome assembly GCA_963969525.1 of Ontholestes murinus. Classification (NCBI taxonomy): domain Eukaryota; kingdom Metazoa; phylum Arthropoda; class Insecta; order Coleoptera; family Staphylinidae; genus Ontholestes; species Ontholestes murinus. The sequence continues at coordinate 21,541,033 of OZ018392.1, read as the reverse complement.
TTGTTTGAACATGGTTGTTGTATGTCATAGTAAAAAAATACAATTTACACAGATTTTCTTATACTGAGGTTTTTATAACTGACACTTCCAATGTCTTTAAACTGGTTTAATAGTCTCTCAAAAATGGCTGGTTTAGGGTGATTTCCTTCGAGAAACCTTTAAGTATAAACTCGACAAGCCAATAAACAATTTTGATGACATTCTCCAAGCATAAAAATAATGCCAATATCCCCTTCTTCTGAGTAAATCTTCATTTTTTTACCATAGAAAACTAGATACATTAAAATTTTTACTTAAAAAGTACTTAAACAATGCAATAAACAATATTTTGGCGTTTTCTGTAAAAACGAGAAGACTTAACATTTAAGATATAAATACCATTCGATAGGTAATTAAAACGTGCATTTGCTGATAAATTAATAAATATAGCGTTCCATTTAAATAAATGAAGTTATAGCCATTTAAAGTTCTCATTTGTTTAATTCCAATTTTTTTACACCCGTTATAAGATGTCAAATTTATTATACTTGGAAATTAAAATATGATCTATTGTTACATTTCAGTATAAATTTGGTATGCATAACTTAATTACTTTTTATGTATTTGAAACATGAAAATTAGGTTAAATTTTTACAAAATTCAAATTATTTCAAAAACCTCAAGGTTTAAGTAATAAAAACCTTATTAAAACACACACTTATTTTGATCGAAGGATCCAAAAATGCAATCAAATACAGGGTGTTTCATTAAAAAAAAACACAACTTTGATACTTTTAGGGTTTTTGGGACACCCTGTATATTATGAAAGTAATTTTAAAAAGTAGCCCTAATAGACCCCCATATATCCCCAAAGTGAAACTTTTTGAAAGTCATGTATTTTGGCCACAATATTCCGTGCTGTATAGCGTGAATAACCCTGTATATATATATATATATATATTATATTAAGTTATTAATTCTAAAGAAATAAAAAATAAATCCGTATACCAAGTATTAATTACTTAATAAATGCTTTGGATATATACTTATTTTTATAATAATAATAACTTTATTAACGGATTCTTCTTTTATAAAAAAATCATACACATTCAGTACAAATAATACTTAAATAAGTAACATAAAATTAAAGTAGAATATATAACGTTAGACCTAAATAATAAAAACCTAAATCATATTGTGGATACAATATATTAAATAACTAAAACACAAGTTTATATTTGATTAGTAAAATAAAAAGTAATATGGTAACTGATGATGATTTACACGATAATAAAAAAAATTATAAATATTTCAAACTTATTTGACAAATTTAGGGTATTAATATTTATCATAATAATATCAAATGGAGAGTAATAACCTTAATTAGTTCTATGAAAATTTGGATGAAATAAACCTGCTCTTCTAAAAGTTATATTATTTGAGTAAAAATTAAAATTCATCATTGATAAAAGCTTAGCACTAATAATACTATTATTTAGTAACTTGTGAAAAATACAAATTCCAGCAATTTTATGTCAACCATTGATTGATTTTAAGTTAATATTGATGTTAAATCTAAAAGAAATGCATCTAACAAATTTATTCTGAATTCTTTCCAATTTAGCTATGTGTACATCATAAAACGGAAACCAAATTAATGAACAGTATTCTAGGTGCGAAGGGACAAAGGAATTATATAAAATAATTAAGGTCTTAATACGAAAGTGCTGTCCATTACGCAAAATAAACCCCAATGAATGCATAGCCTTGTTACAAACATATAATAAATGTTCGCTAAAACTAAGTGAGCAGTCTAAAAATATTCCTAAATCCTTAATAGAATTAACATTTTCTAGTAATATATTATTTATTCTGTATTCATACTTAATTAGTTTTTTGTTTGCTAAATTTCATAGCCTTACATTTACTGATATCAAGGTCTAAATTATTTATTTTGCATCAATTAGAAATATTGTTTAGGTCGTTTTGAAGATTGTGACAATCCTGAATCGATTTAACTTCCATTAAAGGTAACACCTAGCGCGGTTTATAATTTGAAAAATGTAATTAAAATTAAAAATAGCAGGGGACCATAATAGCTTCCTTGAGGTACACCAGATGATTTTATACTACTAGAAATGTAGTTTCCAATTCGAACACATTGTTGTCTACTGTATAATTATACATGGAACCAATTTATGACACTTTTCTTAAATCCATAAGAATTCATTTTCGATAATAAGATGGAGTGGTTAACTATATCGAAAGCCTTTGAAAAATCAGTGTAGACGACATCGGCTTGACATCTTTTTTCAAAGGCAGATCAAATGGATGCTTGAAATTTGAGAAGGTTGGTCATGGTGGATCTACCTTGGAAGGATCCGTGTTGTGTGTCATCAATAATTTCCTTAGTAAGCCAGAACAATTGCTTCGAAATTAGCTTGTCAAAGATTTTTGGAATAAAAGGTTGAATTGTCACTCTTCTATAATTTGGGATAAATTCCATTTTGCCAGTTTTATGTATGGGTAATATAAAGCTTGTTTTCTAAATATCCGGACTTTTCCTCAGCAATAGAACATGAAAACAAATTATATAAGGGTTCAGATAAAGTACACACAAATTTTGATAGAAATATTGCAGGGGCACCATCTGGACCGAAAGATGTGCAATTTCCAAGCGATTTTAGCTCATTATATACATCTTGTAATGAAATAGTAAATCTTGAGTCAAAAACTTGTTTATCAAAAGTGAAATGACATGTTCTCTCCTTCATGTTTTTATAAGTTTCGGAAAAATATTAAGCAAAACCTGCAGATATTTTTTCACCATCATCAAGAATTTCGTTTTCTAACATCATCCTATCAGGTATCCCGTTGGTCTTTTTTAATTGCGAAATGTGGTTCCAAATGTTACGAGGATTCGTGCACATATCGTTCTCGATTTTTTTTAATATACAGATTATGAAGTTGTGAACTTAAAATCTTACATTGATCTCGCAAATGTTTAAAATGATCATAATCTGAAACTAAACCAGATTTTTTAAATTGGCGTGTGCATTTTTTATCTTTTATTAAACGTATTAATCCTTTATTGAACCAAACTGGATAGGTACTGCTTTATATTTTTTTCTTGTGAACATATAAATGAATCATCTAGAATCTTGTAGAAGGTGATAACCCTCTCATTAATATCCTTATTGGCCAACAAATCATTCCACGAGAACGAAGCAAGAAATTTGTTAATGGCATCATAATTGGCCTTTAAATAGTCAGGAATTTCTTCATATCTGTTTAAAGTAGGTAAGGAATCATTAACCATCATATTGACATGGATTTGGTTGTGATGGACAGAACAATTGCTAAGGGCGTCGCCTCGTCAGATAATTGTACATCATACTCTAAAAAATCAGTAAATATCAAGTCCAAAAAATTTCCATTAGAGTTAGACATATAGTTTATTTGATTTAAGTTAATTAGGTTGTATTGTAAAAAGTTCAGAACATTCATTAAATCGACCATCAGGGATACAAATACCACTTTTAGTATTCCATACCAAATTGGGCAAATTAAAGTCTCCATAGATAATAAATTTGCAATCAGTATTAATTAAATAAATATTTTCAATAACTTTACGATGCTTTTCGTAAATTTCTTTGGCAGAACTGGGTGGAATATATATGCTACCAATTATTACATTCTTTTCATTTAATTTAAGACAAACAAAAACTTGTTCAATACTTGATTGTTCAATATTGATTCTGAAAGACTTTATATTATTTTTTGCAGCTACTAGAAGACCACCCCCATGATGTTTAGAACTAGTTAGTGAAGAGCGATCCAGACCATATATATTGAGATATTGTTAAAGCCTAATTCATTGTTAGATATACTATCATCTAACCAAGTTTTAACAAATGTTATTACATCGTAAGGGGAACAGTTTATATTGTTCATAATATTACATAACTTAGTTTTCATCCCACCTAAATTTTGATAATAAGTTTTTAGTTTCTTTAAAGAGTTATTTTTATTTTGCTTTGATCCACTCTGTGATCCTTTACAGATGGTTGGGCGATTATTAATAAATTTAACGTAGATGTCTGTTTCACCGGCCTTCTTTCTACATTCCAACTCATCATATGTATTTTTAATTTCATTACGTTGAAGATTTGTCAAATCAGCCTTGATTGTAATTTGACTAGACGAATTTGATATTTGAGTAATTAACCAGTAGAGTGCGCAAATTAGTACGATCCAGCAGTGATATTTTGAACGGTCTGGGTTTTGGAGACAATTTAACGAGACGTATAGCATTCGTTGGATTAACATTATTCAAAATAGATGCAGTGATAAGATTGAATTGTGAAATGTCATCTTTTTCTTGTCTCCAGAAAGTGTAGATTTTGACTTAGGTATATTTTCAAAGGTTTGTTAAAGACTTATAAATGTAAACAATATATTGATGAATATTTTTGCTAATTTTAAATAAACTCTAGATAAAAATTACATTTGCTTCTACACCTACACTACATGGTGCATACGCCGGGAAAAATATTAAAATATATTATTTTTTATTGTTTATTGTGATGCTTTAGATTATCTGTTAACAAAATACATTAATATACACATACTTAAAAAAATACACTAAATTTTGAGCACAGGAATCACAGTCTTGCAAGTAAAGCAAACCGATGCTTTTAATTTTCAATTAAATGTGCAAACGTTCTCCTAATCCTACAATATACAATTCTTGTTTAGTATAAATTGTTTACTTAATTTTAAGATTAGGCTATGCTTCTGTGGAATTTTAATTTTTAGCAATTTGTGTATAGGTTCGACTGTCTAAACCATTCAAATCCTTGACCCGATCCATCGGCAAATACACGTGTTTGTTTTATGTAAGAGGCGAATTTCATCCCTGACCTTTTGCGTATCGCCGGGAACACGGCTCCGTTCGTCTGTGGGGGCGCGCATTCGGAATCATCCCCGAACCCTTCGCTCATTACGCCCAATAAATCTTCGGCGAGCGCGGGGGCCGGAACGAGGAGTCGGGATAATTGTATTTGGGAAAACCTCGATATTAAACGGCATTAGTGCTTGTTAGCTAGTGCCCGAATTAGGGCCGCGTTTCCACCTCAGTTCGGGGCGCAGGAACGCGCGACCCACCTGTCATACGCACGGTCCCTAATTTCATCAGCAATTTCACCCTTGACCTGTTCCATAGATAACTGGGTTTAGTTTGTTACAAAGCTTTGCCGCTACGTTCCAGAAATTAAACGGTTATTTTAAATGACAGGATAATAATAGCTACGTGAATTTAGATATCGCCTCAGGTGTGTAATAATAATTACAATAAATTGTCTCTTTGGTTAAATAAATGCAATTATATAGTTATATGTAACAGTGTATGGGAAGTTCATGTAGTTGATAGGTAGCTAACACTGCTCTTACATTAAATCTTACAGTAGGAAAAATACTATGATAATTAAAATTATACTATATGGAATAATATGTGTTAACATAATTAAACTAAGATTCGTAATAAAATAGCTATTTTAATTATAAAAATAAATAAACTAAGGAGAAAAAGTCAAAATAATATAATATCTAATACTTGACGATTAACTACATTTAGGCCATTGCAACAAAATTTTCCCTATTACTATAAATATTATATACATTATGGGTATATTATCTTACAAGAAGGGTTGTATTTTGTTTAGGTGTAGTGGTGAAAGAAGTCATTGAAAACTCACATTATTTCAAATTTAACATTCCTTAATGTCAGTAAATAATCTACTAATTAGTAAATAATATGCATAATCCTATTCATATTTTATTGCTATTATTATTTTATATTATATTTGATATTTCACTTCTTTTAGAAGGAGAAAACATTTTCATTGCAGATAGTATTACAATATATAATTATAATTAATATTATATTTCCTCGTCCTCTTCTTGTCTATCAACCGTAGGTCTTTCAGCCTAGACTTCTTTCATTTATTAATATTTTAATAATATGATAATATAGATACATTTATTCAACCTATTAAAAATAAATTCTAACAAAATTATTACCTAATATTTGAAATACTTTAAGTTTTAGTTTATTTGGTCAGTTCGCTCTTAAATTACCGAAACGTAAACATGGATGGCATCTATTAATCCCACGGGATTCTGAACGTCGTGACGTTCTCATTTGCATGGAGCTCACTGCTCGTATTTATGCACTCGTCCCCCAATTTCATTCCACCTCTCTCTTCCTCTTTAATTCAAATTTTCCTAGAATATTTTAAGCGCTTGTGTAGTTAATTTATGGCTAATGTATGTATCGTGCAGGTAAAATAAAATTCGCCTGGCTGACCCGTAAAATAGTTCAAGCGAGGGCTTTGTTTAATTGTTTGTAACATGTGCAAATGACGATTTATTATTAATTCTTTACAACGAAATATATAAAACTAAAAGTGAATAGGTTAGTTTTTTTTATGTAAATAAGAGAAATGTACATTAATCACAACAAATATATATATTTTAATTCTATTTTATACGAGACCCTATGGATTATTTTATGCAAATTATATTATTTTGACGTCAAATTGTGACAACTGATTTCAATGTGTGTGCACACTTTTAAAATTATATTATAAAATGGTAATAAAATATAACTGAAGAGTTTGCAGACGTGAAATGTTTTTATTTATAAATGTATGTATGGAAAATTAGGCATTGTATGACTAATAAAAGCCATTATGATTTTTACATCTTGGTATTAGGAGTTTTAATATAAGCTTCTAAGTATAAACTACTATTTTATTTTAATAAATAAATCTAGTGAATTTACGATATTGCCAAGCAACTTTGAAGAAGTGAATCTGCATTTTAACTTGGCCGAAATTACATTGCAGTTCATCTTACATTCTAAGATTGGAGTTGTGTATCATTTTCTTTTTATTTAGAAGCTGTAAAGAAAAAGACACATAAAGTTAGTTTATAATATAATTTGCAGTTTGTGAGCATGTACCATCATGTGCAATAATTCAATTTTTTTACACACACCCGATATTGTCAATTTATTTTTCCAAAGCACGAAACAGCGTTTTTTGAAAAAGGAGCACATTATGCCTTATTAAAATTCTTTAATCATACCCAAAAGAATGAAATATATAAAATGTTACAAAAGTGAAAAATGAAGTTCATTATTTACTTTGCACATTGGAGTCGTATTCTCTTGATGAATTCTTCAATTTGAACTTATAATTTACTGATATACTATAAATAAATGTATTATTAGTATTATTATTATTGTTACTTCAGTTTATGTAGCGACATCTATAGAATACTCCTACGTTATAAATAGTTATGTTGTATTTATAATTGCAACGTAGCCAGCCTATTTGGTGGTCTTTGTAATTTTCCTGAAATACGTTATTGTTGTACTTACAAATTATAAACCAATATTACCCTATTTATTATAGATTAAGCGACATAAGCAAATGCAGCCATACATATAACATCCATTTAAAACTTTTAAATATAAATATTTGTTTCCATATAAAGTTTTATACTTAGATATCCCATTTTTTTTCGAACATATATCTTCGTTAAGAAATCTAAGATAAAAGTTCATCAGATTCGTGTATAATTTTCAGTTGCTCTGTCAACTCTAGTATAACTTGGTTGACTTTTGTAAGGGAACCTATTCTCACTGAGCCACTTCATGGCGCCACTTCGTGGCGCCTCTGATAAAAAAGTCGCGCCACGAACACTCCTAGTAGCCCGTCTGCTGGGAATGTACAGAATCAAATAGATAAATTCACACATACGGGCATCTGAAGCGCTTCTTTGTAGCGCCATGAAGTGGTTCTGTGTGAATGGTGCCTAAAAGTAAACTTCTAAAATAAACTCTTGTTGAATAAAAATGTATTTGTGCCAAACTGCTTTACAACTGCTAATTTTTATGTAATTTATCTTAGACCTTTCTATCTATGTCAGATATGTTTTTTGATGGCCTCCCAGGCCGGCCAGTTCACGCCATGAATTCCCCAGCAGGATGTTCCTTAATGCTGCTTCTGAAATAAGTACAGATAAAGCCTTTCTTCCACTATGCTTTGAGTAATACTAAAATAATATCTTACAGTATGTTTGACATTTTTGGACAGGGCCACAGACTACTTGTCAGTTTTCAAAGATGCTCCCTCTTTTACTAGAGCCTTCGCCCTAACGTTCCTTTGATATTTGAGTGTGACTTGAGCACGATAGGGCAATTTTGTTCCCTACAGATGCCATGGTACATTTATTTGCCAGCTTCGATGAGACCTTGAGACGTGTTAGGATAGCAAGACTGGTTTTACTGTCTGTGTGGATGCAGATATTTTCTCTTTTTTATGTTTTTGTGAACGAACAAGAATTCCGCCTTAATGATTGTAGTGTGTTCCTCCAAGGGTACTTTTAGTTCCAGATTCAGTTAAGCACAGTATATGCATGAACCTGTTTCTTTCTATCCGTAAATATGTATATAGTAGCTTCAGGAGCCTTAGAGTTTTGTAATGTGTAGTATTTTTCCAAAAGGTAGGTGGAAGTAGCACGGTTTTGACACTTCCGTAGAAGAGCGTACCTCGGAGTCGCTCTTTCAATGATTGCCCCATGCCTAGCCTGATCAGCCTTTGGATACCACAGGCCGTTGTCTCTTAGTTTTAGTCTACTTAAGGCCACCTGAATATGTAAATCTTAGGAGAAAGAGACAATAATAAATTATGGTGCCAATAATTCCTATACATGCTAGACGTTAAATGGCTTTAGTTTGCTTGTTGCAGTTGCACACAACTGCTGCATATATTAGGGTCGGTCTTACAACTGCAGTATACAGCTACATGGTAATTCTGGGTGATACTTTCCATGATCTCCCAACGACTATCTGTCAACGACAGAACGCCATGCTTGTCTTCTGTATCTTGGTTTAATAATGATTACTCCAGTTCAGTTTAGGATAAACCCCAGATACTTTACTTGTGAAGCCAGAGTTAGTGTGGTGTTGAATATCCTGGGCAGCTTTATTACGTCCGGTTTCCTTTTGTTGGTGAATAGCATAAGCTTTGTCTTAGTTATATTAACCGAGAGAGCGTTGTATGTTCACCCTTTTTCTACTAAATTGAAGGCACTCTCCTTTAGTTTACTGAGTATACCTTCATATCGGTCTTTAAGCAGAATGTCAACTGCAAATCCTATGGTAGGAAAGTCATATTCATTTAGTTTCTTTAGCAAGTCATCTATCACCATGTTACTATCTCCTCTCCTGTGGACAGCCATGGATTACCCTCACGTTGGACACTTCGTTTTCTATTAATATTTGGATCGCCCTTTTGCATAGAATCTATTTTATCCACTTACTAAGTGCGATTGAAGTACCGAGCAATAAGAGAGCTTATCCTATACCGTTTTCAGAAGCTCCTTTTATGTCGATAAATGGGCCTAATGCCGACATTTTATTACAAACGCCTCCCCAATACAGGTAACCGCGTGTTGATTTAGGTAAAGTGGATCAAGATTCATGTCCAAATTACCATAAACATGTTAAGCTTATGGTTCTGAATGATGTTTAGTGGCTGTAGTGTTCCTTGCCAGTTTTAGGAGACATATCTAAAACCCATGCATGTCCTAAACAGTCACCAGGTGTTAAAGCATGGATTATAGTCTCCATATAAGTAGGGCTGGATAAACTTTATCAATTCTTCTAGACTTTAATAGTCAGAATATTTGAATAGCCCAGATTATCTTGACTCCTGTAATTATGTTGGAGGCTATGCTCCAATCTTTTTTTGTGAAGGGGCATGAATCTCCTCCTTGTCTTCACCCTTGTCCTTCATGTTCAGCCTTGCGGATGTGCTTATGGACTCAATATGTTCACAAATGTATCCGTTGGTATATTGGATGTGATTGTTTATACTCTTACCAGTAAAGATGATATCAATCACGTCTTGTCTTCTTGAGGTAACAAATGGTTCAGACCTTTATTGAGTATGTACAGATTTTTGCTCGAAATGGTTTCGAGCATAGATTTGTCCCGTTATTGATCTCGGTGCTTTTCCACGAAATGATTTTGATAAAAGGTCTTAATTTTTTTATAAAAGAAATATGACCTCCTATGTATTGTTATTTGTTGATGCCATTCCAAAATTGTAGTACTCTTTGTCATTAATATTTTAGGTTGATTACCGATTGTTTGAATGATACTATTGATTTCATTAAATTTCACTTGGTTCTCAAAACGTAAGTCGCAGTATTACACAACGATTACACACTTCTAGTAGACTAAACACCAAATAATGATATATCACATAGCATGGATTAACCACTAACCGTTTAGTGCATGATGAAGGTTGCTTCAAATACTAAGATAGGAGCAGTTCGATGTCGATGAGACAAAATATTAGCTGTAGCTTCTTTGCAAGTTTGCAATGATCGTCCAATAGCAGATATCTTAACATGTTGAATGCCCCGTCAGCCAAGCTTGGATGAGGTAATTCCGCTGGCTCCCCATCATTCATTTGCTCGCTCTCGAAAGCTATCTTTCTTCGGAAAACTTATCGCATTTTTCACTTCAAGGCCTTTATGAGGAGTATTGTATTCTTCTCCAAACGTAACGCGTTACTTAAACACTATATCACAAATTTGGGTACAACGTGTTAATGTAGACGTACAAGAACGTAAACGAAGGATAAGAACTGTAAATATTTAAAATACTATGTCAGATTTTTTGTAGAAAATCCTGGAACTTTTACGCAGGCGTTAAGCATATCAGAATTTCTCATATTAGGATTTGGCGGATACTGGCATACACTCATATTGCTGAAATAAATTACTCGTCGAAGCGATTCTTTTCTAGGATTGGTCTTTTCATATGTTGCAAGAAATCCTGTTTCCTAGACTCCGTTATGTTTACCGATAAGGCGATTCTTAACAGGAACGGAATAAGCAATGCACCTTTGACAATTGTGTGGTCAGAGGAGGAACCATATTCAAGAGCCTCAAATATATGAGGCAGCATTGCAGGTGGCTACTTTCCCAGGCGATTGATAGCCTCTGACAGGTACAAACTGTGTTTTTTCTTCGTCTAGTATCTGGATCTGGATCGAGCTTGCCAAGGGTGATCAAATCATTGACCAGAGCACCTAGGCCTCACTAGGCCCGATGTGTCCCCCTGACAGGGACAGCCCTCCGTTGTTCTATCAATTATTTAGCCACTCAAGGTGAAGAACAAACGACAGCACAACGCTTGGAGGGGTTTTCCTAATGTTGGCCATGTTCGCCCAGAGCTCCCCTAGTATAGACTCTCTAAGGTGGGCGAGAGCTGGGCAGTTGGTTAACACATGTTCTACTGTCTCGTCCTCTTCTTCACGTGCTCTACATATGAGGGTTTTCATTAGACCCATAGTAAACAAGTGTTTCCTTAGCTGACAGTGACCCGTAAGGATACCTGTGATAAGACGCAGATTCCCCAGGGACAGTCGTAGATAGTATTCAGCTGTTTTCAGATTGGGTGAGCGCATTGCTTCCTTGGCCTGTCTGCAGCCCGAGGTGTTGTCCCAACGTTGTTTTAGCGTCTTGAGAGTGTTCTGTTTCAGGATGTTAGTGAGGCATTTCGGTGTTAACTGAGAGCCGATCCAGCCCGCGCCAGCTCGTCTGCCTTGTTGTTGCCTTCTTCATTATTGTGTCCCTTGACCCAGCGCATATCAATATTGTTTGATTGTGCTGCTTGTTTAAGGGTATTGTGACATTCCTTTACTAGTCTTGAGGTGATCTTATGACTACTCACTGCTAGTATTGCTGCCCTACTGTCTGTAAGGATTTGGATGTTCCTATCACGGATGTCACGGTGTAGGATTTCTTTTGCCCCATGGATGATGCCAATGATCTCTGCTTGCAGAGTAGTTGTGTGCTTCCCCTGATCCTCTTTTGTTTTTAGAACCATCGGTACAAATTCGGAGGGTGTTCCACCCTCTACACTTCTAGTGTGGCCGAAGCTATTTCAAAACGACATTTTTCTGCTGGTATGTGTTTTTCATATATACAGTATTATGAGCCCTTTACCTGGCACAGCATAGACAAGCGCTCTTACAGCCCAAAATATATGGGCCAGCATTGCAGAAGACTAGGTTTCTAGGCCATTATATATTGTCGGAGTTATTGCAATACAGAAATATATCCATTGCTATGTGCTTTCATGTAGTTTTCACATTATTAATCCCTCGCCCATCATAGCATAGATAAGCGACTCTGTATTAAATTATGTATTGCAATCATTCATATTATCTAACGTCACTTTGCCAATGTTCTTATGTCTAAATAAAATTTATAATGCCAATACGAAAAAAATTCTTGTATAATTGAAAAAATTGTATTGATTAGTGATGGGTGCAGAATAAGGCTCAGAAAAGTATATTTTTAAAGAATGTGGAATATTTCGTTTCACAATGAAATGTGTTAGTTTTTCGATATAATAAATGTAGGAGCAGCATTTATGTATACACAACTTAAATTTAATATTAAATAAGATATTGCTTTGCTTTTCTTTTGATAACCTTGAGGTCGAAATATGAAGACATGGTCATATTAGAAAACTCTTATAGGGATTTCTTGATAAGAATAAGAAACTAGAGGATACGTTAATTTGTATATTGGAAGCATTGAAATTACTTACAGTTTTGTGTTACTTACTTCGCTAATGCCTCTAATATAATTTATGATGGCATTGGAATGTTAGGTTTTTATAGGATTTAAAATTAAAATATTACCGTTAAGACAATATTTTTAGAAAGATGTCATATACTACTAATGCACAATAGATTATCGAAAGTAGTTCATAAAACTAGAAGCGGTATTTATACAAAATCAATATGAGAAAAGGGCAACTGAATTGCTTTTATTTTATTAATATTTATGCCGGTTAATATAAAATGGGTTCTGTGAATATCTTAAGTCGGACAACAAAAGAAAATAAGACAATAGGGAATTAATAATGATGCATAATAAGAAGACAAGAGCAGTTTTGTAGTTAATTGTATTTGTGGTTGAGCTTATAACCGTGGCTAATAAAGCGTTGATGGCATAGGCTAAGAGGTGGTTACGATGTTTTGTATATTACGCTTTTTATATCTAATTATTTTATATCTTTTTGTTTATTGTTGATGCTCTTGCTTTCTTGTTTATTTGTGTTAATTTTTTTGTAATTGCCGGGTTTAACGATTATTGGCTGCATTATTTGCTAGTTGCAATGGAGAGTATTGTCCAATTATTACTTTATTTTAATAGTATTTATCTTATTACCTTAAACAATAACAATAGATATTTGCGGTCTGATTTATTTTTGTATTTTATTATAAACTACTGTACTATTATGCGATTATTCATAGTCCGTTCCTTGGCATTTCCTTCTATACATTAAGAAAACCATTTAGTTGGTCCTTGTATATAGTCCAATATAAATAGGGCCCTTGCCCTTTGGGGACCAGCCTTAATTCTAAATTTGAATTTAAATTCATGACGCATTGGGTTACGTGCACGATTTTCACGATTTTTCTCTTTTGAATTTTGCAGCGGCATCGCAGTTCAACTCGTACGTCACACTTAAACTACAGAACGTCAAGTCTACGACGGTGACTGTCAAGGGGGCCACGCCATGCTGGGAGCAGGATTTTCTCTTGTAAGTAGCATTTTATATTCATAATAAATTATAACAGAAAGTTTTGAACCCTTTGGTTTCATAAATTTATAATAAATTTTAATATAGTAATAGCAATGTGAAGTTAAAATAGATGGTAATAAATGTCGAAAGGGGAAATAATCTGGAAATGTATGTTTAATTTTTGATTAAGTTCATATATTCAAGTAGAAGCCACTATCGTTAACCGTGTTATTGTTTGTAATATTTAATGTTTAGTGTATTTATTATTTACGTGTCATTAAAAGTTTGTGTATTAGACTTAATCTATTCATGTTAATATTAACTCCTTATAAAAGATAGATTATTATATAAAGTTAATGTTTGTTGCGCTTTTTAACTTATGATATTCATAATATTTTTATTTTCAGTTGTCTGACTTTAAAAGTTAAAACTTTGAAAATGGTCTGCGATGACCAAAAGACGTGTCAGGCAAATAAAAACAAAAGAATTATGGAATAAAACAAGTGTTACTCTTCACATGAAATTAATACATATATATTACATAATACCTAACTTCGTAAATATTTTAGTGCTTATATATATATATATATATATATATATATATATATATATATATATATATATATATATATAAGTATTTCTGAAGTATTTGATTATAATTTTTCTACTTTAACTGTTATTATTATTATTAATAATAATAATACAATGAATATCAATATATGATATATTAGTGTATTAAATGTTATAGTACGCAAATTATATTATTTTATGTTAAATATAGAATATATGTTTAATTTTAACGTAAAAATAGCTTTTAATATACAACTATATTTATAAAATGAATTACACTTAAAACTTATAATCTTGATCATTTGATTGTGTGAAATGCGTTCTTATTTCCCACTTTATAATCTTTGTAATGGATATATTATAAGTATGGAAAAATAAAGAGCAGGCGGTTTCCATTTATGTATTCGTTTATAAATATATTATGGTATGTTGAAGTAATAATAAAAGTCACGGCTGTTATGGTTAAAAATACCTCGAATCTTGAATAATTTATGCACCCGCTGCACGAAATCCTACATTTCAGATTGTGTGCATGACGAGGGAGTCAAGGTTAATAATATAATTTTCCGTAAAGAAAACAAAACCGCCTTTTGTATTATATTATCGGTGGATATTGAGACATCTTTATTTGACAGTTTTCTTATTGAGCCAAAATAATAAAAATATATTATATTTTATTTACATAGGAAATTAATAGTGATAACATTTTTTATCTTTAAGGCTAATAGTTAAAAAGTTTTTATTCCTTTATAACGGGTGTCCAACAATTATTGCAGTCCCGGGTGGCGTTGGAATAAAAAACGTAGGTCGATTCTTACATGTTGCAAATAAATGAACTGACATTTTTAATGCACGTTTAGGTTATGTTTGACAATTAAAATGTCAGTTCATTTATTTGCAACATGTAAGAATCGACCTACGTTTTTTATTCCAACGCCACCCGGGACTGCAATAATTGTTGGACACCCGTTACAATTTGTCATATAATGGTTACATCATTAAATTATTATTATATATAAATTTATTTAAAATAAATATTACAGGTGAAATTTCTTTCATTTGATAATTGTAAACTAGAGGTTATAAGCGTTCTACATCAATTGAAATTTTTATCTTCCATTGAAGATATTGATGCACCACTCTCTCCATCAACAAACCTTGTGATGCGTTTAGATCTTTCCAATAAATTAATGGTTGACTCTTCAATACAATCCATCAAAATTTAAGATAATTGCCTTAGACGTCCAACTAAAAACGTTGTCTATGTGTTTTCTGATTGGGAACTAGGGGGTCCAAGAAGTTGACAATAGGTGTAAAGTTGTGAAAAATGTAAAGTGACAAAAAGGCATTTATAGAAAGAGCCAAAAACGGTTAAAGGCAGAAAGGGCATAGAAGAGGGGTCAAAAAGGAGGTGGAAGCTGCAGGAAGGAGGAGGTGTTAATAATAGGACTTTGGAATATGGCGGGGATAAAATGGGAAAACTAAAGAGGGCACGGAGAAAAGACTTAGAAGAGTAGATGAAAAGAAAAAAACATAGTGGTATTAGTGAAAACAGAGATCATGGAGAAGGGATGGGAAGATGTGGTGGATGACTGGGGGATTTTATATGGGAAATGAAGAAGGCAAAAAAGAATGCGACGAAAGGGAGAGTGAAGTGGGGATAAGACAGGGCAGGAAATCAGATGACCAGTAGACCACTCCAAGATAACAGAGAGGTAGACCCCACCCACAGCGCAGCGGTGATCATACTGAGTGCTGGATGATTAAAGAGGCAAGGCTCGGGTAATGGAATTGCCTGGGTGCAGATAGGAGAACTCGTGTATTGCTCCTGCTACTTCTCGCCGAACACAACGACCGCCGTGTATGTGGAAGCCGTCAGCGGAATAAAGTCTTGCAGGGGCCAACTTGACCAAAATTATTGTGGGGGAAGACTACAATGCCAAATCTTGGGACTGGGGACCTCCAATCCAGGACGCGAGAATTCCTATCGGAAGAGGTGGCCGCGTAGAGATGCATTATCTACAATGGCGGTCACGAGTCATCGTTCGTCAGGGGAAATGCCAGATCTCATATTGTCGTCACAATAGCGACAAACGGGGTGGCTAGTGTAGTCGAGGAGTGGCAAGTAGATAACGTTGAAACATTGAGTGACCACAAATATATCTCATTCAGGGTGACGACAAAAAGCGGGCAAATGGTAAATAACCGAAGTAACGGACGGGCAGGCAGATGGGACGCGCGTAAGATGAATACCAAGGAATTCAGAACTAGGTTCCGTACAGAGATAAGCAGTCCCATGATGTCAGGGGAGGTAGAGCACATGGTAGGTGCACTAAACTAAACGGAGCTATCAAATAGCTCTAAAAAACTGGGGACGAGGAGATTGCTCTCAGAACTAGAAAAAGAAGAAACCATCAGAATTGCTAGGGAACTCTTCCCAGACCAAGGGGAAATGACCTACTCGGAGCATTCCGTGGACCCGGAGATGGTACCACCGGTCACCTTGGAGGAAATTCAATAAGCGGCCAAGAAAATAGCTCCCCGGAAGGTGCCTGGACCTGATGGGATTTGAACGGAGGCCATCATACTAGGGGTGAGTTAGAGGTCTTTTGGGCAGCTTTCACAAAGGCCATCAGAAAAGGGGTAATCCCATCACAAGGGTAAGAAGCCAAACTGATGCTCATCAGCAAAGAAAAGCTGGAAGAACCAGGAGGAAAGAGTCGTTTTGAATAGGTTGGGAGTAGAAATAGAGAGAACTAAGGGCCTCACGTAAATGCAGTTTGGTTTCAGGGCAGGTCGATCTACGATAGATGCCTTGGAGGGAATACATCTGGAGGACCAGGCAGTGGTACGCCCGCATCACATTAGACGTACGCAATACCCATAATCCGGAAAAGTGGCAATCGATCCTGAATGAGCTGGAGAGGAGAGAGGGCGAACCATATATCCGGAGAATTTTGGGAAGCTACCTCCGCGATAGACGGATAAGGGTCAGGACTTGTGACGGGGTGGAGAGGCTGAAGACTACGGAGGGGGTCCATAGGATTGGACCCAGCACCGAACATTATGTATGACGAGATATTAAGAGTAAGGCTCCCGGAGGGCGCAAAACTAGTGGACTTTGCCGATGATTTATCCCTCCTTATCACGCCCAGGGTGGAGGAGGACCTTAATTTCAGGACGGATCGCGTCTTGTCGACTGTTCAAGCCTGGGTGGTGGGACAATACCTACAATTGCTCCCCCAGGAAACGGACGCACTTGTTTTCGCAGAGAGAAGGAAGCTAGTGATTGCGGAAGTAATTCTAGTAAACCTTCTCGCAAAGGACTGGTCCCTGTCCACCTGGAAAGGCGGAAGCATCCGCTGGTTCCCAAGGGTGTGCCCAAAGAGACAGGTCGCGAAACCACAATGTAGGAGTGGCAGAGAAGATGTGCCTTCACCCCAATGAAGATGGACGGCCGTATGATCCCCATCGTGCGTCCTCGCCTCGAATGGAAAGGTGGTGAGGAGAAGTAGGAAACGATCCCAAATATTGTAGGGGGACGCGTGATTTAGGGACTATCTGCATTGCATGAGGAGGGTGACGGATAAAAAATGCCCCTACTGCGGAGCTTCTGACATTAGCTTCTAACTACAGCCACTGGGAGAGGATCCCGAAAGGTGGGCCATCGGCGGTTGTGACGACAGGGAACTAATCCTGCAAAGAGGCAGACCAACAGCCGAGCCCCATTCAATAACTCAATATGAGTGAGAGCGAGTAGACCCAGCTCACAAACCGAGGTCGTGCACCCTCACTGGGGATTAAATCTAAAAAAAAGGAAATCAGTGGAGGTGGAGGGTGGAGTTTATGAAGGGATAAGGAGACGTCGATTGTATGAAATACAGAAAGGAAGGCAGGAGATGACTGTAGGAGTGATGTATGTGAACAAGAATTGGAGGGAGAGGAGATAGAAAAGAAGGAATGCGTGAGGTCGGGAGAGTCTGCAATGCTAAGTTAGGAGACTTAGGGGAGGGAGAATGAAGAGGCGGAAGAGACAAAGAGGAAGACTAAGAATTTATATGTGAACGTCATAAAGAGGGAAAGCGTCGGAGCTCGATAGTTTGAAGAGCGAGATGTGTAGCGAAATGGAAGTGATAGGAAGAAAAGGTTCAGGGAGATTTTGAGCAGGATATGAAGAGGAAAGGAGGAGATCCCGTGGTAATTGGGATGAACAAAGTTTGGATGCTGGCGTATACGGATGACATGGTGTTGAAAACGAATGGGATGATATTTAGAAATAAATCAAGGGAGGGACAGGAAAACGAGCTAGAATGGAAGGAAGAGGTGATTGAGAGGGTGATAGTGCTCAAATATTTGAGTTTTTTGTTTAAGAGTTATGGAGTCTCGTCACTAATGATTTAAAATTAGTTAAAATGAATAACCATATATCTTCTAATGTTATAGTTATGTCACAGGGTTCATACGTTGTGCCCATTTAGTTCATTTATGATATTTGTGATTGTTGTAACTATAATAGTTATTTATTATTCAAAGGTGACATAAAATTGCATTACCTAGTTGTTGATATCACCTACAATCTTAGATAGTTTATGATTACAATATACTCTCTTAATATTAAGAAGAGCAAAATTTCTACACTTCTGCTTAATTATTTAACTAACATCGCCAATATAAAAGGGGTGTTTGAGTGAAACGGTATGAAACATTATTGTAGGTAAAAATGAAGTATTTTTTTCAAAGTATATTCTATTGATTAACGAGCCGCCAAAGAATTTCGTGTTTCTAGAACTTCTGTGGCCGGAATGAGACCAAATCTTTTAAAGCGTCCTTGAATACGTCGTCCGAGTTGATTTTCTTGTTTTCCAGATAAGATCTGGGGACCAATCACAAGAAATAACACGTATATTTAGAATTAGGTTCAACAGCTCTGATGTTATGTCCCAAGCTGTTAAGAAACTCAATAAGATATTTAACTTGCTTATTCAAGAACTTGTTATTCCAGTAAAGGCTTTTAGTATTCAAATCTTTAGTCATAATCGTTTGCATAGAGTTATTAAATAGGATTAGGATTGCCATTAGGTATCAGTTCACTAGAGAAT
This sequence comes from Ontholestes murinus, assembly GCA_963969525.1. Lineage (NCBI taxonomy): Eukaryota > Metazoa > Arthropoda > Insecta > Coleoptera > Staphylinidae > Ontholestes > Ontholestes murinus. Next base: position 21,521,701 of record OZ018392.1, on the reverse strand, counting down.
TGATAAGCTGAGACAATCTTTGGCAGACCGATATAGTTATCACTAATAATTATAATTGTCTCTAGATTCAAAGGTTAAAAAGAATTTGGCTTTAGTTAACAGTACCTTCGTGTATGGTGTCATGAATAGGATTATAAAAATGGGAAATATACTTCGCTAACGGTTTTCAAGATAAATCTCCTTTAATGTAATAGTTTCAACTTAAAGATTTTATCGGTGATTCTCTTCGTATTCCAAAAGATAAAGCAACAGAAATCTCTGGAGTATAATTGTCAAAACTGAAAAGTTGAAAAGTTCAAGTACATCGGCTAATTTACTTCTTATAGGCGATAATTTAAGGAAGTACAATTATTTAGTTCGCTAAGTATTTTCAGCAGTTGACTCAAAGGGATATGTCTGGGTGTAGAATGGATAGTCAAGCTGGCCCCACTTGAACTTGGTGAGTTAAGCATAATCTTAGAGACGTATGGGCGAGCGTTATCATGTAGTACTCTCCGTATTCTTGATGGACCTGCGTAATCGTCATAGTGCCTGAGTATACATCAAAGTTAATGGTTTTTCTGTTATGGAGGTATTCAAGACGTCAAAAATGACGCCCACTTATATTTTGTTTGCTAACACCAAGGCTTTAAATTTGCTAAGGATCTCTGGCTCGTAGTGATTGGTTTAGCTCTCATCACATGTGACGATCCGCTCCAAAAATTGGGTCTTCGTGATATCGAAGCAGATATTGAAGTGCGAGCTCCATACGTAGTTCCTTTTCTGGGGCGGTGAGCTGCTTAGGAACCCACTGCACGTACACTTTCCGATAACTGTGAACAATTCTCCACACTGTTTCAACGGTGGCATCCACTTCCACCACCAATATTTTCGTTCCCTTGAAAAACCATCTGAATGGGTAGTGCTTTAAATCGGGCGACGAACTCATAGATGCTGTGAAGGCCACTGAAGTTCTGGGAACACGAAATCCTTCGGCATGTTAATCAATGGAATCTTTGTATTCGGGTCTATAGTATATACTTGAAATAAAAACTTCATTTAATCTCACAGGGTCATTTCGTACTTTTTTTATTTGAACACCCCTAGTAGATTTAAACAGAGTTTATTATATTCTGAAGTTTCAAAGGTAACAAACGCATTCTTTGTATATAAATCTACTTTTTGCGTTTTAGATTAGCATTAAGAATCTATTTTTAATCCCTAGTGATCAAGTGATCAAAAATGATTCTATATTCTGTTGCTGAATAAATAAGTTGCATGGTGTCGATCAGTTTGCTTCAGAGAAACTGCTCTGGTTTATTTCCAAATCTGCTTCAAATATTTCAATGTGTTTGGATGATTGACAAATATTGATTTAGAGTGATTATTACCAACTCGATTGTCTGACACGAATTTGCTTTTAGTTCCGCTTTAGTATATCATTTTTGGTCATAATCGATACGAGTTAAAAAGAACAACATTTCAGGATTTCAGGATTTGATGTTTTTAGTAGTAACTATTACGTCACTACCCTTGTAAAGCCTAAAAAGTATACAATTAGGAATATATATCTCTTCTTGTGTTTGGGAAGTATTTTCACTGTAAATATTAAAAAATAAATTTAATTATTTACGAGAAACACGTCAATCTACCGTAAAATTTCTTTGCCCCACGACTTTTAAGTATACAGTGAGCTGATTAATAACAAATGAATATCGACATGTGCAGAAACGACATTACGTGTCGGTCCCTCTAATATTTTACAGAGACTATAAGTTTTTGCTTTGGTCGATGATTAGGCGTATGGAATTTAATTAGTATTTAAAAAGTTTTATGTGTTAAGAAATATATGTTTTAAATTTAATCTAATTTATAATTTTTTTTACTATTTTGCAATTTAATTTACCCTAAGCTACGTTTTCTTTTTGACTTTCGCAACTCTTTTTCATTTCTATAAATTATGGATGTGGTTCGAGCAAATATGTTTGAGTATGATTTTATTAAAGCGACGTTTTTAAATAATGAAATAATATTGTTTGAAGGGTACTCGTATATACATGATTAAAAAGTTAATACGATTCTTTTAAATAGCCAGACCGCACCCAAACAATTAGATCCGCCCTGGATTAATTCCCCAAACCGTTCCAACGCGAACGCCGCGGCTTTCCCCCTCTTGTGGGGAAACTGTAACGCGATTATCACCGCCGAAATGAAAAGACTCAAATTGCATTATCCGGCCCCGACAGACAGCGCACGACGGACGGCGGGGGTTCCCCCGTCCGCAATTAGCGCCAGCCGCCCCCGCGGAAGTTCTTCCCGTTGCAAGTTGGCGGCATGTGTCGTTATTGTTAAAGTTTTATTACGACGCCGCTGCCGTCCAATAACACGTTCAAGATTTATGACGGCCGCCCGTCTGGCATGCACGGATATCGAGCGATCCGCGCCGCCCCCCAGCGCGGGGCTGGTCGGGGCGTCCCGCCGGGCCGGATTACTGGGGTGTGTGTAAATAGGTCCTTTTGCCGTTCACGTGGACCGTAACGGCAACGACTCAATATTTTCCACCCCATTATTTCCGCAACGGTACACCGCCGCAGCGAATTTATTTTTAATTATGTGTGAATTTCGACGATATAAAGTCTGCAAACTATATTAAAACACTACAGTCCTATCAACAATTAACAAAAATAAAATGCTGATGCATTACTTATTAATGCAATAAATATATTATTACACTTAAATATTTCTCTCTTGTATTTAATGTAGAATAAAAAATGAGTAAGTGGTCTAAATTAGAACCTTGATAGATACCAGCGAGAACAAGATTTCTTCTAGTTTGGTGAAACAGTGATTAAATAATCGGTAATTTTAAATAGTACATTTTGTATTTTACCTTTTAAAATTTCCAATTTTACATGTAATTCTATTAAACCAGTAAATGTTATAGTAATCAAGGTACATAATAATACAGGGTGACTGACGAAAAACCTTTGGTGCTGTATCTCGCTTATTTTTGATCCGATTTGAATAAATAAAACATCAAATTAAATGATTTTTAAAAGACTTTAATATGAACTGTACTGATATTTTTTCTTGCATCCAGTTTTTGACAAAAGACGACCAACTTTTTTTTTCAAATTGCACTGTATATATATTTTGTACTGATCCGCAAGGAGATTTTTTTCTGAATCTAAATTTGTAAACTATTTTATCCATTCATCAAACCAAAGTCGAGAAATTAAGGATTCAAAAAAATTTAATAATCAAATACCCATAGTAAACAATATACAGAGCCTATTCCAAATGTCAAAAGTGACAGTGTCAGTTATTGGTACAATACTGCAATGATTTTTAATAATTTCATAATAAAAATGTTGCAAGATTTCAAAAACTGAAAAACGATTTCTGTAGAAGCACAAAATTCTAGTACAGTGTTTGAAATATTGCAACATTTTAATTATGAAATAATTAAAAATCGTTGCAGTATTGTATCAATGGCTGTCACTGTTGACATTTAAAATAGGGTCTGTATATTGTTTACAATGGATACTTGACTTTTTATTTATTTTTTTAATCCTCAATTTCTCGACTTAAGTTTGATGTATGAATAAATTTGTCTACAATTTTATATTCAGAATAAAAATCTCCTTGCGAATCAATAAAAATATATATACAGTGCAATTAAAAAAAAATGTTGATCGTATTTTCTCAAAAACTGGGTGCGAGAAAAAATAACAGTTCAGATCCTATTAAAGTCTTTTAAAAATGGTTTAATTTGATGTTTTATTTATTAAAATCGGATAAAAAATAAGCGAGATACAGCACCAAAGGTTTTTCGTCAGTCACCCTGTATATATATAAATTTTTAAATTTTAGAATATTTCTTAATATTTTAATGCATTTTATATTTGTTCTAAACGAAAACATAAAAAATCTATAATAGGTAAAGAATTCAATTTTTTGTACCTATTAAATGGTAATGTTTCACCTCGTCACGTCTTTATTATTATAATAAAAGTAATTATTACATTATAAATTATGTATGTATCTACAGTAAAGTGGTTTAAGATTTCTTCTAATCAGTGGCTATAGAACCGCGGTCTTTCAGTCTGCATTTAACTGTCTAAAACGTCATGAATACTAATGTCTTACGGAATAAACTGTCATTAATTATTGATTTATTTTAATATTATCTTTTTATTTCAGCGAAACAAACGATGTGAACACTGGTCTACTAATCGAAGTATGGAGCAAGGGCATGATCTGGGACAGGGCCATGGGCTACCACTGGCTGCCACTGCAGGGCGTCCAATACTCCAACGAGGTAAACACACACCGCCACCCTATTACTAACCACCGCTTTAAAACCCCACAGCTGAAAATGCCAGGACACGACCGCGCTGCCTCGATTGATTTCCACATAATACTAATTGATTAATTAATACCCTTTTTTGAGTTAAAACCGCAGGCTAATCGATATTGGTTTGATCTAGATTGGTCTGTACAATCTCTGTGAATATTTTAAAATTAACACACGTATATTTAATAAACAGTTATTAATTTGTTTAAAATAACCCAATATATTAAAGCATATGTTTCATATTTTAAATCTACATAATAAACACACATTCATATAACACTAAAAAAGAATTTTAATTTCAAAGAAAAATTATTTATCTAAAAAAGCATCTACTACAGTCTAAATGATATAACAGTAAATGTGATTTTATATACAGCAATATTTTATTAATTAATTAAGATTGTGTGTACTTGTTTAATTCCATTGAAATTAATTAAAGCAAGAAGGTTTGCAAATAAATCATATGGTGAAATTAATTACATGTTATCTCAGTTTGAGAGATTTCAGGTGAGATGAAAGATAATCCAATTTGCGTATAGTCATCACGTGTGTTGATTTACCTATTTGACTTTCAAATGTAAATAAATTTCAGTCGCTGCAAATCGTTCTCCGCAATATATCCAAGTCTACGTTTATCATAGTATTCACCTTATCCTTTGAGAGTTGTCAGAGAATTGAAAATGTATGTATAATTCATAGACATCGTCTTGCTATATTCATAGATACATGCTACATTAATTACATCTCACTAAACAAAAAATAAAATATATGGTAATATTATTTATCTTAAAATTGATATATTATATAAAGGCAATATAAAATGAATTTTAATATATTTGAATAAAAAAAAGATAGCTCTCAAGTTTGTTTTAAAAGCCGAGTAGTTATTGATGACGAATTACTTTAACAAATTTTAATTGAGGCATATTGGATATTTTAAAGATGGATGCATGAATTTTGCATCTTCAGCTAATTAAATTGTTACTATTATATCTTAGTATAAGTCATGTTCTAAAAAAAATATTATTACTTCTTTAAGATAGATCTAACTTTTTTTAGTTCCTGTCAATGTTGCACTTTAAAGATCTGTAGTAATATGTAATAGAATTGTTGGAGCAATCGATAAAAGCATACATAAGTTAAATTCATTTAAATTGTCGGTTTAAAATGTAAAAATGTACTAAACCAGGGGCCCAAACATAAAACAAATGAAATAGTAACATTAGACAATTTTTCTCTTTAAAATTCTTTATAACGCGTTTAAATTAATTTGAAGTATAAATTTTCTTACACACGGAAAACTTATTTTGGTGTATCAAATCTTTAGCCCTCAGTAAACAAGATGATTTAATAATCGTAATCGATGGTTAACTCGAAAAGTTAAAATACTCCAAAGTGAATCTCGATTCCCTGTCTTCAACTGCGTTAAGCTGATAAGATCCAAAATAGATCGAAATCGGTCCGTGACTGTTGTTGACAGGGAACAATAATTACGATGGTTCAATTACTAAATAGAACAAGTTTTGCATATTTGGTCAAATAAAACCCTACGAGAAACAAATACAAGACTAAATCATTTGCATTTCAAGTAAGCGATAATATAATTGCCATGAGGAAGATATGCTATGATTTTAACTATTATATATTCTTTCAAAAAAGTTTTTAAAAAATGAGGGAATATCATTAGAATACATTCTTATAAATTTGCCTCAAGCAATTTACCTATAGAAAGTTTCTTAATAAATTTTAATATCTGGACACTGACTAATAAAAAACAAAGTATTTCTTTTTCAACACCAGTTAGTACTTAGAAACCGATTATACGGGTACGAATACGAATAAAAGGAAAGTCCACGAAGTCACAGTACGCAAGCCCCAAACTGGGCCCATTATACACCTCCAATGATGGGAATACTAGCTACCCACTACCCAGTTACCTTATCCCTTTGATAAAGGATTTTGCTTGGAAACAGGCCTTCAGGGTCGGCCGGTTTTGGCCATGATGTCCCCAGCATGCTGCTGCAGCAGGATCTTCCTTAATGTTGCCAGAGTGGGACAGTACCACAGCATATGCTCCGTCGACTTCGCTTCTTCGTTGCTTACTCTGCAGTTGAGATCTTCAGCGACTGTTAATTCATAAAGGTGTTTCTTTAAGAAACAGTATCCAGTTAGAATATCTTGCAGTATATTTGAGAGACTGCTTTTGGATAGATATATAGGCCTCTTGTTGGTTTTCAAAGATGCTCCCTATTTTACTAGAGCACCCACCCTATCATTCTCTCACGTGCTAGAGTGTGCCATAAATCATTCATTTGCTAGTCTGTATGAGACCTTCGGGTGTGTTAAGATAGAAAGACTGGTTTTACTATCTGTGTGGATGCAGATATTTTTCTTTTTCATCCCTAGTTATTTTTGGGAACTAACAAGTATCCCTGAATGATCGTAGTGTCTTACTCCAAGGATATTTTTAGGTTCAGATTCAGATCGACACAATGGATGCCTGAACCTGTTGCTTTCTTGCTTTTTTGCTTCATCTGTGAATATATGTAACATATAGTAGCTTTGTAACCTGTAGTATTTTTCAAAAATGTAAGTCGGAGTAGCATGGTATTGACACTTCCCTTGAAGAGTGTTCCTTTGAGTCGCTCTTCCAAGGATTGTCCCAAGCCTAGTTTTTCTCCGCCTTTGGATACCTCAAGCCGTTGCCCCTTAGTATTAGCGATGTACTTATTTCAGTTCAGTTTGGGATATAGGATAACCCCAGATACATTACATGTAAAGCCAGAGATAGTGTGGTGTTGAATATCCTAACCTCCTGTAATAGTTCGAACCCCGGTCTTATATGAATTTACATTTGATATCATATTTATACGTTGTGTTATGTATTGTGTAGTAATCCTTAATTATTTAACAGGTTCGTTACGAACGTTAATATGTGTAATCAATTATGCATTACTATTGAAATAATTAATATATTAAGGATGTTGGATAATGGTTGGTGTGAATAAAACACAAGAATGAGTTTAACGAATGGTCAGTTTATTGTCTATTAATTTAAAATGCAAAGAGGCAGAATTCTATTTTTCTCATATTTTAGGTAAATTTTAGAATGCAAATATATACACAAGTTACAAATTCAATTTCTTTTGATTGCTTATTATAATGCCGTGACCAGAAAACTTTTCGTAGTTGTTTTGCATTTGGTAAAACTCAAAGAAAAAAAAACAATAAAAAAATATTTGTTTCGTTCGTCGGTGATTCAAAACGGTATATTTTTAGTTGTCAAAAGGAATGTGTCCATTCGCTACGGGCTGTGTGCCTTTAAAAGGTCCGGATTGCCGCGAATGTTGTACATTCTAATAGATGAGATTTATTTATTTTGGTGTATGAAATGTTAATTTGTCAATCATCGGAATCGATGACATTTGTTACTAAAATGTGTCCATCCGCTACGGGCCGTGTGCCTTAAAAAGGTCCGGATTTCCGCGAATGTTCTACATTCTAACAGATGAGTTTTATTTATTTTGGTGTATGAATTGTTAATTTGTCAATCATCGGAATCGATGACATTTGTTACTAAAATGTGTCCATCCGCTACGGGCCGTGTGCCTTAAAAAGGTCCGGATTGCCGCGAATGTTCTACATTCTAATAGATGAGTTTTATTTATTTTGTTGTACGAAATGTTAATTTGTCAATCATCGGAATCGATGACATTTGTTACTAAAATGTGTCCATCCGCTACGGGCCGTGTGCCTTAAAAAGGTCTGGATTGCCGCGAATGTTCTACATTCTAATAGATGAGATTTATTTATTTTGGTGTATGAATTGTTAATTTGTCAATCATCGGAATCGATGACATTTGTTACTAAAATATGTCCATCCGCTACGCGCCGTGTGCCTTAAAAAGGTCCGGATTGCCGCGAATGTTCTACATTCTAATAGATGAGTTTTATTTATTTTGGTGTATGAATTGTTAATTTGTCAATCATCGGAATCGATGACATTTGTTACTAAAATGTGTCCATCCGCTACGGGCCGTGTGCCTTAAAAAAGTCCGGATTGCCGCGAATGTTCTACATTCTTATAGATTAGATTTATTTATTTTGGTGTATGAAATGTTAATTTGTCAATCATCGGAATCGATGACATTTGTTACTAAAATGTGTCCATCCGCTATGGGCCGTGTGCCTTAAAAAGGTCCGGATTGCCGCGAATGTTCTACATTCTAATAGATGAGATTTATTTATTTTGTCAGGGTATTTAGAAATAGAATTTAATTTATTCAGTTTGGGGAATAATAATTTGTTGAACATCGTAACCGATGTAATTTGTTGCAACAATGTCAGTGGTAAGTTATTATTGTCATTATCAACGATCGGATTTATGATCATAGACTGACCACGTTTGTAATCTTTACAACCCTTTTATACCATTTTTCTTGCAGGTTCTTCCCCCGATTGTATATAAAAATGCTATTTCATCACGTATGCATTTCTGCACAATTTAATGCGTACGTATCCTCATCTCAGCATGCCACGGTTATTGACCACCATTATTAATGCGATCGGGGATTTACCTCTCCGATAATAACGCAGCATCTTCATTTCTTCCGACCACTTGTGCCCCAATAACGTTTGTTTAGTCTACGCATTTTTAAGTAATTCCCCTATCTACGGTTAATGAACTCTTGTTTATTACACTAAAATGCACGTATTTGTTCTAATTGTACTAATTTTCTGGTCACTAATAATTGAAAAAAAATATTTTATGCCTGACCCCCTTGGGTTATTACACTCCTACGGTAGGCTTCATTTTTGTTGGCCAATTTTATGCTCACACCCTACACCACGTCCAAGTAGACAAAAGATCTGCTCATCTAACCTCAATAAAAACAGGACAACCAAATATTTCCAATGAATTTTTACTTGGCTTAGGTTGTAGTCGAGATACATTACTATTAATATAGAAATTATAGAAAAACAAACGAACGATGGTCAACAATTCTAAAATACTCTAAATATTTTGAACTATTTGACGAAAAAAATTAGAATTGCTTTAGGGATGCTTAAAAATCACGAAGAATTCAATAAAAGTTCCTAAAATTTTTTTTAGACTTTCTGGACTCATTTTTCTGAAAAATCACAAGAATTTTTAGAAAATGTTGTCAGACATCCTAATAATCCTCTTTATAAGCCATCAGAAAAGTTGCTATACTAATACACCAAAATGATGTTAGATAGGGTGAAGAAACATTATAAATCATGCAGGAAATGTCCAGAAATTTTGAGGAAAACATTTGTAAGTCTAAAAATTTTCTAGAAAATTCTTTCTAGCAGAAGTTGAATCAAAACTAAAAAGGGAACTAGAAGTAATAAAATATTGAAAACAAAAATAAATTGCTTCTAAATACTAAAATATTTTAATATTAAATAGCGAGATAAAGATTATAATAAAAGAGGTGCTTATTTTGTTCAAGGGATGATAAATCAACTAATTTATTTTGATGTACAAATTTAAAAATAAACTGAAGGAATTTTGTCACTGTATTTGCTAAAATATATTTTAAATAACTAATGAATATCTTCAAAACTTTAAATTAATCAAAGCTCATTCAAGAAGACTTGTATCTCTTAACCCTAGTAAGAAAAGATTTAAGAAAATAATATTATTAGATGGCCTAATGGATAAAAATAAAACATTGACGCAATAGTACACCTTTGCAAGGAATTTATTTCATTTTATGCGTTTTAGAGAAATTGATAACAGATAACACACTGTTTTGTAACCTATAGATCCAAGCTCCAAAAACTTAGTTTTCACGGCCGTAATCAAAGATTGAGGGATTATCTAGAAAAATGAAACATTAAAAATGTTACAAGATATGAAGCAGTCTTTAGCAAAAAAGAAAAATATAGATGGTGTAAATTTCTTTAAAGTTTTGATTAGTATAGGAAGAGGGTTATATCTCTCATCAATTAAAAGAAAACAAGCTGAAAACAAGTCGACCAAAGAGTATGTTCGTTATTATAAGCATTAAACCGCATGAAAATATAGGTTACATTATACCTATACTTTTTTTCTGTAGATATTTCTATTGATAATAATGTGTAATAACTACTCCCAAATATTTCTTATACTAGGTCTGTTATATGTATATGACCTCGTGTTTTATCTTTCTTTCTCTCGTTCCTTGTGCCCTTTTGAGCGTCGAAAAGTGTTTTATTATAATTGCAAAATAATTGACTAAAGCTGTATACAGCCTCTGAAAATAAAGTTCAATGAATAGTTCTGTAACACTAACGTAGATAAAATATTAACGACAGTTACCTTTGGTATACATACCCTGAAAACTTTACAAAAAGGCTTCTTTTAGGATGGAGTTCAAAAGCCTCTTCAAGTTATGTTGGACGTCAGAAATATCGTCAAATTTCGTTTCATTCAAATCAAGTTGAGCCGCGGGACCACCCCTTTTCTTGTGATGAACTGTTTGACGATATTGGCTGTGTGAAGGCGGGCATTGTCGTAAACAAAAAAACATGAACCTTGTTATTTGACGATATTCCTGACATCCAGCGAAATGTGACGAGAGTCCATTCTAAAAGAAGCCTGCTTGAAATATTTTAAGGACATGTATAGCAGATTTCAGCGGTGCATAGTTATGAGAGGTGACTATTTCAAAGAACAATAAGGTAACTTTCGTTAATATTTCATTTACGTGAATTTTACAGGACTATTCACTGAACTTTATTGTCTAAGATTGTAGTTTACTGATTGCAACATTGAAAAAAATGAATAAGAAATAGCATACAGCAAAGCTCTTGATAAGATCGTACTTTAAAGAATTTTTTTAGTTTGAGGTGGGAATAATTGCCGAGAAAAGATTTCCGTGCTTGATCTTAAAAATGAGAATTGAAATTTGAATTCGCTCACTAATACTAAGAACAGACATTTACAGTGTGAAAAGAACTATGGGAATTCAACCTTGGATGATACAATCATTATATAATGGTTCTCTAAGAATCATATGAAGAAAGAAATGATAATAATTAACCAGTGCCAAACGGTTTATATTAGTTCGAACGTTTTCTTGTATTATGTAACTATTACAGAAGGTGTTGTTGTGTGAAATCTTTTAATATCCTGTTCCACCGCGACCTTTTCAGATCTATTGTGTATCCCTATCTATCTCAGAAGACCAGCTCTAGCTTTGCCTCTTTGATTAGTCCTATTAGCCCTGCCAGAGGGGCTTGGGTTTATGTCTCCGCACTTGGGTTTGTAGTGCCCAACTTTTGATATCTAATCCTTGCTAGGCCCTCGCAATGGCATAGGATGTGGAACGAGTCCCCTTCTTCCTCTAAGCAGAATCTGCATGGTGCTTCTTCCATTAGGCCTATTTTTCTCATATGTTGGTTGAGCTTGCGGTGTCCTGTCTTCAGACCTACTTTTGTTTTGACCATTTTCCTGTCTTGGTTCAGAAGTTCGGTCATAAATTTTGGCGATTGTTTCTTAAGGAACTGTTTCACTTGGTTCTGTCCTAGCGAGTTCGTCCACCAGGTTTTGCCTCCACCCATTTTTTATGGATCGTTTGACTGCGGTTTTGGAGATTCTGCAGGAGGGTTCCGGGCTTTAATATCCCTAAGCCGTTAACTAAATTTAAACAGAAGATTAAATGGAACTAAATTAAGGAGGCATTTCACCAAAGTTAAGTATTTCTTAATCAAGCAAAAAGTTTGCGTTGAATATCGATGCAAGGTATGTTGAAATTATAGTTCTATTATTACAAATCGAGGAAATCAGATAATTCGTTAAAATATTGCCAAAACTAGATCAGATTTTTTTTGTATTTCTATTAATTTTAAGTACTGATTATGCTTCTCTTAAATTGATTTTAAAGCTTAGAAATACAGAAAGCCAAAGTGTAAAATGGTTAAAAAGGTTTAAAAGCTGACTTCGATAAAGAGCACAATATTGAAGTGATTCATAAAAGCGTAAAAAAGTTTTTTACATATTTTTGAAATTCAACATTTTTATTTTTCAGTATCTGATATATGTTTTGATTTTTTCGGGTAAATATCACAATAGCATAAATAAAGACTCCAAAGATATATCAGAACCCGACAAATAAAATATGAAATTGTTTGAACATGTGTATTTATATTAACTGTTGTGTACCATAAATAGTGTATATTAGGAGGTATTAATTTTATAAAATACATATATTTTAGATTAGCAACATCTTAAATTCTGTAAACACTATAATGCAAAACCTAAAGTTACTATTACGAGCAACTCTAGAAAGTCAACAATATATAGAGGAAATCTAGAAGACCAGTGATTAATATTACAGATTTTACCTTAAAACTACTGATAAAATTTAGAAGAAATCCAGAAAAACATATTAAGAAATTGCAAAATATTTTTGGAATTGACATTGTATAGGTCTTACATATTTCAAAATTATGAAAACCAGGAAACACGGATGCATATTTTTATTCCTAGCAGCACAGCAGAATATACGAGAGAGAGAGAGAGGTGAATACACAAAAAATATTACCATTCATTTAATTTAAAATTCAATCAAATAGATAATTTAAATAATTTTTTTTTTAATTTTGAAGTATTGTAAAAAATATTTTTTAACTATATCCACTTCTATACCTGTTAAAAATTTACGTTAATATTTTAAACAGAACAAGTATCTAATTTCTAATACTCATTCAGGTAATATTTTTCAATTTTCTAGAGCACATTATTATCATTCAATGTGAAAATGTGCATTAGTGTGAAAACATTTCGATATGAAATAAATACAGCAATGTCTATAAACACAAAAGTACATTTTTGTGTAGGCATTAAGAGCAAGCATTAAAAGGCTTCTCCGTTACACTTTCGTCCCCAAAACCCTCAGGTAAATAAAGGTGAGGGTGTCCCAATTAAAGTTTTAGTTCCAGTTCGTATTTCGACCCTTTATGTGTGCCACAATCCTAACGGTAATGTCCTGGTTAATTTTCTTGGGCGAACTGAACAATATTAACGCGGTTTAATGTCGTCCTTATCATCTGGTTAGAAAAACTTGTAAAGATTTGAAAATATATTCTCAAATTATAATATTTTTATATTCACTTATATTAAATGTTCAGTATCCTTAATTATTTACGAGTATATGTATGCCATGGCAAGATATGGGAAAACACATTGAATCTATGTATTTACTGAGGCATAATTAATCAATATAATAACAAATTATAGACAATTATGAGGAAAAAAATAAGGTTCTAACAAAATACTATAAATACTATAAATTCGAAAATATTTCGTGAATCTACAATTTGCGAAATGTTTTCGTATTTTTAAATTATTATTTAATTTTTTACATCTAACTGAAGGATTTTAATACATTTTATAATTCTGTAGAAACTATATGAATTTTCTATTGCAACCTCGAAAATTACAGCAATACAAATCACCAATCACGTAATGAAAATTGCAACCAAAATGGCATCTTTTACAAGGTAGCGCAAAAGTAATGTCATAGTTTAAATTGACTGCCATTTTGTTATAAATAAAAAAAAGAGCTCTGTTTTCATCAAAAATTTATTTGAAAGTGTATTATTGGTAACATTACTTGAAAAATATTATATCTCTCAAATGGCCACCTCCAGAGTTGTTACATAATTGCGTTGGTTTCACTGCATTTAGAATTGTTGCTTGCAAAACATCTGGCTCCAAATTTGCGATTTTCTTCTTCAATGTTAGATTTCAAGTCTTCGAAGGTTCGTGTTTTATTGTGGTAAATGCGAGATTTTAAAAAGTCCTGAAGGAAGAAGTCTGGGGCAGTTAGATCTGGTGATCTGGATGGCCAGTTCAAATCTCCAAAACGGGATATCACTCGACCTGGAAATTGGTGTCTCAAAATCTCCATAGTTGCCCGAGCGATGTAAGCGGCTGCTCCTTCCTGTTGAAACTAACAATGATCGAGACCCAATGCAGCAACTTGCGGCAAAAAAACTTGTTTAGCATCTACCTGTAACATTCGCCATTTACGGTTAAGGCGACGCCATTGGCGTCTTCAAAAAATTAAGGACCATTCACTCTTTTACTGCAAATGCCACACCAAACAGTCACTTTGAGGGGATGCAATGGATCTTCCTCCATTACATGTAGATTTCATATACCCCAGGAACGTAAATTTTGTTTGTTAACATAATCATTTAAGTGGAAATGGGCTTCATCGCTCATAAGGATTTTTGATACGAAGTTATCATGTGTATCGCTCCATGGATTGTTGACAACTAATGCACTATATATCTACATCATAAATATCAAACCACACTGACATTTGGCGCCAACTGCAAAAATGGCGGCCAGTTCAAACTATGACATTACTTTTGCGCCACCTTGTATAACTGTATAATTTTGAGTTTACGTGAAGTATTTATTATAAGAAATAAAAACAAATAAATAGGCGAAGTGAGGAGTAACAGTATTTTTATTTGTTGCAAAATTTAATCCACGATTTTGCAGTATTATATTATTATTATATTTGTCTTTATCACACATGCTTTTATAAAAATACTGACAAAAAATGGAATGAATTATATTATAATTATAAAAAATACAAATTTTATCAGCATTTGCATTAAATGCTCTTCTATTCAAAACAATATCTCCTTTCCTCCACTGTTCCAAACTTAACGATTAACCATTGAATACTTATTTTATTTAGCAATTAGTTGCTTATTATTCCCTTGATTTCGGAATACGCCTCATTAACTTTTCAAACTGACGTCACTGTCACTATTTGACTACTGTAGACTGTAGCGTGCTTAAGCCTTTCAAAATTCCTCATAATGACCAAACCCTCAGTGTTTGTAACATACCATATGAAGAGCAATGATCAGCTGGCCATCATAGTGATAGTCTCTTGAAGGATCCGAAGAAACTGAAATTATTGAATGCTGTTTGCCCTTAGTTTGTCTTTGTCAGCTTTTTGGGTTGTTCCCTTTTCTCCAATGGTATGTAGGTTTCTTTTATATCATATCCCTGATGGGAAAATTTATAATCAGCTATTCCTTCTCTAAAATTTTCCTACTTTTGATGGTCGTTTTCGGTTTGGGTTTGTTACTAGCGTGTGAACTGGCTGTTGAGTATCTCCTTTATTTTTAGAATTTTCTTTTTTTTTCCTTTTCTTTTCTCTCTAACATTATATGTGCTTTTGTGTTTTTTCCTTCTCCCTCCTCTCTTCGTACATCTTTGGTTTTTTGTTATTTTTATCGTAGATTAGGAATAGGATGATTATGTACGACATAATTTTGATGTGCGCAATCATGAAACAGTGAAATACGAAAAACGGTTCATCTTGCAGGGTTGTGTTAATGGCTTTGCCAAAATGTCAATGCTTAGCAGATCAGCTGCTTTCAAAGCTGTCAATCTAGATTTCGTTTCCTTATTCGCCACTAGTACTACGGTATTTGCATTAAACTTCAAGACCATATTGAAAGTAAGATTAAAACTCAAAATGGCTCAGCACCAATTTTTTTTGTCTTTGGAGGAATACAATTATTCGATAATATCAGCAGATGTAATAATATATACTAGAAGCAACTGATTCCCAGTGAGATCCCCCTTTGAAATCGTCCACTTTGCAATGATTAAAATTAACATTAGAAACTGCTCAATAGGCGTGATCCAGCATTCAGTGCTAGTATATAGATATGATTTAAAATGGAGGGTGAAATAGTGCTACAGTTAGCTCTAAATTTTCAAGATCCATTCAGATCAAATATATTTATAATATTTCTATAAAAAAATTGCCTAATCGCAACATAAAACAAAATAGCTGCGTTCTAAAGTTGAATTCAAGGAAATAAAATTGCATTAGATGGTTTAGAAATTTGTAAAAAATCAACCACACTTAAAATTAAGTTTAAATTTTCAAAATCTATTTATAATTAATGTATTTATAATATTCCTGTAAAACAATTGCCAAATCGCAACTTAAAACAAAATGGCAGCGCTAGAAACTTGAATTCAAAGATATAAAATTGCATTCAATGGTTTGAAACATTGTAAAAATTAACCACGCTTAGAATGATTAGAATTAGCTTGAAATTTTTAAAATTTATTCAGAGTTAATGTATTTATAATATATTTATAAAAAATTGCATAATCGCATCTTAAGCCAAAGTAGTAGTGCTTTAAACTTAAGTTTAAAGAAATTAAGTTGTATTCGGTGGTTCGAAAAATTGTAAAAATTAACTACCTATAGATTTAGCTTTAAAAAATCCGTTCATAATTAATATATTTATAATATTTTTGTAAAACAGTTACCTGATCGCACCTGAAAACAAAATGGCAGCGCTCTAAACTTGAATTCAAGGAAATAAAATTGCGTTCAAAGGTTTGAAAAATTGTAAAAATTTAACCATGCTTTGACAGTCATAATCCCATCTGTAACATGATGGAAAATAAGGCCAAATTAAGGCAAATATTAATACAAATATATATAAATAATAATGGTAAATATATAGAAGAGACTCTCACTTCCTGCCAGAAACAAGGGTTAGAGTAGAAAATCCATCCAAAATTTTTGTATGTTTTTTATAATATTTTTGTATATCAGTAAGTATATTTTTGGATAAGAACTAAAGTATAGTAAACATAAACAATTAACTTTAAATTTTTAAAATCTATTCAGAATTAATTTATTTATAATATTGCTATAAAATAATTTCTTAATCGCAACGTACAACAAAATGGCGGAGCTCTAAACTTAAATTCAAGGAAATAAAACTCCTTCAATGGTTTAAAAAATTGTAAAAAAATTAACCAGTTTAGAATTAGCTACATATTTTTAAAATCTATTCAGAATGAATTTATTTATAATATTCTTATAAAATAATGTTCAATCGCAACTTAAAACAAAATGGCAGCGCTTTAAACTTGAGTTTAAGAAAATAAAATTGCATTCGACTATTTGAAAAATTGTAAAAAAATAACCAAACTTGCAATTAGCTTAAGATATTTGAAAATTTATTTAAAAGAAATATATTTATTATATTTCTATAAAACAATTGTCTAATCGTAGCTTAAAACAAAATGGCAGCGCTTTAAACATGAAATCAAGAAAATAGCATTGTATTCGATGGTTTGAAAAATTGTATAAAATTAACCAGGCTTGGAATTAGCTTCAAATTTTCAAAACCTATTTAGAATTAATTTATTTGTAATATTGCTATAAAATATTTGCTTAATCGCAACCTGATACAAAATGGCAGCGATCTAAACTTAAATTCAAGGTAATGAAATTCTATTCGGTGGTTTAAAAAAAATCTAAAAAATTAACCACACTTGCAATTAGCTTAAAATATTCAAACTTTATTCAGAAAAAATGTATTTATAATATCTTTATATATATGACAATTCGCTAATCGCAGCTTAAAACAAAATGGCAGCACTCTAAACATGAATTCAATGAAATACCATTGCATTTGATGGTTTGAAAAATTGTATAAAATTAACCACGCTTGGAATTAGCTTCAAAATTTTAAAATCTATTCAGAATTAATGTATTTATAATATTCCTATAAAACAATCGCCTAGTAGCAATATAAAACAAAATGGCAGCAATCTAAGCTTGTAATCAAAGAAATACAAGTGCATTCGATGGTATGAAAAATTTAAAAAAATAATTGATGTTTGTTCACACCAATATGAAAATAATTTTCATTTAAATTTGTAGCTGCCATTAAGTTGAATGTCTTCTTTTTGTTCTTCAAACGTTTACTTACTTTATGAAGTTCTAGTAACCAAATAATGACACAACGTCGGTCAAGAGGAGAAAAACCGATGAAAAGAACCAATTCTATTTTGGTTATTTTTTTCTGTATGATGAGTATTGATAAAATGTTGTTGATAATAAAAGAAGCATGAAAGTGAAATCTAGGAGATGTATAAGTCAATTCTAATACTTCTGAAAGTATCAATAATTATTATTTGACAAGCTCTACAACAAAATTTATTTTAACAGTAGCAACTAATATCAAACTTTAGTTTAGTTTAGGTTTAAAGATTGTGGTTATTTCTCGTGGTATGTAGATTATTAGAATATTGGTATTGTTTTGAATCGATTATTATAAAAAAATAGTAGCCTATTGTAACACTAAATTTCTTCAATTTAACCTCTCGAAGAAAGATATTTAAAAATGAAAAATCTTACTAGAAGCTCCAACAGTATATAATAGTACCAAGCTAAACTTTTAACATTTAAGTCAGGATGCCAAATGAACAATTCAACAATTCAACAAATTCATTATTTACTACTTTTTATATATAAAAATAAATCATATTTTAGTTGATGCTTGAAGCCATTACTTTGTGATACATTTTTGAAAATTAGGATGATAAATGAAATTCACTTTGTTGTTATTACACATGGTTTTTATTAGTAAATAAATAATAAATAATAATAAAAACCGTGTGTGATAACAACAAAGTGCATTTCATTTATCGTCCTAAATTATATTTTATCATAATTCAATGTCTTCTCTATCAACATCATCAACAGACTGGTTTCAATCTGTTTTGGATAACATTAACATAGCAGTATTATGCAATTAAAGACACAAGTTACTTCTGTTATATGTATTGTCACCTTAATGGTTTTTCTATATTCATGTTTTATAATGTTGAAACAAAAGATACAATGTTGCTTGTTGCTAATTAGAACACAATATTCCAGGAAATTCTCAATTTACATTTAAATATACCCGTTTTATTAGTTTCTAAGGTAATACTTGTAATATTTAATAAGCAATTCTTTACCTTTACCTTATGAACTTAATATTAATATTAAATAACAAAACTTTTTTTTTTTCGAGCGTTGAACCGGAAATATTATAATGTTATTATATACTAGTAAATGGTAAATCCCTGTGGAATACAGTTCTACCTAATTTGTCTTTATTGCAAGCTACAGGTATTACATGGTTTTTATTGACTGGAATAATGCCACGTTCATTTAGCGAGGTGCTGGAGGTCTCGTAATGATCGCAACCTAACAAAATTCTCTGTTGGTTGGCGTGCGCTTTTCCCACGGGATATGCACATTACCTTCCATCTTCCTACGTGCGACATTTGTTGACTTTGCTATTTTGCGGTTTAGAGAACGTGCTTGTCTAGACTTTAGATTGTGGTCGTTAAACATTTCTGAGCTTCGAGTGCGTTACCCTTCAACCTTTATTGCACTCTTGCATTTGATATCTGGCTGCATTTCCATCCATATTTGAAATGTCTGCAGCATAGATATATTACTATGAGAATTCAACCGATTCATCAATTTAGAAATGCTAGGTTTTTATACTTATTTAATAAATGTTTTATAATATTACCATTATTTTAAATTCAATACAAACAAAATGATGATGTGGCCATCAAAGTACTTTCCCTATATTTTACTCGAAAACTATGAGGTTTAGGCAAAAAGGCTATTCTTCATTTTCACATTTTAATTCTCTACAATTATTGATTACATAAATTTCATGTAACTCTAATAGTTTATTGGCAATTGGCAAAAAGCGTCAAAATGTTCAATTTTTCTTTCATTTCATCATTTCATCATTTCATGCACCTACTCATTAAAGACTGACGCCATATTACTGGACAAATCAAGGCAGAAAGACCTCTGGCCGATAGCCATTTGACATATTAACATACAAACACCTTAACAATTATTTATTATTTAAATGTTAAATTTTATTGTACATGTTTGTCAATAAGTCAATAAAGATGTATATATATATATATATATATATATATATATATATATATATATATATGTACAATTTTTATTTTTTCTTAAGGAAGGCACGAAGAATAAAAAAAATATTAAATAGAAGAAATGTAATTTCTCAATAATTCTAGAATCGTGATGATAGTTGCGACCTTTACTACCTGGTAATTTATAACATAGGCACTACCTAAATTATATAACCATTGAAGGAAACTAGGGAAATAATTTTCTTTACAATTCTCAAACAATCTAAGAAAAATTTTTAGAATATTTTGCAACCTTCAAAAAACATTTTAATATTTTTTTGAAGATACATTCCAGGACAATTCAGCAAAGATAAAGAATAATATGAGAGAATTTGTTTCTAAAAAATTTCAGAACCATAATGATGATGATGATCCATAATTTGCCTAATTTCTAGAACCATTGAAGACAGTTTGAGAAATAATTTTCTTTACAATTTTTAAGCAATCTAAAAGAAATTTCTGGAATATTTTATAACCTTTACATCTTTGAAAGAAATTTCAGTTAAGATGGGGCAATCTATTGAAACATTTTAGAGAAATTGCTGATAAATTTTAGAACACCTGAACTGAACACCTAACTTTTCTATTTTAAAAAATAATTTCTTGAAAAATTCTAAAACAAAGGAGAAAATATATTTAAAATTTATAGAAACTTTCAAAGAGGGCTTTTGCAATTTTGAACATAAATTCTTAAATGACTATCAAAAACTTAAGAAATCTAAAACATTTTAAGGAAACACTTTGTAAAATAAAACAATGATAGAAAATTCAAAATAGACGTTGCTGGAAAATTTTTGGACTATTGAAGATAATATTCTTAATCGAGATCGATAAATAGAATAAAATTTCTTAGGAAGTTCTAAAACTTGAAATATAAAAAAAAAATTCCTGAAAAATTCTCAGAAAATAGAGGAATGGGTCAGAAAAGATGTCGCAATTTTAAGTAGGGATTCCGTATAAATGAAAATAAAATAACTGGAAACTTCTAATTGCAGAAGAAAACCCTCTTAATTTGGAAGAGAAATTTTTGGAATATTCTCGTATATAGAACAGATATTTCTAGGAAATTATCGAACCCTTGAAGCAAATTCCTGCAATCTAGAAAAGCTATTTTGGAAAATTCTAAAACTCCTGATAAAAATAGTAGAAATTTGGAAAAGAAACTGAGAATTTTAGAACTCTCTAAATAAGCTATCGCAGTATTAAGCAAGAAATGAAGAATAAGAAAATATTTAAAAGATGAAGAAGTAATTTCTAAAAAGACTATTTGAGAAATAATTCGCTGGGCCATTCTAAAATAATATAAGTGAAATTTCTGGAATATTCTATAACTTTCAAAGAATATTTTCATATTTTGAAGATAAATTCCAAGATTTAGCAAATATGAAGTAATAGATTTAAACATATTAGAGAACTTGGTGGGCAATTTTAGAAGCACTGAAGCCAAGTTTCCTAATTTGATAAATTTGAAAGAAAAACTTTCGAAGAAAACTTTTGCAGTTTTGATCCTAAATTATCAAAAAATTAAGAAATTATAGAACACTTTAAAGAAATTTTCGCTGTTTGTAAAATAAAGCAAGGAATAATGTAAAATATTTTTTTTTAATGAAAGAGTAATTTCTGAAATATTCTAGAACCATTTAAGATAATTTGAGAAATAATTTCCTTTACAATTCTCAAGCAATCTAAGAGAAATTTCTTGAAATATTCTATAACTTTCAAAGAAAATTTTCATCTTTTGAAGGTAAATTCCAGAAAAATGTAGCAAAGATTGAAGCAATCGGTTGAAACATATTAATGAATTAAGGAATTTTAGAATCAGTGAAGATAACTTTTCTATTTTGAGAAGTAATTTCCTGAAAAATTCTAAAGCTTCTTTTGAAATTGGAGGTTGGAATTTATTTTAAAAATAGTTTTCTATTAAAATTAGAATTTTCAGTAATTTTTCTTTTATTTTCTTGAGAATTTACCAGGACATTTTTTTTAAAATTAGGTTGTCTGCATTGGGTCTAGAATTTTCCAGGTATATTTCTTCTATGTCTCAATCTATGCATCACAGAATTCTCAGTAAATCAATTTATTGTAAAGTTCTAAAACCTTCAAAGAAAGATCTCCCAATTTGTAAAACATATTTCTGGAAAATTATCAGAAAATAAAAGAATCTAAATTCCTGAAAAAGAAACTTTAAAAAAATTGTGAAATTCTAGAACTCTTTAAGGAATCTTTGCAGTTTTTAAAATAAAGTCAAGGATGATGTAAAATATATATAAAAAAATGAATTATAAATTGCTTGAGAATACTAGTACCATTTAAGACAATTTTAGTAATCGAGGTCGATCATAGAAAAAAAAATTGGTTGGGAAATTCTAGGATTTTGTAATTTGAAAAAATAATTTCCTAGCAAAATCCCAAAAAAATATAGTAACAGAAAGATTATTCTCAAAAAAATGGAAGGGAAATTAGTGAAAAATTCTATCATCAAAAGAAAACTCTCCAAATTTGAAAAATAAATTTTTGGAAAGATATATTCTAGAAAATTATCTAACCCTTAGGAAATTTTTGTAATCTGGAAGAAATATTTCTGGAAAATTGTAGAATTCTTTGTAAAAATTCTCGCAAGATAATTTAAAAAATAATACAATAAAGATGCTTAAACTTTTGAAGGAACTTCATGTAATCTATAAAAGAAACTGGTGGAAATTTTTACAACCCTCCAAAAAGTAACTATAAAAGTGGTAGAAAATATTTTAAACAATTAAAGAAAAACTGCTAGAAAATTCTATAACTATTGAAAACAATTTTCGTTAGTGAAGAATTGATTTCCTTCAAAATTCGCAAAGAATATAAAAGTTATTTCCAGAATGTTTTATAACCTTTAAAGAAAATTTTCACACCAGACAAATTACTAGTAAATTCTAGAACTTAAAAGGCAATTTAAAAAAAATGTAATTCCTTTAACATTCTCAAACAATTGAAGAAAAATAAATATTAACATTCTATTGCCATTAAAAGTTTAGAATTTTATAAAAGAAATGTTTTTATAAAAGTTGTTCAGTTTTTCATTTTAATTAACTTTTGTTTGAAAAGTTTTGTCATATTTTTAATATTTAGAAAAGTATTGGAAAAAAACAAAAAACGGCCTCGAGTAAACATCCATTTCCGGTTTTTGAATATGCACCAAAATCTTTTTACTTCCAGTTTTTAACGATAAAACTTTATGTTTAAAGTTTAATCTCAATTGGATCATTCATTTTTGAGATACAGCGCCCACAGACATTTTCACGCACGAAAACAATACTTCCCCTATATATACTATATAGGGAAAGTAATTATTTATGTTCTTTATACTCGAGATATTTAATACTTCTAAAAAAGTATAAAAGAATATATCATTATTTCGATTAAATGCTTGTACGAGGGTTGTTCGGAAAGTACGGCCGTCCAGAACATTCTTCATCATGGGTGTTCTCTCTTTCTAAGTTGAAACTACAACACCAGAGCCAAACAGACACATCCTGTAATTGACGATGAATACCGCAAAGTCGCACATTTCTTGCCTTCAAAAATATAATCACGGTCCTCACTTAACAACTGGCGGCGTTCTTTATTTTCTTGAACATTGCAAACTACAAATATTCACATAAACAGACAGTCAATACCAAAGAAACGTAGCTGAAATATAACAGAATATTCGTTAATTGATAAGGCGTTAAAATTTTGAAGACCAACAATTATTATTATTTTAGCACACATCCGGCAGCTATACGATTCGCCAGCGTTCCGCATGATGCAAACAGTTACTACTTCCTTACTATACCTCGTAGATCAATTTAAAAGTAAAAGATTTAACCTACTTCGAAGATATTTATAGTTTATTTCTAATCTTTATTCTTTGTTGGAAGTTAAATCTTAAATATAAAATTTATATTCTTGTAGTTTTAAATTTGATCCCATAATTATGATGGTAATATTTTTAATAATGACTTTAAATTACGTTGCTGAAATTTTTACTGAAAGTACCTCTTTAATTAATTTATATCAAGTATTCTTTATGATATTATAGATAGGCGAATGACGTACAGATAAAGTATCTAACATCTTAATATAACATTAAACATTAATTTTGGAATAAATTTAATAAATCAAATTCTAAACATTAGGTTTTCTTAGGTTAATTTTCATAAAACCCATATGGTTATCTTCTGTCACAAAAAACTTGATTTTTATTATTAAACTATTCAAACAAGTAACTAAATATTTAATATGTATATAAGTATAAAATTAGTGATATGAATCTATTGAAAAAATAACTATATAACTACTTGAAAAAATAAACGATATTATTTTTTATTAAAAAGAAATAAGTTACAAAATTTAAAGTGTAATTTACTGTTTAAT
This sequence comes from Ontholestes murinus, assembly GCA_963969525.1. Classification (NCBI taxonomy): domain Eukaryota; kingdom Metazoa; phylum Arthropoda; class Insecta; order Coleoptera; family Staphylinidae; genus Ontholestes; species Ontholestes murinus. The sequence goes on along the minus strand of OZ018392.1, from coordinate 21,497,150 downwards.
ACTAATTTAGATGTATTTTATATTCAGTTATGAATTGAATTGAAAAATAATTTGTTATATAAATATTTTCTTATGATTGTAATAATTCTCATAAATTATTCATAAATTTGTTTTCAGATACAATTGGATTTCCAACGTAAAATTTTTAAATTTTGCATCATATTCATATTTATCGCCACATAATCACGAATCATGAAATAGCTTAGAGTTCGTAAGCATGTATATGTTTTTTATGAAATGAACTCACCAATTTATAGACTGCAATGTTCACAATAGCTAAAATGTTAAAAAGTGATGATTATAGATCATCTTTAATTAATTATTTGTATGCTATTCGTTGCGAAATTATTACTAACATCGAATTACTGTGATTTGTATGTGTGTATTAGATAGATTGAGTGACATGATTTATGTGTAATCTAGACGAAATCATTCAATCATATCTCACGCCCATATCATTTAGTCTTTAGCAGTGAATGTGGTCGGTATTTTCAGGAAGGCAGCGGCCAGTGGTTATCTCTGGACGCGGAGCTGGTCATGAGGGATGGAGAAGTGGTGGGTACCAAGAATCCCACAGGCAATTCCCTTCTTGTGGACTGCCGCTTCGAGTTGCCCTTCGGTGAGTACAACGCATTCACAACCCCTCAAACTCATCTATTATAATCCCCCTACCTTAACTTAAGATAACAAGCCCAACCTCTTTACAATGACATGTACGTGTGTGTTTGTCACTCGGAAAGCAGATATCATTCATCTAAGACAGTAGGTGCGGTGGTCAATAAAATTATCTTTTGTCGCTATTTAGGGCTGCGCACGTCACTACTTACTCCGAATGCCTTTTCTTGCGTAGTAAGTATCTCTAAGTGGTTGACACGCACACCCCTTCAAATCGTAGATATTATTGCAAATAGTATGATACGGTGGCAGGGAATAATAGTTTCGATGTATTTTATTGGCAGATACGCTGTAGATATAAGTTATTTGTACACTTGAGCTGAAATAGGTATCCATTGTTATTGCATCATGTTAACTTTGATTAAAATATCTCACATTAATTTAAAAATTTATAATAGCGTAAGTACACACAAAACAGTATCAATAATGAGATTCTTTATTAATATACTTTCAAAAGTTGAAATTTGATTATAAAAATAAAAACTTGGTATGTTTACTATTAGTGTTTACGTATCGTTGTAATAGTTAAAATTGAATTTTAAACTTTTAGAAATGAAATAATAATTTTTCGTTATTGTTGTAGAAAATAACTATTTTCACTCCTAGTCTCATTAATTGTAGGTATTAAGAAATATATTATTTAGTCTTTTTAGGCAGTGATATTAACATTGCTTAATAATATAATTTTAAGAAGATTTTCTACGTAAATAATAAAATGATATTCGTAAATTTTTTCTTATAAGAAATTTAAGCCTTTCAACGTTAATCATTACTACAAAAACTAATTCTAATTTAATCTGTATAGAAACATATAAATTAATTGTGATTAGAAAACATGTGTAAACACACAGAAATATAACTTCACTTTCGACATTTTTGCAAATACTAATATATAATAGATAAAATATATAAATCGAACAATATAAAAAATATTAATTGGCTCTAATTATTTTTTACTTTGATGTTAAAATGTTTATTTTATAATTTATAGATTTTCATATTAGTTTGAATAACGCAGAAATATATATTATATTATAAATAACAGTAATTATGTAAGTATATAAAGACATTATTATTCTTTCGTGGCAATATTAATTTTACTAGATGAAATTATAAGATCTATTTTATGATGAGCAATATTATTTCATTTACGACGAATATAAAGATAGGGAGAAACGGAGGGATTTCAGAAGCCCTATCCAAATAATCTCTCTACTATCTTTTACTACGAATCAGAAAATCTTTCGCTAGTTTAATGGAACATAAACTAGCTAATAAAGGAAAGGGACGAGTTGTACTGCGATCTAGTTATCAAGGGATGGTTTCACAAGCCTGGAACAGATGTTGGCGGAATATTTTATAGAAGTTTCAAATAGAACTAAAGTAGTTACGATAGTTGTTCTAAATTCTAAATTAATTTTATAGTAGAATGAATTAATAAGTGCACTAATTTAAGGATAAGGTCAGCATGCTTGAATATTCTTATTGAATCAAATCGATACGAACACTGTATAAATCGTGGGAGGAATATTCAGCGATTTTTTACGGCAACATTGTTTATCGTGTCAATTCGAAGTTTAAATTGAAACAGTAATTTTTAAACCACCCACGTGAGTAAAGTCGGCAACGATTTCGATTTAACATTATTGCTTCTCTGTCGTACTGTTGCATTATTGCTATTGATACGAAAAGTTTGGCGTGAATCGATTTTTCAATAAATACAAACTTACCTTACAGTGATTTATTTTTATCCATCAGATTTAATTATTTTGTGTTTATATATTTAAACAAGTTGAATCATTTAAAAGACAATAAAGTAACAATTTAATGTTTAATATTAAATATTTAAAATATAATTACTTTAATATTTATTTGTAAAGGTCAAATTTTTAATTTTTTGTAAATAAATATATTTTCTGTCTAGCAAAAAAAAGTATTTATAGCACTATGTGCTTTTGTTTTGTTTTAAAGGAAATCTTGATTAATCAACAATTAATTATTAAGTTGATTTATCAAAGTCTCAGAAATTTTCTTTATCTTATCACACGTCTGCGGCTAATGACATATCCAACACCATTTTTAAAGAAATCATAAGTTTTTTGTCATACAAATCTTTGGGCATTACAATAATTTACATGTCAAACCCTACCAAATACTTGTACAAAAGTTAAACAATAAGAAAACAAATGAAAGTGCTTTTGCTTTATTTTCTGACAGGTATCAAGTAATACATCGGTCAACTCTGATAATAAATAAAGTGATCATGCATTTTTATTATTATTTGTACATTTTCAAATAATTTTATAATATGTTTTATATGACACTGTTAATATCATGAAAGACTGTACAGCATCATGCATGCATCGAAAACAGTTTACATTTACGGCAAGGTGAAATTAATTTAGAAATTCCTTTAATCAATCTAGAGCAGAATACTATTAACCTCTACCAACTCTACGCATTACGAGAAATAAAACATATTCCAAGTACTTGAAGTGAAACAATGGAGTGAATTTACAATTATTCAAGAAAAATTGAAAACCAATTACCGTTTTTTGTCTCTTTGTTTTTTTTATAATAATATAATACAAAATGTTTTTACTAGGTAAAGGAGAAAGTTTAATTATTAATATTACACTGCTAATAACATAATGTAAAAGTACTTATACGTAAATTTATGTTTTTTTCAATTAGCAAAAAATATTGACGAGAATTCCTCTGTTATGTTTTAATGTTATTTATTCTTTTTATATCGGCAACTTTATAAAGTACACAGAAAGAAATGAAAAACTCCAAACTTTTAATAGGCGATGGAAAAGTTTCTATAATTATAATCCTCAAGAGAGCGTTAAGCATCCTTTCAGAAAATAGTTTTAATAGATTGAAAATATGACACATTTATTGACATTCGAGAATTATTATTTGATATACAAAAACTAATACCACCAATGATTTCGATATAATTAATGCTTAAATTGGTTTCATATAATTATGAAGCTAAACGAACAAATTGAACTGTCAAACTCTACACTACTTAAAATATTTACACCTCCATTGTGCAAATAGTGTTAATGTATACATATATATTTCTAAGTTTTCTTCTAATTTTATTGTAAACTTTTATTCACCTGAAGAAGCAATAAATTTGCGAAAAAATTGTAGTGAAAATAAACACACATTTTGAAAATCTTAGTTATTTACAACTTTAATATACAAATGATACGGATTACTCAAATATCTCAGCGTCTTTTGATCGCACACCTAAGCAAATTGCTTATTACAATTTGATGAAAAGTGAGTTAATAGATCGTGTGGATAAATATGAAACTAACCTAAAAATCAAATATAAAAATGGTATTCCACTTATTCAGGAGGAAAACCAATAAGCTCCAACAGGATAGTCCACCAAATTAGTATATTTTATCAAAACGTTCGTGGATTAAAATCTAAAACAAATGATTTTTATAATAAGTGTTGTAACTTAGACTCTGATCTTGTTCTGTTATCAGAAACATGGTTAAATGACTCTGTATTCAGTAGTGAATTATTTCTTCATAATTTTAGTGTCGTTCGTTCAGATAGAAACTTTTTATTAGTTTATTAGTTACAAACACTGTTCCACTCGTTGATTGTATTTTATGCAAATGTCATTTTGCTCCAATAATATTATTATTGGGGTTGTTTATATTCTACAAGACATATGTTACTATAATTTAGAAATACTAACCTCACAATTGGAAGTTCTCTTAATGGATCAAACATTTATAATTATTGGTGACTTTAATATTCCATCAATACAGTATGAACATATGTCCCCAAATTCTAAATCGTATTGTTTTAAATATTTCACTGATATCCTTAACATAAAACAATACAACAATATTCATAACACATACAATTCATTGTTAGATTTAGTGCTATGTAATTACGAAGTTGATCTGTCCATTTCACATGCAGAGTTGCCTCTTGTTCCTGAGGATAGCTTCCATCCTGCTCTGGAAATTAATTTCTCAAACCATCCTAATGACTTTCTTTCATAATTTAACAGTAACGACAACACAAGATTTAATTTGCATAGGACTAACTTTAGATCTTTGTACAACGATGTTTATAGCTTAGATTGGAGTATACTCAATTCGTTTAATAATGTCTATGAAATGGTTACCAGGTATTATGATATACTCTATTCTGTTCTCTATAAACATGCCCTTATATACAAATCTAGCAAACGGAAACATCCACCATGATTAATTAAAGGTAATTTAAATTCCAAGTCTTATTATAGAAAGATGTGGCATAAAACCAAAAATCCATTTTTTCTTCATGAATTTAGAAGATTACGTACTCTAATTAAGCGTCAAATTTCTGAAGCATATTCCTTATTTATTTGCAACACGGAAAATAACTTAAAAGAAAATCCCTCTGACTTATGGAAGTTCATCTCTAGTAAGCATGGAACGACTCGAATCCCAATTGTGGTACATAGTGACCAGGAAGAATTCACTAATCCCAATGACATAGTTAATGGATTCGCTGATATCTTTAAAAGTAATTTCAATCGAGATTCAAATTCTACACAGGGCAACGATTCAACTGTATATCCGCCATTCCTGATTAATAAAGTCGACGAGTCTCAACTTATTATTATAATGTCACGCCTTCCAAATAAATTCACCGCGGGTGATGATAAAATTCCAAGTTTTTTTAAGATTTGAAGATCCGCATTTGCCAGCCCATTGTGTACGATTTTAAATTACTCAATTTCTGATTAATAAAGTTGACGAGTCTTAACTTATTATTATAATGTAACGCCTTCCAAATAAATTCACCGCCGGTGATGATAAAATAATAAGTTTGTACGATTTTAAATTACTCAATCTCTTCTTGTCAGTTCCCAAATATTTGGAAACGTGCTAGACTATGTCCTGTTTTTAAGAAAGGTGACAGATGCCATCTTCGTAATTATCGTCCAATATCGATCCTTTCTAACTTTGCAAAAATCTTTGAAAGTGTATTGCATAATAACATATTTAAAGGAGTGGGTCCCTTCATGTCACTATATCAAGATGCCTGCCAGATCCACAACAACAAATCTGGCAACAATTTCGCAATATCTAGCCCATTCTCTAGATGCTCGTGGTCAAGTTGACGTTATCTATACTGATTTTTCACGCGTCTTTGACTCATTTGACCATGATCTTCTAATTCATCAACTTAGTCGTTTGGGTGCTCTTCCTGTGGTTACTAAACTCATTGGGTTATATTTACAAAATCGTTCATGTTATGTATTTTATAATGGTTTTAAATCCTACGAATTTTCTCCTGCCAATGGTGTTGCACAAGGTTCTTGTATTGCCCCCCTCTTGTTTACTATTTTTATTAATGAGTTATTGGGAATGCTTACCTGTCCCGTTTTGGCATACGCTGATGATCTTAAAATTTACCTAAAAAATTATTCTTGAAATGATGTAATCACTCTACAATCGAATTTAAATATAATTGCTGATTGGTGTAAGAGAGTTAGATTAGTACTAAATGCCAACAAATGTTGTGTGGTAAGTTATTTCCGCACTCGTACTTCACTTGAATCAAGTTATCAGATCAAAGTGGGCTATTTATCGAGATGTACCACGTTCAAAGATTTTGGAATTACTTTTGACAACCAACTCACGTTTAAACATCATATTGAATCTGTCCGTACAAATGCATCGAAGGCTTTAGGATTTATTCTTCGAGTTAGCCGCGACTTTTCCAATGTTGATGCTATAAAATCTCTCTATTCCGCCTTTGTGTTGAGTAAAATGGAATATAATAGTTTGATCTGGTTTCCTATTTACGCTAGTCACTCAATTTTGTTGGATCGCATTCATCGTCGATTTTTAAAATTTCTATCGTTTAAACTGGACCGTGCTTATCCACCAATTGGAACGTCTCAAAAAGATCTTCTCCAGCGTCACCAAATAGAGTCACTCGCCGACAGAAGAAATCTGCGATGTGCAACTTTTATGAAGAAACTTTTAGAAGGAAGAATGGGTTATCCTGTTGGACAAATAAAGATATTATTATTATTATTAGTATTATATTTGTGTAAGTTCCTTTTGAGGATATAATATGCCGCATTTGATCAAAACAGAGATGAAACATTTTGAGAAGCAAGTTTCTCACGGATAAAATCTTGGTACGAGTGGAAGAATGATACATTGTGAATTCTGCCTTTTCATATGTGACTGAAATTTTTGTTGATATTAATGGATTTTATGTACAATTTTCGAATGTTGTGGAAGCATTTTGGAATAAAAAATGGTGATGTGGCCATCATAATACTTTCCCTATATTTTTCTCGAAAACTATGAGGTTTACGCAAAAATGTTATTCTTAATCATTTGTTCACTTTTTAATTCTCTACAATTATTTGTTATATAAATTTCATGTAACTACAATAGTTTATTAGAAATTGGCAAAAAAATGTCAAAATTTTCAATTTTTAATTTTTTTCTCGAAATTTAAGAATTTTATGAGAAACATGTTTTAATAAAACTTGTTCAGTTTTTTATTCCCTTTAACTTTTATTTGAAAAGTTTTGTAATATTTTTTATATTTAGAAAAATATTGCTAAAAAACAAAAAAAATGCCTCGAGTAAACATCCACTTCCGGTTTATGAATATTTACCAAAAGCTTTTCAGCTCCAGTTTTTAACGATGAAACCTTAAGTTTAAAGTTTCATCTCCATCGGATCATTAGTGTTTGAGATACAGCGCCCACCGACAGACACACACACACATACACACAGACACAGAATTTTTTTTTCCAGAAATTAGTTTTTTGGGCTTAGGGGACCCCAAAACGGATATTTCCGCAAAAAAAATTTTCAAAAAAAAATCACGAAAACAATACTCCCCCTATATACTACGTGTATAGGGAAAGTAATAAATGATACTGATACTGATATATAAGAAAATAATTTCTTTTTAAAATAAACATTATTTTCTAAATATGGAGAAACCAATAAGGTAATCTATTGTCTGAAGTCTTTCACAAAATTTCTCTAATTGAGTGGATAGCCATCGATAATTAATTTTTGCTAGTTATCCATCAACAATTAAAAAATTAATGAAACGCTTTCGTTAATAGATGTCACCTTAATGGTTTATTTATATTAACGGATACTAGGAATTATAAGAGCTCTATACTTAATCTTCGTTTTTCCCTCTTCAACTGCGCTACACTAATGAGATCCAAAATAGATCGAAACTGGTGGGTAGCTGTTTTAAACAGAGAAATTATAATACATATTTTTCAAACGATTTTTAAATTTCTAATAACTGTAAAAAGTTATTATATAATGTAAGTCTTATTATATTTCCACTTTAGTTACACTAAGCAAACTCCATTAAAGTAATAATAGTCGCCATAAAATTAACTTAAAAAAAAACTCGTTTAAGAAAAAAATTAAAGGTTAGGTGGATGTATTGATATTTATTGTTCTAATCGAAACACTCGATAATTATTTATGAATTAGGCTAATGTTTTGAAATTTATTGCATTAAGTATTGTAGCAAAAAAACCCTAGGTGCTAATAATGGATAAATTTTGTTCAAAGTTATACTACACATTATTTATATAATAACAGTCTGTGAAGATTAGGTTGTACTTAAAGAAACAAGTACCAAATAAATAAATCAATTATTTATATTGTTTATTTATTTATTATTTATTAATACGCCTCTATAAGTGATAAGTTACAGGCAAATAAGTAGATATAAACATTATCAAAGTCACCATATTAATAACTAAACAAAGGATGTATCATACATAATCGGTGGAGTCTATATAAAACCTGGCTCTCCTATTGACAAATATGTCAGTCACTGCAATAAGCTTGAAGAGTTAGTTGAATTCACTAATTGCAACAATTTGTTAATCTGTGGCGATTACAACCTTCCACAATTTAAACCAGACAGTCCAATTTGCACTCAACTTAATCCTGCGTTACACGCATTGGTAAATTGTTTTAATTTTTTAAATGGTTCCCAAATTATTAATATTCCTAACTCACGTGGAGTGTATCTGGACCTATGTTTTTCAACTACCTCTGAAGGAACTGTATCACTAGCTGATGAATCTCTTCTCCCCACTAGCACGCATCACTATGCTTACAACATTGAGATCCCAATAAATTGCGAATCTAAAATTGCCACAGCTGAAAAAATATACCTGTTTAAGCATGCAAACTACGAACTAATAAACATATATTTCAACTCTATTAATTGGGATTTCATTTCATTAACTCAAGATATTGATTTGGTTGTTGATAAATTTTATAATATTATTCATGAAGTTATAGATCGATTTGTTCCCTACAAATATGTATATCGCAATAAGTCCTCTTACCCTTCATGGATGTCTAGGGAGTTAATCAAATTAATCCGCCTGAAAAAAGAGGCTCACACAAAATACAAAAGATCTGGTTTACAAGATGATTATTGTTTATTCTCAAATTTACGCGATAAGTGTAAACAATTAAGTGAAACTTGTTATAATAATCACTTATCAAATATCGAGTCTTCACTTCATGCGGACCCAAAACTATTGTGGCGATATGCTAAACAACTCAAAAAAGAAGATGGCTATCCAAATATAATGAGTTATAATGATGTTAATGCTGATAATGGAGCCGATGTTGTTAATTTATTTTCAAAATTTTTCTCGTCAGTTTATACCTCATCAACTGGTAATTCTCAATTAAGTTCGTGCTCAAATCGTATTCTGGATAATCACCTATCAATTTCTCTTGAAGAGGTATTTACTGCTATTATTAGCTTAAAACCGTCACTCGCACACGGACCCGATCAAGTACCCAGCTACTTTCTACAGAGTTGTGTTTATTCACTGTGTCATCCAATATACCAGCTATTTTCTCTGTCCTTGTCACTTAGTATAGTGCCAAATGAATGGAAAAGGAGCTTCATAATTCCGATTCATAAATCAGGCTCTAGGCATCTAGTTCCGAATTACAGAGGGATTGTAATACAATCCGTCATTCCAAAGATGCTCGACAAGTTGGTGGCAAAACAGTTAGGTTGGTTTTCAAGGCATCTAGTGTGTAATAACCAACATGGATTTGTGCCTAACCGCTCAACTACATCTAATTTACTAGAATATAAGCAATTTCTATCGAATGCCTTGGAATCCCGGTGCCAAATTGACACTATTTATACCGACTTTTCCAAAGCATTCGACAGGGTTGATTACGGCTTGTTACTAGATAAGTTAGGATCCTACGGCTTTTGTCTCAGTACTCTTAAATGGCTATCTTCATTTCTTACAAATCGAATCCAAAATGTTAGAATAAATAATTTCTTATCTGAGCCAATCTCAGTCACTTCAGGGGTGCCTCAAGGCTCACATTGTGGGCCTATTCTATTTATATTGTTCATCAACGATTTGGAATTAGTAATCAAAAACTGTAATTTTCTATTATATGCTGATGACTTAAAATTATTCAAAGTTGTCCGCACTTATGATGATTGTATATCTATTCAAGATGATATTAATAATCTGAATGAATGGTGTGTTAAAAACCGTTTATATCTTAATGTAAACAAATGTTACTCCATGACTACATCAAGATGCCAAAGTAACATTGATTTTACATATAATATCAATTCTTCGAATTTGGTTAAAGTTGAAACTATAAAGGATCTTGGTGTTACGTTCGATTATAAACACTCATTTACCACACATATTACTGATATTACAAGTAGGGCTCTGCAGAGATGGGGTTATGTATGGCAAATAGGGAAACAATTTAATGTAGAATGCCTTAAGACATTATATTGCTCCCTTGTCAGATGTCACTTAGAATATGCGTCTCCTGTGTGGACTCCATACTCATCTACCAATTGTACTCGCCTGGAATCAGTACAAAAGAAATTCTTACGTTCTATGGAATATAAGATGGGAATACCACACGTACAAGGTGAATATTCGGTTATAAGACAAAGTCTTAATTTATCAACGTTGGAAGAGCGTAGAATCAGAGCTGATTTATGCTTCTTACATCGTCTACTGAATGGAACTTTAGATTCACCATATCTTTTGGAGCAGTTACCAGTTCACATACCACAGAGGCAAACTCGTTCGGTGAAGATTTTCCACAGTGACATATACAGGACAACAGCCGACACCCATAACTCTATAACACGCATAATTAATCTTGCTAATAAATATTGGAATAATCATTGGTTTGACTTATTTAGAGAATCGAATACTTCTTTTAAAATTAAGTTGAATAATATTCAATTAGGTTTTATGTAATTCACACGAACATGTAGCACACGCACACGAAAATTTTTACATGTAGATTGTATTTTAGTTTTAGTTTTATTATTTTTGAATTGTTTTATTTTTTATATTATTTTCTGTAAAAAGGTGATACCGTTAATAAAGTATTATTATTATTATTATTATTATTAACTTCAGAAACTGCTGCTTGTCAACAAGTAATATTTGTTATACGCTGAAGATGATTATTTGAATTAACAGTAAGTAGATTTTCAATTATTTTTAACTCTAACTATTTGTATTTAGGGTAAAAGAGTTTTACCATCTGAAAGTAACAAGTACTAAATTTAAATTTTTTGTTTTTATAAAAAAGAATAAATATAGTGTTATACAAACGAAAGTTTAAGCTATTTTTTATTAATAATTAGTAGATACCTTCAAAATAAATAATTCAATATTATTATTTAATCGTTTCATTCTAAATTTCTAAAATGTAATTATAAATTATAAAAGTCTACTTAATACTTTTCTTTTGTTTAAGCGCAATTTACCAGTAATTGTTATCCATTACTTTTGAGCATATTTATTACTTTCCCTATATAGAATATATAGAATATATAGGGAAAGTATTGTTTTCGTGCAGGAAAATGTGTGTGGGCGCTGTATCTCAAAAACGAATGATCCGATTGAAATGAAACTTTGAAGGTTTTATCATTAAATACTAGAACTGAAAAGATTTTGGTTAACATTCATAAAGTGGATGTTTACTCGAGGCGTTTTTTAATTATTCCAAATTTGAAAAATATTACATAACTTCAAACAATGATTAAAGGGAATGCGAAACTGAACAAGTTTTATTAAGACATGTTTCTCGTAAAGTTCTTAATTTGTGAGAAAATATATTAATTTTAGATTTTTTCGCAAAATGCTTTAGATTTTTCTTTAAATTTTAGTAATTTCTCCTCCATACCTTTATTTTTTAATTGCAACTTCCTTTCCAAAGAATTGTCGTCGAGAAGTTTAGCAAAGATTTTATTTAAGAGTTTCAAAATTTTTCAGAAAATCATTATTTATATTTATTTATAGAAATTACTTCGTGGTTTCTATAAAAGATTTTGTTCAACTTTTTCTATAAGAAAATTTTCTTCTAAATTTCTATAATTTACTCAGGTGATCCATACTTTTAGTTTTTTTTTTACATTGAGTTTTCTAGTGTTTGTCACAAGATTTCATTTTAGATTTATAAAACTTTTTTTTGAGGACTCTAGAAGTGAGCAGTAATTTCTTTTTTTATGTAATAAATAAATAGATATTTCCAGAATTTTTAGCAAAGATTTTATTCGAGAGTTCTAGATTATTCAGAAAGCTCTCCCAAGATTTTGTTTAACTTTACAATTTATTTTCTTTAAAATTTCTAGAACTTACTTAGAGGCTTCTAGAAGTTTCAGAAATTCAGTTCAGTTTTTTTCATCTTCCTTTCCAAAGAATTTTGATCGAGGATTCTAGAATTTTTCACAAGTTTTCCTTGTAGAAATAAATTTATTGAATTAAGAATATTAACATTACCATGTTAATATATTTTGCAGTGTCTATTGTGGGCAAAAGAACATCATGAAAAATACTCACTTAATAACGCTTATCATGACTACCCAACACGTAACAGCGAAGATATTAGACCAATATATTGCAGGTTATCATTATCTAGAAATTGAACACGTTATTATGCACCGCAATTGTTCAATAAACTCCCACAAGAGGTAAAAAATCTTAACAACAAAATATTCAAATCATTTATTAAACAATATTTACTTTCTAAAGCATTTTACAGTATTGAAGACTTTGTGTTTTAATGTTTTTCTGATTTTAATGTGTATATTTTAATTATGTTTGAACCTGATATATTTGTGTTAATAATAATAATACACATTTTTATTGACAAACTTTATACATGTTTACATTTAAATACTAAATAATGAATGATGAGTTAGTGAGTTAGTTCGTCAAAAGGCAATCGACCAGAGGTCTTTCTGCCTTGTTTTGTCCAGTCGTATGGCGTCAGTCGTTAATGCGTTAATGCGTTACTAAAGATTTGTGTTATTTGTGTTATTCAATTTTATTATCTTAACAATTTTAACTTATTTATTACTTAGTGTTTAATTTTAGAATAATTTTATATAATGTAACATTATTAAAACATTGTGTTAATTATTATATTTTATCTGTATAATGGATAAGTGTAAACCTTTGTAGGTATTGGCACGAATAAATTGATAATAATTTAATTTATTGATAGATTTCTGAAGCATTTTTGGAGGATTATAGAAGTTTACAGTAATTTTTTCTTCATATTTCCAGAATTTCTAACAAAGGTCTTATTCGGGAGTTCTAGATTTTTTAGTTCGTTTCAATATTTATAGATTTTTCTTTAGGGCTGTTTCCAGTAATTTTTCTTCCAGATTTTAATATTGTCTTATAAATTGCAAAGATTTCCTTCAGTACTCAACAATTTAAAAAAAATCTTTTCCAGAACTTTAGACTTTTTTCGAGAGTTCCGAAATTTCCAGTAACTTTTATTCAGATTTGAAGGCTATAGATTTTTCTAGAAAATCTGTTCGTAGCAATCTAGACTCTTTTTAGTTATTTCTCTTCCAGATATCAAGATTGTTCTTTTAAGCTGTTTCTTAAATTACGAAGTTTTTAGAATTTTTTTCTAGAAATGTAGTATTTTTTGTTAAATTCGGGACATTTCCAGTAAATTGCAAAGATTTAAATGATGGATTTTCAGGAAATTTGTTTTTAAAAATCTAGCCTTTTTTCGAAAGTTCAGGAAATTTATAGTAATTTCTTCTCCATATTTCAAGTTTTTTTTCAACTCGGCTTATAAATCGCAAAAATCTAGATTATTTTCTCGAGTGATCAAGAAATTTCTAGAAATTTATTCTCCAGAGTTCAAGATTTTTTTCGAAGTCGTCTTTTAAATTGCAATGATTATCATTAAGAATTTCTAGAATTGTTTTTTCTAAAAGTTTAGAGTTAAGAAAATGGCCAATAACTGCTTCCCCAAATTAAATTTTTTTGAACTTTTCTTATAAATCTTTAAGACTCTAAATGTTTTAATTTAGAGTCTTAAAGAAAATCTTCGCAATTTATAAGAAAAGTTCAAAAAAATTTAATTTGGGGAAGCAGTTATTGGCCATTTTCTTAACTCTAAACTTTTAGAAAGAACAATTCTAGAATTCGTCTTCTTTTTGAGAATTCAGATAAATTTTACTAATTGCTTCTCTAGAATTTAACATTTTGTTTCAACTAGAGGCTGTAAAGTTATTTAGATAGTTCTAAATTGCATAATTTTTCGTGGAGGGTCTAGAATTTTTTAGAAAACTTTCTCCTACGAATATTTTCTTATTTTCGAGAAAGTTTAAGGAATTTTCAGTAATTTTACTTCCCGATTTCAAGTTATTTTTTCAACTAGTCTTCTAAATTTTTATAAGGCTCTAGAATTTTTAGAAAATTTTCATTTAGAAATGTAGACTTTTTTTCCAAGGCCTCAAGAAATTTCCAAAAATGTCTCCTTCAAATTTCCAGGTGATCTTCATATCTTCTAAATTGCAAAGATTTTCTTGAAGGCTCTAGAACATTTTAGAAAATTTGTTTGTAGAAATCTTTTCTTGAGGGTTCAGGAAATTTTCAGTAATTTTTCTTTTTTTGAGGCCCTAGATTTTTTAGAATTTTGTTTTCTAAAATCTAGACTTACTTTTTCAAGAATTCAAGAAATTTCCACTAATTTCTTCTCTAGGTCAAGATTTTTTATTTCAACCCGCTTTCTAAATTGTGAAGATTTTATAGGAAGCTCTAAAATTTTTAAAAAAAGTTTCGTTTAGAAATCTATACCTCTTTAAAAAATTAAAAAAAAAATCTAATAATTCCTTAATAATAATAAGTATGGATTATCACGTAGTAACGGTCGCAACCATTGTTTTTATCAAAAATGTTGTTTTGTCAATTTTCTTTTATTCGAATTTTGCAATTAAAGTTATTGAAAACCTCGAGACGATCAGTAATTAAAGTTAATATGTATATAAAGAGTGGGTGGGTGGCCTTTAACCCACCCTCTAATCAGTAAAACATAAACGAGGGTTTTAATTAAAAGTTGTAAAACATAAATAAACATAACATTATTGCAAAATTTAATAGATTTATTCAAAAAAAAATTGAAATTTAAGAAATTTAAAAAAATAAGACATAACTTTTCAAACAAAAGTTAAACAGAATGAAAAACTGAAGAACTTTTATTGATTTTTTTTAAAGTTCTTAATTTAAACATGTTTTTGTTTATTGCTGATAAACTACAGGTGCTAATTGTAACGAATTCAAAATTGAGCAAATTATTAAGAATAACCTAATGGTTTTCAAAAAAAATATAGGAAAAGTATAACATATAATCAGATATACTTTAAACTTGCCATGTATAAATGAGTATTGTTTAAACATATTTTAAAAAGATATATAATAGTAAATGTTAGACGAACTTTTTTCATTTACCATTTTGTATTTATCGTAAGGTATTTAATCAGCTTTTAAACTATAGTTTTACGACAATAAGATAGCTCTAAATTATAGCAAAACCTTTATGTAATTACATGTAACTAATCGCATATTAAAACAATTATTAAAATTTAAAAGATAAGTGTGGTTTGATATAATTATATATATAGTCTCATATTCTCATAATATTCAAAAGAATATCAGAACAAAGTAAACATAAATTGAAAATAAATGTCACCACTTACAAAGGAGCGTTCATGCTACCACCGCCGCCTCAATATATGAAACTCAATTTATTTTATACGCCCTCAAATCGTATATCATCGGTTTCATTTTGATAAATCAAAGCGAATTCTTTCTACCGCGGAAGTGAACTAACTTATGCATGTAATAAAGTTGCAAGTACGATTTACGTCAAAGAAGTAATTCCTTCTTTCGAATATTAGATTGATAAGGCCGTTACTTGGCGAAACTCCATTATGAACTTATTTTGAAAAAAAACATTATCGTTTTTAGTTTAGCTTTAGTTTGTAGATACAGCTACGATTGTTTCATAAGACCAAACTTTCACCTGTAAGATGAAGCCAATCTGTGGTGAAACACTTGTAGCAGAATCTAAAAAATTAAGCTAAACTCAAAACGATCGTCTTTTTTTCAATGTACATTTCTTCTTTGTTAAATAATACGTGATATCTCGTATGTTATAAAAAGCGAACTAGTTTTAAAAATATAGCTTTATATAATGTAATGTATACGTTTTGAAAAAAACCCTTAAATATTTGCAATGTATAATTATTTTGTCTTTTTTAATGGTTAATTTTGTATTACGTATTAAAGTGTAGAACCTAAATTGAAATATAAATTGGTAAATTGAAACGGATCCGTTGTCTTTAGGAGCATAATGTATTTTAAATATAACATATTGTCAATAAAGGCAATGTTTCTAGAATCAAATAATTTTAATCTGTAATAATTTTGATGATCAAAAAATTAAATTTATATAAACCTTTGTGGACAAAGAAGAGCAACTATAGAGAGTATATTTACAACTAACGACTTGTTTTAATATTAAAACAAACACATTAATTAAATATTAATAATAATTCCCTCCCAATAACAAATGTTAAATTTGTATATTATTTTGCAGGACGTTAATAAAATGATTAAATATTTAAACAAGGATGGAGTAAAGTGTAAAAAAAAGAACGCAAATTAAATCACACAATAATAAACGTAGCTAATATATAAACTAATTATAATTATAAATATTTTTAAAAACTTTTACTTTACTAATTTACCAGCTAACAATTAAAAACAGACATATTTATTCATATAATTTGAATACATCGTAAATTCACAGGCTTACAAATGATTGTTTTAAAAAGAACTTCGTTCATTTAAAACAAAATAAAACAAAGAATTTACAAAAACGTGATTTAAATTTTTATTGTTTTAAAAAGATAAACCTTGCTTTTTCTAATACATAAATAAAAATGATACCTAACAAATGTCCACATAACCACGCTTACAAATGTCGATTCTTTCATCAAAATTTTCAATCACATCTTGTGAAATTGGCTGGTTTATTTTGTTAACCACGTCACAGATTGTAACTTATAGAGCTTCAATTTATTCGTTTTGCTCCGTATAGACTATATCTTGAACATACTCCTACAAAAAATAATCCAGTGGTTTTAGAATAAATTATGAGATTGGCAAATTTGGTTTGTAATAAATTTATTGTTTCTGTGACTGTGCGGCTTGTGACACCATCTTGTTGAAACCGCATGCCAGTAATATCCACATCATCAATAATAAAGGGTGTTCGAGAAGTAGGGGCGAATATTAAACTTCAATAGAAAATACAAAATTTATGAATACATTAAGTAACATTTCCCATTTATGTTTGAAAAATTATATCCTCCGTTTGATCCCAGGCCGCACAGTAACGAGCGAGTTCATTGAAGTTCTCGATGACGCGTTCACAAACATCAGCTGGGATGTCGTTAATAACCCTTTGAATTTGATTCTTAAATTGGTATATTGTTTGTGGTAAGTCCACCCACACTTCTGATCTATCAAGCCATTCCTGGTTTACACGCAAAGAGATAATTTTTTGGGGAAACTTTTCATTCAGGAGAGAAATCGTTACATCCCATGAAACGATTTCTCTCCTGAATGAAAAGTTTCCCCCAAAAATTATCTCTTTGCGTGACATTTCTTATCATCTTGTTGAAACCAAAGATCATCATTTTCATCCACAACTGCGAAAAAACAATCAGAAAGCATGGGTTCTGTAACTGTTTATTGACGTATCCATTGAGGTGTCTTTCCATGATCTGCAGACTTCAACTCTTGTATGAGTTGAATATTGTACGCATGCATTTTTAGATCTTTGAAAGGATTGCATGCATTGAACTTGTTATAAATTAAATTTAGTTGTGGGCAAATCGATTTTTAAGGGCTTATGGTTACAATATCACATATGTCTCTCGTCCTGTTTTGTTAACATTTGCAATAGTACCCGTGGTCTCAAACTTTCAGATAAACTTCCGAACTGGGGATTCGGTTGAAGCAGCGTTTCGTTCTAGTTTCACTCGCAATTCATAATTGGTTGCCGTCTTTCACTTTTTATCATTTGAAAACGTTAAAATTAAACATCAAACTAAAATGCTTAATACACAAAAGCTATCAGGCTGATAATGGAAAGGATAGCAAATAAGAAACATGAAACAAGCATGACTGCTAAACGTCAAATGACAAAATGGCGCCAAATTTAAATTCGTCCTTACTTTTTGGACACTCTATAGAACAAAATTTAATTGTTGACACCTCTTGATAGCGTAATCCATTGACCGTAACCGAATTTCCAGCAGAATTATCGAAAATAACGCTCAAATAACAACATATAGTAACATGTTGAGCACGCAAAGGCTTTTAAATAATTGTTCTTGGAATATCAGAAGTCCAAATGCAACAATTTTGATTGTTGACGGATCCAGGCAAAAGACATTGTTCTTGAATTAATTCAGCGAATCTTTAGTAATGTGAATGGTTGGTCAGCTTCAATTCTTACACCACTAAATTCGCAGGTGGTCATTGTTAATAACGCCAATTGTTGAGAACGTCGAGGAATTGATAAATTTGATCATTCAGCCTACGGCTATTCTCACTTGACAGTCCGGCCGAACACGCGTTGGTATTGGCAAGTTATGTACCGAGCCTGTCCACTCAAATTTATCAACCAAATTCCTGATCGCGGACCCAGAAGGAACATTTTTTTTTTTAGAGGAGGAATGCTTTACGCACGTCTCTTCTAACAGAGGTGTATGAGACTCCTCATATTCTTTCTAAATAGGCCCTACCCACTAAACCTTCTCTCACTCTTGGCCCCAGATATCAGTGGTTTGCTTTCGCATTCGCAGCTAGTACCCGGTTTGTCTGCGGCATGTCACCTTCGCTGGTCCGTTATTGCCCGTGTCTTCTCTTCTGTAATTCTTGCCGTCCTTTTTATGTAATACCTTGTTGGCAAATAATGTCACGGCGGCTCAACACATTTCAGTCTGTAGCATATCTGAGACCTCGCACTCGCGCACTAACGATTCCTCGAGCTCCTTGCGCTCGGCTGCCCAAGCGTCGCATACTATAAGTGTGTGTTCTGCATTATCTGCATTGCCGATTCTATTAAAGTACTCACCGAAACATCCGTGGCCCGTGAGCAATTGGGTCAGGTGGTGGTCTATTTGCTCGTGCCTTCTTCGTACCCATGGTTCGATGTCCGGTATAAGCCTTCTTATCCAAGCCGCCTACCTTTCTTGCCAACTCGCCAGTAGGCCCTCCTCCTTCTTTCTCTTGACTTGACGCGTAGGCGTCAACTTCGAGATCAGGTGGAACCACCGAGGCGAGTACCTCCGCAAGGACGTTGGTGTTTACCAAAAATATCACGAATTTTTCGAAATGTTATTTATACAGATAAATCATTTTATAGTTTTATATTTTTTTATTATTGACATAAATGCAAACACGGTTTTTTAAAATTGTTATCAAGGGCTCCTTCGGGAAACTGCACCGATAGTTCAGGGTGGAGCACTATTCACGTTAAGATTATCAACGAGAGGTAAATAAATAATATTCGTTTGAATATCCGCAGAATGACTACATATATTAAATGGAAAAAGAAATGACAGAATATTTACAACAAACACAACAACAAAAAGAAACAAAACAAAATTAAACTTACATATGGTATATAACGAAACGCGTGAATTTTCAAGTGACCACTGGGTCTTATTACAAATCAGAGAAATAAAAACTTACGGATTAACTGACGCCGTCAAGAGACGTTGTTTAGAGAGATACTATTTGAAAGAGGACTTTACCTTTCGAGGGCGGCGTATTTAGATGATCGGTGGTCAACTCTCTTCCTTTCTTACCCCTCTAGCGACCACCGAACTCTCGTTTAAAAATAATTATAACAATTATAGTTTTTGGTATTATTTGACGTAGCTTATGTCCTTAGGCGTGCGCGAAGATTCCGCACCTGGGAATCCCCGAATTAGTGGGCTACCTTTATATTACAGGTATCTTTACCTGTACGGCATAATAAGGTGAGCCTAAATGACTGGCAGTAAGTGGTAAACAGATATATACATATAGCGCACATGTTGGCTTAGTTAAAAGCAATTTACATATGTACAAAAAACTAAATATTAATAATTATATATCATGACAGCTCGTGTAGGGTTAACTACTTCGTGTTTGGTGTCGTTCGAATCGACTTCCTCTCAGCTATCCGATGTCCCATGTCCCATGCTTTAGCCTTCGCATACGCTTCTTACGCCACTTGGCTCTCATCTTCGGGCTGTTACAAAAGCTCTAGCTGAAGGATTCGGTGGCCATCCTTCAGCTAGAGCTGAGAGGATTCTTTTGGATAACAGCGGCGTTGCTGCTAGTTCGACAACGGAGAAGATGAAAATAATGCATTTTTATTATTCTAATGCAATTTTTGAGTAAAATTGATGTCATTGTAATAATTGACAAAGCTTGTACTAATGGTATGTTAAAAAATTGCGGTCTGTCAAAAAACTAAACATTGAAACAAGTGATCTCTCTCTCCAAACCGAAATTGCTGCTGCACATCCCATCAAACGGGGTATACTCGCAAATAATTACATCCAGTGACCACAAGTCGCACGTCTTGTTGTAGCCGACGAAAGCCTCCACCACTGCCGATTGGCGTTGGGAGCTAAGGCGTCGCGAGCGGACTAGATACACTCGACTGAAAACGTTTTCCTAATTTAAGTTCGCAAATCTTGAATGGGCACAACCAGTCTTTGTAGAGGCAGAGCTAGTTCTCCGGCGTGAGGTCACGGTGCGCTATGTCCTTGGAGTGCATGAAACTCAGTGCAAACGCCACTTCTCTTATTATCTCTGCTTCTGTAAAGTATTTGTTATTACAAAGTAATTAGCCACCGTTTGTAGTTTCAAAAACTAAATAAAATTTGTCTTTATCTTCAATAATAATTCAATAATTTATTATAGTGTCCCTGGCAATTGTGGAAAGTTTTGACTTCACGGAAGAAACGGGCACTAGCGTGTCAATTATCTTCAGAGCGAATTCCTGGTCCTTAAATATTAACGCACGTCTGCACGTAAGCACCTTTAACGGTCAATTTATACAGATCTTGAAAGCATGAAGACATGATGATCAAGTGCGCTTATTCTTATGGCGACGCCTCTTGGCCTTCTCCTTGCGACGGGCCAACTCTCGAGCTCTGAAGTCGGCTTCTATCTGGTCGCCCCTATCACCGCCACTGCCTTCCCCCATTTCATGGTGATGACTTCTGTTACCTTATTTAGGTTTTTGGATTCCTCTAAAATTCTGTCGACCAACTTGAAAAATCTGCTCTCGTCACGGACGGTCTCTTAGTGTAAAGATCTGTTTATAATCCCGTTGTGGAAGGATCTACCCTCAGTACTTTGGTGAGAACTTTAAAAAAGGTTTTATTTTCCTTCACTATCTGTCCATCGCAATTGAATCGTTCTGGTGTTTTAGCCCGAGGCTAAAAAATAGAAGCTTACTTACTTAATCGAAATGTTCAGCAAAGAACGTGAAGAAATCATACGTTCTTGACTAAAACTTTATATTGGAACACCGACCCACAATATTGCAGGTTACACATCTAACTCTCGACTGACCCTTCCGGTGGTCCCACGGACTTGATTTTTTTGTTCAGCATAAAAACTACTGATTAGCAATTATCGAGTCTTTGAATTCAACCGATCATACTCGACTTGATATTTGCTGTCTCAAAAATCACCGGTTCGCGACTATACCACAATCTACTTAGATACTTTAACTTAGAGATTATAGAAGAAGTAATGATAATGAATTTATGTACTCTTATGTGTGGACAGCTAGAATGCGATACTTTCGTAAATACGAGAATCATCTGGAAAGTAGTACCCCTTGAAAACGTAAGAAAACTAGTATATACTAGGTCTATAAATATAAAACCGTAATTTGCCCATAAATGTCCCTAGCTGTCAATGTAGTTACCGTCAAACCGCGTCATTGGCGCCATTTTCTTGTTGACATCTCTGACAAAGATTTTCAACTCATAACAATACAAGTTTCATATAACAGCATAGTTTGTAATAGCTTTGAACATGTCTAATTTTGTGCTTGGGAACTACGATTTGCGGACAGCATTGATGTTCTGTTACTAATTGAATAAAACTGCTGCAGCATCGCATCGAATGCTTGTTGAAGCTTGCGGTGAGCATGCTCTTGGTAAATCACAGTGCTTTGAGTGGTTTAAAACATTAAAAAGTGGCGATTTTGACGTGAGAAACGAAGAACATTGAAGACCAGCGAAAAAGTTTGAAGACAGCTAATTGCAAGCATTGATGGATGAGGATGACACTCAAACGCAACAACAACTCGCGGATCAATTAAATGTGTCACAAAAAGCCGTCTTTATACGTTTGCAAGCCATGGGTAAGATCCAAAAGATGGGAAAATGGGTTCCACATGAACTGAATGAAAACAGCAGGAAAACCGAAAAACCACTTGCGAAAATCTGCTCGCCAGGTACAAAAGAAAGTAATTTCTCCATCGAATTGTGGCTGGTGATGAAAAGTGAATATATTTTGAGAATCCTAAGCGTAAGAGATCATGGGTAACTAGGCGATCCATCAACATCGACTGCAAGACCAAATCGGTATGGATGGAAGACAATGCTCTGTGTTTGGTGGAATCGGAAGGGTGTGATCTATTATGAGCTGCTAAAACCTAGGGAAACCGTTAATTCTGAACGCTACCGACAACAAATGCTCGTTTTGAATTAAGCTTTGCGTGGAAAACGATCAGAATATCAAAAAAGGCGACACAAATTGATTTTGCTTCATGATAATGCACCATATCACACAGCAAAACTGGCCAAGGAAACGTTTGAGGCGTTTAGTTAGGAAATACTTTCGCATGCGGCTTACTCATCAAACTTGGCTCCGTCCAAATACTACTTATTTGCATCGATCGCACTTGCCGAACAGCGCTTTACTTCTTACGAAAATGTACGAAAATGACTCGATGACTGGTTTATCTCAAAAGAGCAACAGTTTTTTTGGCGTGGCATTTACAAATTGTCAAGACAGGTAGGAAAAATGTATAGCTAGCGATGGGCAATACTTTGAATAAAATATTTTTTTTCATTTTCATACACTAACGTGTATTTTCTATAAAAAAAATTCCGGTTTCATATTTATGGACCTGGTAATATCAAATATTAACATTTAATTTGTAAAAAATAAATATCCTAAATTATTCCTCTAGTAACTCATATAAACAGTACTGTCAATACCATGTAGTCATAATTATGCACCCTGAAATACAACTGAATATATTTGCGCACATCTGGTGGCTATTTGCAAAGGGTACTACTTTACTACTATTGTAGATTTACGATCAATACTATTTAATATTATGCATTAATTTCTTTTCAATAAGTTTAAAAAAAAGATTACATATGTAAAATAAGTAAATATCATGAATAGATTGTTAAAACAAGGAAGCTAACTTTTAAGAAACCATTTACGATATTTATTTTTCTTACATATATAATTAATTGTACATATGACTTTAACAGGATAGCGTAAACTTCTCCTAGTTTATAAATTTCAGATAATATTTATAAAGTTATTGATAGACCAGTACTTTATACATATTTTCAATATAGCTGTGATCTTGATGGTTATATTAATCTTAATTTAGAATTTTTATTATGTATAGAAATTATATAAAGTATCAATTAGAAAATATAACTCATATTGTAGATTATTTGTTGCTTGTGAATGCTGATTATATTATAACTGAATTTCCTAAAGTAAATAGTTAGTGAAGTAATTGGGTTAATATAAACTAACAGTTAAGAAATTTCGGTTGCGTAAGAAAAAGAAACTTTTCTTGCGGCAAAAGCTATAGTATTTTTTGTCTCACCTTTATATTACTCGCTCCTGTAACTTTTTACTTCCGCCAAAAAATATCTGTAATAGTTCTGGGCAAGATCCAACTATTCCAACTAATTAAACTAAATGTAGCCGCATACGGCAGACTGAAAGAAAATAAAAGAAAAAAAAGAACAGCACAACTCGTTCGTTTTAATTATCAACATTCAAGATAATCCTAACTGAAGCACTGAATAAATATATGATTAATTGCAGTAAATTTATATACAAATATAAGGGAATTTCAGCATTAGAGCGATCGTGCGATGCAGCCGCACCTTTGGAAAACACGAAACCGTTTTATGCATTTTAAATAATGAATTAAAGCCCGTCCTATTTCCACTTCCACCCAACACGCGGTTTCACTTTAATGCAGGCAGGGAAATGTTTCAATTTGCATTTTACGATTGTAAGCCAGTTTGTTCATGTCACACAGGAATTATGTGGCTACGGTACGAACTAGACGTTATTTCATATAAATTAGTGAAACACATTTTTAAAAACATACAAATTGAATACACTGTTTTATCTAGGTTTTACCATTTATATATTTTACTTTGCCTACGTAATTGTGTAATATTGTTTGGGTGCATTCGAAACTACAATGGGTGCACAATAAAATAATTATTAATCATTATTGTCACATACTAAAAAGAAAACATTTTCTACACTTAAAAATAATTTTTATGTAGTTAGCAAGTTATTAAAGCTAAATGTAATAAGAGATCAGAGCAGATACTTTTTATGCGTATTATACATGTTTGAAGGACCATTTTGATTACACAGAATTATTAATAATTGTATTGGTTGTATTTTAAACAGTGGTTTGTATTTAGATAGATTCTATTTAATTGCCGATAAAATTACTGTGTTTATTAGTACGCACGTTTTTTTTTTTTAATATTACTGTCTAAAGCTTAATAAAACATATTTTATAATTATAATTTATTTTCAAATTGCTTCTTCATAATGATTTATATTCATAGATAAGGGCAAATATCCCTACTAATGATAGTGTCAATGTAAATTATAAACTTTATAATGAGGTTTACATTCATACACACCAGTAAAATTTCATTAGGACATGGGGAAAATACGTAATTGTTAATGTTTCACGCATAACAGTCAGACCGTTAATTATTAAACTAACATTACACCCTCGTTACCCAAACTCCACTCCTATCTAGATCCCACAATACGTTAACTACAATAACATCGACATACAAATAGCCCTCTCAAACTGAATTAAAAAAGATTAATAGATTTGGGACGACTCCTATGGTGTTTATTGAATACATCTTCTAATACGGAGAGTGGGATTTGCTTTCATCCACCAAAAGTGAGTTATGAATGTCCTTTTAACCCATTATATCACAACGTTTTAACATTTCTTGTTATATAATGATCTTCTCATTTTATGTCGTCCTATTCGCACCAAAAGGAGCTGAACTTTGTGTAACAGAAGGCGTGGAGTAAGGGAGTTTGATGCCTCGGGCTTAAAATCCTCACTTCCGTACTTCGATTCGCCGTCTGGAATTCAGTAAATTCTTTATTAAAAACGTGCACTCTCTATTCTTATTAAACTGTTTTTAACCTTTTTCCTGAAGCGCTGACCTTTCTTTAATTTGCAGTAGAGGCTGTTGATCAGAATATGAGGTATGGAATATTAAAGGTATGGAATTTATACCTTGTATTCAAAACCAAAAATATTCCATAATGTTATTTTACAAACAACAGTATTACATTAGTCATATATAAGTGGATTTTCTTATATATAATAGTATACAACTATATTTTTATATAAAAATATTTGAAAACAATTTGTAGAAAAATAATTTTCTTTATTATTTGCTCTACTTTATAATTAGAACTAAAATGTAAGAAATTTATATTCTATTATATCTATCATTATAAAACCACTATAACAATTAGAATATTAACAATATATATAATTTTTAAGTAACAAAATGTATTAGTAAATAATAATCTAGTTTTGCATTTGGTAATATATAAATAGATCAATATTTCTTTTAAATATATATGTATTTATGAAATGTAGGTATTTTTATTCATTCAGGAAGTAATATAACATGTTTACTCTGAGATTACATACGAAAGTTGAGATGTAAATGGAATGATGCAATAACTTGGATGATAGATGGATTTTCGTTGCGCTTTTGTGGTCTGTCTTTGAAGCGTATTCACTGCATAAATGCACTTTGTGTAAGCGTAAACATAATTTATAACGTTTATTGCCACTTTAATGTTATGCATACGTTTCAATCCTTAAACGTATAGTAACCAGTATATTATGCAAAGGATACATAAAACAAAATTATTAATTTACAATTTTAATGGATCTAAATGTGTGGACGAGAGATTGTAAGAAGGTTCTATTTAGAACTATTAATATTAAAATTTCTGAGATTTACGTTGACTTGTGCCCGTGTACATGATATAATTTAATAAATATTTAATATATAGCATTATTTATTAGTCGCAAGTACTAGACAATGTGCTTATTAATAGATACCTTGCAAATTAATTACTTTTTTAAAATTGTTAATAACATATAGACAGCATATTTCCTGTTTCTTTTCAATTTAAAATCTAAATATAAGTAATTAGTATAATATTGCAGTTTATACTATTATGGTTTGTTCAATAAATATGGTTCAATTATTTTTACCAATAATCGAAAATATCTGACAGAGCCAAATGTTTGTGTTATATTATTGGTTTTAAGTATTGATTAAATAATTATATACCTATTTTAACATATTTCAAATGACACAGCGCTTAATTACGAATACCCGGTTTTGTAAACATTGTAATCGAGTTAAAACCAAATGCAATTAATGGTGAATGCGCCGGGAAATATGAGGAATGTTTTCATTTACGAGCAATTAAATAATCATAGTAGAAAATAAAACAAATAAGATAATAATCTATTCCTTAATAATTTAGGTTTATTAACCAAATTTTGCCTTATTTAATTTCAATAATATAATGTTTAACCAATTGACTAATGATAAGGAAATATGTGATGTAATTATTTTTTTTTCTGTCGATAACTTTTTAATGGGGTAATTTTATCACAAACTGGAAGGAAGAAACGATAATAAACGCAATTTTATAATCAAAATAATTACGTAATGATAATGGATAAAGCTCAAAGGGATGATAATAAACGGCAATGAATGTGAAAAGGATAGAAATTAATCATAAATTATAAATGCAGAAATAATTCACAAACATATTATAATTACATATATTTGACCCAGCTAAAATAGTTAAAAGCTTTTTAAAGTTAATTGTTTTAAATTATTTGTACTTTTCTAATATTAAAAATAATTTACATTTTTTTCTCGTTGATTATAATGACATTTATTCATTAAATAAAATCGAAACGCGAAGAGTAAACGTTTGATAAAATAACGTAAAAATTTAATTTTGTACGTGACATTTCACGGATAGCGCGTATACATATTGCCCCCATTAAATGCATTGCATTCAATCAATTTTAACATTTGATCCATTTCATTAAAAAACGGGCACAGTTTAACAAATAGACGCACCAGTTGGCCAGTATTCGTTTGTACAGTAGCGAGTTTATAGAAGCTGGCATATTCTTGATGACCCAGACAACATCGCAATAGGGAAACGTTTTCTTGACCATGACGACCTATCAACGGGGAAGATGAAGGAGTTAACTGCTGAGAGCTAACTGCCCCGATTATGGACGTATAAACTAATTGATTTAGTGAACAGGCCTGTTGTCCACAATCGGATCCCCTTGATTACCTAGTAGCTCATTGGTAGAGGGAATAAATACCACACAGTCTCAAGTTAATTTAAAATAAAAAAAATCACTTACCTGGGTAACTTCTTCAGGAACCACTAATTCTTTATTAATAAATGTATATTTCCTTAATGTTTAAATTGTGTTGTTAAAAATGAAATAAAATGCAAATATAAGAAAAATAATTTGACAGTTTATTTATATAAAAAAATCAAAACAAAAAAAACTAGGAACGAAAAAAATTATCTAAGACTATGATTAAAACAAAACAAAAAGAAATATACAGATATACCCTAATTTAATTTAAGACAATTAACTGACCTATTATAACTTACTGACAACAAAGAGACACACACTGACTATCACTGACGGATACTAACTAACTGTCGGATGAACACGAACTGACTCTGGACACTAACTAGCTCTGGTAGGGGGCGAAGTGGTTATATATATGCGCCCCCTACCAATGGCGGGGTTTGATGTCAGGTTTTCAATTTAATTAATCCAGAGGTTTCTCGATTTTTAAATAAATAAAATACACATATATAAGCTATTATATGGTTTGCTCATATTCGGGAAACATGGATTAATGTCATTGTCGTCATGTGTAATGTTACTAATTATTATGTACAATTCTAAAATTACCTAATAATATATATACAAGCCCTAAACCTATACTAACTATCTAATATGTTTATGTACATAACTCACATATAACGTACGCGGCTAAGTATGTTATAACTCGTACCATGTGTAACCGTGGATGCTGACAAGTTACTTTTGAGCGGTACGTATGTCGTGTTTGGTATCATTTTGTGCGTCGTAACACAAGGAAGACCATATGAACTATATTATAGAGGTACGCGAGAGTGTGTTCGCGAGATCCGCGAATTAAGATTTTGATAATTGCAATAATCTCGGAATACCCCGGATTAGTTCATCCTCGGCCGTAACCAGCTGTACCGCTCCACTAATTACCATTTCTTGGAACGGATGAGGGATTACTTGCAGACGTATTTATGGCACTGCAATAACATAAATTATTATATTTGCAATATTTATAATTTTATGGTGCCCTTAGTTTTATTGCAATAATCCCTATTGCCGTCCGTTCCCGATGTTTCTATTGTATTTGTCACGTTCGCAAATTGCCCGTTTACACACGGTACGGAGTTTTTGAAAACCCAATGTAGGTAAAAATTACCTACGTAAGTTATATGTGAGACCTACTCTTAAAATGCTTATACTAACATGCATCCTAACTATACATGTCTAAGCAGCAATGTATGCATTACAAACATGACTCGTTTTAAAATGAACTTATGAAGTGAGATAAAAAAATTGAACAGTTATTAAAACAATTGAGGCTCGATTGTTAAGTAGCGCGCGATTTTGAAATATAACTGAAATAAGTAAGTTAATCGACATTCACGATAGAATGCCGGTAACAGACCTTGGTCTTTCTTGAAGGCGCTTCTTTGTAACAACTAATAGACCTAACATCAGAACTCTAGGCGATATTATTTTTGAAACATGGTATCCATACTAATAATTTTAAAGCAGTTGCTATTTTGAATGTTTTCGAAGGTAAATAGCGATAATATTACCTCTAAGTCAAATAATGTTCACTCATCAAATCATTAAAATATACTAAGGAAGTAGAATTGCCTTAATATTTTTTAATGCATATTTCTAGAGGTTAACAAAATGTAACAATTAAACAAAAACGTTTACTTTGTTGATATTATACTTTATTTTTTAAGTGACTCAAGTTTCGATCATTAATCAATTAAAATGTGACAAGATTTCCTTGTATTAACCTATTTCACAAGTTTTCTTAAATCACTTTACTATTGTTGGAGTTGCCAATTTTGTGTGCCCTAGTTAAATTTGTTTGTTTGGTCTATATATATTTCTGAAATATACTCACGATGAATAATTAAGCGATGAAATGGAGAAATAGCATTCTATCCTTAAATTCGAAATTACATTTACCAAAAACCGTATTTCTGATTAAAGAAACAAATTCTATATATAATTTTTTGATAATACAGGGTGCGGCAGAGAAACTTACTTATTTGAAAGGTCAATAAAAACAAAAGTACTTCAGTTATTGTTTGAATTCTTTTTTTTATTTGAGAATACAATATCCCATGTTTTTTTTTTTTTTTTGTTGTTGTTTCATACAGTTTTGAAAATTACATCGGTTAAATGGCGACCCTAATTGTGTATGCACCGATTAAGTCCATTTTTGAAGTTCATCTCCACTCTTCGCAGCATATCAATCGGTATGTTGGCAATAGCATCGCGAATGTTGTTCTTGAGGTGAGCTATGGTCCGTGGTCATCGACATAAACCAGGGATTTCAAATAACCCCATAAACAAAAATCGCATTAAGCCAAATCTGGAAAGCATGCCGGCCATAGGAGATCGCCCCTGAGAGAGATGAGGCTGTCGGAAAAATATTGTCGCAACAAATCTATTGAGTCTTGTGCTGTGTTTGCTGTGGCTCCATCTTGTTGACACCACACGTCTCTAACGTTCATTTCTTCGAGGCTTGGAAGAGAAAAATCCTCGATCATGTTCCTGTAATGAACTGCATTCACGGTAACTGCGCGTTCGTTTTCTTAAAAAAAAATTAGAACTAATTATTCTCTTTACCAATATCGCACACCAGACAGTAACTTGTTCATAATGAAGTGGCTTCTGGTGAAGTGCGCGCGGATTTTCACCACTACAGTAACGCATGTTTTGCTTCTTGTTGACGGAGCCGGAAATGTGAAAATGAGCATTTGCTGATTTTGCTTTATTTGTTTATTGGTAACATTGTAAATGTTTTTTTCTGGCCATGTTTGTTATTTTCTGTGTTATTTTTAAATGATCGATTATGTTGTGCAGTAAGCGATCTGCGTCGAATTTTGTATGAATCATTTCCTTGATAGCAAGCGCAGGGTAAACCTTATAGAGACTACTTAATTATTGTTACTAAAACATCAGTTATATTGTGGTAATTCGTATATTATGGTCTTTTAATTTTACGTTGATTTCATCTGCTATTGTTTAGAAAACGCATTAACTATATTAAATGTCTAACAGATTTCTTTATACTCAGGAATGAGTTATAAATAGAAGGTTGCACTTTCCTTATTCAATTAATCTTTTAAAATAAATATGCGTTCGGGAATATCTTTTAGAAATAGGAGATTCATGCTACCATAAGTTAGTCATCTAAAATTTCTGGAGTTGCTAATGATGTGGACAGGATTATCACATGGCGCCATACTATGATAAGCAAAAGAATTGGTTTATTGCTGGATTTGACCAAGGTAGTTTACTAAAAAGGTTTTGAATCTTCTTGATATTGACTTGATCAGAAGGTTGCACTTTTCTCCTTTAATTAATCTTCTAAAATAAATTTTCGTTCGGAAATATCTTTTAGAAATAAAGCATATTACCATAAATCAGTCATCTAAAATTCCAGGAGTTGCATTACCACTAATGATGTCGGCGGGTATATTACATGGTGCCATATGATGATAACCACAAGAATTGTTTTATTGTTGAATTTTACTGATGCAGTTTACTAAAAAGATTTTGAATCTTCTTGATTCAAAAAAAAGAAATTGTGTAAAAATATTTAGAAAAGTTTTTAATTTTCAAAGATTCTATCACGTGCATATAAAATTGAGCGAAAACTAGGGCGCCATAAAGTTACACAAATCGCTTTTAATACTAGACCTACGCAAAATTTTTTAAATTCTTAGTGACAAATCCATAAAATTTTTACATAGACTCAGATTTCGGGAATTCATTTATGCGGTATATTTATAGTTTACTGGATAATGTTTTAATCAATATATTAGGTGAGGTCGGCAAGTTATTTAGTATTTAAGATTTAAGGAAAAAAAGTTGAGAGTTTTAAAAAAATACCTACGTATTTTAATAAATTTACTTTACTTTTTTCTAATTTTTATTCCAAATATTTACACATCTATCATACTTGAAAAAAAAGAACAAAACTATTCAATCTCCACAATTTCATTAGAAAATTCTGAATCATTATGTGTATCAAAATCCCAATTCCTAGTCCGATTCTCCTAATGTAGTAAAGGGGGTTATCAAATGCAAGATTTCCCATTAATTTCGTTCAATCTTCCGAAATAAGTTGTTCACAACATCTACAAATTTTTTTCAACGTTTCAGGAGTGCATTTCGAAATAAACTCAAGCCATAAATGTCGTTAGACAACAGTCGCGAATTTATGTGTTTGTAATAATAGGTCTTACAAAACGCCCATCCCATTTCAATTGGATTGTATTGACATTGGTATGGGGGTAATCTAAGAACCTCAAGTCCCTGTTCTCTCAATGTCTGATCTGTTACATATCTTCGATTACTAATGATTTTGAAATGTTTTATCAAATTCCATAGTTGCTTTTTCGAGAAGTATTCCCTGATTTCTACGTTTTGCTTAATCAGCCATTCCTGCATTCGACTTTTTTTTAGATCAAAATGTGGTTCGCTTGTCTAGCTGCACCGAATGATAGGGCGCATTGTAAAAAATCACTACACATTTGTTATCTAACTTTGTCAAAGCAGGAATAAGCTGATTAATTATCCAGTTGTGAAATAAGTTTCATACATTGTTTTATGATAATCCCTAACATTATATTTTGAATTTAGCAATGAGTCCCTTCAAAAAACCTAAATGTAAACCTTGACCTTTGACTTTTAATTTTGCGTGGATTACTTTTCAAATCTCAATCGTGCACCCAACGGCGATTTAGCGACCCATTTTGGTAAATCCAGGTTTCGTCAAGATATACAAACGTAAGATTTTCACTAGAAACTGTAAAAATTTTCTGAAAAATGTAATTTTATACTTGTATCTCATCGATTTCAGAATTTTGTATAAAGTTGTTCTCCCAACTTTAAATTCTAAATTTTCCTGCGAATTAGCCAAAAGATCATCTAACGTAAAACATTCATTTTTTGAGTTATATTGTCAAATAAGTTATTGCAGGTTTCTGCTAAACATATGATTGGTAAAAATATCGGTTTTGATTTTTGCCAGAAAATAAGGTGCTTAAATTTTCGATTTTTTCGTGCACTATCTTTGCTATTGTCCTTGTACTTACCTAGGATTCAATTTATGAATAAAAAGAACTTAACTGAACTCTAACTTACTGAAAATATGTTCTGTAGTCTAATACAAACATCATCACCGCTGAAATTTGGCAGATCTTTTCTGTATTGAACATAATACTTTTTTATTGCTATTTAAATTTCAGCGCTAATAATTCTTGTTATTTTAAAGAAACTTTTCAGTAATTTCTTGAAAAATAATGGACTATATCAAACAATGCGATCTTGTTTTAAATGAACGTATGATGGTCGCGGGAAATTTAACAATACGGTATATATTTTGATAGGTTCACATATCAACATGTCAAGCGCTTGAGTGACGGAAAATTGACGAAAAGTGTGTCCAACGTTAAAAAAATAAATCATGGCAAAAACCACGTGAATAGTGTTTATGTGTCGGTTTTTATGTTCTGTATTATTTCTAATATCGACTCTAATCAATCAATTTCGCTTTGAATTAATTTACACTAACTACACTTGGTCGAAGTCAGAATATTGGAAATAGGTTTTGCGTTATTGTCGCAGCATCACATTCAAAACTCCTCATTTGATAGAATCACCCACTTAGTCTTACTAGAAGTATTTTAGGTAGGTCCAAAAAATGATCGTTTACTTACATTTCTGATATGCATACTACACTTCCAGATTTAATCAAATTGGGCAAGTTTAAAAATGATTGAGTTGCATGAGTCGTAATTCTCTCTCCCAAATCCTCTGGAATTTTTTTTCTCCGTCTTCACTTTTACTTTTTGATATGTAATTATCACATTTGCTATTGTAATAAATTATCGTATTGTCAACATTTTAGTGACTCTAAATCAATCATTCTACATAAGTAGACCAACCAGAATATTGTAATATATTTAGTAAGTTAAATGTAAATATAACACATTGTTTTGTTAATTGTCTCTTCTAAAAGACGACGTGATGCCATTATCGCCACTAGTTCGTTGTATATGACTTATGAGCTAACGTTTCGTATTCATAAATTATTAGTATTTTTTAAAGATTAAAACACTCCTTTTTGCTAGAATTTCTTAATTCCACGCATAATTATCTCTTTTTTCGAATGCTTAATCAAAGAAACATCATTGACGTTAGTATGAAGTCAAACAAACTTCTAATTGTTTGTTTTTTACGGGATAGTCTTATAAACTATATAAGTGAATGGAGAGAGGCAATGCGAAAAAATGAAAATAATAAAGAACTTCAAAATAAGTTATGTGGATTAGAGGAAGAAATAATAGATCAGAAGAGAATGTATGATAAGACGGAGAAGGCCTAACTAGCTTAAATAAATAAGAGATAAGTAAGGTTATTTATGTAATACGCAATGGTCTTAAATATTTTAAATATTCTATTCTAATTAATACCTTAAATTTTAACCAAATAAATACAATTTTATATAATTCAAGTGCAGCAAAATACTTAAAAGAAATTAATAATTGATTTTTTTCGAACAAAATAATTGGCAAGGCTCAAGATACTCTGATAAAATGCCTAAAAGATCCTGGCATAAGTGATATGCTCTAAAAGTAGTTTCACATTCTTTGCCATTGTCTAGTTAGATTTATATTGGAAATTAGCTTTAAGAAATTAAAATCAATACTTCTAGATCTTAATTATTAAAATTGTCTTTTTGGTAAAAATGAATTAAATTTCTTGACTTATAGAAATAAGCAATTAATCAAGTCTAGCATATTTTACTAATTTAGGTTTTAATTTAACTTTTTTGGCAAGAAAAAGCAGTAACTATAATATTTTTGGCTAAAATAGTTACAAGTATTTAATGATTTTCACCTTTTTATTTTACTCACCACAGTTGTTTCACTACACAGTAGCTTCTTTAGGTGAAGAAATATACTACTACCAGTAGTTAATTTTCTGTATCTCCTTATTAAAGTCGAGATCGAAATGCATCAATTTATTGTAGTTTATATACAGCAACCAGTTAGTTTATATATACTTTCACAGGATAATTTTCATACGCTAAATAATTTTCTTCTTTTTAATAAATAAAACTCCACTTAGTTAGTAACCATTGATCTAGTCTTATTACAGCTAAAGATAAGTTAATAAAAAAATTGAATGGAGTAAAAGCTTCTTCGTTAAAAATATAAAATTGTTTTAACATTAATAGGTAAAATATTTTAAGATATAACATCAATTGTCTCAAAGGTAACTGTGTCTTATACTTTTAAATCTACATTAGATCAAAATATCTAATTGTTAGTTATCTTTGTTAGTTATTGTTTTTAAAACTAGATGAAAAATTACGGTTGGCAATTAAGAGGTAACAGAAGATAACAGATAACAAGCATATTAAGATAAAGGGATAGCTTCATCTGTTATCATATGAAAATTAACAGATTTTACAGAATTATTTACAATCATTTTTAACATTTGAATTGTAACATGGTAAATAAGAGATGGCAAATGGTTAATGACAGTAGATACGTAACAGATGGCAAATATTAATTGACAATATTATTAACATTAACTTAATTCAGAATAAAATAATAAGATAACAATTAGCAGATGATAGGATAAAATAAACGAAATGTCAATTGACAATTTACATATAACAGATAACAGATTAAATCAGAATGATCATAATATTCTTGACATGATTTAGATTAAAATCATTAGGTTCAGATGAATAAAAGACATAGGATACATAACTACAAACGACATAACTACAAAACAGAGAATAGATGATTTTTGAATGGCAGATCTTATATTATAATGTATATATGTCAAATAACATAGGGTAAATTATAATTTTCATAACATATGGGATAACTATCATAAGACTCCTGGTGCTAGCTGATAGATGACATATGACAATTAAAATATCACAATTCGTGATATTAAACACAATCGAATTAAATTCATAAGGGATGACCCAGGGTACATAACATATCGCAGATAATACATGACAATATTATGATCATAAACATAATTCAGATAAAAAATATACGATGACAATTGATAGATGGCAGATGGCAATGAGCAAATGACAATGGTAGATGACTGATGACATATCAATAATCATTTAATCGTCATAAAATGACGATTATAGATAAAATAAGATATTTAATTATCACGGATATTTGACTATAAATAGCAGATAACAATCATAGGACGATAAATAATAGATGACAATTAACAGAACACAATTTTATTATACAACCCATATATTAACCAGTTATGTAACTTATAAAGAAACATAATGTTTCACCAAGTGGTTAATGAGAAACAAGTATATGATATGACGGGATTACATTGTAAATTAACAAGAGACAATAGACGACAGATGACAGATAACAATCAAAGATAACTAATAATAGATGGAAAATGAGAAATGGCAATTAACATAATTGTATAATAAGCTACATATGGTAGATAATAATTATAAGACGAAAAATAATAAATGCCGGCTGACAGAATACTTATGACTATTTATTGTTATTGAAATTAACACTATTTAGAATTAAATTGTAAATCTATGAATAACATATGATACATAATAGATGATAGAAGATAGATAAAAATATTAATATCAAAAATGATAATTTTTAATTAACACATAATAGACGACATTTAGCAAATAACAATTATTAGGTAACAAATCATAAATGGCAGATAATGGTTGACAGGTGACATATGATAATCAATAAAAAATATACTGTTTAGACAAAAACACCGCTTTGATTTTTTATTACCAAAAACACATAAAAAAACAAAATAATGATACTAATTCAATGTAATTCATTCGCTACATCTTTTGAGTCTACTTAGGTCCAAAAATTAAAGTATTAGTTTTCTTTGTTAGTGTTACGAAAATTAGAATGTCTCAAAAGATAATTAATATCGATTCTAGAACAGAAACATTCGCCGCCATCTCTGGTAAACTACACAACCCTTTCTTTTAGATATTATAATAAAAACTATCTATAAAACTATAATATTGATAAATTAATATTACTGTAGAAATAGTAACAGTAAAAAATATTCAAAACAAAAGAAATTTTATGCATATAACATATACAGTAAGAATCTGTGAAATTAATTGGTGAAAATGCCAATATGCTTAAAGAGACTTAAAAATAACATATTGATTATATTTTTATGATATTTTACTCCAAAATCTGTTAAATTTTCATATAAACAGACGATAACTGCAGTGGTAGTTAAAAAACTTTGTAAATAATCTTAAATTACACCATCAAAACAATAATTAGGTTAAAGTGCTAATATCTCAATAGATGTTATGAGAAATAGTTAATAGTTTATGTTATCAAAAAAATCATAATAATTATTAAAATTTACATTTATATTATTATTAATAAGCCATAATGTAAAATAATACAATATTTTAAATAGAGATAAAATAATTATACATTTTAACAAATGCACTCGTTTTTAATTAATAATATAAACATACATTTACGAGCTTCAACATTACAATATAATATTACGACAGGCAAAACCCATCATCGCGTAAATTAATGAGCACCATTAAAACACAAAGTTTTTTATACAATTCTACTGGTATCATGGATTATTCACGTCGTTCATTTAACTATACCCCTTTTAATTCCTCTTGCTGTAAATATAAATGAAAACGTAAAAAATTCACTAGGGTAAGTACGACAGTGCGAATATGCAAATCCCTACGCAGTTTTATTTAAGTGCTAATATGACTGGTCTTTAGAAAAATCACTTATATGCAATTGAAGTGCAAATTGCAATCCATAAAAGTGGCAATTACGTAAAGTGCATGCAGTGAATGCAAAAGAAAAAATATATGTATGTGTGTGTGTGTCGTCGACAGCTTCATATGCATTCGAATCGAGCGCATAGAATTGTTCAAGGCGCAGTAGAAAAGGGCTTACCTAGTCTTAGAAATTAGAGTCGATGTGAAGAATTGTAAAATATTGTAATGATAGAAATTAAGTGTGCTTCTATAAAATTGTGCGCGATGAATAAATTAATTTTATTATTATTTTAATTAATTTTCAGTTTAATAAATTACCAATTATTTTAATTTTAAATATAAACGATAATATATTGGCTCGATAATGCTGTTATTTGGCGAAACTCCATTATGAACATAGACTGAAAAAACACGATCGTTTTGAGTTTAGTTTTATTTTGTAGATACTCCTACAATTGTTTTACCACACAATGGCTTCATCAGGCACTGTGTGGTGAAACAAAATAAAGCTAAACTCAAAACAATCGTGTTTTTTCATTATAAGTTCGACAATATATTGTTTATACTCGAGGCTTCCATTTCGTTATACATTTTATATAATACATAAAACACTATTACGTTGTTTAAGTAACTGGGATTTTATAAACTTACGAACAATTAATAATCGATAATGCCAAATGGAATTTTCTAAACCTAGAATCAAATTTTAACAAGCGAAGTAAAATTGATTTATTTACTATAAAACAAATAATAATTATAAATTTTATTTTACCCAATAAAATAGATCATGTTGAAGTGAATACAGCCACACAAACTTGATCTTTAAATAATTTAAAATTTATGAAGCGATTTCAAAAAATTTAATCTGATATCTCTTTATATAGAGAAATATTGCGATACGACTACGTTTTCAATCTTAGATACATTTTACATATTTTTAAGAAACAATATGCTAGCCCCATTGGACTGTAGTTAGAGGGGTCCTCGGTTCGAATCCGAGTTCCGGCATGGATGTTGTGATCGTTCAATTATACCGTATAATAATATATTTGATTGGCTGTAGAAAAGTCTCTTATATCAGGCCCAAATGGCCAAACAAAAAAAAGTCGGTCTCTAAAACATTTGTATTTACAATTATTTTTCATTGTTAAAAATAACAGAATGGCGACCGATCAAATATTTTAAAACAAAATATTTTGATAACCACTCCATCGATTTTAGAAAGTAAAACATTTATAAAATCCTTATTCTATCTACCACAAAATTTGTCTTAAACATTTTTTCCAAATCATCCAAAAAAGTTTTTATTCGATTACTTGAATTACAGATAAGTATCAACAAACTAAAAAACATAGTTAATGAAGTAGCTTCTGTCATTGAACAATAAAACAAAAGAAGTTTAGATTTAACAATTACACTACATATTATAATACATTTTCAAAATGGTCACCATTCGCAGCAATGCAAGCACGGCTACGTGTTTTAATGTCGGTAGAGACCTTCGCAAGAACTGCCAGCTTCTCTTTTATATCTTCTGCTGCAGCAACGATTCTAGCCATTAGTACTTTATCTGGGTTCACCGGTGTTTCGTATACAGAGACCTTCATTTGACTCTAGAAAAAGACGTTAGATCGGTACTCTGGGCTGGCCACGCAACAGGATCTCTCCTATCAATCCACTTATTTAGGAATTCTCAATCTAGCAATGCGGTCACTTCACGCGTTGTGTGAGCCGGTACCCCATCATGCTGAAATCAAAGTCTTCACCTGATGTTTAATGGCAAGTCCTCAAGAAGCTCCGGTAGCACAGTATCTAAAAAAGTGAAATAATTTTCACCCTTCAGGCGGTTTTGGAGAATGTAAGGCCCAATTACGAGCTCCCTTACGATTCCAGCTCATATACTTACCACATAACGTTGTTGATGTGTACGGATAAATGTTGCTTTAGGATTTTGGTCAGCCCACACGTGATTATTTTTAGAATTAAATACACCATCCCTCGTGAAACAAGCTTCATCTGTAAACAAAATAAATTTTTCAAAATTCCTTTGTAGATTACATCGCCGAGGAAGCCAACAACAGTATTGGCTGGAAGACGTTAGGTCCCAAAACGTGCACTTTTTTTCTAGAGAATGGGTGAAAGCCTTGCTCCTTCAGAACTTGCCAAACTGTTACATGATTTGCATGTACTCTGTTAACTCTTTCCGTTTTGATCGTCAATAAGTCATCTTCAACAATATCAAGTACAGCCTCTTCGATTACAGGGGTTCAACGTAATCTGTTGGAATTCCCACCAATTTTTGGGTAAAAACAACCAGTTTCTGACAAACGTCTACAAATTTTTGTTAAATGTTGCCTACTTGATTAGTGAGGATTTCGGTATCTTCTCTGATAAATTGCCTCTCCAAAAACCAAAAGCATATCAGCAAGTTCATCGCTTTGATAAGAGTGGATTTTTACATACAAATATTATGCAAAATATGCACACAAACTATGAACTTAAAGCAAATTATGAGAAGTAAAACTCTTGTTATTATTATCAATTATTAAATTGAATTTAGTTTTAACTTTGATAATGATTCGCAAGGACCTAAACACGTGTCAGTTATCTGAAAATAAAGAAATGGAACATAACAAGAGTTTTACTTCTCCTAATTTGAAAATTTGGTTCCATCAAGAGAGTAGCAGAACAAGTATCGATTATATTAAGAACTTAAAGCATTTCAATTTGTGATACGTACAAACTAGATGTTACAACGTTACAGTGCATTAAGTTTGAAGTACGAGTATCTCGTTCGGTTTCGTGTACTTGTTAAATCTAATCTTTTTTATGTTATATATGTTGGAGGCTTCTACTTCGTTATACATTTTTGTAAATTGAATAAAACACGAAAACTTTTTTTTTGTTTCATTGTTCAGTGGCAGCAAGCCACTTCGTTTTAAATGATTTTTTCTTCGTAATTCTCATATGTAATTCAAGTAACCGAATGAAGACTTTTTTGGATAGATTAAAAAAAAATGTTTAGGGAAAATTTTGTAGTAGATAGTATAAGGATTTTATAAATGATTTTTTCTTTTAAAAATCGATGTAGTGGTTGCCAAAGTATTTTCTTCTGAATTTTTTAAAAACTTTTTGGTGTTTTAAAATAGTCCTTTAAATAAAGGAGTTATAGCGATTCTTAGAACAACAAAAGAATTCCAATAACTCCAAATCGGAGCACCAAATTACAAATTGGAACTAAGAAGTTTTTTTAAATAGCTATCTATTAGCCCAAATTTAATTCATTAAGACAAATTGAACCTAGTAAAAATGGTTTAATAACTATTTTTTGCCTTCAGAATATTTAAGTGAATTTCAGTAGTTTAAATATTTTAAGAGAGTATAATAGAGTTTAGATTAGACGGGGTTATTTGGCTATAGATCTACGACCTGGTTAAGCTTTTGAATTAATACCCTACTATTAGTATCTTACTAGGATTGAATTTGCTTGGTAAGGAAAATAATTTTTATGAGGTGGTAGCCAGTGCTACATATACATGAGCACTTCTCACCGTTTCCACAGCCAATCCCTATAGGGTTGTCAACTTTACTTATCTTTTGAACATGGTACTTCACTGGGAAATGTTCTATGAGGAGATCAGTGACCAGTCTTATGCTGCTCTTAGTGAGACGCAAGAACTATTTAGGCTTTGGCCCAATCATGGTAGTCGCAGCTCCTTCCCCATCAAGAACTTCGACATATTCGTTGCCCATTACACTTGCATGGCCTAATGGGGGTGATTAAAGCGAGCTTTTGCTCTTAGCCGATTAGTTCAGAGCTTGCTTATAGTTCCAAATAGTTTTAGAATTGAAACTATACGCTTTGATGATCTTAATGGCAGCCTAACTCTCTGATATCAGATAGATATATTCTCATTTTTTATACATATTTGAACCCATCTTTCCAAAGCTATTGTTTCAGTCTATAAGACTGATGGGTTTTGTCTAAGAGGTACTGATTCACTGTATTTAGGCCCATATTCACCCGCTATCTATATTAGATTACAGAGTTACGTTTTAGTGTTTTTATTCGATTCAGGTTATCTTGGCGACTATCAGAAATCATTTCAAAGCCTGAAACGAAATCAAATTTGGTCGATATTACGTCCGCGGTGTTTGAAGGAACTCTGGCTTATTCAGGTTCAAAACAGAGTTTGGTAGCATTTATTACTTTTTTAATACTTATTTTTGCAATTTTTAATTATACAGTGTCCCGTTAATGCGGGGAAATGGCTGGACCATAGATTCCTGGGGTCAAAATATGATGATTTAACACAATTTATCTATATCCAAAAATTTACGGTTAAGCCGGAATTTGTCTTCAAAGTTTCAAAAATGTTTATTTCTTTTGTTTATAACAATTGAACGCTTTATTCGATTTGAATGAAATTAATTATTAATAACTACCTTAGTATAATACATCATTTAAGTTATTATGGTCATTAGTGATTAACAGGAAATATAGAAAAAGTAATACCACCACTTAAAAACTAAAATATTTTTTTATTTGTGCATCCAATAAAAACTAAAAAAAAAAAAATACTGCTTAAACGAGAATTTGATTTTAAAACTTTTTTGTCTCTTAATAAAATTTAATATCTTATACGGTTTTCACACAAAAAAATAAAATATATTTTTTTTTATCTAGTAAAAACAAAATCTAGTTTTCCATCAAATCGAAAATATATGTTTTTCGTGGCCGTCTTTGTTTAAAAAATGTAAATTATGTAAAATAATAATTACTGAGTGTCTTTAAACCATTTATTGTTAACTTTATTATAGTTCATAAATATTCACATTTGCAGCAAACAGATTTCTTGCTTGTATTAGGATTTTGCGAAGAAAATTGTTTAAAAAGTGTTAGATGTTGTTTTGATTTATTGTATCAATTAATACTACTTAATTTTTATTCAATTGAATAAGTTGATTTACTTATTAATGAGTGCAAATCTGCATACTATATTCATATTTTATTTTTTTGTGCAAAAACCGTAAATGATATCAAATATTATTAAGATACAAAAAAGTTTTCAAATTAATTGGTCTTTCAAGAAATTTTTTTAGCTTTTATTGGATGCACCAATAAAACAATATGTTGGTTTTTAAGTGGTGGTACTACTGTTTTTTATACTTCCTGTCAATCACTAATGACCATAATAACTGAAATGATGTATTATATTATGGTAGTTATTAATAATAAATTTCATTCAAATCAAATAAAGCTAAATTGTTATAAACAGAAGAAATGAA
This sequence comes from Ontholestes murinus, assembly GCA_963969525.1. Taxonomy (NCBI): domain Eukaryota; kingdom Metazoa; phylum Arthropoda; class Insecta; order Coleoptera; family Staphylinidae; genus Ontholestes; species Ontholestes murinus. Next base: position 21,454,184 of record OZ018392.1, on the reverse strand, counting down.
AAAAAATTGAAACTTTGAAGACAAATTCCGGCTTAACCATAAATTTTTGGATCTAGATAAGTTGTGTTAAATCATTATATTTTTACCCCAGGAATATATGGTTCAGCCATTTCCCCACATTAACGGGACACCCTGTATAAGCTGAATTTATCAGCACATTATAATTTACATTATTATCTATCTTACTTCTTATATATTATTTTGTTTTGCTACTTTTCAATAGTCCATTTTAATTAAAGAATTCGTAATGAATAATTTATCCAGAAAATTTGTGGATATTTAAACCCATCACTTTGTGATACACTTTTTAATAAGGTGGATTAATAAAACCAAAGTATATTTATTAAAACTAACTTATTCAGAATGGTTTTAAGAATGTTAGGTCAATATAAAATTCATTAATAATTGCTAAAAGTACACTAGAGTCAAAAATATTTTTTAGGTATTGGTCAGAGGTACGCTAGGGCAATTAAAAATTGTTGAGATAGGTCAAGATTATGTTAGGAATATAAACAATTTATTAGCTTAGGTTAAAAGTACGCCTGAACAATCCATTATTAAGTAGGATAAGCTAAGAATACATTATGTGTATGGATGAATTATTAACCTAGGTCAAGATTACGCTACGGCAATAAATGTCAATAACATTGAGATAGGTCTAAAATACCCGACGGTAATGGGTGATTATTGGGATGGATCAAGATTATTGTAGGGTAGTGAGTACATTGTTATCCTAGGCCATGATCACGTTAAAATAATAAAATAGTTATTGAGGTAGGTACAAAGTAAGATAGATTATTTAAAAATTTACTAAAGCAACAAGAAGAAAACATTATTATAAATTGTTCGATTAGGTACAGATTACACTATGTAACATTGAAATATTGATATAACATGAAGATATTTGTGTCCAAAATAAATTACTTATTTAAATTATTGGCACTGAAGATTATTTAGCCATTAGTTAAAATTATAAATTACTTAAAATTTAAATAAATTGATATCTAATAAAGATAATGTAATAGTTCATTTTCAAAGAAAAATAAAATGGGTTTGAAGGTCTTAAAACGACTCTTTATTGTTAATTATACACGGAATTTGCGATATATAACAGCCAATATTAGAACTGGTACAGTTTCGATTCTTTCGGGTCATTTTCAAGTATATTCAAGTTCAAACATGACCTGATTAATGTCAATAGTATTGCACAATAAATAGTGGTATTAAAACAATTCCCAACAAATTCATTTGTTACTAAAATTAATAATTACTATTCTTCCTAATTATTAAAAATTGTTCGAATATGTATACAAATAATTTGCGTAACTACAGCCTCTTTTTTCAAGTATATATTATGAAATAAATAACATTAATGGTTTTAGATACGTTCAATTTAGCACATAATAAATGTTCTTATTATTTTATTCGGATATTATTCAAAAAGAAATTATTTTAATTTTTTATTTGAAATAAAAAATAAATTACCAATTTTATAGAAGCACCCTTGAGTTGGAGATGGTGGCTAGAAACGTAATCGTCACCATGTCTGACGACATAATTTTATTGTATGGATGCGTATCCGCAGTAGCAATTGCATTTTTGATGATGGTGTTTAGGACGTTGCGATCCGCCTACGGGGTGGCGCAGCATCTTAAGGGGCTCCACAGTCTGCAGGACCGACGATGCCAAATCTTATGCTTCCATAGGTAACATCGCACTGACACTGATGTATTTGGGGCATCCTGACACATCTCTCTCTTTCTCTCTCATTTCCATTTCACCCTTCACTGTTCATGTCCAAAATCATCGGACTCTTTCAGAATATAACTTATTGAATCGATGTTTTTTTATACGGATGTAAGTATATTCATATTATTAATTATATTATTAAATTCATTAAATAATGTTGTAACCTAGTATATACATATATTATAACATTTAAATAATAACTGAATAATAATTAGAAAAAACACGAAAATATTTTCGTAAAATCTACAACAAATGAGTCTTATTAAGACTACAAGAACAAATCACTTTTGAAACAACTACTTCTCTAGCTAATTTTCTACAACGTAAAGGACTTATATATTTTTATTAATAACTGAATACATTTTAACTTCAATACTGAATGAAAATTAAAGCTAATAGAAATAATTGTATTAGCACTTTATTTCAGAAGGAAATAATAAGGAAGAAACCATTAAAAGGGTATAAAAAATTTAAAAAATATTATATAGTGTATTGGAGTAGTTTTTAAATTAAATAATAAATCTATGAATAAAGGACGCTATTAAATTCTGAATTTAATAATATAATTATTTAAAATATACATATTTTTAATAGAAAAATATATCAATGCATATATTTGAATAAAATAATTTATTGTATTGTCTTGAAAATTTCTTTAATGATGATTTTGGGTCAGCTGCATAGCACTAGATTTTCACGCTCTGTCTCTAACATCTTTACCTTGTACCTTCAAATGGCTTCTAGTGCAATAGTGTCTTGAGATTTTGAGATTTGGCCAGCTGGTAGATTTCTTGAAAAGCACCAATGTATATGTTATTTGCCGTATAAATAATTTAAAATATTTCAATACTTAACTAAATATTAAACTTTATATAGGCGACTAGATCAAGTTTATTAAGGATTAGAAAAAACATCAGTTTAGTTATAGCATTATTTAAATGTAAAGTATGTAATTTTTAAAATTATTACTTCCTAGGCTACACTCTTGATGGAACTGATATTTCACAGGGATTATTAATATTATGACATTTATTGTGTTCTATGACAGTTTCCTGAGTTATTACATTCATTTTTAAGTATTAAATTTGTACTCCTTTGAAAATAAGTGTTATAACTCAAAACACTCAAAAAACTGCCAATAAAAACAACAAATGTCATAATTTTAATAACCCAATTAAATTTTTATTTAAATAATATAATTTCACATTAATATTATCAACACATTTAACCCAAGTCGATAATAATTTTAAAAAAAAACATGGACAAACACCAACAAAAAATAATAATCTAGTATTATTTACACTGATATCAATTGATTATTTAGAATGAAATGATATTATTCAAAAGTGATTTCCGTCTTTTATAGTACTGACAAAATTATGTGTACCTTTTGTTTACTATTTTATTGATTATTATTTATATTTAGAAGCTAGTTTTTATATTAATATATTTGAGATTTAAAAAGTATATATTAAATATAATTAAAAGTACAATGTTTTTTTTTAACTTTTATTACAAAAAATATTTTCAAAAATCAATAATGCTTCATTTAATTATCGTATTAAAAATTTAATAACTAACTCCTCAATTTCGAAATGTAACTAATTTTTTTATTGACGGATTTAATTTTTTTTTAAAAACAATGTTTTTAATTAAGGCTTAATCTAGTATAATATTATAATAAATTATTTAATGCTATAACTAATTAATTTTATTGAAATATTTTCAAACATTTATGACAACAAACAGCCGTAGAAATAGACACGTTTAAAAAAATAATAATAAAGAGGAGACACGATTAAGGTAATAAAACTTAGACAATCCACGTACACAAACAACTTTTAGGTATAAACGTGGGAACCCGATCACTGCAATCCATCACTGAAACAACACCGATTACTCCGAATGACTTTGTTTGCGTAATTTGACGTTGAAAGTGTATGCAAATCCTCGAGATCCCCGCACACACCGAACTGCGAGATTCGTACTTTAAATACTCACACACAACAAGGGCTGACACTTCTTGCACATAACGTTGGATGCGCGCCCTCCAGCGCGCCCCCCACACACCGGAGGGCGTATTTACGAATTCCGTTTGAAATTTCAGATCCGGAGAACATAGAGGCATCCGATCTACAGAGAAAACTGGAGATGCTCAACAACATCATGGACCAAGAGGCCAGAGCGGAACAAGCTAGGAGGCAGATGCAGTACTTTGGACACTGTAAGTAGTTTAGTTTATTTTCTTTACAAGTTTACAATATTAATATGTAGTATGATTATTTATTTACTATAAACACTTGTTATATATAATAGTAAAAAAATAAATGAATAAGTGAGTTTTCAGGGTTCAAACAATCTAACTAAATAACATTAGAATCTCTTGGTTTTAAAGTAGATTAAAAAAATTACTTATTTATTATTACTCATGACTTTTTATTTTGTTCAACCTTTACAAGGTAATTGTTAAAAGTATAGTTCAATAATCTGCTTCATTAAAAATATTTCAAAATGTAAAGGCTTTAAGCATCAATTGGTTTCAAGTAAAACCAAATGGTTATAATTTATCTTATCGTTAAATTTTGTTTTGTGTTTTGATGAATGAGCAAAAAATTCGTAGTTTAATTATATTACATTCACGTTTATAAGCAGAATCTTTCCCTTTTATTATACAGGTCGAATGCATAATTTCTGTTTAAAGCGTAGGTTCTCAGCGTGGGCGATAACGCCCCACTGTGGGCGTTTGAGATTTTCGGGGAGTGGGGAGGGGGAAATAGCTATTCTAAATGGTTTTAGATGGTAAATAAAATTAAGATGGTGCCTCTAAAAAAAACATATTCTCAAAGAGGGTGGTGAGCAAAATAAGGTTGAGAGACTATGGTTTAAAGTAATGAATCATGTGATCTTTCATTAATTCTTTACTGCTGGAAAATTGCAACCAACATTTCTTAACTACAAATTATAAATAATTTAAATTAATTAATTTTGAATTTTCATATTTTATTGGCATAAGCGTTGCTACAAACATTTGTATTATCCAGTTTTATTGAGGTCTGATAACTCTTCACTGCTATATTTCCAAAACAATTATTCATTAATTAAGTTTAAATAGTAATGTTTTATTTTATAATATTAGACAATTGTATATGTTCTTGTATTTGAAGAGCTTCTTAAATATTTTGTTATTTTGAAGGGGTATTATGACTAATAATTCTGCAATAGAAAATGTTCCTATTTAAATAACATACAAAAGTTAATGAGTTTATTATTCAAGATTAAATATTAAATAAAAAGTGCTATTAAACCTCCACTCATGCATACCACATTAAGACTTTACGACACTATTCACATGGGCAGCACTGCCCGAAGGCATGCTATGTTATATTTCACTCTTTTGACAGGTATGCAATATTTTAATGTGAAATAATTAAGTCATATTTTTTCAGGCGGTTTCTTATAACAATAGAAGCTCATGAACGATATAAAAAAATGTCTTAATTATTTATTACGTAAAAATAGCAAAGCACCTATTAGTATATCAAAAATATCATACAATTTTTTTTAACATCAGTACCAATATGTTTATGTTTTAATTTATTATTCTAATACGTAGCCTTTTTATATGAAAAAGTCAATTTTAATTTATAATTTATAAAAGAAACAGGCAGATTTTTACAATCAGGTAATACGTTTTTTAAATATAGGGGAAGTCCAAATTGACTTCCCCTATATTTAAAACACGTATTACCTGATTGTAAAAATCTGCCTGTTTCTTTTATAATCACTCTTAATAATGATGTAGCAAGCGAAACTAGTCTAGTAATTATAAAAAAATATTAAAAGAAACCAAGTGTTTATTAATTCTTTACTTATTATAAACTATGGTTTGCTTTCATTATCACGAAATTTGTGTCCCAATAGTAACGCAAAATTTGGATGAAATAAAGAATACACTTTTCTTGAGTTATTATTATATTGTATTGTAAGGATAGGGCTAGTTGCAGAAAAATATATAGATCAAATTTCCTCCATGGCACAAACACACCATTTTCCATACCTGTTCAGCAAAACTATTATAATTTCGTTAATGTAGCGATTAATTTCGCTCTTCAATGCATGGGTGCTAGCATAGATCTTTGATTTCAAATCACCGGAGGATAGTTCTTATCCTAAAAAGAAAGACTACACGGCCAGGAAATATTTCATTCTGTATTGTAATTAAAATTTTTATAATCTATAAAGTACGTCACAACTGCTTATTGGAACCACATGCTGTCGCCTACTTTAAAATTATTTAATTTGGCCAGAAAACACTAGGTTATCATGTGACTATATCGACCACCAGAAGCATTTATTACTTAACCAGCTTCATTTTCAAAAAAAAGTATAGTGATATCTCCATCCCTAAATCCTCACACTTACACGTTGAGGATGTATTTATTTTTGAACAATCACATGTAGGTTTTCTGAACCCCTGCAATTATGACAATTACCAAAGCCTTCAAGGTAAAAATGTGCAATTATTTTGTTTCGAAAATCGGCATCCATTTCTTCATGTTTAATTATCCATTCAACCAACTCTTTGCTGTACATGGTCAGTAACAATAGTTTTTGGGTCAAATGAAACGTGTACGAGGGGCGTATGAAAAGTCCGTGCAAAAATAAAAACTACTAACGTGTTCGGGGTAAACTTTTTTATTTTTCGACATAGTCTCCTTTTAGGCTTATACACTTCGCCCAACGATGTTCTAGTTTGTTGATCCCTTCCGAATAATAGGATTTGTCCATGTCTGCAAAATATCCATTAGTGTCTGCAATTCCCCCTTGGAAACCCATTCTTTAGAATGTTGTTTGGTCTCATGGGTATCGTAATGTATCCATGTTTCATCCACAGTGACGAAACGACGCTTAAAGTCCTCCGGATTCTTCTGGAACAGCTGCAAACCATTCTTGCAACACTTCACACGATTCCGTTTTTGGTCAAGCGGCACCCATCTTGCGGATAGCTTTCTCATGTCCAAATGTTTATGCAAATTATGCCCACAGCACTGGCAATCTCACGCACCTTAACATATCAATTATCAACATATTATGGATTTGATCAATGATTTCTGGAGTCGTAACCTCCACAGGGCGTCCAGAACGTTCAGCGTCACTTGTGCTCCTATTTTGAAACCACTTATAAACTGTTCTAATCGAAAGTGCAGAGTCATCATAATGTTTATCAAGCTTTTCTTTAGTCGAATAATAAAATGTATTAAAATCCTTTAGTTCGTTGTAGAAAATTAAATAATAAATTTAAAAATACGAAAACATTTCGGGTTATAGTTACATTTAAACAATCTAAAGTACATTTTATCATTTATTAGTTTGTTCAACAGAAATAATTTCATTCAAATTAGTGTTGCTTTAATAGTTGTACTATTTGTAACACGCAAATTAATTTGTATTATTCAATGTCTGTCGAAGTATTAGCTAGAGAAGTAGTTGTTTCAAATTAATTTGTTTTGTAGTCTTAGTAAGACTCATTGTTGTAGATTCACGAAATGTTTTCGTATTTTTAAATTTATTTTCTTTAGTCTCCTAAGGCGTTTTGCCTTTCATAAAGTAATGCTTAATCACCACACGAAATTCTGTTTCGTCCATTTCTTGAAAATCACTCGACTTCCTTGATTTACACGAATGCCAAACACAAAGCAAAAGACCAATGTGGCTGAAACTTGGTGTGCCTCATTCAAGAGATGCTACTAACTAAACATGACGTTGATACGCGCCAGTGGTGCCATCTCACCGACTTTGCACGGACTTTTGAAACCACCGTCGTAAGTATGAAAATAAGGTGTAGGAAGCCTCTTAATATTTGTAATTTTTGTCCAAAACACTAATGTTCATTTCTTCTATATTAACACTTCAACGGCTTAATTATTGGTGACCAGAGTATTAAGCATCACTAATTTATCTAGTTTGTCTGAATTTTTAAATTTCTTTCTTCCGAAAAGAAGGTAGCAAAATCATAGACGAAGTCTTCATCCCCGTTTAAAGCCAAAAAAGCGACCAAGATCGGTACTATGAAAAAAACTAAAGCATACAAGCCGAAGAGGGCGTAGGCAGTTCTCAAAAAGACAAGTAGTCGACGACCAGCATTATTTTTTAATGTGGGAACATGTAACAACGGTAGGCCCACTGGGAATTCTCATCAAGTCGCGACCTTCGCACACACAATACACACACACACACACACACACACACACACACACACACACACACATGTACACGCATGTTATTGACTGGGAAACAACAACAAGCATCACCGTCATTATTCCTAGAGGCCTACCACACATGCTTCAAAGAAGGGATATTTTCTAAGAAGTGGAATCAACAGCGGTAAGTACTTCTTCTGAAAGAAAAATGCCGCCAGATGAACCGCCATTTTATCGCCCGCTCTGCATACTAGATACAGTGGGCAAGGTTCTAGAAAGAATAATCCATCAAAGGTTCGAATCAGTGGTTAAACTGCTACTGGCCAAGAACCAATATGGCTTTCGAAAAGGACGTTTAACTCTAGACGCAATCAACCTTGTTATAAATACAACAAAGGATGCGATCGCAGGGGCCAGATGGAAAGGAGGAACGAAAGAATATTACTCGGACATCGGAATGCCTTTAATTAGGACTGTATTGTATATGCCCTTAAAGAGAAAAATGTACCAGAATATCTTGCAGGATAGTTGCGAGCTTCCTCAAAAATAGGCTCCTAAAATACAATACGAAGGATGGTCCAAGAGAATATAAAATATGAAACTAGAAAGTACCCCACGGTTCAGATCTAGACCCACTACTGTGGAATATCATATATGATAGACTACTGAGACGGACATTGCCAAGAAGTGCTAAACTTGTAGTATATGCAGACGATGTAGCGGTGATGATCACTGCGAAGCATCTCGATGAGATAAATCTGATATTTGACTCCACTTTCACACAAATCAACCAGTGGATGAATACGGTAAACCTGCGATTAGCCGAACACAAAACTGAGGCAGTGGTCATCACGAGCAGAAAGAAAATGGAAGTCGTATTATTGATTTTTGCAGCTTCTACTTCGTTATACATGTTGAGTATAAATAAAAACACTTTGTAACTTTGTTTCTATTGCACTATTTATTTTTTGTTATTTTATCTCGGCAACTCAACGTGTCACTTAAAGTTTTTATAATGGCACGGTTAGTTTCCGAAACTATAGTTAATAAAAAATAAATAGTGTTATACAAAGTCACAATGTGTTTTTATTTGAAGTGAAAGTCATCAAGCTGAAAGTTGGAGACCATGAAATGCTTGATGCCCGATTTAATGTTAAGCAGAAGGTAGAGCGTCAGTAGTGAGAGCACGCTTATCCCGATTAATGCCTAATTTCAGACATCCAAAACAGAGCAGGAGGTTACTGTTATCATCAGTAGTCACGTCACTGCTTTCTTATGGAATATCCATTTAGGCAGACGCTCTAGGAATCCAAAAAGCACGCAGAAAAACCACACCAATATATCGGCTAAATGCCCTAAGAGTAACCAGTGCCTTCCGCACAGTGTCTGAGGAAGCGGTATGCGTCATCACTGGGATGTTTCCCATTCGGGTGCTAGTCGAGAAGAAACAAGCTGACTAACACCTACATCAAGTTCTAATGAGCTCAGAACAGAGGAACGGCAGCACAGCATAAGACGTTGGGAATCGCAGTAGGATGCTATAGTGAAGAGTAGGTGGACGCATCGTCTTATAACCAAAATCGATGTCTGGCTGAATCGAACTACGGTGAAGTCAACTGAAGATGCTCTCAGTACATGGCTGTTTCCGAGCTATCATTATCGCTTCAAGCACGATAATTCCCCGGAGTACCCATCCTGTCCAGAAGTTAACTCGATGCGAAACAAGCTAGAGAATATCCTCGAATAGACAATAGAACCGGAAAGATTAGTAGGCGCAATGCTTTCCTCGGTGATAGCCTGAAATACATACTGGAAGTTTTATAGCGAAAGTACTACTAAACCTACGTTCGATAGAGAGAATACATGCCGAAAAAAAAACAACGGCCACTAGAAGGAAAGAATCAATGATTTTTGCCACCAGATGGATGAGTAACAGCTAGATCATCATTCTTGATAATGGCCTTGAGCCGAAACTAGTTGAATAAATTAATAATTTGTGAAACAAGCCAAGTGAATTTTAATTTAATCTAAAACCTACATTAATACAATGTTTCACCAAGTGATTAATGATAAACAAGTATATGATATAGCTAGATCATCTCCCCGAGACGTAAAGAAGAGGTTTTTAGTCGGTATTGATTTCTGAGTACGACATACCAGGCACAACATCTTGTAATGATGATACGTAAAAGTATTTTCCTAATCTCTATAAAAAACACACAAACAGAACACTACACACCTCAATTACAACACAAATTCCAGATGAAAGAAGGTAAATAAATAAATAAATAAATAATAAATTTTTGACACAAAGAGAATATTTTCAACTAAAGTAATTTATACATACAGAAGATGGCGCTGTGTATAATATTTTGATATGTAAAAAATTAAACCCAGATCATTAGTCATTCTCCTGATTAAGTCACCGTGGGACGAAACAATTTTCGCAGTGTAATACGTTAAAAAGCTCTCAACCCGAATGTTTTCTTTTATACATATATCATGGAACTTCATTAAGGAATAGCCTTATTAATCCAATATATATGGAAATATTTCAACAGTTATACTAAAATAAAGTGAATTATTTATTGAACATCTTACTAAACACCTGTTCTACCTAAAACTTTGAAAAATTTAAAATCTTTAGTAATGTTTAACCCTTTGCAAATGAAGATTTTCAGGCATATTAGTACTCTGCAAATATTCTACATCGACAGAAATTACAGTATTCGTCAATTATATAAAGAGATTTGCCTTGATCTTGATTAATGCCATATCTTACATATTTAGATGTTTGAGTTTGATCAGTTAGCAAGTTTAAAGTCTTGTTCTCTCTTAATGCTTTTATAATTGTTATATACGACTCTGTATTTAACTGAGCAGATTCATTTGCTTCCGAATATTCTAAGATATTACATAACTTAAACCTACCTGAATTTTTTTATGTATCGATATTAGAAAATACTCTTCATCGTCTCATAGATATTTTAAAGTAAATCATCTAATCTTTTCTAATCGCAAAAATCACTTAGCTTATTAACAATGCACTCTGTAAATTAAACCTTTAAGTGATCTATAATATAATGAACTATATGCAAGCTCTGTCAATATCCAAAAACTACACACTCGACAATCAACAATCTCTTTATATAGAATTCATATTTTGGAAACATTTCCATTCCTGGACAAATCCACACTTGGCTTTTTTAAGGAAACTCCTAATTTTAATTACTTTTATCAAGTCTTTCTAATGTTTTTATTGTATTTGGTTATTAGTCTTAAGTTATCAGTATATTGTTTCTTTAGTTTAATCTCTCAATTTAAGAAATGATTTAACTTGTCTTGTATCTGTGATTTGCAAGTTACATTTTTAAAGTTACACTTTAATTTTATTGTTAAAAAATAAACAATTGAGCCAATGATAATAAATTCATTTTTTATTTTACTACATTATGATTTTATTTTAGAACTACTGGCTTTAAAGCTTTATTGTTATTCTATCGCCTGGTATCATATTCTATCTGCATATTTATACAATTATTATCGGTCAATTTATCTAAAATATTTCAGGTACCTTTCCTCAAAGATTTTATGTGAAATATACCATCAAGTCAGGTTCATTTTAATTATTATTATTTATTATTTCATATATTACTATCTTAAATGTATAAATGCCTTAAGTTATTATTGTATTGTTTTCTTCAATTAAAACTTTCATTAAAGGCCTTAAAGGACATTTCTTAATTTTTGCTGCATTTTGAACCGAAACTTACATTTCAGAACTTGTACCTCAAAAACACTTATTGACAAAACGATTATCTCCAAACGGTCATAAAATATTATTTTGGATATATTATGTCTAGTTCTTTAAAAATACAAAATCAGCCCTTATATATTGTTTTCTATAACTTTAAATTGATTATTTAATATCGTTTAAAAACTGCAGATTGTAAATACCATGTAAATAAAATGTATTTAATACACCATCAAAAAGTTGTGATGGGAAACTAAGTAAATATTAGGCTTAGTAAAAATGCCAGACAAAAACATATTTTTATTATTGATCTATTCCATGTACTAATTCTTTTACTGCTGAAATAGATCATACTTTGATTGATAACATACATTCTCTTGAAAACACAAAACGCTCATTTTGAAATGAATCTGATTGTTCTCTTTTGCTGCTATAGTATTAGACTCGTATTCGGAATTGTAGTAAATAAACTATTAACAACTTAATTATTGGTAACAAAATATGACTATGTTAGTAAATAATCGAACATATGTTAGCTACTCATAATGGTCACATAATTGCTCAAATAAAAATATTTGTGAAGAAAGTGTTAGTCTTTGTATTTTAAGAAAGAAGCACGGGCTGAGTTCAAAACCACAAAGTGTTCTTCCACTCAAACCCTTCATTTTCTATGATGCCGAGGGAGCACATATCCTCTTGCACTTCAGGATTTATGTATAAATACTTCTATTTACTTTTTTGTCCCCTTTTAGGACAGACTTTTTTTTGAATGACATATATATATATATATATATATATATATATATATATATATATATATATATATATTATAAAAAAAAATAAAAATCTTTACATTGCTAAAATGTATTTTTAAACCAAATGATTTCAATTAATATAAGAAATATGAACTGAATTTAAGTCAATATAAATTTTAAACTAATTAGAAAGTTAATTAAACACTTCGTTTTGTTGCACTATTTTTATATTTCTCCGATTAGTTTAGACCGTTAGTCATTCTCAAGGAGATGTTGACAAAAATGTTTCACCACAGGTTAAGTGAGAATTTAATTCATTGTTTAGAAATTTTAAATTATTGTTGATTGATATTCTAGTTTTAATACGTTTTCTTACTAATATCTTACTATCCATTATTATCAGTAGTCATCTAACGTTCTATATAAATACATTTATTTTTTCATTATGAAAAGGTACACATCAATTCAAAGCATTCGTTTCCGTACGGTGGAATTGAATTTATTACCTATAACCCTCGAGAATTTTAACTTAAATTTTTATTCAATATTTCAATCAATTTAACATTCTTGTTGATTTAATATCAGCGGAATTTAATCGACGTACTCGCTGCAAATTCGAAAAGAGCAATTTCTTATAACAACATACTCATTTTGCGATTATTGGAAAGGTATATCAGCCTGCATTTTGCAGAACTCGACCCTTCGCAATTTCCGTTATAACATTTAAAAACATTGTTTAAATGAAGTAACCTCAAAGAGCATAATCTATTTAAATTTTTATATATAATTGTAAAATATTAATATTTAGATATTTGAATGAATGTCCATTTTATTTAAAACATTAAGTAATCTTCAAATCTTATTTTAATTATTAGTATATTTACTTCCGGACAAATTTATTTTTAATATATATTTTTTAATAAAATATGTTTATATTAATAATTGGAATGATATCTGTATCATTAATTGTAAAAAAAACCTGCTCGTTCTTAGTGTTCAAATTTATATCAGATGATCAAATTGAGATCATAATTAATACCGAATGTAACAAATGGATGATTAAATGTATTCCATTAAAACCCTCTTGTTCTTCAACACGTTGCCCTTCGTTACCCTTCGCCTTCGTATAAAGAACATGGTACAGATGCATGTCGATCTTTTTCGCCACGATGTACTTCTTCAGCAGGCGCCTGAGCACTCGCATGCGATGTGCCCACAATTCTTTCTGTGGTCTACTTGCATTTGTGGTACCCTTCCTTTTACCAAAACCACAATGACGTTCTTTGTGGCGGGACTCAGTGTTTTTTACGAACACTAGCATGGGACTGTACAGCCACAGGTTTCTTGATGATCAGACCATCTTTTATGAGTTTTCTGATATTTTGCCTAGAATTGGTGTTTGAATTTTCGGTAATTTTATTAAGGTCATTCTTTTCACCGCATCTCATAATAAAGGCTGCCAACCTCTTCTGCAGCTTTAACGAACTTATACTCAGATGTGCTTGCTCAACGTGTTACAAATGTTTAATAAATTATTAATTTATTCATCTTTTAAATTGATTATTTCACATATGATATAACATCAATATTATTACACAATGTATACTTTTAAAAGTTGTCTTCTATATTTTATATGTTTACAAAGTGAGTTCCTTAAAACTTACACAAATGTTTTAATTCATTTATTTCAAGATAAATCAAAAATATCTTTTTTAATTTTATGTTACCACATATAATTTGTAAGTTTTATAAATTATCAGTTGTACACCTGATTAATCAAATTTTTAGCCGTATTCAGAGTTTATTTTTAAACAAAGTACATTAAATATTTCAATAAAAGTATCCGCCATTGTCTTCTATGACTCTAAGCCACCTTTCAACAGCTGATGAATTTTCATCTCAGAAAAATGTTACGTCTTTGAACACGAAAAATAGACAAGCCATTTTCGGATTGCATCTATTGATTGGACCATATAAGGCGTGTTACACTGACCGAAAAAAAGTAATTATCAGATTGAGCAATGACTAGTGCTGCAGGATGTCACAGCCAAGAATTATTATGGTGTCTTCTGTATTAGAATCAATGTATAGCTTGGCGTTGCCATGCAATAATTTCACTGGGTGTTCTCCTTACCAGTATAGGGCAATTTTGTTCTTGATTCAAACGGATTAATTGACTCAGAATAAGACCCACCTTTCACTTCCAATCAAATGCAGAAAAGAATCTTTCGAAGAGACTGGCTTTTAGGATCGATTGTGATTCACTGGGGTTTACCCGTAACAATTTTCCACAAGAAAGACTTTCGAAGCTGTTTATTGAATAGAAAAAGACATGCAGCCACTCGTTGATAATAATAATAATAATAATAAACATCTTTATTTACAGGAAAAAAAAAACAATTTACTTGTGATAAACAATATGACAATCATATGTTACTATAATTTATTTTTTTCTCTCAAACGTCTGTCGACCAACGGTTTTTTAGCCTGGATTTATCTGTCTTACAAAAGTCAAAATAGCTAATATCTAACGGGATTAATTTTTGGTTGTTCTTCAAACGTTATGATCACTACTGCCTTTGTGAAATGCAGAGATGTATTAATGAATGGTGATTTCTAGGTATTTGTATCGAGGTGTTATTAAAGGATGTCAATATTATGGGGGTTAGTGGCGAATTTTTAAGCGAGGAATGTAAGGCGTTGTTCAATGGGTGTTAGCTAATTGGTACAGGAGGGTATTAGATGCGTTATTTATGTGGTCAATGGGATGTCTATTTAGATACCTGAATACTTTTGAAAGCTAAAGGATGGGGTTAATAGACCACGCTAGCGGCGTAGTCAATGAGAGGTCGGCAGAATATTTTATAAATATGTACTGCTGTTTTCGTTGATATGCTTTATTTTTATAGGTAAGGCTTCTGAATTGCCGAGCTCTCTTCGAACAACTCGCTTTTAGGTTTTGGGCGTGTGTTTTAAGATTCGGGGTCAAATGTTTTTCCAAGTTATTTGTAAGAAGGAGATTGTAAATTAAGATGGTTATTAATGATTATATAGAATGGAGAATTCTGTGATTTGTGGAAAGAGATTATGAGTTAAATTTATTAGGATAAATTGTTACTCTTCATTTTGCAAACCTGAGCTATATGGAATTGATCAGCCCTTGTTTACCACATTACAAGGGCCTTTTGTAAGGTGGGGTCATATACTTTTTAGGCAGTATCGTCTACGTATAGGAATGAGTAAGATGAAGGGTTGATGTATTGTGGA
Source organism: Ontholestes murinus (assembly GCA_963969525.1). NCBI lineage: Eukaryota > Metazoa > Arthropoda > Insecta > Coleoptera > Staphylinidae > Ontholestes > Ontholestes murinus. Next base: position 21,438,459 of record OZ018392.1, on the reverse strand, counting down.
TTAGAGCTGTAGATATCATAAACATAAATGTTATACAGGATTGGTATTAGGGGAGATTCTTGGGAACACCTGGTTGAGGTATAAAGGGGCGTGATAGAGTATTTTGGATTTTAACTTGTAGGAGTCGAATGGATAAAAAAATGTCAATTATGTTGAGGAGATACGGCGGGATTTTTAGGGAATTGCATTTAAGCAGCAAACCTCGATGCCAAACTGAGTCAAAAGGTTTTTGTTTATCTAGTAAGACAATAGCGGATTTTTGGCGTTCGAAGTATCCTGTTTGACAGTTAGAGGTAAGGATTGAAAATGGTAGAAAGGTTGATTTTTGTTGGTTTCAGTGAGTTTATGCGGTACCAATTTTTTTCTTTCCCATATCCTATAGGCATTTGGAAATCAATATTACTGCATTTGTGTCAAAATTTTAGCGAGTTTAGTCTTGTTGTTCGACTTTTAATAATTCAATTATACAAGCAAATAATTGAAGTTCTTGACACCAGATTCCACGAGATCCGACAATGATAGAAATAACTTCGACTGGTGTTCCTGACTGAAGCTGTTGTACTTCTTCCTTCATTTGATCGTCATTATATATAACTTTCTTGTTTAACCAACTAGCTATATGTCTGAAATGATAGTACAATGACCTTAGGCTGCCATCGCTGTTAATACGAACCAGCGATGAACATCCGAATCTATACAGCCTGTCTCTTGTTCCAATTCCACCGTGTGCCTTTGTGAGTAGGAGATGACCTCTAAGTTGGATCTCTTTGATAAATGTGCAGCCTGGCCAGTTTTTAGGCGGGTTGGAGATCCATGAGGAGTAGCCGATATTATTGCCGCTCTAGTTGATGCCGTTTCCGGACCATGATTTATGAAGGTTATGCAAAAATCTTTTGTTAGTTACGCTTCTAGTGGGCATTCTATTGTTAAGGCAAAGCCTGACAAATTTCTTACGTAAGTGCTCTGTCGCAAGCCTAGGACTTTTATTTATCGAGTCTGTTGGTCCCAGACAATGGCGAAGCTGTTATGTACTATAGCTATCCGTTCTTTAAATGATAACATTCCTAGGCCACCGTCTCTCATACTGGCATGCAGATAGTTGGAACTGCAGGTCGATGATAGGTGACAAATTACGAACACCGCCTTGCGTTTCATTATGTGGTGAGGCCTCGACAGGTAGATGATAAAATTTTGTGGTGAAACATTGTTGTAGAAATAAATATTTTTGAAACCAAATACTGTGTCAATATTGTACTAAGATTTTATTTGTTATCGATATGTATCCATTTAGGCATCAGATGTTGTGTAAGCATAGATAGTTTTTGGGTTGGCTTAAGTCGGAAAGCTCCCATTTATTTCATGGGAGTGCCTTAGATGTTGAGATCTTCGTGATGGTGTATAACTTTTTCCTGGCACTTTGCCTGTGCCGAAGCAGTAATATTTGTTCGGATTAAGTTTCAATTCTTTCAGACGTAAGAAGGCATTTTGTTGCTGCTACTTCCATTCTTCCTAGCCTCTTTATTACCAAGTCATCAGTGTAAGCTAGAGTACTGATTGTTGATCCTTCGTGTAATTCGAGCCCTAGTGCTAGGTCTAGCAGTTCGTCCAAAACCATGTTAAATAATAAATTTAAAAATACGAAAACATTTCGTGATTCTACAACAGTAAGTCTTACTAAGACTATAAAACAAATTAATTTGAAACAACTACTTCTCTGGCTAATACCACGACAGACATTGAATAAAACAAAATTAATTTGCGTGTTACGAATAGTACAACTAAATACATTTTAACATGTTAAATAAGACATGTAAGAGGGGATCTTCATGCTTAACTCCTTTATTAATGTTAATTTTAGGTGTTATTCAATAATAGATGGCAGAAAGACCATGGGTCGATAGCCGTAATAAAAATCAATTATGATTATATTGTACATAATGAATGTATTCAATTATCAATAAAGATGTTTGTCTCTCAATAATAGTGGTAATTCCCTGGTAATTGGCCATTATTTATCATATTAGGCGTCGGTCGATGCCAAACTGTTTTAGAGACTTTTCAATTGAATTGTGTGAAAACGTGTCAAAGGCCTTTACAAGGCCCAAGGAAATTATTGTGTAAGGTTTGGGTTTCTTTCGGTATTTCGTGATGATGTCTTGTAGTATTGTACTGTTTATTAATGCTCCATCCTCTTTGATGAAGCCTTCTTGAGTTTGGTGTAGCTTGACATGGTCTAGCCCTTTGACGATTTGTTTACTTTGTTCACTAATCTAAGAATTATGGAGGCGATGGTTATGGGTTTCCAGTTGCCTATAATACTCCTGTCCAAATGACAAATAGTATTGCTCGATTTTCCCTTCCTTAATGAATAAAGTTAAGATTGTTATGTCCAGTTCTCTCCAACTCTTCGTTGTCGCACTTTTGAGCCTCTATTCGTAAAGAATTCAGTGTCTGATAAGACGCATATCCGTTACTATTTTCGACTGTACTAAACTAAATACTTATTAGGCTTATGTAGGCTTTCCGAAATACCAACTGGCATTTTATATAACCAAAAATTAATTTTTTGATAGCTTAAAAAATTGGGAATATTAATTTGTAATCCCTAAAACGTTCCACCAAACAAAATCGGTAATCAGGGGAACTGCTGAAAATATAGGCATTCAAGCTGCCCAACGACGTACTTTTTACCATATAAATAATTGTGCGCCCTCTACTACTGTATAGGACATCCGAATATTTTTCAGGAATAATCTACAGATTAGCGACATCATCTGTATACCGCTTACCAAAAACGAAGTTTATTCTTCGTTTAAAGTAGGTATTGTTGCTACCGCTACTGACGAAATTTTGTTGGCTGATAAATGGCCGAAAGGTATTTCTATACGTGTTTTTACAAATCGTCGGCGGAAACACAAACCGTTGAATGCGCCTATTGATGTGAGTCAGTCTACTTTTTTACAACGTGCGGTGGTCAATCCAGCTCAACAGTAGACATAAATCAACCGACATTATCGCTGCCCGTCCATTTATCTGGAAAACCATCTGTACACTCTAAATTGTGGTTGTACTACCAAAATGTACGTTTTCCCTCTAAATTGTTTGCATTAAACACTAGTATACCATTATTTGAGTAAGACGTTTTCATTCTCACTGAAACTTGGTTGACTAGCTCAATCTCGAATGCTGAATTAGGTTTCAACAATTGTAAAGTTTACCGTTGTGACCGTAACAGCGTTGTAACGCTGAAACAATACTGACGCACTTATTTATGACTTTAAGCGAGCGGATTATACATCTCTCAACAACGCTTTTGTAAATGTACGGTGGGATCTTATATTTGAAGGTTGTAGCATTGATGTTGCCTGCGATCTATTCTATTCTACTATCTTTGGCATATTAGATCTGCATGTACCAAAAGTTAACCCGGCACGAACGATAACTTCTCCTTTTCCTAAATGGTTTAGTTCTGAACTAAAGAATCTTGTATTTTTGAAGAAAAAATTACATAAGTCGCATATGTCATCCCGGTGCCCTTCAGACTATTCCAAATTTAGTAGTATTCGTGATAAATGTAAGAGATTAACCAATAAATGTTATTCTAATCATATTCTTAAGATTGAAAATTTCTTTAAAAATAATCCAAAAGGGTCTTGGGGTTACGTTAAATCCAACCGTAATTCTGATGTAATACCAACGACTCTTGTTGATGATGATTCAATTACTTCTAGTAAAGGTTGAGTAGTTGACAAATTTGCTCAATTTTTCGGCAGTGTTTACCGTTCACCTAGTGTATCTGTCGAGAATAATATTTTGGTTTCGAACACCATTATTAATGAGTGTAAACCACCAGTTTTAAATATTTCAGATGTGTTGAATGAACTTCTTTCATTAAAGACAAATAACTGCCCTGGCTCCGATGATCTATCTGCATTTTTCCTTAAGAACTGTGCATTTGCACTCAGCCGTCCTTTGTGGCTTTTGTATAACATGTCTCTTTCTACGGGGACTTTTTCCAAATGTTGGAAGAGCGCATTCATTACGCCAATCTTTAAATCCGGCAACCAAAAACATGTCGACAATTATAGGCCAATATCATTATTATCTGTTGTACCTAAGATATTTGAAAAACTGCTTACCATTCACCTAACAGCCTCTTGCGAATCTTCAATATCTATGTATCAACACGGCTTCCGCAAAGGTAAATCGACTTCGACGAACCTTTTAGTTTACGAGTCTTATATTATGGATGCTTTTATAGAGAGATGTCAGGTAGATTCTATCTACACTGACTTGTCAAAAGCCTTTGATACTGTCGATCATGTGATTTTACTTCGCAAATTACGTCGTTTTGGCATTGATGGCACCCTTCTAGACTGGGTAAAATCATATTTAACCGATAGGCTTCAATATGTTAAAATTGGAAACTGTGTGTCTCGTCCAATAGTGGTATCTTCCGGTGTTCCTCAAGGATCACATCTAGGTCCACTCCTCTTTAACATTTTCATAAATGAGGTGGTAAGTTGTTTCACGAAAGCACAATGTTTATTGTTTGCTGACGACATGAAAATCTTTTTAAAAATTCGTACAATGGAAGATGCTGAGTTACTCCAGGCTGATTTACACTCATTCGGCGAATGGTGTAATGAGAATAAACTTGCACTTAATCTTAGTAAATGCAGGGTGATCACTTTTTCAAAGCGTGTATCTTCTGTGAGTTATGCGTACTCCCTTTTCGGCGAACTTCTACCACGAGTAGATTGTATTAAAGACCTTGGTGTCACTTTTAATTTGAATTTATCGTTTTCTACTCATATTACTAACATTGTGGCCAAATCCTATCGGCTTTTAGGATTTGTTAAACGAAATGGGAATGAATTTCGCGACTATCGCACCTTTATCCTGCTTTACAATGCTCTTGTTCGCCCACACCTTGAATATTGTTCCAGTGTTTGGTCCCCTTATACTAAGGTTGATAAAGAGAAGATCGAGCAGGTTCAGAAAAAAATTGTGAGCTATTTATCATACAAGTGTAACATCGTCTTCAGTTATCAAAATTGTTTGTCCATCTTTAATATTACAAGTCTTGCTTCTAGACGTTTTAATTCCGATGTTTTACTTGTATGTAAAATTGTGCAAAATATTATAGATTGCCCTGACCTGCTCAATTTAATAGGCATTCATGTACCATCTCGTCGTCTGCGTGATACTATTGCATTCAGTATCCTTTCCAAAGGACGGATTATGCACTGCACTCGGCTGCAACAAGGATTTTGACACGCTAACACAGTCACTCATTTTGATTTTTTTGCGGACCCGATCAATAGTTTGCGTCGATTACTTAATTAAGTTGTTATCTTCGTTTTTTAAATTATTTATATTGTAATTGTTTTTAATCAGCAATTGTATTTTAAATAGCTTCCGTGAATAAACATTATTATTATTATTATTATTACCTAATACTTAATAATAAAAATCAACATGCAGGTGGTGGTATTCGGTTACGGCCCCAAACTGACATGCAGCAACGTTGGTTCGGGTCAGTAGTTGGATGACTAGCATTCATCAATAGGATACAATTAATGGTCAATTCCACACATAAATGACACATGGCGGAAGGACCACGTGGTCGATAGCCAAACACTACTACTACTCTTACTAATAGATATCATACTATATAAATAAAAGTTTCAATAATAATAGCTAACAGTTATGTCATTCAATGCCTGGCGGTGCTTTAGTACGGGGAGTAGTTGTTTTAACTGTTAGCTGGAATTTTTACAGTAAACTGTAAAACATAAGTGCAGAAATGCTCATTAAGAAAATTTAATTTTCTCACTATCAATTAATATTATTAAAACTGCACTAATATTTCAATATTTAATTTGAATATTTAAATGCCGAGAGCGGGCTTTTTATCTGTGGTGATATCGTTTTTTAATCGCGCCTCGAAAATCGAACATCGGCAATGGATCAATTCTATTTGGAATTGATTCATTCTCGCGACGGCCTTTCACCAGAAAGGAAGCGCGTAGTTATGACATAGCTGCACTGATGAGCTGTGATACAGCGAAACACGTGTCTGCAGATTGTCATTGCATAACACTTTTCGAGGAGCGGTTAAAAAATGATAACACCACAAAAATTGTTACATCGTGCTGAATATTATTTCAGACATGTAACGACAGCTAACAGTTATGTCATTCAATGCTTGGCGGTGCTTTAGTACGGGGAGTAGTTGTTTTAACTGTTAGCTGGAGTTTTTACAGTAAAATGTAAAACATAAGTGCAGAAATGCTCATTAAGAAAATTTAATTTTCTCACTATCAATTAATAATAGTGATATTTACATTCAGCTGCAATTTATGTTTATAGACCATAACATAATGATGTTATCGTAATAAGTAATGCTGATTGTAAATGTGTGCAGCGCCTGATGATTAGAGTCCTGTTTTATTCTCTATTTTCAGCAAATTATAATGACAATGAAATTTCAGCGGGTTATTCGGAGGACAGCGATTACACGTCCGATTTAAACTATCCGGTCGGGCAGCACGCGAACTCTTCGGCGTCCCAGTTCCGGTCGGCTGCCCACCAGTTGCACACTCCACAGAGATCTTTGGAGACTTCCAGGGAAAACTCGTACGAACGCGACGACAGCATCGGCCATCAGCATCACCTGCACACACCTGCCACGCACCAACACCACCTCAGTCCCGGTTCGCATCGGAGTATGCATCTAACGCAGGTACGTTCTTTTCTTATTAATATATTTTACTAGACAACAGTATAATTATATTTAATAGAATCAAATGCGTCATTTATATAGTTTGCTCTAAGAAGGAGTAGGAAGCAAATATAAGAAAAAAATATTGTAGTGGGTATTATACAGCAAAATCAAGATACGAATGAAAACGTAACAAAAATATCATGGAAAATTATTAAAAGACATAAAAAAATAGCAAAATCCATTTCAGATCAAAGATTGTGGATATATTAATTGACACTGGAGGGGTTTACTTCTTGATACAATTATAGTTTCGTATGTGTTATAATTGTTTGCTTATATTTTCAATATTTGAGAACTTAGGGTCATTTTCATATTTATATTATCTACTTAAAATTACAGTAATATCCTAAACAGCGTAAGCTTAAAATAATTTCCAGTCATCGATATAATAAATAGGTTGTTATGTTTTTTTTATATTTTAAGAATAATACATATTTCTTTGTATATAACACTTAAGAACAGCTAAAATATTGACTAAAATTTGTTAATAAATATTTGTGACATTGGCCTTTAATGAAATAAATTTGCCATCGTCTTCCTAGATGTAAAAAAAGCCTTAGCCTACGTTTGGGATCTGCTTCATATAGAAAAAGGCAATCATCTCTTGCCAAAAACATAGCCCTAAATCCCACCTACTTCCAGATCGTAAATTCCCTACGCATTCTCAAAACAAAAACTATATCCCTAGACGCAATATTTTTTCTATAACATTTTTGGATTGATGATGGCGAAACACCATTATGCATTTAAATTAATAAAACATGGCTCTTCTAAAAGTTTTGCTTAATTATGTACAGGCACTCCTACAATTATTAAACTCATAAAACCTCCGTGTTTTATTAATTTAAATGTAAAATGTTATAATTTGTAAATACCGTTTAATAACATATTTAATACAGCAAAGACATGTATCAGTTGTAAATTGTCTTACTGTAATTGCAAATGGAAAAGCTTCATAATAATTATAAGGTCAACTTAATTATTTATTAATAATAAAAACATTCTTCTCACTTTGTATGTATATTTATTAAAAACCTATTTTAATATCTCGAATAAAAAAAATCTCACATAAATTTACTTCTACGAAACCTTATACGATCATGCATCGTGCTACATATTATTATAAAAATTCTAACCAAACCCACATTAAATAATACCACTGTAAATTTAAATGACTCCATAATATATCCCTACATGCTATCAACAAAACGGTACTTGCTAGCGCTTTATTCAAATGTATTCAAATTGTGTAAATAATATGTAATCGAGACATAAACACGATAAAAATAATTTTGTTCAGAGACTGCCGAGAACGAATCGATCGAGGGTAGGAATAAAGGTACAATTATCGGTGAAATGAACAGAAAAAGGCATTGTTGTTTCAGCCTAGCAATCAAAGCGTCTTTGAACATAACAACCCTTCCTTATTGGCAATTATTTCATTTTCTTCGAATATGCTCATACATAATTTTTGAAGCAGGAGTTAATTGAATCATTATTTTAATGCGTACAGTAGAACCAAATCAAAATGTAATTTTCTTAAATAATCGTTCTAGATATTTTATGTATTCGGTATACGTTTGCACAGCTCGGAAATATTACAATTGTAGAGCAGGAATTACGTTCTGCACTAACGAATTATAAGCGTGGTTATGCAAATTGTGTGAATATCAGTTGCTTACTCGTGCGAACGTTAATTTTCTCTGTTGGTTTTTCCTGTTTCCAATTAGGAGTTTGCTCGTTGCAAATCCACATACGTATGCACGAATTATGTTTTTGTATATGGTCCCGCTGCCGTTTTTTAAAAATTAATTAACGATGGTTTGTTACAATTAATAACAAAAATACCAAAAGTTAATTAGATTACCTTACATACTAACAACAATAAATAGCTAGAAATATTTTACAGGATATATTTATTTGAATTTTAAATTTTCTAAAATGTAATACATAAATTATTCCTTGTTTTGAAGTTATTTGTAAATATAATCCGGTTAAATATTCATATCGTCTGCCGCGTTTCTATTTTTGTGAAACTCCGCAACAATACAAGCGAGTCTTCTGGGGACAATGAACAAGGAACTGGCTAAATTTCTAATTTAACATTGAGGAAAGTTCAACTCCGCGAAGTACATCTTTACCCCGATACCGCAACGGGAATAATTTTTCTTTAGGGATATTACAGGAATTTATTTTTGTTGGGAAAATTTATTATATTTGACTCTTTTAAATGATGTGATGACACTGCATATTTTAAATATACTCAGAGAATAGGAAAACTCAACACTGAGAAGGCATAGGATTTCTTTTACTAATCAAATATAGCAATTGATTAAAATTTAATATAAAAATAGGGGAATAAACATATTTTTAATTAACAGTAGTTTGGTCAGCCCTTATTGGTTATACACTCCTATACTCTTCGTGGCATCGATGTTAGTAGCTGGTTGATATCTTGAGGTATTGTATCCCAAGCAACCAATAATTCGCGTTGAAGAGCTAGCAGCATCTGCGAAGACGCTGAAATATTTTTAGTTTTCTCTCGATAATATCCCTTACATGCTCAATAGGCAAAAGATCAGGAGATTGAGATAGCAAGATTTTGACATTATCGATCTTTAGAAACTCTTGCAATATAGGTTTCTTTGGAAATCCGGGTCTTCCAACTAATGGAGAGACAGAAGAATAAAGGGTTCTATTGCCTCAATTATATTTCGCTGGGCATTTAAATAGCCTCGGGTGAATACCAAACGAGACCTACTTTCATAAGTTTAGAATTCCATACCATAATCTTGTGTCTAATGTGTATTACCTAAGAGAACTTTAAATCAACCAAACGAATTATATTAGATGATAATAGAATATTAATTACTTTGTAATATTCTATTATCATCTAATATAATCCGTGTGTTTGATTTAACTTTCTATTAGGTAATTACATTAGACACAAGATTATGGTATGGGATTCTAAACTTATGAAAGTAAATCTCCACAAGCAATATCTTTAACAACAAGAAACATATTTATTGGCAGAAGTTTATGTATAATACTTATCAGTGTAAGTTGGTGTTCTGTGGTGTGAACATTATAATTCTTTGGATCAATGACTATCGACCCTCGATATTGCAGCCAAGATTGTTTTTCAAACGTCGAGATTACTAATGAATTGATGAAAGGTAATGTTAGTGTGTTTTATCTTAGGAATTATTAAGGGATTAGAGGAATACACATTTTGTTGAGGTTGGTATTATTGATTTCTTGCAAATTTTTTCAAACATTCTTCAATGGGGATTATTTCTGTTAATTGATATAAGAGATTACTTTATATATTGTCAATAGGATTTAGAGAATGTCGAGTTTTAGTGAGGATGCTTACTCGGATAACTGCAGTTTTTTTTTTTAATTCGACGGGTTTAGGATTGTGGAATACAAAAGCAGAATATCCAAGAAGAGGATGACAAATCATCTTATATAGGTGGACCTCTGTTTTTGAAGAAATTAATTGATTTTCATATGTAAATATCTATTTACTTGCAATTTTTAAGATTTAAAATTAGCAACGCGGGTTTGACCTATATATTTATGAAATATTTTCAGCACCTTCACCATTTTTTAATATCCGTTTTAAATTCCGATTATTTTAAAACACGATAATATTTTTATGCATGTAAATAATTCAAACCAACAAATAATGAATTATTCAAGCTAATAATGGATTTTACTCTACAATAAATCTTCCGGTGCGAGTAAATATATTTTTCATTGACATTTTATAAATATGAAACACTATTAAAATAAAATCCTTCAATCATATTTTTCTAGGATAGAGTTTACTTATGTATTATTTATTATTATGTCGTACTAAAAATACATAATTTAAATCATAAATCATGAAAACCCTAAATAACTAATCAAACCGTAAGTTATTACTGTTGCAACAGTAATTTTAATTTTAGCAAGGAAATAAGTAGCAATATTTATAGTTTTAATAATACTAAACAATATTGCAATAAGAAACATAAACAATTATAGTTTCTTCTTGCTTAAATAATCTATAGTGAATGAGGAATTTTAATTAGACTACTCCTATAGTGATTGACGTATCAATTACAGATCACTAAGAGAATTCAAACTTTTTGTCCCAAAAAATGCATTAAGTTAAGTATTATATATGCTATATGCTGATGAGATCGAAAATAAATCGATTATTTTATGTTATTTTAGGACACATTTTAAGATTCAAACGATAATATTTCCTTTTATAAGATTTCTTCTTCTTGTGACTATATTTTACTTTCTGCAGAAAATGTGTGTTAAACATTTCGTCTGAAGTTATTTTACTTTCTTTAGGGAAACTGTATTAAAGTGCTTAAAAATTTTAATCAATTAATCATTACTTCCTTTTGAATGATTTTACGGTTATCTAGTTTTTGTTAGAGAAATCTTTTAGCAATGTGTTTTTAATTTATTAATTCTATATTTTAATTTAATAATTGTTTTGAAATTTTCATTACATTATTCTACAGTTTATGAGAATACTCAGCTTCTTCGAGAAAACATGTCTTAAAATGCTGCAAACTTCTAACAGAATATTATTAGTATTTATTTCTTTTAAGAATACAAAAAAATAATATTTATTTTTCTTCTTCTTTTAAGAATTTTTTTATTCTTAAGGAAAAGTATTTTAAAATGCTTGAAATCAATGAAAATCTCAGTATATTTTAAACGATATTATTTTGAGGTTATTCTACTATTTTCAGAGAGACTGTATTAAAATGCTTGAAAACTTTAATCGAATTATTATTTTCTTTTGAATCAACGTTTTAAGAATATGTAATTTTTACCAGGATAATATCTTAAAATTAATATTGGAATCCTAAAATAATATTTCTTTTATTTCGAGTTATTAACCCAAGTTTTTATTTAATAATGATTTTGTATTAAATTAGTAAGAACTATTCTCCCATTCATAATCTTTAGCTTTTCTTAGAAAACATGTCCAAAAATACTCTAAACCTTTAACGAAATAATCGTTTTTTTTGTATCTTCTTAGGAATCGTTTTAGGATTCAATAGAATATTTCTTTTTAGAAGATTTCTTTTTTTAGAGAATTTGATCCCTGACAAATGAAAGTGTATTAAAATTCTTAAAACTAAACTAAAAATCTCATGATTTATTCTTATAGTTATTTAGCTTTCATCAAGGTAGCTATATTAAATGCTTGAAGACTTTAATTGATTCATTATTTTCGTGAAAATGATTATGAAATGTCTTTTTAAAGGATTTTCTTTAAATAATCTTAATCTTGAATGCTTGAAGCAACTTAAAAAGTAATTATTTCATTTTAGTGTTTTTTTACGAATATTTATTTTTTTCGTTTAGTTTATTGATTTTACAAATCTTCACTAAATTTCGGGTTGAGTAATGTGAAGTGTTCTATATTATGATGATCTAAATAAAATTCCTTACTTCACTTATTCACATATAATAAATGAAGTATGGAATTTTATTTCGTTTATCATAATTTACAAGTCTAAAAACATATATACAAAAAAAGATACATTTACAATAACTTAAAATTTAGATCGCGAGGCTCGAAGGAGGACTTCACACGGTAGTGTTCTTCCACTCAAACCATTATTTCCTGTAACCGATGATGATCAGGAGGTGATAGGCATTGAATCGATATTTTTGCCATTACTAGTGGCTATTTTTATCCAATTTACTTGGAGATATTTTATGACGTGTATGTCAATGGGACAAAAATTTATCTTAAAATGCTTTAATAGAATAACTTTCTATAAGTTTTTTTAGGCGTTTTTAACTTTTTGTAGGAGTATATTTGAAAACAATTTAAGATTATGATAAAACCTTAATTTTTTTGAGTTTTTCTTTTTAAGGATTTCTCTAAAATTACTCTCTTCAAGCTTCAAACAATGTTTCTGTTATTTCGAGCCATTAAGCCCAGCTTTTCAGAGAGAGAATAACATTTTTATTCTTACACTTATATACAATTTGGAAAAAACATATACAAATGATAAACGATTAGGGTTAGTCTGTCCGTTTGGGCTATCGACCATCGATATTTCTGTCCTGTCTTGACTCTAAATTATGTTTGGAAAATAAATATCTTTGCTAGCTAGTTTAACCGTTTGGGTGATTCAAATTAATGAATTGATGTAACGTGATTGATGGGTGTTTATGTTTAGGAGGGATTTTGGGGTTTCGGGGGGTACAGAATTTATTGAGGAGGATAACATTAAAGGCATTTTTGGCAAATTTTATTCTAAGGCTATTTATACGTTGGGATATTGGAATGACTTGTGTGGTTTCGTAAAGGAAAGCATTAGAAGGATTTTGTAGGGGGTTGTTAGGATGTCTTAGTTTGGTAAGGGTGTGTAGGGCTGAACTTTCGGCGATTTTAAAGTGCTGGAGGGTGGAAGGACGGATTTGGTTGAATAGGATCGCACTGTAATCAACAAGAGGTCGACAAATCGTTTTATATTTGGGAGTGGCTGTTTTGGTGGAAATGCCTTGGTTTTTATACGTCAGTGCACGGAAATGTCGAGCTCTTATTTTAGTCTTGGATTTTATTGATTGTGCGTCGGCTTTGAAGAATAGTTTGGAATCGAAAAGGACGCCTAGGTATTTATAGGTGTTGGAGGGGTTTATGTAGGTGTTATTAATAATAATGGATGGGGAATGTGGTGTGATTTTGTGATGGGGAATAAACAGTTTGGATTTGGAAGGGTTTACTTTCATACGCCATTTGGAACACCAGGATTGGATGATCGAATGATGATTGGAGGGATAGTTGGGCAGCTTGGAGAGTCGGGGCGTGGGTAACTAGTGAGGTGTCGTCAGTAAACAAGAGGGCGTATTTTGAGGGATGAAAGTTCGTTCAAAAATACAAATTTATTGAGCCGATCGGTACAATTTACTAATACTCTTCAAAATAGGAACCTCCTGCATACTTATACTTATACTTTATATAATATACTTTTGTAGGCGGCTTTTCCTTGACTCAAAAGATTCCGCGAAGGCCTGTTCCGCGGTGGCTGCAAGAGCTGCCTTGACATTTGCTTGGATGTCCTGGATCGAGTCGAAACGTTTTCCTTTCATGCTTAACATGGAAACAAGAAGAAGTCAGGAATCGACACGTCCGGACTTTAGGGAGGCTGCGGGATCACAAAACCAGGCAGGACCAGGTAGTCGGTGACGATGAAGGCGGTGTGGCTGTGGGCGTTATCGTAATGAAGCTTCCAGCTAACTTTAATGTGCGACGCTTCTTTTCAGCCTTTTCAGGATTTTCTGATAGTAAGCAACTTTCACAGTCTGCCCAGGACAAATTCGTAGTGGACGATCCCTTTCGCTCTTCTTCGATTTGCTCATCCGCGCTTTCCCATTTCGACGTGTCACGCACCTCCGTACAGAGGCTCCCGTTATGACCAATGCAACCGTTCGGAAAGCTGGGAGGCAACTAACTCGCATTGTACTGTAAATCTACCGTTGCTGTGGTGAAACATTGTTGTAGTATAAAATTAAAAACATTCAGAAACCCTAAACTGTGTTAGTATTTCTTTAAGAGAAACGTATTTTTTTAAAGGATAAAGCTTGGACAAAGAAAGTTAAGTTAAGAAAGTATCATCAATTAATAGTTAAATTCCAAATAAATAATTGATCAATAGAAATTAGGTTTATTGAAGAATGAAGCTTTAATAATAATAGTTTAGAAGGTAAAATTTTAAAATAATAAGTAAACAACAGAAATAGGTTTTCAAGCAGAATGTTTTAATAAGAAAACAAAATCGATTCAAAGTAAAAGTGCCAAAAAAAGTTGATGAACAGAAAGAGATTTTAGGAGTGAAGCTTAAACAAAAAAGGTAAACACAAAAAAAATGTTAAATTAAGAAAGTGTTACACGACATTGATTGAGGTTATAACTTCAATAAAGATTATTTAATTTTATAAAATAACCTCATAGTAAGAAATGAGATTTCTTGAAAGGTAAAGCTTTAAAACAGAGAAAGACAGTATTAATTGTTTGAAGGGAAAAACTTTAATAAAGAAAATTATACAAGAAGAGAAGAGCGGTCAAAGCTTTAACAAAGACATTTTTTAACATGGGAACATATTTATTAGTGATGTATTATTAATAAGCAACCTTAAACCAAAAACACAATTTCCTAGAAGGTGAAGACTTGAAAACGAAAATTAGACAACAGAATCTTAATTCGACGAATAAAGCAATTTAAACTTAATTTCTATAGGTCAAAGGTTAAATAAAGAAAGTTTTACAAGGAAGGTAAAATCCTTGGTAAGGAAATTGATAGAAATATTAAATAATAAAGGTTTAATTATATTAAATAATAAAAGTTTAATTAAGAATTCTAAGTCAAAGAAATCAATTTTTAGAAACGTAAATCTTAAGAATAAACATTCAAATAATAAAATCATATTTTTAAAAGGTACAGCTTGAATAAAAGTACACAAAAAGGAACTTAGTGTAGGAGGCAGTTACATTTTGGTAGATTTTAATTAAGCAAAAGTATTTTAAAGTAAAGCCGAAGAAAGACATTCATTTAATAAAGAACCTCAAATCAATTTTTTTAATCGTTAAAAAAGAAAATAAAACCGAAAATTATATTCAAGGTAAAGCTTAAATAATTAAAATTACATAAAGCAATGGAGTACTTAATAAAGAAAATTGAAGAATAGAAAGGAATTAAGCTTTAACAAGTTTTTCAAACTGTTACAAAACATAAAACAGATGCACAAACTGGAGCAAAAAATATAACTTGCACCAATTTCAGAAAAAACTAAATTTATATCATTGGAATTAACAATTAGCTTTATTTTATTTTTTGTTAAAGGAAAATCCATTAATAAATTCTTATTTAAATTCAAATTTAAATCCAGAAATGTACTTTTTAATTTCCAAGAAATTAAAAAGTACATTAACTATACAAATATGTCAATTGATATTAATTTAAAATTTAACTAAATACGTAAGTGTTGTAGTTCATTTACCCTTTTTTTTGTAGAAAATATATATGATCCAATTCAAAATAGATGAATTTAAATTGTTAAATGTAGATATAAATAGTTTTAATAATTGATTTGAACCAAACTATTAATAAATAAATTGTAAAAAGTACTTGTTTAATATGACTAGTTATAACTATTACAATTTGCGTCAATAAATCACATCTAACCATATTTTTTTACGTCTATATAACAAAGATTTAAATAAAAAGTTTAATAATCCAATTTCATAAATTAAAAACATAATAAAAACTCAACAAAATTAACATTAATATAAAATATAGCTTTTACTTCATATATTCTCGAAACATCTATATTCCAATAATTTAAAATACTGTCATATATTTTATCATCTATATTCCAGTTATATTTTTAATTTTCTTTAACTACAGTTTTATTAATCAAGTCTACCTTTTAAAATGACAAGAAAAAAAACTCTGTTAATGTTTATGTCGCATAATTAAAACTTTTTTAATTTTTTTAAAATATATATTGTTTATATTATATATAACATAATTGTTTAATATTTTTCTAATGACCTTTAGTTTTTAACGAAAATGTTTGATAGTACGAACAAGTTTTTTCTTGTTTTTATTATTTTTAAAGCTTTTTTATTTGCTCAAAGAAATTTCTGCAATATTCAGATAATATTTGTATCATATAGAAGTAAATAGGAAATCGTAGGTGTTTCTAAAATGTAAAATTATTATATGGAGCTTGTTTTTCTATAGATTCGTTTTGAAGATTTTGAGATTTTTTGGGAAACATGTCTTAAAATGCCTCCAACTGATTCATAAAAACAATTTATCTACGATCGTACAGAAAGTAGACGCTTTTTGCCTCATTTTTCATTGTAAAAGTGGCCTTTTAAAGCACTAGTGCTTTTTTTACGTTTTTATTGCACGGTAATGTCAAACTGTTTTTATTGCACAGAATTGTCAAATTTGACAGATGAATATATTTCGACGAAAAACTTAATTTTTTATTAATTGATACAAATAACTAATAAACTATAAATAAAATATATAATACAAACCAAATGGCAGATTTAACTACTCTGAAGATTTAATTTAATGCAAGTCGAAGCGTTCACAATAAAGCGAACATTTTTTCCATAAATAATAATGGCGGCTGACATTTGTGCAACTTTTTTACTGGTTGCTAAGTAACGCTTTCATTAGTGCACTGCGGGTAAATACTCCTGGCTTTAAAAAAACTCGCTCGTTCCTCGCTCGTGTTTTTAAACGCCAGTTCGTGCAATAAAGCATCACTTTTTACACTTGTACCTTAAATAACTATTATCTACGATCGTACAGAAAGTAGACGCTTTTTGCATAATTTTTCATTGTAAAAGTGGCTTTTTAAAGCACTAGTGCTTTTTTTACGTTTTTATTGCACGGTAATGTCAAACTGTTTTTATTGCACAGAAATGTCAAATTTGACAGATGAATATATTATAGCACAAATTTGCGACAAAAACTTAATTTTTTATTAATTGAAAGAAATAAACTATAAATAAAATATATAATACAAACCAAATGGCAGATTTAAGAACTCCGAAGATTTCATTTAATGCAAGTCGAAGCGATTACAATTAAGCGAACATTTTTTCCATAAATAATAATGGCGGCCGACATTTGTACAACTTGTTTACTGGTTGCTAAGTAACGCTTTCATTAGTGCACTGCGGGTAAAATATGTTTTCATTAATTGAATTATTGAATGACATTAAAATATTACTCATAAGAATATATTCTTTGAAATCCTTTACGATCGAAGATAAAATTTTGTAAGGCACACGTGTAAAAAGTTTCTTTATTGCACTCCTGGCTTTAAAAAAACTCACTCGTTCCTCGCTCGTGTTTTTAAACGCCAGTTCGTGCAATAAAGCATCACTTTTTACACTTGTACCTTAAATAACTATTATAAGGAAGAATTTATTTTTATTTTTTTATATGTAACATCTACATTTTTGTGGTGATATTAATTTTTCACGATTTTTCAGAGGTATTCACCGAATGCGGACGACTACGGCTACGGTTCTCCAAACGTGGGTCAGAACACAAGGCAATATCAAGATAACAACGTCGATTCAGAACCGCTGTTCTACAATAGCAGGCCGAGAAACAAACAGGAGTACCCTAGGTAAATGTCGGCGTAGGGGGTGACTCTCAATCGAAACTGATCTCCCACTCGAAAGTTTATAATTAGGTCGTACACATAGAGTATAGTCTATATTTAGTGGGGAGATTAGACTAAAACTGATACAGAGTGAAGAGTTCAGACAGTTATTGAAATCACCAGCGTTGTAAGGCTTCTATATTTGCTCAATTTTAATCGGTAATAATTTTATCAATTAATTAGGAATTGTTAGCTATAATTTTTATGTAAATATAACTTATTTTTTATTTTTATTAATTATACATAGTTTTTTTGTTGGATTAAACAATTCAATTTTTATTATGTAATTGTGTATTTTATAATTTTGATCAAGTCAATTACCGTTATTATTAGTTATTAGATATTGGTTCATAATCAAATTATACCTACTTTAACCTAATATGATTAATGGAAGTCACATTAATCTATTTTTGTATTTTATTCGGAGGCAATTTTTTGGTCAAAATTAATAAATGAGGTTAATTACACCTGATGTACGGTAAACATTCTCAGAAATCAATCACTCTGTATCAATTTATGATGTAAACCAGACCAGCATTAGCTATTTTTAGATGCGCTTCACGAGGGTAGACAATAAAAGCGTTGTTTTTTTCTCTGTCTTGTCATTAGCCGTAGACGGAAATATGCATGGGACGCTGATGAAAGGTAATAAATCATGGGAATGCAAACGATCTCATCAAATCACGATCCTGGTGGTGCTTTGTTCCGGAAGCCTCATCAGATTTTCATGTGCACAGTGTACACACATTTCCCGATCGCAATCATATCGCACTAGTTTACAACTTTTTAAATTAGCAGGCCGCCGGACATTCACGTGGGATTTATAATCGTGATAGGGAAAGTGGGTTGGAAAAATGTAGACTTTTCCCCCCATTTATTAGTTGTAACGATAAGGGATTTAATGTTATTTTTACAAGCGATACATGAAGTAGATTATTTATAATACAGGGAGTATATATGCATAAGTTGTTAATCAAATTAATGGTGCATGGTTTCCAAGAATAATTCTAAAAATTATATTTCTGTAACCATAAAAAAATATAAATTTATTTTTAAAGAAATATTATACATAATCTAGAATATTATAGATATTAAACTTAGTTTGTAGTTGTAGTTTGCGATGATTCTTATGTTATTATTATTTCTAAATCTCATTAGAAGTTTTTATTACTTGGTACAATTAAATTTGAAATAATTTTTATTGACTGTGCGGCAAAGATATAAAAGTCGATCCTTTTTAGAAATCTTAAATGATTGAAATGGAATACATTTTAGGACCCAAGTTGACAAACTGAAATTGAAAATTAAACCAATGCGTATATTTTGTAAACCTTACTTTAGTCTTAGATGTATATCTGTCGAAAAAACAAATCCATTTTAATTAAACAGAACTCCGGTTATGAAATATTATTAAGTTTTTAAGACCAAGGAGAGAATGACATACTATAAACTTATTAACTGAAATATAACTGAAATATATTAAACACTAAAATAAAACACTTACTATGTTTTTACCACTAAAATTTATTGTAAAATATATAAAATAAGTTACAACAACACACGACTCAAGTTGTTGTAACTTATTTTATATATTTTACAATAAATTTTAGTGGTAAAAACATAGTAAGTGTTTTATTTTAGTGTTTATCATGAATTACCACATAGTAACGGTCGCAACCATTATTATGATGAAATATATTATTTATTATGAAATAAATATGCAAGACATTTCAATTTTACGAAAACTACAGTTGCCCATCATATTTTTAGTTTCCTATCTCTGATAGAGGCGAGCAATACAAACATTTTTGCTAAATTATTTATTCTTGCTTTTTGGAAGATACTTCCATACGCTGTAAATCTATAAAGATACTCTAAATCTCACTATAACGTTTTTTATCATTCATTTAAACCACATTATACTTATTTTTATAGTTCTCTAAAAATCCATTAACAACTGGTGTAAACAGTTTCAGGCCTATACGATATATATAACACAGGATGTTATGTACCATAAACAGGCAATTGAAGAGGCTTTCATATTATTATTAACATTAAATTCTACACTATGTTTCTTAACCGACTCCGAAGTTTTTGAAAGGTACTAATTAATAAATAAAGTAACGAGTGAGTTAAATATTGGTTTTTAAATTAATAAACCGTAAATAATGAGCTAAGGTGATTTTAGCGTTTTCTGAACTGCGAATTTTAAGTCCAAGTTATTGAAAATCAAAATTGAAGCTTATATTATCGTGATAAAATCAATTCTTTGTAAGATTTCAAGCAGATATATATCGTTTAGTTAACGAAATCGTTCATACTTCATAATTCCTTTGAAATTAGTTTTTTTCAAACCGTCTATTAATTTTATGATTTTAATAAATATTAAATAAGTATTAAAATGCTTATGAATTGTTGTTAAATTAAAGGAAATTTATTGTTACTATAAATTATATTACTTTTCGTAATGTTTCATTTTTCAAAAATTAAATAATAAAATAATACAAGAAATGATTAATTTTACATATTTTATGAAATAATATAAGCTATTTATTTTGTAGCTGTTCTTAATTTTTTTAATTTAATATATTAGTTTTGATCATGTCATAAATGGTAAAAAGTATATTAACCTAAAATAAATATTTTAGACAACTTCATTTTACTATTCAAAATTTATATTTATTTTTAATGTTTGTAATAATTTTACAATATATAAATAGTTGATTTACGAGTTTATTCTTATTTTCTCTCAATTTATTATTGTCGTTACTATTCTAGGCTTTAAATATTTTCTGTAAGGTTTTTTTATATAATTACTACTCGTATTTTTTATGTGGTTAACAATATGTTTAAAATATTTAGTTTTATTATTAATTAAAATCTTATTTTTTTCCTCTATGTAACAGAAATATTTCGTGATAAATCCTCGGGTTGTCTATATCATTTGATATGAATTATAGTTTCTCCGCAAATTACAATCTCGTGCGTTTGTGTATTTCACTGTTACATTTTTTGTGGTGCAATAAAATGTTCCTTCTTATGTGCTAATATTCTACAGTCTTTTAGATTGGTATATTGCCTAGTCCTGTAAGTTTTAAAAAATAAACAAATACATTGTATACATAATTTATAGATAAAAAACAAAATGGTTTATTAAATGCTAGTTTTAAATACTCAACAGAAAGACGGCAAACCACAAAGATACAAACTAGTATTTAATAAATCATTTTGTTTTTTGCCCATACATTAGGTATACAATGTATTTGTTTATTTCTTAAAACTTACAATTATAATTTTATATTAAGCTAACTTCAATTTCTCATAAATACTACTGCTTTTTTATTACTTTATTAGGTGTTATTGAATTACCATAAGGTTTATGGCCCATTAATCTTATTTTTGAAAATTTATCTACTTACATAAAAGCATTATTCAATAATATTAAGCTTTTACCATTTATATTTCTGAATAAAATAATACAGTCTTTTGGATCGTCGTAGCTTTCTAAAAAAATATCTTATTTTAAATCTTATATCTTTCATTATATTAAGTGTTACTAATTAGTATTTAAGCGATAAATCATAACTCTAAAACTTTTTCCTAAAATGTGTCCTTTAAAAATATACTCCTAAAATTTAGATTTAAAAACATTAATTTCGATGCATTTTTTACAAGAATGTCCAATTAGAATACTTATTTGTCTATTGTCTCCTTAAATTGTTTTCATATAAACCATTCTAATATATAACTTAAATTGAGTTATATACAATCGTATAGAAATTAGGCGCTTTTTGCATCAATTTTCATTACAAAAGTGGCTTATTATTTAAATTAAATTTGTTCAAATAATTTACTGGTAGCTAAGTAACATTTTCGTAAATGAAATCTCGATAAAATATTTTAAATTTTATTTATTGATTAATTAACATCAATTAAAATGATATATACGAAATGAACAACTTCTTTGAAAATTGCTGCACGATTGAAGATAAAATTTTGTAAGGCACACATGTAAAAAGTTTATTTATTACACGAACTGGCGAGAACAATCACTTTTTACACGTCCATTTTAAATAACCACTTTAGTAATAGTTATTTAAGGTACAAGTGTAAAAAGTGATGCTTTATTGCACGAACTGGTGTTTAAAAACACGAGCGAGGAACGAGCGAGTTTTTTTAAAGCCAGGAATGCAATAAAGAAACTTTTTACACGTGTGCCTTACAACATTTTATCTTCGATCGTAAAGGATTTCAAAGAATATATTCTTAAGAGTAATATTTTGATGTCATTTCAATAATTCAATTAATGAAAACATATTTTACCCGCAGTGCACTAATGAAAGCGTTACTTAGCAACCAGTAAACAAGTTGCACAAATGTCGGCCGCCATTATTATTTATGGAAAAAATGTTCGCTTTATTTTAATCGCTTCGACTTTCATTAAATGAATTCTTCCTAGTTCTTAAATCTGCCATTTCGTTTGTATTATATATTTTATTTATAGTTTATTAGTTATTTGTACCAATTAATAAAAAATTAAGTTTTTCGTAGAAAATTTGCGCTATTTTATATTCATCTGTCAAATTTGACATTTCTGTGCAATAAAAACAGTTTGACATTACCGTGCAATAGAAACATAAAAAAGCACTAGTGCTTTAAAAAGCCACTTTTACAATGAATAATGATGAAAAAAGCGTCTACTTTCTATACGATCGTAGATAAAATATTAACAGTTAATGTGACTAATTATATAAATGAATGCTAGTTTTATTTATTCGGGGATGTTACAATTACAATACTTTAAAAACCATGTCGTTATATTAGCACTGCAAAACTAAATAGTGAAATATTTTGACAAATATAACCTCAATACAGGACCCTTTAATCAAGGGGCTGTCTGAAGATGTTAATACTGAGAAAATTGAAAAAAAAAACAGTGGACAGTGGTTAGAAGCTGAACATAACTTATGCATGAATACAAAAAAATCTGATACATAAAGTTTTAAAATATTATGTATCATATCAGTTTATGTTAATCATACAGCGCTCCTATTTTGTTTGAATTTTATTTAAAACTACGTTTATTAGTATTATTTCAACTTTTGCACGAAATCACTTTATAAGATAAAGATATTTTATTTTTAATTGTAATAATCATTTACTAAATTTCGGGTTAAGTAATGTCAAGTGTTCTATATTTTTATTTTACTTACTTTACAAGTTCTATTAAAAAAATACATACAAATACATATATTATGATGAATGGAATTTTATATTTAATTAATTGCTCACTTAACCCGTGGTGAAACATATTTGAAAAATCTTGATTCTAATTAAGGAATTTTATTTCATTTACTTATTAATAAGTGAAGTAAGGAATTTTATTTCATTCATTATGGTAATAAGCAGTTGCCAAATAAGAAAAATTACATCCTATAAGGGGACAAAATTTCTAAGAACGATTTCTCTTAATATTTAAATTTTAAGATGAAATTAATACTTCCTAGGCTATACTCTTGATGGAACTGGTATTTCATAGGGTTATTAAAATTATGACACTTGTTGTGTTCCATGACTGTATTATTTTATTATATGTCAGGAAGATGCCAATAAAAACATGGAACCACAACAAGTGTCATAATTTTAATAGTCCTGTGAAATTTTAATTAACATGTTAAAAATTAAAACGTCATATAAAGACAATATAGAATACAGTGTTTGATGGTTGTATACCTCGAAAATCTTTAGTAGCTTTGAGATGAACTAGCTGACTAGTATTTTTGATATTATTTTAAAGAAATTTATAAGTATTTTTATACATAATGCTTATAAATCCGCGAAAAAATATTATGATACCTTTATTTAGACTAAAATGCCTAATAACTATTTCAAAGTGTTGTCAATCTATTAGAAAAATTGTTAATTAATTATTATTTGCACCATTTTGAATCTATATAAAAAAACCTCAATTTAGCATATTCTATCTAAAAAAATACGTAACTTACAGCCGTACTAATAGACCGAGATTAATTCTCGGATTGCAGAATCCTAGATTAATTGTCGTATTAAGTAACTTTTTTAGTAACATTTGAATACTGTTTTTACGTTGGTGTCTCGGAACAGCTGACGGTATTGTCAATAAATTCCGTGATTGTTATTATTTAATCAAGATTAAAGTAAGTACAGTCGATAATTATTTTCAATGAAAATGGTAGAATTGTTAATACAATTAAAAAATTGCCTTGCTAATTTATAGGTTGTAACACTTCTAATACATTTTACAGAATTGGAGAGGATGCAACGCTTGTAAATAGTTATTCCTTTATCGAAAACATGGAAGCACTACTGTTTAAGAGATTACGGAAAATGAGGACAAATTGCACAACCTTGAAAAAGAATGGTGAATTTCATTATTGAATAAAGTAAAATGTGAAGAGAAGAGAGCAAAATTAATATTAGAAGATTATAAAAATAAAAATAAATAAGAAATAATATTCTGGTTATATGTTTTATTTACTAATACTCATACTAGTTTATTAATAAAATTTTATTATACACACATAATTAAGACTTCCAAAAAAATGATTACCTAACATATTGCAAAAAAGATTTTAATAATATTGCTAACACAAACAAAGTTTACAAACAAACTTTGCACATGCTCCTGATAATTATGGGATATATTGACAATACCATCAGCTGTTCCGTGATACCAACATAAAACCAGTGGTGTTTAAATGTTACTAAAAAAATACGACAATTAATCTAGGATTCTACAATCCGAGAATTAGTTAGTTCTATATTCCGCTAATTCTGTTTTCATCATTCCTTTTACTGCTCCTTTCCATCACAGCCTCGTCAGTACCTTTACCCTGTCTTCTCTCTCCAATTTTTTACCCTTTACATTCATCCAACTAATCTTGTTCTAACATTCTTCTACCAGATGACTCCATGAATACTTTTCTTCCTTACACAGCATGCATTTTGCGTAACTCTCGCCCATCCATTTCCTTCTCCTTCATCTCGCCTTTCCAAAGATCAAGTACTCCTCTCTTCCTAAATAGTTTTCCTCCAGGTACCTGGGCCTTCTTTTTTGTACGTTTGATTCTTTGTAGCACTTATTACATCCACGTTTCTTTATACAGCTTTCTCTATTTTGCCTCTCAACCTCATTCGCCTTATTATGCACACATTTCGTCATATTCATCCTTTATCCCAACTACTCCTTCACTATTCCACCCTCTCATATATTCATACACTGCTGTGTCCACACTTCCCTTCCATACCACCTTCACTAATCTCGCCTCTTTCAATCCCTGCAGTTTGTTTTATCCCATATTATGTCTCTCTCCATCACTCCACACGTTCTTCCTATTTGTTTCCTAAAACAATAATAATTTACTAAAAATATATATCGCTTACTTTTTGTTCTGTATTTATAGTTTTCTGCTGATGAACCTTACAAGGGTTCGAAACTAGTCCAGAAATAAAAATAATACTACTGGAAGTATTGTCTTTACCATCTACTACATTTATATTAATAATAATATAAACTCCTACATTTAAGGATATAATCATTAAAAACATAATTTAATAGAAATATATATGTTTTATAATTTTAATTCATTTGATTATGAAGTAGGTTGAAAAATAAACACTTCAGGATAAAACTAGTCACAATAATAGTGAAAATTCGGGATACTAGCAAAGTGTTTATTTTTCAACCTAGTTCGTCATTAACAGTAACGACTTCAACAATAAATCATGTTAATTCACTTGGTTTGTTTCACTACTAAATACTCATGCGTTTAATACAGTTGAGGAAGGGAACTCTAGTCAAGTCATGTCAAACAAAATTAATTAGTAATATTTTTATAAAAGCCTTTTAAGAGTATTTTTGATTAATTAGTACCGGTGAATGCTTTCGTCTCTACATTTTGGTTCATTACGAATAGTTGTATATACAAAAAAAATATGTTTATATCAATGAAGGTCACGTAGTGCATGAAATTAATAAAGTTAGTCGTAAAAAAATTAGAGAGAGATAAAGTAAGTAAATAAGTAATAGTAGAAGACTCGAAAAAGTAGAAAACAAAGAAGAAATTAAAATGGAACAGACACGGTAAAGACATTTTAGAATGTATTTCTCTAATCAATGTTTATTTTGAGTTTCGTGAAGAGTATAATCAATATAAATAACACTGTTACATCCTTTCTATATAATCAATGTTTTGTTTTTGGGTTTCGTGAAGTGTATAATGAATATAAATAACGCTGTTGTATTTCTATAAATGTTGTTATCTTAAGTGCGAAGAAAGAATACAAGTACAATTTTTATATTGCTGTAAATTCAAATATTAGTAAAGTAAAATCTTATAGTTGTATAAAAAAATTGATTCACGATTCTCACATTTGTGAAATTATTATAATCGAACATGTTTTCTATAAGATTCTATTTACAAAATAATCTTCCAATCATACCATTGTTTTTTTTGTTATTCATCACTGCTTAAGATCAATTAGAGCTAACAATTGAGAAAGAAGACATTGTTATAAAGATTATTTTTTGTTATTTACTCACAATTATGGTAATGATATAATGATTCTATAAAAGGGAACCTAAACATATATTGATACTTGTTGCAATAGAGTCTGGATGGAACCAGGTATGAAAATTTGGTGTTCCATAGTTTGGTCTTAATAAATATATAAAATACCAAACTATAAAACATAGCAAGTTTTTATCTTATTAACCTAAACATTTTTGATAACAAAGAACCAGAGAGGAATCAACTATATTCTAAATTGTCGCAGTGTTCAATTGCATGAATATATCAAATACAATACCAACTTAACTTACTAATTATTAAACTTATTTATTTATTATTGTGTATCTCTATTGATTAAAACACTTTTAATCAATCAACATAATTCAAAAATGGTGAATTAATTTTATCATGTGGAGAAACGGGTTAAAATTAATAAACCACTTACTAATGTAATAATCTGGTTAATCTACATTCCTATCTTATAGTCCATAATTATACATCAATATTATATGTCTTTTCATTTAGAAAAGTGCAGTTTTGCTTTATAAATCAACATTTTATTTCTTCCTTCTCATTTTTCTCTAATCTTTTACACCTTTGATACATCTACATTTAGAAATTTAATGTCATGTACTCCAAGAATTTACTGTATTATTCCCTTATGACAAAAGCAATGTTAAATATTGTTTCAATGCACATTAACCATTTTATTTCTCTTTTGGTTTTAATTTTATGAAATAATTCGATTACAATTAAAATTATTATTTTTATATTTTATATTCTCTCACAGTCTACAATTATTTATTTAAATTATCGATTCATGGTGTAGTAGTTAAAAATGAAGGCTTATAAAGTTTAATACATTCATGTCAAGATGACATAAGTCACATATTTGTGCAAGTTCCTTTAGAGGATATAATATGCCGCATTTGCAAATACAAAGATTAAATACCTTGAAATAAACATCAAGAAGCAAGTTTCTCACTGAAGAAAGTGTTGGTATGAGTGTAAAAACGCTATATTGTGAAAGGGCTTGCCATATGTGACTGAAATGTTTGTTGATATTTATGGATTTTACATACATGTTTAGAATTTTGTGTAAGCATATTGGAATAAATAAATGATACTAATACTAATACTTAAAAAGGACTTATTGTAATTTTAAACGTATTTATCATATCGTGGTTTGGTTTTCAGTTTTGATACAAATTCGGCATATCATTTACTTCTATTACAATATTTGTGTTATGAGCTCCCTTATAGGGAACAATTAACAATATCTAATACCTAAGAGTGTACAGGTTTCACGCTTATTTTGAAAAATTTGTTGTCTTTGAGTCAGGTCTTGGAAACTCCCCTAAATTCAATTTGCTGAAGACACATCCAAAAACACCCCACAAGTTAGCTGATTGTTTTCCATTGATGAATATATGAATGCAGTGGACCTATAATATATAGTGACATTATGCAACTAATGTTATATTGGGATAGTATTTCATGCTCAGATAGAAATTATTTAAGTTATTTTATTACTATATATTCATATATTTTAGGAAAAGTAGAAATAAGACTTATTTCTCTGTACTTAATTTTATCTTTTGGGCCTTTAAATAGTGGTACAAAGTTAATCAACTTCAGTTTGTTAGAAAATACTCCAATATGTAATGACTGGTTTATTAAATGATTGGCAGCTTTATTTTTATTGGATGAGGTTGCTATTTTATGATTGTAATAGTTAGTCTTATCTAAATTTGAATTGATATTATACATTTGTTTGTAATGTTTGAATGTAAGTGAATTGTGTATTGAAATTATTCCATAAGATTTAACAAGCTATTTAAAGTCAGAAGTATGATCTGACACAGGAATCCAAAAAGTTTTACTCCTTATTTTCTTTAACTGGAAAACCACTATTAAAATGTTTCAAAATAAATTTATAAAAAGATCAAACTGAAAATTCACATTTGTGGTATTATTATATATATGAGTTCATGGATGTTCATTACTTAAACAATCTTTAAATGCATTAATACTTACTTACTTACAATTGTGTTTTCACATAAGGTATATTTAACTGAATAATAAAGAAACGCTAATTATTTGAGAAAGATGGTCGAAAAGCCTGTATTATATATTTGGCATTTTATAACCTAATAATTATTTCTTATTATATTATCTATACTATACTATATTGCCACCTTCAAATATTCGTGTATAATTCTTAATTATGCTAGTGTTTAGCATAAGCATTAATTAGTGATTTAAATTCCTTAAAAAGAGCATTTTCTTTCATTAAGTCTTTATTAAAATCACTTCAAATAAAATATTTCCAGAGTTTGCTGTTAATATTGAAAATAGAAATTCTAATTATTATTATTATTAAGGTTATTCTTACCTGTAACTCTTAGAATTTAACCATTATGTTGAACATTATCGTACTTATATCAAAAAATTGGATTTGATTTATATTCTGTGTTATTCAACAAAAACTCTCTTTTTTACATCCTTTAAAAGTTTATTAAGAATTTCCCTCCAATATTAATTTGTTAGGTAATTTTGTTTCTAGACTCAATTTCTCGTTATTATTAGTTTGTGTTGTAACATTTCTTGGTAGATAGCAAATGTAATCTATATTATAATATTGTAACAATTATTATATTAATACTACTACATCCCTAAATTATTATGTAAATATTTGTAAAGCTACTCACTTATTTTTAAGTAGGTTATGCATCAACATTTAAGCTTCATAAGATACTGAAGTTAAAGAACAAATAGCATGTACATGTCATTACTGAATAATTATTTTTTAATATTTCGAATGACCACGTAATCAATAGTTGTACATTCATTTATGCTCAATGCTGTCAATTAACCTATTTAATTCTTATTCTTATTATTCTTCGCTACACAGACCATCTTTTAGACTCTATATACAAATCACCATAGTATAGTCACTCACAAATTATTTAACGTACATTCAATCATTTTTAGTTCATTTTACAGAAAGAAATACTTTCAAACTAGTGTTGCTTTGATAGCCTTGCTGTTTTGTAACACGCAAATTGCTTTTGTATTATTCAATGTCTGTCGAAGTATTAGCTAGAGAAATAGTTGTTTCAAAAGTGATTTGTTCTTGTAGTCTTAATAAGACTCATTTGTTGTAGATTTTACGAAAATATTTTCGTATTTTTTCTAATTATTAACAAATTTATTTATTAGTTTAGCAATTTAAAAACCGATACTGATTATAGTAGTTATATTTATTGACATATTTGTAATTTTATAGGCACAATAATCATATTACATTATTAATATTCTTGTGAATCTATGTAACCTATTATTACGTAGAAGTTTACGTAGAAGGGGTCGAGAAAACCTTACTTCTTCTTTATTCAGTTACCTCTTAATGTAATTGTTGCTTATAAGTTTCGTTTTTAATACTAGCACTAACATTCACAGTCCCATTTATTTATTTTATCTTTAACACTTAAATATCACTATTCCAAATAGTATTATGCACATGCTTTAATATACCTTGAAATTTAATAGATATTGCAGGAAAATAGATTAGAAGTAATTATGCAACAATTTCTACAATTGAAAAGATATTAGTTATATGTTAAATATGACTGTCACAAAATATGAAAATATGAATTACAAATACGTAAATAACAAACATTTCTGATTTTATAATTAAATTATATTTATCTTCAGATGTTTATAATAAACTTGACCAGAAATAACTCGCTTATTTTAACTACGTTAATAAATTTAAAAATATTGAATCATATGTACACAGCTGAGCATCTCCTGGATGAATTTACTTTTTATATATTTAAAATATCTTTCTTGGTTTTTTGAAATAGGTGTGTATCATAATGGGAATAGTTCGTAAATAATTCGTATTAGTAGTATAATTTAAAGTATAAAGTTACTAGTTACCCCATCATATTCCACCATTTATAATTTAAAAATTTATAAATCAAGTTTTTAATTCGGTGCTTTATATTTCAGTCAAGATTGGGGAGGCTACAACACTTATTACAACACGCAGCAAAATATAGATGGCGTAGACACAGGATATTCGGACTTCATAGATCAACCCTCCAGAAAGGCAAAAGGTATAATGGGTTTCCACACGATCATCACTATACTCCATATAAATCTATAGCATACATATTTTTAATATTCTATATAATAACACCTAATATATCCATACCTAATTCATTAATTAACCATTATCAAATATTCATAAAATATGTAGAACTTTAAAACAAATTTCACCTTGTTTATATCATACGCAATATTCATTTATTACTATAGTTTAAAATTTTATAAGGCCACTATAAAACCATCAAACATAATTAAATATTTAAATGTTGCAAATGTAATCATAAATAACCATAACTTTAACATAAATTTTAAAATAATTTTAATAGGAATAAAATATATAAATACTAGACGTTTGTATGGGATTTTCGTTTAAATATTATACTATACAAGTATCAATATTATTTAGAAAAGTAGGCAACCTATATGCATTTTTAAAATGTAATTTATTATTACTTCAAGTAGTTTTTAGTAACAATTGTTTAATTGCCCATAAAAACTGTCATCATAATTACTCGAATTGACTTAATTTTAATTAATATTTTATTACTTTTGTTTTAAGTTTTTAAATAATAAAATGAGTGATTACTTCAATATTACATCTCAAATTGGCTTAATTCTAAATAATATATTTAATAATTTTGTTTTAAGCTTTTAAATAATTAAATGAGTTATTACTTCAATATTATATCTCAAATTGGCTTAATTTTAATTAATATATTTAATAATTTTGTTTTAAGGTTATAAATAATGAAATAAATTATTACTTCGATATTATATAAAATAATTTTTAAACACACCATTTTTAATAGCAAATTATAACCTTGTTTTAAGTTAGTGGCATAAATTTTGGTACTGGAATAGATAATCATAAATTCATAATCTACCCATTATTATCTTCACCATAGCGTTAAAAATGTTAATTATTTATTATTAATATTTTTAGCTATTAGAAGACCCAGTCTTGAACGACAGACAACATTATACGATGAATCAACCTATTACACAGATAACAACATGTACACAAACCAAGTCACTCAAGTATCATACGTTAATTCTAGGTAAGTTCATATCGGCTAAAATATTTATCCAATCTAAGGCGTTCTTTAAACCTTTCAGTAGCAAGGCATACAATCAAAAAACGGATGAGTTTTTCAACTCGTCCTCGTATCCGTTCCAAGAAGAAAGGTATGGGCAGGATGAAGAAGACCGGCAGTGGGATTCGGGAGGGTTGTTTAATAACAAGCTGACCACGGGGAAGAAACTGCCTACGATACCGCTGAAAAGGCGCTCGTCTGTAATAGCTCAAGACGACCAGTTGAGCTTTCAGGAGAACAGTTACAGCTGTGCGCCTACGCCTGTAAGTAGAAGAAGGCAGATGCCACAGATACCGGCCAAGAGGAGTGCTAGTAGGCAGAGTTCATTAAATGAT
The DNA here is from genome assembly GCA_963969525.1 of Ontholestes murinus. Taxonomy (NCBI): domain Eukaryota; kingdom Metazoa; phylum Arthropoda; class Insecta; order Coleoptera; family Staphylinidae; genus Ontholestes; species Ontholestes murinus. Next base: position 21,406,349 of record OZ018392.1, on the reverse strand, counting down.
GAATCATACGATGGTTATCGTACCCCGGAGATGTCTCACAGAGGGGCCAGCCTCCCTCCAACACCCACAAAGACGCCAAAAGTTCTAGCTAGACTGATGGCGCAGAATAAGCCGTTCAATAGCTTACCACCTACACCAGGTCGCCAGCTACCCAAACCTAACCTCAATCACCGCAGTGCCAAGGCTAGGAGGAATACCCTAATGAAACGGACTAGTTCGGCTGAGTACTCGGACAACGTGATCGATGGCTACGATTACATGCGACCTGGCGCCGTCAGTGCTAGCCAGATGTATAACGAAGACTACAATTACGCATATCAGAGCATTGATAATCTACCCGTAGAACCGGAGGATCGCGAAATGACGCCGGTGGTGCAAAGTGATAATAGGACTAGTGTGAATATTGACACGGGTAAAACACAGATCCTGAGTAGCGTTACCTCACAAGCACAAACATACCACGAACAATATAACACTAACGATTTCTACTATAATGCTCAATACTATCAAAACGAACAAAGCACGTACCAGCAACAACAGCAAGAACAAAACAAAAAGAAAGATTTATTCGAGGTAAGCAAGACTACAGATTATTATACCGAGCAGAAAAATAAACAAACTGATTTTTACACCGAGCAGAAAAATAAACAAACTGATTTTTACACCGAGCAGAAAAATAAACAAACTGATTTTTACACGGAGCAACAGAAGAAGCAAACAGATTTCTATACAGAAAATAAGAGTAAGCATATAGAAGAAAATAAAGAAACGGACTTTTATAATGAACAACAGAATAAACAAACTGATTTTTATTCAGATCAACAGTCTAAACTTTATAATGAGACAAGTAATTATAGCGAAATATTGAATCATCAGGAAGCTAATAAAAACAATCAGCAAACTTACTTTAATGGACAGAATAACCAAACTGATTATTATAGCAATCAAAATGATCAGAAGGATTACTATAATGATGAAATTAGTGAATACCAGGAGGAGGAAATTCCTGCGGAAAGTGATTATTATGGCAATGCCACTAATAATAGGAGGAAAATGTTAGGTAGAAGGGCGAATAGTCCGCTCCTCCAACAAAACACAGATAGTCTCGAATCTAGAGATGATGAGCTAAAAGATTCATTTGAGACAGCCGTATCTTCAATGAGTAGTTCTATTAATAGAGGATACTCTGAGTATTCAACAGCGGGTGAACCTACGTCCACTATAATGACTTTCCAAGCGGACACGATGCCCAAAACGACGACTACAACAGTGCAATACCACAGGGACCAAACTGATTCACCAAAAGCAATAGTTACCACTAACGACATAACGTATACCACCCCAACTAGTGCCGTACCTACTAGTGCGGCTAGTACTAATAAAAGCAATGTTTTCGCTAGGGGATACCTCAAGCAACAGGATACTATTGATAATAGCTATTTCCAACAGACACAGCAGGAAGAAAAGATTGATTATTACAATGAGCAATTGGAGTATGAAGAAAATATCGATTATCTAGACCAGAACGAATCAATCGAAAGTTATGTAGAAGAAGAGCTCCCGGTAAATGAGGCCCAAGCCGATTACAACAATAAAGCAATAAACAGGGAATCCCCCGCATCTGTGATACATGTAGATAACTACGAGGACGATCAGAGCCTTCGGCGAGGTTCCTCGCAGATCACCGTCGTGGACCCCTTCCATCCGTCGCTGCAGCGGAACGCGGCCGACCCGTACGCGTCGGTGGTTGCGGGCTCCAGGAGGCCCTCCGTCGATCCGTACAGGGCCTCCGCCGCCGGCGACCCTTACATGAACCAAATCGTTCCTCCTGAAGACCCGTACATCACCACCCCGCCGAGGAAACCGTCGGTCGCGGAATCGTATCAGAACGGCGTCGCGCCTCCGCGCCGCGCTTCTATTAGACAATCACCTGACCTCGAGCGTCAGGACACCGCGGACATCGGTTCTCTGGGTGAGCAAGAAGCAGAGAAGAAGAGCGTCTCCTTCGAGGAGGAAGAGGAAGCCAAACCAGCGAGGCCCCAGGTCACGGCCCAGCAGAGATGGCATTGGGCGTACAACAAGATCATCATGCAGCTAAATGTAAGTCAAATACAAATTATTTTCTTCGTTGTAATATTAAAAAAAACTTGGAACAACAAATATGCAATATAAGTTTAAACTACATATGAAATATAAATATAATAAAAAAAGTTTATATTTTAAAAATGATTTAAACACGTGTCATGTAAATAAAAATAAAATCAACAGTATAGAACGTAACAAGAGTTTTGATTCAGCAAATTGGTATATCTGATAATTGGTATACTCTGCTAAGAGTGCAGCGTAATAAGTATAACTCTTTTAAACCATAAAATATTGTCTAAACAATTATTTTATATCAAATTACCTAAATACTTCATCCAGTAATGGATTATACAAAACTTTATTTAATTGTTTTATAGACTATCTTTTAATAAAAATGTCCTTTAAAGAGTTTTATATAACATAAGTAACAAACATATTTAAATATTTTATTTTATCATTTATTTAAATGATTTAACTTGATTAGTTAGTAAGGCCATTAAAAGTGAAATACTTTGCAGAAAATGAAATAATTTGTATATACTTATCAAATATTCAATACTTTTGCTTTAAATGTTTCAACATTAAATTAGAGCATACTAATAATAAGAACGACTAAAGCTCTTCTCTGTAGATGTCGAAATTAAATTGTGATGGCGGTGTTGAGGTCGTAGTTTCAGCATAAACATTAAGGACGAAAAAATGGCTCATTATGGCAGGGCGAGAAATGGCGTATTCGGCAAAGAACGCAACGGCGGAAGCGAATTAATTACCGATATAGCTGTTTAATGTCTGGTCGCCTTGAACCTTTGCCGGCCCCCTTGTAGAACGGCTTTTATCGCGCTCCACAGGGGCCTAAGCCACCGGGCAACCCCGCGGCTTTCGATAACCCAATAAAGTGTACGTCACTGCGGGGACGGCGCTGCTGGTGGCGGCTTTTAATGCTCTAAAAAAATCCGATACAAGATTTGCGCCACACGTTTAACTCGTTTCGAGAATTGTCAATTTCCCATTAAATTATATAGGGATATTGGTATAGTTGCTAAAAAATAGTATTAACCTATATTATCATTTTTATTATTATTATTATAAAGAAAGTTTGTACTTTAATATACACAATAATACGAATAAAATTGCTAAACCTTCGAAAGATGACCCTCTTAAAAAAAATATGTTTGTCTAAGGGTATAAACCCTCCAATTTTAGTAGTAAGTTTGATGCTGCTAAAACATTGTACTTGTTCCTAATATACTCTTTTCTGTTGATTACTTGCTATACTTGATTTTCAACCTTTGCTGTTTCTTTTTGGAAATAAATTAAACGTTGGTATTAAATAATACAACTAAAAACTACCCACCGAAATTTAGAATAAATGTTACTCTATTTTTAGCGCTTATTCAATTCTCATTATCACTCTTAAATACCTATTTTGATCACATAGTTAAATTACTTTTTTTTAGTCATTTACAGAATTTACTCGTTTTTGAATTACCCTAATAAAAATCTTCTTTGGTCCGTTAATTCGTATTTTTTGAAAGTTTCAAGCATCTTCTTGGCTGGTAAATCTACACCTACTATCGGACAAATTGTATAGACCCCATTTATGGCTAAGATTTATACTTAAATTGCAGACATCTTTGTAAGCTGGTAAATATCGGTTAATGTTGATGGTAATTTTATATACAATTCAATAAGTGCTCAAAGTAGCAACCTTGAACATTAATTTTCCTCATATCCAAAATAAATTTTAAACTCTTAATAGCATATGTGGTTATAGAAGTTAGACTCGCTTCCCTCACGTTAAAAGAAAGGAAGAAAGGAAGCAAATAGTAAACATAGTAACAACGATTTTTTGTTCATATAGTAGAGGGAATAATGAGTTTCTTTCGTGCCATGGTTAAGATGCTTGCTCACGTCTTGTGTTTGCTATTATGGAAAAGGTGGGAAGAGTTACCGTTAAAGCTATTTATGCACTTTTCGTAAAAGTTAGTGGAATTAGAGCTATGTAGACCACCAAAGCAGACGAGTTTCTAGAATCATCAGGATAATCGATCCTGAAGATTTTGTGTAAATACATCATCAAGATAATAGCGGTTATTATATAAAGTTAAGAATTTTAATGCAGTATTTATACAAGTTAAAAGGGCTGAGGTGAAAACTTATGAGTGAAAAGACTACCAAAAAGATCACAAGAAGAAAGTCTTATGATTAAGCAGGTCCTTAACTCTAAATTATCATTTAGAATAATATAAGTATATCGATAGAGATATTATCACCCATCTTCTAATTTAAAACTGTATTGCTCTATGTTGTAACTGTTTGCTCTCGAATGTTAGTTAAAATCTGGTGAAGTGATTTGTAAAGAAATCATAGTGTCTCGATCAAATAATAAAGGGTAACTTATTTAAAACTTTTCTGTAATTAAAGAATTTAGATAATTTTAAGTTGTGATAAGTCTTGAAAAATGTTGGTCTTTATCTGGCAACTATCTTATAGCACAGGTAATAAATAATCGTATCAAAATAAATAGTGGTAACCCTTTTCATTAAGAGTTGCTTCAAAAAATGGAGTGTAATATCAACACTAATAAATATGCCCTAATATTAATCAACCAAGTGTGCTAATTGGCGGCTTTTTACATTTTTAGTTCATGATTTTTAAAACTAATTACGTTAAAAAGCATTTTACTTTACAGTTAATTAATTATCGAGTGAAAGTTTCTTTCGTCTTTTAAAGTTTTTTTTAAATGAATTATATGATATTGTAGGAATTTAAGAATTAAACTTATAATGGCATAATTCTGCAATAATTGATATTTTAACAATCTGGATACAATATGAGTACTAAGTTCTTCTGTTCAAAAAAGTTCTACTAGTATATCAGGTGTCGTGTAATCATTTTATACAAGCCACAGTTTAGAAGCATTGCAATAGTATTTTTAAATGCTTTGGTAATTAAGGTGGTAACTAAGCAGTTGAAATAATTGACTAGAAGAATTCTAAAAATATGACTAATCAACAGAAAACAACATAAATTGGAAAAATAAGTAATACATTCATTTAAAGTATGTTTTTACGCAAAATTAGAGTTAAATTAAAACTTATAACAAGAGTTTTTGGTTTATTATCTCTCTACTGTAAGAAACACTCGATGATAGTTTTAGGCGTTTCATTTTTTTCACCAGAAATCGGTTATGAACACAGCAAATACCAAAGTAAATATACACAAAATATAAACATCAAAAAATCAGAATTAGATTCTATATGAAATACACTGCATGTTTACCTCAAAAATAATTTTAAAAATAAGAAAGGTAAGAAATTACATTTAATAAGGGTGTATGTAAAGCTTATAGTGCCTATGATTTTGAACAAATCTGCGTCTTATTGAAATAAATTGCTTGGGTGTAATAATATCATGACAATTTTGTGAGTTTTATTAAGTGTAACATAATGTGATGATAATTATTTTGAACTGTTTATATATGTGCACTAGGGTGACCAGATTTTTTTTTAGAATCGGGTCTTTTTCTGGAATTAGTCATAAAACCGAGAAATTCATCATAATTTGTGAAAATCAAATGGTAAATAAAGTAAATCAGGAACATATTTATCACAGTTCAGAAGAGCAAAGGTAGTACCTATTTAAAACTGTGCGTAGTCACCAACAACTAAGAAATCTAATCTTAGAATATTGAAATAGATTTGAGAGAGCACATTAAAATGTAAATACTTGAACTACCTCTTAAACATTCAATTGTTTAAACCTGACCTTGACCACGTTTTGAATTAAAAACATGTTTTTCCACATGAGATAATTTATTATAATGTTAGTACTTAATTTCATAAGTGTTTAATGAATAAAGACAAAAATCCTGAAATCGCCGCTCAGAGCACATGGGCGAAATTCCGGGTTACAGAAAGTAAGTGGCGCAAAGGTGTTGCACCTAGTCTTGCATGTATTCTTTAGTGTTTAAGACAAAAACAGCGATGAAGTCATCTGTCAACCGAAGTTATACGTCATGTTGTCTGGAAATTCGAAAATTTTGACTCTAATTATCATCTGAATATGCATGTCGCTTTTCAAATACCGCCAATAATATGAGTTTAATAATCAAAACCTATTCTATAGGGTGTTCTGGAAGTAGGGACGAATATTAAAGTTCTATAGAACATACAAAATTATATAAAATTATATCCTCCATATGACCACCGAAGGCCGCGCGGCAAAAAGGAATGCGTTCATTGAAGTTCTTGATAACGCGTTCACAAAAATTTGGTGGGGTGCCGTTAATAACCCTTCAAATTGCATCCTTCAATTGGTGTATTGGTTTTGGTTTGTTCATGTACACTTTTGTTTTCAGAAGTCCCCACAAAAAAGTTACAAGGCCTAAGATCGCATGATTTGGCAGGCCATTCCTGATTGCCACGCAAAGGGAGAGTCAGCAGAGTAATCGTTTCTCGAGATGTGTGACACATCGCACCATCTAGTTGAAACGAAAACTCGCCATTTTCATCCACAACTGTAAAAACCAATAGAAAGCATGTTTCTGTAACTTTTGCCGTTCACAGTGGCTATTTATCACTTAGATACGTTGCTTAGTTGTCATTTGCTACATAGCAAAAATAAACATCAAACTACAATGGTCACCACACAAAAGCTATAAGGTTGTTAAACCATGAAACAAGCACGACTGCCAAACCTCATATGACAAAATGGCGCCAAATTCAAATTCGTCCTTACTTCCTGGACACCCTATATATAATATTTTTCAATGGAAAAGTAAGTTACGGCAACTAAGTAATGGGTTTTGGAAATGTCACAGATTTTTATCCGACGAAAAACCAGATTTTCAGGTTTTTATTCATACTTTTGATTTGACCGATCACTACACTTCAATCAAATGACCTGATATTTGGCATCAGAACTTCTTAAGGATCACTATGACTAATTTCAGACTTTATAAGTTTTTTCTTTCTATTTACAATTGATTTTTATGATTTATTATGTACAAAAACATACATACATATTATATTGGCAGAAAATATAGGCTCGCATGGAGCCCTATTTATAACTATGTTCCAGTGAGCAAAGAATGGATCGTTCGCGGGTTTTTCGGATACATCCTGAGCTAGGTTTTACTATTGTAGCTTCGAGAGTTCGTTACAATGTTATTTATTGTACATTTTTAATACATGTAAAGAAAACAACCATATTTTTTAAATACCCTAACAACATTTATAGCTGTTATATAGGAACCCTAAAATATTTATTTTTGTTGGAAAGTTTACATTTATATTTTCTCGTCTCTGTTAAGAGGGAAAGTAATTATCGGAAGTACAAACATATAGTGTAACGCCAGTTATACAAATCAATATGTGCCATTAATTAGTTTATCTCCAATCATTCAATAAACTAAAGAAAAGTGGCTTCACTCCATTAACACTATTATGTATAAAATTCCAGAGAATAAAAAAATAATAATAATGCAAATAAAAATCGATATAAAGGCGAAGTGGAATGTATAATCTAATCGGCATATTATTTGATAAATATGCATATTAGATTTTTAACTACTAAACATAATCAGTATCAAACACATATAATTCTATTTCATATTGACAAATGTACTTAAATACGACAATGAAATGCAAATCAATTGTATTACTAGTAAATAGGGGCTGTACTTCTCACAAATGTAACATAAATTCTGCACTTGATTTATTGTATCGAACGGACGTTCATCACTACTTCATTAAATACAATTATAACCTATAATTTTGAATTTGCCTATATATCATTATCAGATTACCACTTATGTAGAAATAAATAACTACTTATCCTCTATAGACTGAGGAAAGGATTTTAAGTGGAAAAGTTATCGACAGCATTTAATAAGTTTATGCCCCTCGACGTCCTGAAAGTAACAAAATAACCTAAATGATTTAATTATAAACTGATAAAGGTAATTAAAATAAACAAGAGGGCACTTAATAAATATTAACAAATGACTTTGTCTAAAGACTCCGATTTGGAGAACTGCGATCACTGAAGAATTTATTTAAAGTCGTTAAATTGAATTTAAAGCACAATGGTATATTATAAGATTAAATAAATTAAATATTCTTCACCAATGTAAATTCTATTTTTTATCTCATGCCGACCATTTTCAAAATGCAAAGAACTTCCAAAGAATTATTTTTTTTTTAGTGGGTTTTTATGTGTGCTGTTGATTTAGGTAGAATGATTTCAACATTATAGTATGTATGCCAGAATATATATGTATAATAATACGTTCAGAATTGGTATAAATCTTCTGGCTTAAATTTTTACAAGACTACTGCTAATATTTCGGTTGCTCTGAGAGACCCCATCATTTCTTAAAAGTATTTTTTACTTATTTATGTCTTTATTGCTGATGCATTTAATTTTTTTATTAAAAAAAATGCATTCTTTTACACGGACTAATCTTTTTATATATTTGACTGTAGTTTTTTGCAAGAATATTTTTTGAAAGTAGTAAATTTTTTTGAAATATAATATAAAATACACCATTACCTACAATTTCAAGTCTTCATATAACTAAATAAGAGTTTTACGAATTTTAAAGGAAAATGCATTTTAAGAATTTTAAGAACTTAGTTTCTTAATCCTCGAGAGTTAACTTTCTAGTATGGCTGATATTTTTAGTCCATATTGTACCAATTAACACTTTTGTACAGTTCTGTAGTCCTATATAGAGGATAGAAGAATTTTTTAAGCAATTTTTCAACTTAGTCTTGGAAGACCCCATGTGCAGGTATGTTACAAAATTGAAGTGGGGCAGCTAAGGGTTAATATTTATCGCAAATTAAATTATTTCTATCCTTAGAAGAAACTGTAGCTGATTTTCTACTTAAGAATTCTCTTATCGTGCAAGATTATGGCAGAAATTGTCTAAAATCTAATTACTACGACATCTGTCTAATACTTTGGAGAATAGGTAACAAGGTCATACTTTTTATGGCGATTTATTAGGCCTTCAATAGTATCGACATATCTTTTAACTGATAATGTTGTATGCAATTTAATTTCTTAGAAACAGTATTTGTTTTTCATTGAAAGGTAAAGGTCAATGTATTAAAGAGGTAAGGCTTATTTTAATGTTACATATCATATAATTTCTTATCTAAATTACAACTTTTTTTGTTTTGTTTTTATTACACAGGGAAAAACACCAAAGATAAATTAATAATGTCTTCTTTCGTTACAAGAAACTGTAATTTTGATTTTTTACTTGAAAACTCTCTTATCTTGATGAATTATATCAGATATTGCCTAAAATAAAATTTGTGTCAATATATATCACAATTTATAATTTTATTTCTACGATATTCAAGTGGTTCGAATAGAAGGTGAAATTTCGGATATCAACGAACTTCCTGCTGGTATTCCTCAGGGCTTAGTTATGTGTCTAATATTATTATGTATGTATTTATTTTGTTTACATGCCTTTTTAAAATATTGCAGTGACAACTTTTATATAAACGATATCCAGCTACTATATCCTCTTAAAATTAATTATATTCATCTAGTAGAAAATAATAAAAAAATGATTTAAATGAATTTTCAAATGTGATTCATAAAATTAATTGTAATAATCAAGAGTTTACAAAAAACCTTGGCTGTTGCAAACGTGGAAATAAATATATCAGATACACTTTAGGACATGGATGGTTATAATTTTTATGTTAGTGAATTAAAAGAAAATGCCAAAGAAAGGGAAGCGGATAGGGTAGCGATCGATAAAAGCAAAGTATGAATGCTGGCATATGCGGATGATGTATTATTAACGGCGAAAGATTTGGGAGGAATGAAAGATAGAAAAGACATATGGATTAAAGATAACTATATTTGAAATACAGGTTGGGTAGTTGAAATATGCAAAAAGGGTGAAAGGAAGGAAAAAGAAAATCGTGTAGTTTTGTGATAAAGAAATCGGGAAATCAATTTTTGAGTGGCATGTAAATTATAGGATGTGTGTGTAAGATCATTTTAATGTATGGAGTGAAAGTTTGGTGAATAAGAGTGCATGAGTGCATAGAGGGAGAACAGCAGCTTCTGAGGCACATGCGGGGGGGGTTATAGAGTCGACTTCAAAGTGTTTTTCTGAAACACTAGAATACATCATGTTTCAGGAAAAAATACATTGCAGTATGAAGCAATGAGGAAGATAGATCGTTATGAAATGAATTTGTGTTGATTAGATGAGGAAAGTAATAGGAGTATATAAAGCATACGTGGGTGCAGGGGAAACTTACTGAAGAAGAATATAGCCAAAGAGAATATTATGAAAAAGTGGGGTTATTGAAGAATGTACTTAATCGATTCTAGAGAAAGGAAAATAAGTGGAAACACATGAAACCCAGGAATGTATTAAAAAGAGTTGATACAATGACATGAGAGAAAAAAGGAAGGATGATGGTATTATTATTGTATTATTTATTTATATTTAAGATCTTATTGAGTAATAAATCAGCTGTTATGTTATTTAACCATTAAAAACTATTGTCGAAGATATGTGTATATTATATATTAAAATAATTCCAGGTATTCGATCCTATTATTGGATAGGTGCATAGGACTTATTAGAGATATTGATCATTGGTTTAAAACACCTACTCCTATTATTTATTTATTTATTCATTTACAGAAAATACCTTTTTACTAACAAATATTACAAAAAATAATTAAAATAAATTTAAACAAGTACAATATACGAAAAAATTAAATATATATGAAATATAAATTTAAACAATAATTATATATATATATATATATACAAAATTAAATTATTTGAAGTTTAAAACTAGATAAATTGGCACTGAACAGAATTGCTTAACTTAAACCCAAAAACATATAACTACAGCGTAAAATTGCTACTAAAGGGTTGTTAGACTGTAATTTGTTGTAGATGAATGAGTCATAAAAGTGAGTGACTGTCTTGTTCTTCTGTCGGATACAGGAACCACAAGAGATATTTTGGATACAAGTTCAGGACAGTTAATATTACCTTCAATTAATTTATGCAAAAAAACATAAATTCTCTTGGTGTTAAGTGGAGTTAAACTAATCGTAATCATAAAAGTATGTAAAACAAAATTATTCCTGTCAAACCCCATTCTGTATATTCATACCCGATTTGTTTTGTACTTTCTCAAGTTTATCACTATGAGAATTATATTGAGAGCTCCAAATAATAGATGCATATTCAAGAATTGGCATAAGCAATGAAAAATAAAGTAGTTTTAAAATAATTAATGAAAACTCTTCACCAATTTTTAGAATAAATCCTAAAACTTGCTAGCCCTGTTTGCAATACAAAAAATGGTGATGTGGCCATCATAGTACTTTTCCTATATTTTTCTCGAAAACTATGAGATTTACGCAAAAAGGCTATTCTTAATAATTTATTCATTTTTTAATTCTCTACAATTATTTGTTATATAAGTTTCATGTAACTCCAACAGTTAATTAACAATTGGCAAAAAATGTCTAAATTTTCATTTTTTATATTTTTTCTCAAAAGTTAAAAATTTTATGAAAAATACGTTTAAATAAAACTTGTTCAGTTTTTTATTCTCTTTAACTTTTGTTTGAATCGTTTTTTAAAATTTTTCATATTTAGAAAAATATCACCAAAAAACAAAAAAACGTCTCGAGTAAACATCAACTTCCGGTCTATGAATGTTTACCAAAAGCTTTTCAGTTCCAGTTTTTAATGATAAAACCTTAAGTTTAAAGTTTTATCTCAATCAGATTATTCGTTTTCGAGATACAGCCCCCACCGACAGACAGACAGACAGACAGACGGACAGACAGACACACACACAGACACAACAAATTTTTTTCCAGAAATTAGTGTAATGGGTTCAGGGGACCCCAAAACGGATATTTCCGCAAAAAAATTTTTCAAAAAAAAAATCACGATCACAATACTTTCCCTATATTTCATATAGGGAAAGTAAAAATATGTGCTCTAAAGTTAAGTTTTTAGTCAAGAGTTACACCAAGATTATTAATTTAATTAACGCGATCCAACTGAATTCCATTTAATGTGTAGTGACATTTATTAAAGATTTTTTTCTTGTTGAAAGTAATAACGTGGAACTTATTCAAATTTAAAGGTAGTTTTTTTCTGTCACACCAAAGCATTATATTTTAAAGTCATCTTGTACTAAATTACGATTAAACTTATGATTATTGCACGATATAACTTAATGTCGTCTTCAAACATGAGTACTCTACAAGATTTTATTGATTCTAATACATCATTGACAAAATTCAAGAAAATAATTGGTCCGCACTGAGTACCTTGAGGCACACAAGTATGGACCAAAAATTCATCAGATACAAAGTTTTTTACTCTAACTAACTGAACTCTGTTTCTTAAATATGTAACCACGGATTCCTCCATTTTTTTCATTCAACCTGTAAGCTGATAATTTAGCAATTAAAATAGAATTATTTCCCTTGTCGAATGCCTTTGAAAAATCGGTATATATTAAGTCAACTTGATTCTCCTTTTAAAAGACATGAACAAGGTAATACGTATATGCAAGTAAATTAGACACTGTCGACATGCCCTCGACAAAACCGTGTTTTTCATCCAACTAAATGTGCTTAAATTGTTTATAGTAAAGCATATCAAGGATTTAAACTAATGTTTTATATTGTAAGGTATTGCATTCGTTTTTTGATATTTTAATTATGCTTATTATATATACAAGGACTTGTTTCTTTATTTTATTTATTGATACTAATGAATGAAATGACAGTATCATATTTTTATATTATTATGAGGCTCATAATTGCAGAATTTACACAACTTAGTCTTTTTTAATTGTTATTTCTGTAGGAACTTCATCTACACTATCTAATACATTTAATTTGAACAAAAGTATTTTATTGTCATTATATCATTATTTAATAAAAAAATATTTCTGTTATTATCTTGATAAGTAATTTAAATGATGTATTCGAGTAAATTAAATTATATTGATAGATGGGTTCTTATAATACAATTAAATAAGTTAAGCTTAAAAATAAGATGAAGTAAACGTATTTAAAATAGCTTACAAAAATATGCTTCATCAAGAAAACTCAATAAATTCAATTAAATAATTTCTTTCATTATATTTTTTATACCGTAAAAATATACCAATAATATGCACATATTATTGCAACAAGGGATATTTTTAGCAATACAACTGCCAATTTTAAGCACCCTCTCTTTGATGCCGTTATTTTTACAAATCCTTTAATCATGCATAAAAAAGTTCTTCAGGCTTCACTAAATGTACCGAACACAACGATTGGTCCTGTTAAGGGTGTCTCCCTGTTATGACTAGGGCAATCAGATTCTGGCTGAATGGTCAACCAATACCAAGTTGCCATTCCTCTGTCACACCGTGTTTATACTCTGACAGATTATGATACGCTTTGGTGGCGCGCACACACACACACACATACACACACGCCGTCGGCTAATTTAGAGCCGCGCGTCGCGACGTCCGCACACGTTTCTCGTGGGCACTACGACAGTCCGTTTTATCTTGTTCTGTTGATGATGGTGGTGGTGTTTAAGTGAAACGGTTACATCGTGCAAACGGCCTGAAAGAATAATGCAAAACCGAGGCAGGAGGAATTTGCGGTGGCTTGGTTAACCACTTGTTGATCTGGCTTGTTCGTATTTCCGAGTTGTTTGTACACGAAGGTAGATATTGTGTTTGTTTCTCGTAAAAACATGAGGCCCATTCACTATAAGTGTTTCATAATAAATATTAAATTCATGTGAAAATTCTGTAAAATCACAAAAATATTAGTACAAATTATTAAATTTATACTCTGTCGCACGTTTCTAAGTCTTTATTTTAAAACGGTCTTAATTATATAAGATTTTGACCTTTGACATTAATTTTTGTAACGAATTGAAATCTAAACGTTTTATTCCGTAAAATTTTAAATTGGCTTAAAAAATACAAAATTCGTTTTTAATTATACAAATATAGAAACTTAAAAAGTTACGATGTAAAAAGATCAAATGTGATAAAGATAATGTAAAAATACAGAAATAAACAATAGAAAATTAATTGAAACCAAATAATTTATTTACTAACTCAGTTCGATATAACTAAAATATCAAAAATATATTTTTTTTTTCAAAAAAAACGTGTTTTAATTGATGTAAATGTTGGTGTCTCTTTAAACACTTGTGATTAAGAATGAAAATCAATAAAAATTTTAATTCCAATTAATTATTTAATCACAATTTAATTTAAAATTACAATGACAAAAAAATCTTATTTACCTCAATATGTTATTTTGTAATTTATATTATCCAGTAATTGGATACTTATCTGTTGGATAATATTATTATTTAATTTTAATTAAATTACTCTTATTTTAATAGGATGTTAATTTTTATCGAGTTAATACCATTATTATACCAAAATAAATGGTAGTAATTTCAGAGTTAAGTTAATTGTATTTAATATCAAGATTAATTTAACTTTCCTATAATTTCTAAATACTTTTTAAATTATAAGAAATCTTTTTCTTTTAATAGAAATCTAGGGACAGTAAAATGTGTTTCTAATTCAATACATAATTATTATGTTATAATGTTGATTGATGATTTACGTGAAGGCATATTAAATAAAATATTGTTAATATTATCTTCTTGAAATATATTTTTACTGCATATAAATAAAGATTAAACTTTTGAAAAGTATTTACTCGTGTATATAATACAAAATTGTTTTACAGAAAAAAAACTAATTACTATACATTTCTCCTGTGATAATTATAACAACTATGTTGTATGTATGATCCTTAATTAATTAATTAGTTTTATATTTTGACTTATTATTTGTCGCAAAATAAGAGTTTATCAAATCCACAATATGTAGTAGTATATAACTTTTTTACCAGATATTTGAAAAATAAGTCACAGACTATAAAGTTTTGCGCTACTTAAATAGATTTCCTTCGAAAACTAAATGAACCATTTAATTATTTTTTCTTTATTATTTTTCTCTTTTGATAAATATTGCTTTTAAAAATTATTTTATATAAGGAAACAAGTCTACACAAATGTAAATTATTTTCATTTATCAATTTTTTAACTAATATTAATTTAATGTATTATTTATTATTAATAATAAATTTACTTAATTTTACACATACTGTTAATATAAATGATAGATTCCTATTACTTTAGAAAATGTAATTCAATAATTTTTTTTGTAACGTAAATATTTTAGAACATTGTAAAAAAATATATTTTTGATATTTGAGTTCAGTCGAACTAAGTTATTACAAATATTATTTTGTCTCAATTAATTGTATTTTTTTCTGTGTTTTTTAATTATCTTAATCACTTGTTGTCTTTTGATATCATTATTGTATTCTTAAGTATTTATATTTAATTTATCATTATTAGAATATTTCGAGATAACAAATTTATTCTTCTTCTCCTCTTCTTTGCTTCTTCTGCATTGGCCATCGACCTATGACCTTTCAGCCCGTTAATTTATTATTTATTTATATATTCAATTATACAATTAAGAATGAATTATATATTGAATATTTAATTTTATATTTTTTGCAATAAACATATATTATTTCATAAAAAATATTTAATTTTATTAGCTTGCTCTTTCCTTTAAAAATGTGTTTCACAAATTTCACAAATAATAATAATAATATTTTTTTATAAAATTTAAAATGTTTAATATTTTACTCATAATATTTAACATATTCCCTGTTTAACTCTGCTTTGTTAATTTAGCGTAATTGTTTATTAAAGAATATTCGCTTTATAGGCAAGTTTCTTGCATGATAATTAAAAATATTTCCAAAAATTTATAACATTTGTTCTGGCCACAATATTTAAGGCTTGTGCACTAATATCAACATTCATTATCAAAAAAATATTGTTAAAAAAGATGTTTATTGAACACCCGTCAAAAATTCAAAGGGCTATTCCTTCGATTATTCTAAGAATGTTTTGTCCTTTGATGATTTTTATAAACCTGCTTTGTTTCGAAACTATAGGGCGAACCAAATTTTTGATAATAACATTGCTTTACCAAAAATGAATAATAAAATAAGATGATCTTAATCTTAATCTACAAAAACTGTAGAAAATATCTACCTATAGCTAGGATGCAATCATCTCCCATTAACAGATGAACTCTTTGAAAAACACCAGGGTCGTTTCTTATTGTGTTAGACCTAGCAAATTATCGATTTCACAAGTCTTCCATATTTCTCCTCGGGTAGTGTAAACTAACAATTTTACATAGTCCCATAAGTAATAATCCAGAGGGCATAAGTCCGGGGATCGAGCAGGGCATGAGTGAAGTCAATCTCGACTAATACAGCGATCTCCGTTAAAAAGTTCAAGAGGTGCTGGTGCACCATCATGCATAAGCCACATTACATCTTCCAGAAAATGAGGTAGCGTTTGTTCTAAAAAGTTACGATACACATCGCCAGTAAGTCTTCCTGATCCAATTAGTCAGTCATTCAGAATTATAACCCAAACATTGTAAACGATCTTCAAGTACCTCATTAGATTTTTTGCCAGTATGCATGGGTATTATGAAAATTGTTTATAGTATTTTTTTTGAACTCGCTTCATCGGTAAAAAGAATCAGCGCCAATAGTTGAAGAATGGTCCAAGTGTGTGCAAAAACCATTGACAGAATGCAATATCTGTAGGAAACTCAGCAGGAAGAAGTACATAAACGCGTTAAATATAACATGGGTAAAATAACTAATCTCTAGGAATTATCCAAACAAACTGATATTCAAAATATTTGAAATCTTCGAGTATGATCTTCATTTATCATTCCCAGCAAAATAATGTCACGTCTGCTCTTTTGACCATAATATTTAAGACTTATGCACAAATATCTACATTCATTATCGAGAAATATTTTTAAACAGAATGTTTATTGAACATCCGTCACAAGGATATTCCTTGGATTATTCTAAGAATGTTTGATGAATTTTATAAACCCGCTGTTTGATGCTGGATTAATTTCTGGTTGAGAAAAAACGAAGACAGAAAACTCGTTTACTAAATATTTACTGTATATTAAATGGATTACAATTTGCGAGTGTTGTTGAGTTGACGGTCGGTGTAAATGTTTGTCCTTTTTTTATCCTTCAGGATGTATTTTTACACCGCTTGAGGTGGAAGTGGGGGAAGCAGGGTGACAGGTAGCTAGCCTCCTCGTGGGAATGATCACCAGTTATTTTACGAGTAATACCATTACCAACTTTTTCCAAAATATTCGCAAGCTCGAACACCCGCTTTGTTTCGAAAGAAGAAATTTTTTCCTAATAACTTTGCATTACCAAAAATTAATAATAAAATAAAATAATCTAACAATTAAAATTTTTGCAATTTTCGAGTAGGATCTTCATCTTTCATGTCAAGCCCATTATTTTATTCTTCTACCGTCCCTACTGTCACTGGCTTTCCAGGTCCTTCACTTTGTTTCATTGTTTCTGTTACCTGAGGGCCTTCATGAATACATTGGGATTTTCTATCAGGAAGATTACGACTAGGAAATCGTTCAGCGTACAAACGTTTTGTAATGAATTTCCATTAGCAAGTCCATAAATAAATTGCATGCCATCTCAGCATTTGTATATCGATTCTTGATAAAAGGAATTCACCAACAAAATTTCAACTATTAAAGAAAGAAAATAAACGTCAAACACCTAAACATTACATTCTCCAAATGATCAATTCAAACTCTATTTCCTTTCAATGTCTGCATCTGCTTGCTGTTAGTAGATAAAAAGTGTATGTAATTACAATGTTGTTAAAAGATCAACAAGAACAACTCATTTAAAAAAATGTACTCGGTAAACAGAGTGTAAAAAAAAGCTATACTTTTATTCCGACTGCATTTATATTTTTAAAATATCAAACATGGTTTTGTCGAAAATTTTGTTCCCTCTTTATTTTCAAAACAAACCGGTCTTTTAAAAATCACCAAAGAACGAAATAAACGTAGAATAACCCATGGAATAACCTATTGAAGTTTTGCCGTATATTTAATAAACAGACTGTATATTAATACAGATGATTAAAAAAGAGTCAGACCTATTTCAGAGAATATATTTTCTTATATAGTTATTTTATTTAACACGCATTGTTTTCAAAATTTTTCAATCTAAAAACATGTTTCTATAGTAATGGTTATTATTAATTATAGGCTACATATTGTCGACCTGTTATTAAAATATTTATTTATTATTATTTATCTACCTTCCACCCCAGCAATGTTGAGTGTATTTGTGTATTTATGTTTATATAAATAAAGTTTTACTTCAATGGATCACTCTAGAGCATCTTTAATTTTATTCCAATGGCCAATTCTGGCCACCCATCATAAATTCATCAATTTTGATTATAATATTAATTTCTGACAATATTATTTTTAATGGCTCTTCAAAATTTTGACCATTTAAGATCTTTCAAGTATTAAACCATTCGATCTTTAGAAAACCTATATAGTACAGTTCTAAAACGAACATCTAAATTTAGTAAAAATCTAGATTTCTTCACTGATAATACTTTCTTTACATATTATTTGTTATTGACTTCTTAATAGCTATTCTTTATTATTATTTTTTATTAACTTAGTTCCCTCTGCTTATTATATGTTAATAAAAAATATATACAATAATTAAACGTGTACAAAAATTTAGGCAGCGAGAATCAGCAATCTTCCATTCAAACACATTATATATCGTTGTTAGTTTGATCAATTAGAAGGATTAAATTTTCAGTTATATATATTTTTTGTCTTCACAAATCTAATTGATGATAATATTAATAAATAAATACTACAATAAAAACCTTACTCTTATTGTAAGTATAAATCATCGATCACATAGCGTAAAATTTTACAGGACGATCAAGCAAATGCATTAAATAAAGAAAAACATTACACATTCATAAGGTCTGTAATATTTTTCTTTATTTAATGCATTTGATTCATCGTCTTCTAAAATTTTACTCTGTGCGATGAATTAAATTCACAATTATAATAAGGTTTTTATTATTAAATAAAATATTATTTAATATTATTATATCTCCACGTAACTCATCAAAAAACGTTAAGGATTTATTAGTATGCTTACCTGTAGTTCTAATATGTGGCAAACCTATCATGTTTTTCAAAGGTATAATCTTCTTTCTATACCTTTTGAAATAATTATCCGCAGATTACTATAAATAAAATTATGGTTTTACTCATTTTCATAATTTGCTCTATTTAGTCCGTATCGCAGGCAGACTGACAATTATTCGTGATAGACGTGACGGCGAGGAAATAAAAGAGATTAAACGTATCGCCTCAAACAAACATTTATTGAAAAATATGACGTATAGTGCCGAGGAAAAAATTATCGAAACTATCCAGACTTACGACACATAGAATTTATATTGATGGAATAGAAATGCTTAAACGTAAACAGTATTATTGTGAATTGGATTTAAAATCAAACTTTTAGTTTTAAATCAATATTTTATATTATATATTTCCTTGACTAGTTTAGACCCTTGTACATTATCAAAGAGTATGTGCAGAATTATTTACATAAACGGTATATTTACAAATAGGTTCAATTCGGAAAGGCCGCGAAAATTTAATGGGTAGAGTGTCTGATCACGTTATCTTTTCCAAGGAAGAATATGAATATGTGGATGTTAGTGTAGGCGTCATCCATTATAAATAAATAGATAGAAAAATTACAATAATTGAAGTGATTACATGCATGTATATGTACGAATTGTTTTTGTATTTGCAAATTTTTATTAAAATTATAATTGATGTGAATGAATGAAATTTACCTAAGTCAAAAAGGTCGCTCCAATTAAATATTCTTTAACACAACTTTCCGTAAAAATTGGTTCAAGTAATAATAACAAATTCCATAACTCCTCAAAATTATGTGTGACTTTTTTACATTTTATGGATTTTTCTAATCTTTAAATCTTCCAGTGATCTAAATCCCATCCCTTATTGCCCGAGTATAGTATTTGGAAATTATTGGCATTAAAAATTCACCCAGCGGAAGGAATCAACCAGATATAACATTAAGATGAATTAAATTTTCACTTAACACGAGGTGAAACATTTTTGTATTAATTAGAATTGTTACAGATATAACAGCTTAAATTGTGTATCCAAGAGACATAATTTTTACATAAATGTTAAGTTTTTAAATATATATAGTCAGTTAACACGATATCAATCAAATATTCAATAGCAATCAAATTTGAAATTATTATATGCACTAAAATATATTTTTTTAGTTTAGTAGCAATGAATTTTATCTTAAACCTAGTCAAGGCGTTTTTTTAACTCAGATAATACGGTTGTTATGTTAGAATAAATTGCATTTGAATACAAAATCTGTTCATAAAAGTTGATTTTAAAATTAATTGTAGTGTATTTGAAAATTAATTTACTATCAAATATTACGATTCTTTGTTAATATAGAAACATTAAAAGCATGTTTTTATATTGTAATGTAAAATTCTAATTTATACACAATTTTACAGTGTTCTAAAACAAATGATTATTCATTTTATTGTTTCTTGCGTATTTTTGCCAATTATTAGTGTTACTGTTGTATAATAACATACGATATATTTTAAATGCATTTGAAGAAATCCTAAATTTTTAGTAGTTTTCCACTCGTATATATAGTATATGTATCTACATTTAACTTACAATAAAAGGTTTCTTCCTGCAAAATAATTAATTCCGATCTTAATGGATGAATTTTCACTCATTCTTCTTAAAACACAAGCCTACCTAAACTTTAATTTTCCAATCTTAACCTTTTCTACAATTTTAAATGAACTTAGAACTAGTGACTTGATTTACATTTAAAACTATAAATGTTTTTATACTTTTTGAATTATCTTTATCTACGATCGTACAGAAAGTAGACGCTTTTTGTATCATTTTTCATTGTAAAAGTGGCTTTCTAAAGCGCTAGTGCTTTTTTACGTTTTTATTGCACGGTAATGTCAAACTGTTTTTATTGCACAGAAATGTCGAATTTGACAGATGAATATATTATAGCACAAATTTTCGACGAAAAACTTAATTTTTTATTAATTGATACAAATAACTAATAAACTATAAATAAAATATATATTACAAACCAAATGGCAGATTTAAGAACTCTGAAGATTTCATTTAATGCAAGTCGAAGCGAACATTTTTTCCATAAATAATAATGGCGGCCGACATTTGTGCAACTTGTTTACTGGTTGCTAAGTAACGCTTTTATTAGTGCACTACGGGTAAAATATGTTTTCAATAATTGAATTATTGAAATGACATTAAAATATTACTCATAAGAATATATTCTTTGAAATCCTTTACGATCGAAGATAAAATTTTGTAAGGCACACGTGTAAAAACTTTCTTTATTGCACTCCTGGCTTTAAAAAAACTCGCTCGTTCCTCGCTCGTGTTTTTTAAACGCCAGTTCGTGCAATAAAGCATCACATTTTACACTTGTACCTTAAATAACTATTAACCCAAAAAATCTGTCGGATTGTAACCATTAGTAAACGGTATTAGGTCATTAGACGTAGATGTGCAATCAAAATTTTAAGCTAAAATATTGGGATTTAGTTTTTGGTAAAATTTAGTTTATCAGAGGTATCTTTCTAGTAGTAGTAGTATTTTGGCTAACGACCACGTGGTTCTTCCGCCATATGTCATTTAAGTATTTGTGTTTGTGTGTAAATGAGATTCTTACTTTAGAGAATCGCACACACCACTCTAAAGCACCATTAATCTATCCCAATGGTTAATGGTACCGGTCACCCATTCAACTGTTGACGCTAACTAACGATGCTGCACTGTCGCTAATGCTAATTCGGCCGCAACCTAATGCAACACCACCGGCGTATATATCTTTCTAGTAGTAACATATATTTATTGACAGTTTTTGTACATGTATTGGAATAGTGAGTAATGAATGAGGTGTTAATGTATTAATTTATCAAAAGGCTATCGACCAGAGGTCTTTCTGCCTTGTGCTGTCCAGTCAAATGGCGTCAGTCGTTATTGCGTAAAAGGATGAAATGATGAAATTAAATCAAATAAGGTTGAATTGGGATTTTTCAATTTAGGGTTTATACTAGGGTTTCTAAGAAGACAATACTGGGATAATATATGAAAGTTGAAATAATTTTTGGAGAATTTTTCTGATAGGAATCGAAGGCGTTCTAGGATAGGGATAACTAAAGTGGTATCATAGAGGAGTTGATTAGATGGATTGTGTAGAGGATTAACAGGATATCGGAGTTTGGTTAGGGTACGGAGGGATTCTCGCTCGCTAACTTCAATATTATGGGAAGTTGAATTGCTGGGATTGGTATAGAGGGCACAACCATAGTCAAGTAGTGGGCGGCAAATCATTTTATAAATTCTAACAGCTGTGCTTGTATTAATCCCATTGTTTTTGTAGGTTAAGCTTCTAAAGCATTTTGCCCTAGAAGTTATTTTATTTTTTATTACAGCAGTGTGTTTTTTTAAATTGATTTTTTGATCTATGGTTATGCTCAGATATTTAACGGAAACTGAAGGAGGGATCATAGTTTGGGAAATAAAGACCTTATGGGGTGAACTATTGGTGCGATGATAAGGAATTAGGAGTTGTGATTTGTGGGGATTGATTCTAATGCGCCATTGTGCAAACCATCGTTGAAGGGAGTCAATAAGCTCTTGAAGGAATTGAAGGGTTTTTGGTAGTGTGGGAGTATGTGTGATCAAAGCCGTATCATCTGCAAATTTCAGGAGATATTTGGATGGGTTAAAGTAGAAAGGATCGGGGTTGTAGACATCCACGCAAAAAAATGTTATATAACAGGTGAGAGAGGAGAGTCTTGAGGGAGTCCTTGTTCGGGGGTAAAGGAAGAAGAAAATAAATTGTGGATTTTGACTTTTTGGGATCTATTGGAGAGGAATTGTTTGATGATGAAAATAATGTGGGGAGGGATATTTAGGAGGTGGCACTTGTATAATAAGCCTTGATGCCAGACAGAGCCAAACGCTTTCTGGACATCCAAAAATAAAGCTGCAGAAGCTCTACCTTCCAGGTGGGACGTTTGGATATTTGAGGCAAGGATAGTAAGTGGAAGGGAAGTTGATCGACGAGGAAGAAAACCAAATTGGTATTTGGGGATGTGATTGGAAATTAAAGAGAGGATTTTGTTTTTGAGGAGGGATTCATAGATTTTTCCAATAAAGGGTAGGAGTGTGATGGGTCGATAGCTGGATAATAAAGAAGAGGGTTGGTCGCGTTTAGGGATACAAATTACAACACCTATTTTCCACACTTCTGGGAAGTATTGTTTTTTATAAAGGAAGTTGATATTATTAAGGATGTGGTCGTGTATGTGGAGTGATTTTAGGATGTGTCTATGTATATTGTCATGTCCAGTCACTGTGTTTTTCCCTTTCTTTAAAACGTCGTTTGTAAAAATGTCCGTTGGTTCTGAACGGTCATTTTTTTCAAAATATTTATTGTACCAGTCATTTACTTGGAAATTTGTCCTGTCAAAGTTTGGGTCTTGTGTCATTAAATAAGTAGTGTTAAAATTGGCCGCAAATTTTTTGAAACCTTACATTACGTCAGTGTTTTATTAAGGGATAAAATATTAATTAAAAGTTTAGGACGATGGTTTGAACAAGAAATTAAAAAAGCCTAAATAATTATTTTTAAAGAAGAAAATAGCTACTTACACCTAAAAATTATTAGAAATCTTATTTGATTCAAAGCATTGCTTTAAATTTTATGCCCAAGCAATAAAAAACAAAATTTGATATCACTGAGTTAAAAACAAAAAGGAATATCAACAAAAACTTCAACACACATGTACAAATCGATATATCAGTTCTTACTAGATTTTGGTGCAATTCCTTTTATCTAAATGAGATCACTTCCAAGTTGCCGTAATATCTGTCCTAAAAACCATAAACAAATTCAATCCATTTCACAGCCCATAACTTTTATGCGAAATCGCCCAAATTTTACACATTTCCCGAAGGATTGTAAACTTAAGCATTAAATTAGAAAACAATCCTTACAGTCCACTCCTTTTCGCCAAATTGTTAATTGACCGAAACCCAAATATCCTATTTAAAAATTCTCCCAATTAATGAAATAATTTGGCAAATCAGTAAAACAGCTTAGCTAGATAGCAAATATACATTTTATTTAGATCCATCATTAAAGACGAGGCAGATGATTTGTGATCTAAATCAATATTTTATATTTGTGTTTGTGTAAAAAACGCGTTTCGTAACAATATATTTGATGAGTTTTAGATGAATTTTTTTAAATTATGACTTTAATTTATAACTTTTACACGTTGTTAATGACTAGCTCATAGTCTAAACTATAGTCACCATAAAATATAGTGGTAGTAACAAAAAGTCACTGTATTTTCAATCCCAACTTAATCAAAATGTACCAAAAAGTAAACTCCTCTACCGTGAAGAATTAAATATCTATTCTATCTATCAAACTCAGGTTTATTCTACCAGATTAAGTAGATATCCTTTTCAAATATAATCAGTTTATAATCGCCTAAGTAGTGTCTACACTATAGTTTATTTTGTATCTGGTATTAGGTTTCGTATTGTTTTTAAAATTTCTTTTACCGTAACTTAATATTTTGTTTAGCTATTAATTTTTCGTACATTACTTTCTATAGCTTAAATGCCCTGTTTAAATTAAGCCTTGAAGGCATTTCTGTTATTATTTTTGGCCGTCTATTTGAAACTCTTCATACGTGAGCTGCTACAATACGTAACACTTTAGGTATTTGATAGCTATCATTTCATAATTTTATCGATTGTGGTTTTGTTGTTTATACTATTTATTTAAATTATATTAATATATTTCTCGAAATTCCAGTGGAATAGTAATCAAATCCTGAATATATACAATCAGAGCTATACTGTAGCAAATCGGCTGATATTATATTGTCTGCATTAGTTGTTTACTTTTTGTATGTTCAATCTTTGATAGACTCTGTGTAACAATTTATTCTTAGACCGTTTTCTAGAGCATATTCAGATTTCAAAATTATCTATCTTTATTGCCGATGTTTTAGCTCTTAATAAGTTTTACAATTGCTAAAATGATATTCCGTTCAATTTGCTAATTAATTGCGCACATGAATGTTGTTGTCGTATTAAGATGTTGTGTGAATATTTTCTAATTTTCGATGCTTACTAATGCACATCCTTAGAGTTAGGTCAGATTAGGTTATATCAAATATACATCAAAGCTTTTGGATCTGCAAATCTACTACCTCTAACTAAGCTCCATAATTTTATACAGCACTTGACAAATACTTTGCATATGCAAAAACATATTGATGTAATCTAAACCCACTTTTAAAAGGTATTTGGTAGTAATTAGAAAAAATACGAAAATATTTTGTAAATCTACAACAAATGTTTTTGTGTTTTTTTTTCTAATTATTTAATTTTCTACAACGTAAAGAACTTTATTACATTTTTAGTATTTGATAGATTAAATCGCATTTTACTTTATATCTCAAACTTACTGATGTTAAATGATAATACTATCTTTTTTGGTTTAGTTATATCCTAAGGAATCGAACTCCTCAGGTAAAAAATATTACTTTAACCTCCCCAATATGAGTCATATTAGGTGGCATAAATTGGGTCAGGTTTAATTTCCTTAAATACGAAAGAGTGCCATTGTCTATAACACAATCGAAAACCTGATTAGACTTTTATTTATCAAAGCCTTAGTTTTTAGAAAAACATAATTTCTTATGAAAAATAAAAGTTTTTTGCAACAATTTTGAAAGAAAACAAATATGTATGAAAAGATTAAACATTTTATATTGTTAACATGTTTACAAGTGCATATTGCGAGAATTAAGAAATTGTAGAAAAAATCTTATGAGCTCTATAGTCTCCAAAATGTATAAAGTTTTTATAGTATATTTATATTTCAATTAACTTTTTTAACAATTAGTACAAAATTTTAATTTTTAGCTAAATCGCTTACATAAATTAATAACTAAAAATAAATGCTTCAAATATGTTAAAATCTATGTGTTTATAAATGTTTGTATTTTTTATTTATAATTTATTATGTAATGCATTTAATATTCAATATAGACAATTTTGAACAAATTGAAATACATGAAATCATTAATTTGAACGAAGCTAGATTTTTGTATGCTAGAAAATTAATTAATTACATCAAATTTGTCAATTACTAATCGTTATTACTCAGTGCATTAATACCCAGTAATCCATTGTTGATACAGCTCGTGATATCTAATCAGTAAAAAGAACAATTGGCGTGGTGAATCACGCAACATTATCCGGCGATAAAACTGACCTGTTTAATTCGTTTGTTAGTCATGTAAATTACGCGCTTAACACTACAAAAGCCATCGCGAATAACCTGTTATAATCGCATTATCAGCGCTCCAAAGATCGTTATCAGTGTATGTGTTGTTATTAGATTAGGGCGTGAAGTTCCTGGAAAATTTTCGTATTTTGCGATACGGGTGGAAATTATTGTTTGAAGAGGGAATCCTGCAGCTGTTGGTATTGACCTAAATCTAAGGTCTTAGTCTGGGGGCCGACAGTGGTGACATTGGAACGTACCACCATGTCTTTCAAATTCCTCCTCCTGTTTTGCATTTTTTGTCAGTTAAGGCGTGCCAGCGCGAGTGCGACCGCAATTTCTCGCATTTTTTAGGTGTTATCAACGGAAGGAAGTAACCTCATTTATAGTGGTTTATCGCGTCGCGACGGAATAGCCTGTTGTTTTTTTATTACTTGTTGGACGATGGTGATCAGTTCATGAATACGGTTTAAGGTGTAATGTCGAGTAATTTAGATGCGGACGGACATACCACCGAGTGGGCATTGTTGTTTCCATTAAAAGCAGGAATGTTCGCCATGAAATCTTCAACTGTGTCTCAGTCCGCGGAGCGGATCAAGAAGAAGCCCTCAGGCAAAGACATTACCGAGTGCAATAGATTACGCATGCGGAGAGGCTCGAGTATGTCTGAATTGGACAAGTTAACAGCAGGACCATTGCCTGATCTCATCAGGTCGACAACAGCCAACAATCAGTTATCTTTAAGTCCAGCGTCTTTGCCTCACAGCCCGTACCTCTCTAGATCTATAAATAATACGCATATAACTAGAGGTAGCATCGGTGATCTTATGAACCAGAAGAAATACGGTTCTAGCCAATGGAGTGTACGCAGTGAAACATTAATTGCAAGAACCGTACCGTTGTCAACAGTAACCCCAAGACAGTCGCCTCCAGGTCCGTGCCCAGAACCATCACTCTCCATAGAAGAACCGGATGTTGTTGGCCCATTAACGGTAGCCCAGCGCACGCAAAGACTTTCCAAATTGATAAAGCAACAGCGTGCGTCCATCATCAGAAAAAATATGGCGGTATGTATACATTTCAAATTACTATTCGCGATAGGGGAACGGCCTTCGGTGCAGTTTTATCCTAAATTTGGCGGACGGTTTTATCTAACTAGGGTATTTGCATAAATTACACGTCGGTTTAATTCAAGAACACTATCGAAATAAATATACGTAAAGCATAAATGTTAGTATTTGTCAATACTAAAAATAACTATTTATATAAAAAACTATATCTTTACAAAGTAATATTACAATTTATACCTTAACAAATAATAAACTTATGTAAACATCTACAGTTTAAAGCATGTAACTTTTAATTGAATAATAATATATAAATGATTATGAATAAATTAAAAGCACGGATAATCAATCGTTATTATATATAAA
This sequence comes from Ontholestes murinus, assembly GCA_963969525.1. Lineage (NCBI taxonomy): Eukaryota > Metazoa > Arthropoda > Insecta > Coleoptera > Staphylinidae > Ontholestes > Ontholestes murinus. The sequence goes on along the minus strand of OZ018392.1, from coordinate 21,378,333 downwards.
AATTAAATTAAAATTTATAAATAAAAATTGTTTTCCACTAATACTAAATAATTTTTAGGCCATTGAAACTTTTATGTTTTCAATATAAAATGTGATAAACATATTAAAATATATTAAGCAGGATACAGGGTGACTGATGAAAAACCTTTGGTGCTGTATCTCGCTTAATTTTATCCGATTTTAATAAATAAAACATCAAATTAAACCATTTTTAAAAGACTTTAATAGGATCTGAACTGTTATTTTTTCTCGCACCCAGTTTTTGACAAAATACGATCAACATTTTTTTAAAATTGCACTGTATATATATTTTTATTGATTCGCAAGGAGATTTTTTTCTGAATATAAAATTGTAGACAAATTTATCCATACATCAAACTTAAGTCGAGAAATTGAGGATTAAAAAAATAAATAAAAAGTCAAGTATCCATTGTAAACAATATACAGACCCTATTTTAAATGTCAAAAGTGGCAGTGACAGCCATTGATACAATACTGCAACGATTTTTAATTATTTCATAATTAAAATGTTGCAATATTTCAAACACTGTACTAGAATTTTTTGCTTCTACAGAAAACTTGCAACATTTTTATTATGAAAAAAATCTCCTTGCGGATCAGTACAATATATATATACAGTGCAATTTGAAAAAAAAGTTGATCGTCTTTTGTCAAAAACTGGATGCAAGAAAAAATAACAGTACAGTTCATATTAAAGTCTTTTAAAAATCATTTAATTTGATGTGTTATTTATTCAAATCGGATCAAAAATAAGCGAGATACAGCACCAAAGGTTTTTCGTCAGTCACCCTGTAGATAAGTTGTGTTGAATCGTTATATTTTGACCCCAGGAATCTATTGTCTAGCCATTTCCCCACATTAACGGGACACCCTGTATATGATAAATATATATTGTCAATTATATTGTCAGTAATAACATGTTTATGAAATATTAAAATAAATATGTATATTTATTACTTTGATATGCTATTCAGATAAATATAATTATGTTTTTGGATGGAATCATTTGGCTGGTATTTTCTAATTAACTGTAAATGCACGTAGCAACGGCTTACGTATTCATTTCCTATAAATAGGAAGGCGTGCTTGCTCAATTATATATAATTAATAATCAATCCATCCCACAAATATCTTAATTTACCTGTCTTTCTCGTTACCTTTAAAATAATTAATTTTTACACCTCTTGATTGAGATTTCATTTAAAAAACGTCAAAAAAACATTCCATTATAGAAATTGTGACCAATTGTTATGAAATAATTTAATTTTTATGTTAATATTGTTATAAAAATATAATAATAATTCTTATTTTATTTGAGTTGTTTACTCTTTTCTTAGTAAAACTTTGTAAGAATTGAACGTCGGTCTTTGACATACCCATATATTCACCTAAAAATAAATTGAATTTCTTGAATTGCTCTTTTGTCTGTTGTTTTTTGTGCCATAAATAATTAAATATATTTGAATACATGACCAATGCAATAAAATCATACTGAATCCAATATGATTAGTTTTGGAGAATATTTTGGCTTATAAGCTTAAAGTTATTTAAGATGGAATTATATTATAACCTACAGCACATGAATTAATTAAAATAGAAATTTTATTGAAAATATGTGAAATATTAATGGTAAATCTATTAAAATCAAGAGTATTCTCAGGGTGGTTCTCATTTTAGAAATTACCAAAACTATCATCATACACCTACGCGAAATAATTATTAAAGAGATTGTCAGAATTTCACCATTATAACTTAAATTATCATAGAGGTACATGGTTTTTGTAAAATGCATCACTTTTCGTCGAATCATTAACAAAATTCCAAAATGCATTAGAGTTATATTTAAATATACTTTCTACGTTAATAATATTCTTACGGTAGAGGATATAACTGAGTAAACGACATTAAAAACTTGATTGAATTTTGATATTTATTACAATAAACTGCTAGCTTTTTATTGTACGTGCCTTTTTAATTCATATTAATAAAATAAGTTCAGCATCGAACCATTTAGGATACCTTGTTAAATTCATATATTTAATTAATACAAAATTTTATACAATAATGTTTAATGTTTATTAGCTTTATTCAATGTGCTGGAAAAAATGGTCTAAATATTTATATACATACATAACTTCAAATTTATTTTAATCGCACATGAAATGGACTGAATTCACCTATGATGATCTTCCACTCTTGCCCAGAGTCTTCTGCATTAATCCATGATAAACACGATGCTGATTTTATTTGATTTTTCTGCCATACTGACCGTTAATAAGCAAATATATATAGTAAAGTTGATCACGCAAGACATTGACATCATTAATAACACAAGATTACAAATTTGGGTCAACTTTTGGACCTGAGCAGAAGAGAACGATTCTTAACGTTATTTGATGCCCTGAACTCAGATCTTCAATCCTTGTGTCAAGATTGGTTCTAGTTTTCGAATTCGCGCATCGTGGCCGTCAGATGACCACGTTGCATTAAACATCATTTGGAACTTGTTTTGTACAGTGATTTTGCTTCGGAAGTGTGAAAATGCAGAGGCAAGGTTGCAAGTCGATTTAAAGTGTTTTTGTTACGTTATGGATATTATGGACATTATATGCTCGGAAAACGTAAAAAAAAATCAGGACAATGCACTCAAACATGCGTATTTGCAGTACTTTTGTTTTGCTGTAGTAAACACTGACAAGCCATGGGTACCGAAATTGTTTTGTAACGTATGCAGAACAAAGCTGTACAAGTGGCCACTTGGTGAAAATGTATACTTTTTATATTCTGTACCAACGTTATGAAGAGAACAGAAAAAATTATGAAGATGATTGCTACTTTTGCTCGATGAATATAAATATCCTGACGTATCATCAGTGTCAAAGCCAGTTCCACGTACGGGTAGTGATCCATTGCTAACTGATCCAGGTATAAGTGCAAAAAATTCCCTATGAACTTTGTCTTCATCACTGGCGAGCAATGAAAAGACCGACTTTCCAGTACTTAATCAAGTTATTTCCACAACTGTCATACGCAAAAATCAAAGAAGGAATATTTGTCGGACCTGATATTCGAAAACTAATGGCTGATGCAAAGATGAAGCAGCAACATGGGCATTGTTTTAAAGTGTTGTTCACAACTTTCTCCGTAACGACAAATTACCGCGTTATAAGCAAGTAATCGAAATTTTTTTATTGCAAAATTACCACAACATTGGAGCTCGAATGTCTCTCAAGATACATTTTCTGCATTCACATCTTGTTTTTTTTTTCACAAAACTTGGGCGATACGAGCGACGAGCGACGAGCAAGGAGAGCGTCTACGCCAATATATAGCGAAAATCGAAAGGCGATACCAAATATTTTGGGATGAAAGCATGATGAGAGACTAATGTTGGACCCTAATGCGTGAAACAGATCCCAAGCAGTATAAAAAAACTCAGTTCAAGCTCTGTTCATTTCTGATTTAAACTTTTTAATTCAATAAATGTCCGTAAATGGTCAAAATAGTTAAGCAATGAATTTATTGATAATTTGGAAAATTAGAACCAATTTTAAAAAACGGGTTTTTGATTTGTATTTAGTCCACCAATTAACCTTATAAATGGTTTTTGGTTGCTCAGGTCCAAAACCGTGTATACTTGTGAAATTATATAATCAGCCCACATCATATTTGGCAGATAATTGTTGTCAGCAGATATACAATCTAATGTAGTAATAGAAAATGGCATTTTATCTACTAGTAAGACGTTGCTAAAACAAATCTTATAAGGGTTACGATGATGCCAAAAAAATCATCTGTTTGCGAAACTGTTACATTCCCAATATTCGTAAAAACTAAATACAAATAAGTTCTTCTGTTGTTTGGAATGCAGTTTATTTGCTTTAAATTGTTCAAAGATATAAAATCAGCTAAAATATTAGCATTTGCACAGTAATTATTATTTTTTAATGATACACTCTCATTACTAATATTTAAAATTGCTGAGGGTAGGTTGTAGTCACCTAAATTTACCAAGTTATGCTTTTCAGAATGATCAGTATCGAATTTGCCGTTACAGTGCATTTTTTAACCATTTATGTTAGAATTAGGTGGAATATAGTCTACAGAAACTATATAATTTTCATTATTTATACTGATTTTAATAAACAATACTTCACTATTGGAATTAATTATTTCTAAAAAACTAACAAAATCGCATTTAAAAGCTATCGTTGCTATTTAGTGATCTGTTTTTTCTGTATAATGTGTATCCAGAAATACCCAGCTCACTATCAGAAATAAAATCATCTAGCCACGTTTCTATAATAATAATCATATCCAAGTAATGTATATTGGAATATAATTTTAAATTTTTAAATTTTGATATAATTTCTTAAGAATTAAAATAGAAAAGACTTAGTTGGGTCACTTGTACGTAGAGAGTGTATTTCTAGCCATTATTCTTACCCTTAATATTTATAGCATCGAAAAAAAAATTAAATATGTATACGAATCTTGAAAAATGTGATTACTTGGCGTTAAGAGTATTTTGCTTTTTTACTTATTTTGACTTTTTGTGCTAATTTTCATTTAAAATTTTAAACTATTAATAAATATTTAACAAACATTTTTACACTGATTCTAAATTAATGTGCTAATATAGAGAATTTTCATAAAAATTTGTTGCCCATCATTTATAGATTATATTTTTATGACATATTTTCTTCGTGTCTTTTGACAATATAATTGTTTAAAATTTGTAGCTGTTTATAATATAATATATCGTTTTCATTAATTTTCATATTGAAAGTTCAAAGCTGAATTAAAAAACAGTAGATCATTTCTCAATCTTTAGCATCATCTCCAACAAACGATGGACAATTTAAGTTTAAGAAAATTACAAAATAATGCATTCAAATCTTTCTTTGAAAAATATTGTAAAATGCACATACAAAAAATTAAAGTTTTTTGAACAATAATTATATGTGTTTTGGTATGAATAAAATAACATACGTTTATTTAATTTAATAATAGGAAATTTACATATTTACCAACCAACAATATTTTGATATATTCAAAAGAACTGAAGAAAACTGATAATTACACTATAGTAAAATTCATAAATGATGGATTAACTTCCTTATTTTTGCCGTAGGCAATACCAAGTTACAAAATTTTACTAATAATGCATTTTATACATTGTACAAGTTTACCACATGGATTGAAACGAATTGTTCTAACTATAAGAATGAAATTTCCATTGGAAGATTTAATTAAAAATGGAAAAATAGTTCTTATACTCCTCTGTGAGTACAATTATTCAAGGAGAGATTACCTTATATCTCACTGCCCCATGAATCAGTGCTAACAAGATGGGGAACTTGGCTAGATGTTGCGATGTACTATGCGAACAATTTTGAAGGATTTAATAAGGTTATATACGACTTTCCCGAGACAACAAGTAAATCAGTTAATGACTGTCAATCAGTTCTTAAGAAACAAGAGCTTCAAAACAATTTACTTACATTAAATCCCGTATAAATTTTATGAGCTATACAATAAAATCTTATAAAAGCATATTCAATTTAGATAATACCTCTTGGCATTGGCCAAGAAATCAAAATAATATCGGAAGAAATATTCGATAAGAATGAAGGATTTTTAATAATAAGTAAAATAAACTGACAATGTTCCCAATTTTCAAATTATCCAGCTATAATTTAAAATGAAGAGAAACTTATTCACTTTCAAAAGTTTATTAAGCGACAGAAGTAATAATTTTACAATTGAACACCTAGAACAACATTTAGTGACTGTTTTCATGAATAGATTTTAGTTATTTTGAAATATATACAAAATTGCACTTTAATATTTAAATACTCTTACATAATATTATATATTGCGTAAAGAAAGTATATTTATTTTAGTTTAAGCAGAATTTCTATAAAAATAAACGTGTTACATATTAAGAAAATATAGTTTTCTTAAGTGCTTTTTTCCTGTTTTTATGCTCTTTTGGCTGTTTGAATGCTTTTTTTCTTTAAATTTGGTGCATTTTAAGTGTTTTTTTTTCACATTTTTAAAGCTTTTTATCCGCTCTACTTATATGTATTGATGGCACAAACGATGAAAAAACATTAACAAATCTAATAGTAAGCTCTTCTCCATCACCTCCATAATGGACAATTCTTCAATTGGGCTCTTTCAGATGTTTACTAAGCTGACTGTTTTTTAGTAACCTGGCAAGCTAACTTAGAATTGCTATATCTATACCTTTTATGAATTTCCACTTTCTGTACTTTCTATTTTACCCCACTATTATAACTCCATGCTATAGTCATCTATTAACGAAATTTCCCAAAACACTACTTTTTTAAACATTCTCTTTCGCTCTATTTTTCACTTAGATTCCCGTACATATATGCATGCTTTCATTATTCAACACCAAGGTTGCTTTGAAGAAACTTAGAATAAACGCATAGAGGGGTCTTCAATTATTATGAAAAAAATGATCAACGCTATTTGAACCATATGTGAAGAAATTGTTGTGGGATAATTTTTTGCCAATCAAAAATAATTTGGTACTGAAAGGGTTAATTTTATTGCAAACTTACTTTATTGGTTTACTAAAACACTAAGTATCCTAGAGTCGACTTTTTAATCGCTAGCGTATGCTTCAGAAACCACAATTGCTGGCTTTCTATGCAATCCTACACTTTTATACATTCAAATCATTTTTCTTACACTTCTCTTTCACAATATTCTACGCTTTCCTGTCCTTTTCTTCAAACGTTTTACATCTTCCACATACCCATCTAATCCTTTTACTATTTTGCCCCTTACTTTATTTTTAAACCTTATACAATCAATATTCATAAATTTATACACAGTTCTCTTTTATCTTCATATTTTTTAATTATCTTCAACATATATTTATATCTTCTCAATCTCGCTTCCATAATACCATATCATCCGCCAACACTAATACTTTGTTTTTTTCAATCTCTACCCTACTCACATACCCGTTCTTCTACTTCACTAATGTATACATTTTCGCAACAACGCACGATTCTTTATACACTCTTATTATCCAAACTACCATGCTAGCACTCGCCCTTTTTCCTTTTCAGGTAATCTGACAAACTCTTCCTAGGCATTGTATAATACGCTGCTTCCAAGTTTAAGAACACTGCATGCACATACCCTCCCTCTTCCGTCACTTTAATATCTTAAAGATTTGGTTACAAATCACTATATTTAAAGTCCTTCTCCGTTGTTGTTGACAATCTTATATCCGATACTCATAACAGTTATTTACCTGTACATGTCTACATCAGCAACATCATATCAACTGTGTACCAGGCACATAATCCCCACTTTTCATGAGGCCGGTATTTTAGTTTCTCCTATCTACAATTAATTTAGCAGCTGCCTAAATCTGTTCTTCCCTATCTTTTATCGTCTTTCAGTTTTCATCTTTTAGTTCGCCCATATCTGTTGCTTTTCTTCATTTTATTTCACCGTAAAATCTTCAATCACTTTCCTTAAAGCGTCGACTGCTATTCCAATGTTTTCTCTACATTTTTTGTCCATTCTCATAATGACATTGCAATTCGTCCCTTTCTTTCCGTTTTTTAGAATATTTCACATTTCTACTTCACATGGGTATGCATACATTCTCTCAATGTTGACATTGTTCATAGAACGAAATACCTTTAGTTTGCTTCTGCATCCGACTATGATATCCTCTAGCTCTTCCATTTTATAATATAATCAAAGTAACAGAACGCCATGAGTTAAATGCGAATAGCATATTGAAAAATAAACCTCCGTTGAAACAGAATTTGTAAGATTTCAAGGATGAAAAAATTTCACGCAAATTTTTCATTCTACTTTCCTCTTTTAATAGATTCTGTATATTAGTCAGACAACTGAAAAGTATCCTTAAATAATTTTACCTCTATTTTATCGTCACCAAAAATAGCTTTTACAGATCTCTACTTAGTAGATAAATTACGTATGTATATCGTTTGTATAACTTTTCGTCTTCTTTCACTTTAGACGTAGTATTAGAAATGTTTAGCTCTGACGAGTTATAACTAATATTTTACAAATTAATATTTTATACAAAAGGACCACAAATGAAAAGAAAATATTATAATTGTAATTATTGTTGCATCCTATAAACCTCTTATTACAATGCTCCAAAGCATAAAAACAAGGGAATTTGTAATACAAAGAAATTAATAAATACATTTAATTTAAAAAATACGAAAACATACATACAACATTGTAGATTCACAAAATGTTTTCGTATTTTTTAAATTATTAGTTATTTTTTTACAGCGAACTAAAGGATTTTAAATACATTTAGTTAAACTATAGCTTAAATAAAATATTGATATAAATTTAACTTACTATAAAAGAATGCTATAATTTATAAATGCAGATAACATGCGGTAACGGCCCGTAGAATTCAATTTTCGTAATAATATTTTGTATAATTCATGAATATCTCAATGCTTAATTTATATTTCAGTTAATTTCCATTTAACATATAAGGTAAAAATATGTACACAAAGCAGGATTTGAACTTGTTACTTGCTAGCCCAGCACTCTACCACCTGTTCCGTTTAGGTATAGTAGGTTTTCATCTAGAACTCATAATTTATGTATTAATAAAGACAAATTTGTCTATATATTTTTGCTTTTTATAAGCACAATGCAATCAAACATCCATTTTCGGGTAGTTATCATATCCACAAACACTGATTCTAATTTGTCGTATCCTATTGACCTCTTTGACTTTAACTTTATATGATTCAAATCAAAATTAGGTGAAATAAATTCTGTAAATATAGTAGGGAATTTTAGAGAACTTAATTATTTTTGTTTTCGCTATTATGTATTACTTGCATTAATTATGATATATTGATTTAAGCTTCAGTAATTAAGATATTAATAACTTATTTCTTAATTAAAATGCAACCTATCAAAATTTTCTGTACATTTTTTCTTTAAATGAAAAGATCTGACACTTCATCATTGTACTAATAAATAAGTAACATACATGTTGACAAAATAATCTATATTTGCACGTGTACTCATTGTATATGAATTTTCAGTAAGTTAATGTGATTAAAACAAGTTTATAAATAAACTTAAAACTTTCATATAAATTGGGTGGGATTAATGATTTTGAACCAGCATAACTAAGTGTAACAAACTATATCACATAAGTTATTCTCGCATAAACATGATGAAATCTGTGTGAGTTCTTTCGTAAAGTTTCACACATTTGAACGCAGATGTCGCCGGGCAACAATTGCGTCTGGTGGCGCCTCCGCTGTGAATTTCCCGAACTTCTTGCCGACGCTTGGATAGGCGGCGTCGTGGCGCCGCCACCGACGACGCGCCTGTCTCTTCCTCTGTTTCGGGTTTTATTCATGAACCGATGCTTATAACTATTCGGGTCACGTACGTTGCCATTGTATAATGAAAACATCGTTCCCATCTATGCATAAAAAATAATCGCGAAAATGTCATTCCGGAATCCTGAATAATACAAAAAACGTGGAAACCTATACAAAAATGCGGCACATTGTAAACATCAAACCCACACAGCCGAAAAAAAAAGGAAAAAGCACGTTGAAATCAAATGAAAATTCGTGACGAGAAATAGTAAATGTCTCTGTGTGCGTATTTTAAAATGTAATTCTTTTCAAGGCTTTTGTATGTAATGTTTTTATGGAACGTAATACTTAAGAGCTAATGATGAAATAAATTAATTAATCATACACATGTATAAATATTAGTGTTCCATTATTCAAGTTATGATAAAAAATTTTTAGAAGTAAAAATATATTATATATTTCAAATTAAATTCTTATAACTATAAGATCTCTTTATATTTGCACAAAAAAGAAGAAAACTTTTTTGAAACATTTTTGTGTAAACTTGAAGATGTTTTAAGATTATAATAATTCTATGTCAAATGTAACACCGGTGATAAAAATCATTTTCACATATGAAAAATAAATATATTGCCGACCCATCAAAAAAATTAAAACATTTTTTACTATACGTGGGTGGATCAAATATAAACAGAACTTTTCAGCTTATTGAAGCTGACTGAACAGTAAAGAGGTAAAACTATCGTACGGGAATACTAAATCAGTCATTTACAAGCGAACCGTCTAGCTGTCTATGGCTTTTGGCGCGATATTAAGCTGGAGATGATTATTTTTTAAATCATTTTGTCACTTGCAATGAGACATATTTAAATCATTATACCCCAGAATTTAAACAAGCAAGCATGAAGTGGAGACAACCTGGAGGAAATCCACCTCGAAAAGCCAAAATCCTTCTGTCTGTGGGAAAAGTTCTTGCAACTATTTTTAGGGTTATAATTAAGAGGCATACTGATTGTTTATTTCCTTCATGAGGAAATTCTCAATATTTTTGCAAGCTAATTGATGACGCCAAACTGTCTTATCGATAGAAACGACCATTCATGCCCATCCGAAGTGTGATTCTCTGCTGCTTTGAGCCGGGAAAAATTAGAGAAAACCTATTGGGATTTATTGGAACTGGAACACCCGCCTTTAGCCTCATGTTGTCCCCGTGTCACTTTCAAATATTTGGTCTACCTAAAGACGAACTGGGAGGACGCCGTTTCCACAAAGACCAAAAGATGAAATCGTTTGTGAGCAATTGGCTGAAAACACACTATTTGTTTAGATAAATAGTACATACATACTTTATTTACTTAATTGAAAATGAAAAAAGTATCAATTCCTTCTATTATTCTATAACAAAAGTTATCTTCATAAAAATAATTTTATATGCTTAATAGATAAAATTTAGAAATAAATTAAGTCAAAATGTTTCTCAATAATTTAACTGGTAAAATTAAAACTTTTAATTCTTGTGGTCTACTAGAAACTTTTTGAATATTGCATTTGTAGCTATTTCATGATAAAAATTAAACAAAACGATAAAATATATAACAAAGGGCTGAAAGACCGCCGGTCGATAGCCATTTAACAGACTAACATCCTAACACCCATATAATCATAAATGTATTATAGTTGTCTTATCTGTATTTTTTTTGTCTGTTAATAAAGATGTTGTATATATATATATATATAACAAATTTCACATTTTAATTCATTCCTAAATATCATTTTCTTGATATTTTGTCCTATATTATTATTAACTGCTGTATTTTATAAATGATCTAAAGTATATTTATCTAAATAAAAGTTTAAATAAATGTGTAAATTAAATTTTGTTAGACGAATAATTAACTTCTCACTTAACCCGTGGTGAAACATTTTTATGTTAATGAAAGATTAATTAAGCATTTCGTTATGTTTCACAGGTTCACGGTAGAAACTGTTGGGCATTCTCAAGAAGATATGTGGTACATATCGTCTTCTATGAAGATTCTCAACAACATTGTATCTTCCTTTTTAATCATGAAAATCTTTCTAGTTCGTCCAATATCGTAAATTTTAATATTTTTAAATTAATCTCTTCTATAATTTTAGAAAAAAAAATGTAAACAATATAATGTCATAATATATTGTTTCTCTCTAAAAAAAATATAGTTAAAAATTTAACGTATTTGTATTTGGTCCAAACGCTATAACAGCTACATTAAAATTGTTTAAAAGTAATGAGCTATGTGTAAAGAGTAGTAGTTTGCCTAGAAAAGAGTGGATCTCTTTATTTTTATATTTTTTTAGTTTTCTCTTTAATTATCTAATAAAAGTTAAAAAAAATCTTCAGACATTTCTGCTTTCTAGCGCATGGTGAGCAACTCCTTCAAATTACATGCTTTTTTAATTCTTAATTCTAAAATCCTGTACCTGTAGCTTTTAAACTGAAAGTAATTTTTGAACGAAATATTAAATATTGGATTGATAAGGCTAATACTTGGCGAAACTCCTCATAAGAAATATTAAATATTGCAATTTTTAAACGACTTTAATATTTTTGTTACACTATCAATTAATGGCTCCACATTGATATCAGTCCACTTACATCCCATCAACTTAATGCAGGTAATGAGATGAACGCCGAATATTGTGTTTTGTGTTTTCATTTTTGTATAAAAGCTATGCTATGCTAACGAGAATAGAATAGGCACAAATCTGTATAAAGCTTGTGATTGACAGCCAGCTTAATATTGGTTATTGTTTTGGTTATTTCCCTAAGTTTTCTTTTTATTTGTCCTATCGACGGGGGAATCGAAGATTATTACCATCTAATATTAGGTGTTCAAATTAGTTCAGTCTGGTTATTAAATGGATTAACAGATAAATCAATGTATTTACCATCAGTGACTACTAGTTCTTCTCGCCCTTTAGGCAATAATTCGAATTCTATCTCGATCTTGTCTTTTTAGTTGGTCCAATTTAGCAGCAAATGTTTGATATCTGGGAAAGAAGTTAAAACGAGACCCATCGAATTTTCTGAATCTACAAAACAATCAGTAATTAGAAGAAGCAATGTAGAACCAATAATTAAAGGTTTTTTTAAATAAAGGGCCTTGCAATGGGTACTTTGACACTTGATAGAGGCCATATTTGTCATATCTGTGAGAGTGTGCAGAAGAATCCGAGGCAGTCGATTTCGCGTCGCTTATAAGTAATCGGCATTTTACAGACCACAACTTGGCGAATTCTACGTCGTGTTTTGGGCCTGCATCCATATAACATTAAACTGGCTCGAGAGCTAAAGGTAAATGACCATAGACTTCGTCGAGTGTTTTCTGAATGATCTCTGGAGCAGGCGAAAACTGACCCTAATTTTCATCAAAAAATTATCCTTAACGATGATGCCCATTTCTGGATGAATGGATAGGTCAATAATGAAAATTGTCGAATTTGAGACGATAAATATGCACATGAGATTCAAAAGCGCCCAATACATCCCAAAAAAGTCACGGTTTGATGAGGATTTTGGTCAGGTGGCGTCATCGGGACATATTTTTTTGAGAACGACGTTGGCCAGGCTATCACCGTCAACAGCGAGCGCTATAGATTGATGATTACCAACTTTTTTGGCCTGATTTGGATGATATTGACACCAACGATTTATGATTTCAACAGGACAGCGCCATGTGTCACACAACTCATGGCACATTGTATTTTTTTAATCCTACGCTTGTCGTAGAATATCCAATTCCATCCCCAGTTATATTCCGATATAAAAACTATGTCTTTGTTGCCTTTGAATCAACCGCTCGTTAGTGAATAATGTTTCAACGTCTCTTGGTTTCAGTCATTCAATTTCCCTGCTTATATAATCATTCCTGTAGACTTCATTCGTACGGAAACTGCTTGTAAAGTAACTTCTAATAATCTTGCTAGGTTCTGCCGCGTTCGAATCTTCATCGAATAATGCCTCGAATCTTTATATGATATTACGATATGATTTTCCGTAATTTTATATTTCGTTTACACAAACACTAATTTGAACTATTTATGGTTCGGAGTAAATTATTTTTATGAATTCTTCCTTTTTATGTTTGATTAGTTTAAAGTTTGTTATCTCTTATATTGATGTATTTATTTTTATATATTAGCACAAACCGCTATAATGAGTAATGTATATGGATTTATTCGTAGATAATAATATAAACAATTCATGTTAAACGTTGCCATACTTATGAACTTTAGTTTTAACATTATTAAAGTATTATTAATTTGTACTCTTCGAATATTTTTGGTCACTGTTTGGGCTTCAAACAGAATAATTTTCGAATGGCTATTTTCAGAACTTCTCATTAAAAGCACCTAGATTCATTTATTTCAAATGAATAAATAAAAATTAATGATAAACTGAATAAAATCCCTTGCTTAATTTGTTGTTATGTTTTATTATTACCAGATGTACATCTGGTTGAGTTGAGTAATGTGAAGTATTTGTACATTTGGTAATAATAGAATATAACAACAAGTGAGGCAAGAAATTTTATTTCATTATAAAATACTTCACATTACTCAACCTAAAACTTAGTGAATACAAATTATCTCTTATTGGTTCGAGTTCTTGAAGGTTAACGTTTTTTCCCTTTTCCCGCGCTCCTAGCGAAATTGTTGGGAGTAGTGCTTCTCCCTTATTCGAAAGGGAAGAAGATGGTTAAGCTGTCATCTCATTGGTCAACTTTATTTGGGCGAATAGAAAATAAAATTTTGACGCAACTGGCTCTATATCGATGGCCTTTTCTTAACCATCCGCACCCAGAGCACTTTTATTGCTGTTTTTATGCCTAAAAAAACGTGCTTTTGCATAATTTTAGCTTAGTTTCTTAGGGCCCATTAAGTCCATGGGTGATTTCGTCCTATACAACAACAATTTTGTAAACTAGCGCTTACCCTCGAGGGTACTTGGTAGCTCGTCCTTCTTAGGTAGGAACCCACGCCTGTCGCGAGCTTCCTCAAGTCCTTTGATTGCCATAAAATATCACATTCTTGTTTGGTGATTAAATTCTTTTATTTCTTGAATCTTTAAAACCTGTAATTCCATTTTTTTGTCTAATTTGGTACTATTGCTTCTTTACTGTTATTTACCCTTACTTCCTTTAATTATGTTCTCTGTTTTTCATATATTATAGTACTTTTCTTCTGTATATTTAAGCATTGCTTTCCTTTCTAATCTGTCTGTTTTTTCATTTCTTCTTCTTCCTGGCGTTCAATCATTCTAAGAGTGTGTTTTTCTGTTCGCTTTGATCATTTAAATTCTTTCTTGCTGAAAGTTTTTGCTGTATATAATTAACTAATAATTATATAATTAATTTATTTGATTCATCCTCTTCGAACATGTTTCTCTGATTAAACTTTGTTTTTATTCAAATTTAATTATTTCATACACTTCTAACAAATTTTTTACTTACTCTTATATTGTTCTATTTTTTCTTTTAATCGATAATTTCGTAGTCTTAGCAGAATCAGGAATAATTTAAACTTTATATAGATGCTTGATGTTGGGAGAAATATATAGAAAAATGATATATCAAAGTGAAAAAAAAATTTTAGATTCACTTTTTAAAAGAATGCCATCTTAAATTTTCTATTTTGATCTAATTCTTACTTTAAGTTTGAAGTCTTTAATATCTGTGTTTGCTTTATTTGCAAATATTATTTCTATATTTCTTTTTTTTCTTTGCCTTTAATTAATTGTCTTCTGTCTAATGTAACATTGCTTCTCTTCCCTTGTTAATCTGTTTCTTCATAAAATCTCCGTACCTTTCTATCATAATAAAAGTGTGTTTTTCGGATCTTAAATTTGATTTTATACACTGCACACAACACACATACTTTCTTACAGTTCTATGTGCAGAGTCTTTCACTCAATTGATTCACAGTCTTAAAAGAATCAGGAATAATAATACAACTCTTTATATGAGGAGAAATATATAGAAAAATGATACAATACGAAATAATACGATAAACGATGGCAGAAAAAACTAAATAAAGTGCTAGACAGTTAAGAAACTCTATTTAAGGGGGGAAATACATGTAATCGGTCATAAAAATAGGCTTTTTTGGACAAACTAAAAGAGATACAATCTCACGATTTCTGGGCATTATTGGGCATACAGTAGGCTGTAATTTTAGAAAATTTGAAGTCTTTCCGCTAATTGGTTAGCCCTCTATTCAACCGATTATGCCGCCATGCTGGAAATGCCGACTAAATTGGCGTACACTCTGGAGGCCTTTAAGTTTAGAAAAAGCGTAATTTGTGTAAACTTATAATTAAACGGTGATCCCGAGACATAGAAAATGCCTTCCTCATGTTCATAGAAGTAGTTAAGCTCGGCTTCAGCCTTTTTTCTGGCTGTTCTGGCTTCCTTGCTCCTATTTAGCGATCGCCGCTCTTAACGGATTTATCGGGCGTCGTCGTAGTTGTCAACGAAAATCCTAGTATTTTGGCCAATGATACATTCCATCCCTTCCATAATTTTGCAGAAACCTTTGTATCCTTCGTTGAAAGTAATAGCAGTGATATATGCGGCAATTTGAACGATTTTGTAGCCGCAGTTCAAATGCTTCGGTTCCTTCGGTACTGATTCCCTTTGAACTGTCTTTTTTCGGTCTACTTGCACCATGACATTCGTCTTTATTACGTTTCGGATACATTGTTCACGGCAACAATCACCGCGACGTTAAAACAAACAAACAACGATTGTTTGTATTTCCATAGACTATAAGATAAAATCAGCTCATGACACGGAGGTAGAAATTCTATTATATGTCCGTGAATACTTGCGATCACTTTAATATTTCGTTCGATAAATCTTAAATGTATAAGGAAGTTTTTTATGCAGAAAACGAAAAATCGAAAAAAAAAATTTTTACATGTGTTTCCCCCCTTAAATAAATAATTGGACGTTTAAAGTAAATAGTAACTTCAGTTTTTCTTTAATACACTACGCTGCGTAAAACAAATAAATAGGTTGAAATCAGTTCATAGGTTTTGATTAATTATAAACAGTAAATTGATTGAAAACAATTAAATACAAGACTTTATAAAATAATCAAACCAGTTATAAACTCCAAGAGCAAAGGTTATTTTTGACCTATGTTGATTGATAGCAGCTTCAATTGTCTGGTTCAATTAATCATAGGCAATTTTGATAAGGCAATGGCTTATTTTTTGTGTAATTCCAGATAGTGGAGATTTATGCATGAGTATGTTTGTATTCGTCGTGCAGTGATAATCGATAACTGAACTTCAGTTCGGTTAGAGTACGCTTCGAAAAGGTACGCTGTTTGCGATAGCAATTAATTTTGCAAGGGTAGAAACGGCGATATTTGAACTAATTATTATTGACTGTCTGATTGCAAGTATTGATCCTGGAATATTCATTGAATATCAAGATGAAATAAATTTGTAATTAAAAACACATAAGAAGTTTTGAAGCTATTGAAGTTTAAATAATCTTTTGCTGTAGTTTATATTTATTTCGTTGCAAGATATGCCTATTTTTATATCTACTACATTACGCATTACATTAATTAGATATGAAAATAAAGAGGCTAGATCTGACGAAATGTCAAAATTTAAATATATTCAATACTTCTTATTATTGGAACCAAATTTTTAAACAGGGTAAAGTTAAACATAACACGTCTTTCACTTTACCCAATTTGTCAAAATTAAAATTGTTATACAAAATATTGCATATAGCTTTATTTACAAGATTAATATATTAGAGTTTTCGTATTTGAAAACTATTACTATTAAAACCATTACTTAGCGTACTTAATATTTTAGACTATTTCTTAATTTTTTATATATTTTATATCCACTATATTTTTTACGCGCACTTATTGCGATATTACTCATGTATTAACAAACAGAATTCCTCTCGATGGCTCTCGGCCACTCCGGACGATTCTTGAAGTTTTGGAGCAGAGCACGTACAAGCTCCCAAACGACTCAATATACCTGCAACGTGCTCTTGTGGTTTGTGCGTGCATACTTTCAGCATTTCACAATTCTCTGCAATAAACCACCTTACTACATACAGTATACATTAAAATAATATGAATATAAACCTTACTTTATAATATTTCTTTATTTAAAAGTATTTAATTTTCTTTTTATTATTCGGTGTCAACAACAGCTTTGGATCGGTTTTGATATAATTTGGATCTCATCCAGTTAATTGTCGCTGTTGATAGTTCCTCATGATTTGTTTATTGTTATAAATTACATAATTTTCTTTATATCGAAATATAAAACATTTAGTAAGAGGTTTCAATATAAATTCCTATGGAAACAATTTACGAGTATCTAAACAAAATCCTCTGCGGAATATGTCTACAGAAAAACGAAATCCCATCATATCCGTCTAAGGAATTATTCTCCAACAACCCGACACACACACACACACACACACACATACAAACGTACGCATTTATTCATATCAACCAGACACTATTATGCCCCCCCTCGGGTTTATTTACTGTATATAAATTCGATGGATTTGTATAGGTCACGATAGGATTGCTCGGCATCGGTTCCCGCACCCGCGTTTCACCCTATTAGCCTGCTAACCCTCTTCGCGAACGTGCGTGCAATATCCGGGGTCAGTTCACCCCGCCGCCGCCACCCACCGCAATTCTTACCTCAAAAGGAAAATCCGCGGGAATGGAAAAACCCATTTCCCACAAACGCTGCATTATTTTAATAACACAGATATGAAGCGGCAAATCGAATCGTCGTCTGTGGAATATTTCCTTGCCTTTGTAGAAGGGGTCGGATTAGCACGGTGCGATGGATTTTGATTTGAAGTTTTTCTCGCTTTCTTTTTTTCTGTATATCTCTTACTACATGTGCTTTAACTCAATATAAGTTAGAAATACAAAAAATAAAAGATAATAGCTTAATTTGTTATATTATTCTACATTTGCCAATGGGTTTTTTTTTTACAAATTGAAAATGTAAAAATTAAATCTTATAACGGATGAATTAAGATTATACAATAAATGTTATTTAGCCTAATATAGGGATGTATATAAGAGG
Source organism: Ontholestes murinus (assembly GCA_963969525.1). Lineage (NCBI taxonomy): Eukaryota > Metazoa > Arthropoda > Insecta > Coleoptera > Staphylinidae > Ontholestes > Ontholestes murinus. The sequence continues at coordinate 21,359,790 of OZ018392.1, read as the reverse complement.
CTAGACTAGATAATAATCAATGAACAGCAATGCATCATTATCATCATCTTATCGTAGCCTTTTAGATGATTTTGTAGTCTATTGGAGGTTTCACCCAATAATGGCGAATGACACACCTTTAAACATATTTGGTCACTTTGAAAATTAAAGCTCGTTTTTATCAGTTTTACCTTCACTTAAAATATTTCACTTCTTTAGTGACGCACATGAAACATCATCGTACCACAAGTATCAAAATTACGCTTTATTCTTTGTTTATCTATTACAATTTCTTCATAATAACTTCTCAATTCCAACCTCTTATGTTCAAAATATTCTCGGCTTGTATAAATGTTTTCATTCTTAAAAATCAGCAATAAAAGTATGCTTTACCTACAATTTTTTTCATAGTGCAAGTAGTTAACATCAGAATCAAAATGAGAGAAAGAGAAAAAACATGTTGGAAATTGTTGTGCAATTTATAAACATCATTGACTTCTTTTAGTTCGTCATTGATTACGGCTGGACGTGAATTTTCCTCGTTATAGATGTTTAGTCCTCCTTTATTAATTTGTGGGTATCACTTTGAGCTGCCGCTGAATTTAAGCAGGATAAGTGACTTTTTGCATTTAACCATTTAACTCTGTCGCTCCGTTTTGAAAGTACAAATTTCGCACCCAGAAACACAAAAATTCACACTTTCAAACAGAACGACACAGTAAACTGGACAAAATAGCACCCCAAAACCGTAGAAAATATTATATCAATTTCTGTGAGTCGCAAAAATCGATTGTTGACAAGCTTACTCGTCAAACTCGAATCACAGCGTAAATTACATGGGATTGGTAATACACATAGCTGATATGGAATGCTTCAAAATATTATTTTCTTACGCTGGGAACTTGGGAATGGTTAAGCAGATGTTCATTTGTTAAATTATCATGGATAGCGATATGCGTTAAAAGAGGGCGTCAAATGTTCTTACTTGAAAATTGAACCTCATACTTTATTTCCTAACAAAAATGTTTAGCGAATTTAATAAGACATTTAATAAAGAGTTAAATCCTTAAAATCAACAGTTTAACAGTAATTTCACGAGAATTAATGAGACACAAAAGTTAATACATAGTTTGCAACGTAAAGAACACCAAATGTAACTCTAGTTATAAAAACAAATTTCAAAGTATTACCTTTACTTTCCTTCATGGTTTAATGGTTACTATAAATTATTTGGGATGAATTACGAAAGTTGCTCATAAGTTAGTCCAAAATATCATCAAAAAATTGATGACATTAAGCTTGCCATTTAACAACTTTTCATTCGCTTCTTGTTTATTTTTATGAAATCAGTTTATACAAGTAAATACGTAGTTTTAAAGAATAGCTAGGCCATCATTTTTAATTATTGTACGACAAACTTTTATATCACTCGTCTACTTTAGCATTTAGAGCAGAGAAAATGAAATATTTAGAGTAAAGGAAAATCCCACGAATTCTAATTTTGATTCCCCAAGAAATATGTTTAAAAATCTTTATTATTCAGATTATTCACCGATTATACATATATTTTTCTTCCAATTTCTGATGGAATAGATTTTGATCGAAAGCTAAAGGCGACAACTTAAATAATAACATCTTATGTCATATTCTGACACAAGATGCAGTTAAACCACCAGTCACGATATTAATTTATTTTATTGTTGATATAACATATACTATAAAAATTATTATGATTATGATTATCTTGAATTTATTGAACGATTTTATTCATTAAAATTTGAATAACATAGGTGGACAGTAGTTTGATCTTTTTTTGTTGTTTTTTTTTACACTTAGTATCAATCAAGTTTGAAGAAATAAAAAATCAGTAACTCATTAACTGCCAATTTTGGTAATTGTTTGTTCCTTTTAAACTTGTGAACAAGGCCAATAATGATCCGAGGAAGGTGTTTAACAACATCGGCCTGGATCTGGACGTCCCCAGAGGAGTACAATTAGCGAAAAATTACGATTTTTGACCATAAGAGAAAGATTTTTAATAACTCGATCAATTGTAAATTATTGGATGATTTGTCGAGGAATACTATTGATTAATAATAATTGTTTTTTATTTACTTTTTACTCGCACTAAGGTATTCCTCAAGGCTCGCTGTCATCTCCTTTCTCCTTATTTCATTCACTTTCATAATTCATATAGACCCATTAAAATTTCTATGAGCCTTAAAATTATATATTCTGCAATGTGATGGCGCTTAAATAGTTTATTTTACCTATCTTAATTTATTAATAAATAGAAGAATATAATTGCTGATCTAATTTAATTTCATTACATTTTTCTTACCATTCTCTCATTAATACTTAATTGAAATACTGTTCGTCCTTCTGCAACATACAAATATCTTCGATATATATTTTACTCTAAACTTAATTTCCTATCTAAGGTGTTCCTCGAGGCTTTCGTTGATCCTCCTTATTTTACAATATTTACTTTTGTGATCTATATAATTCTAACCTAAATTTCCCTAGCCTTTGGAAATATATCCTGCACTTTGATAGCATTTAAGTAGTTCACATAACAACTTTATTTTTCCTACGACAACCCATAGACTCTTCTAAAGAATCGTTGAACATCTCTGCATACAACAAGAACCCTATTGTTTCTCTAATACATTAACCTTTTCTTATTTTCATTATCATTGATTCTTAATAAAATTGTCGTCCGTCGTTTTCCAATATGCAAATACCTTCAAAATAATCTTCACCTAAAACATAAGTTTAGTAAACTTACACTTTCCAAGTTTAATTAAATCTTCACATAATTTAAGCAGAGATTTCAATATAATTTTAGTTCCATTACCAAATGCTAAACGCCAATGTTAAGGCAAAGCAATTTTTTTAGAAATATCAGAATCAACCATTATTCCTAACTTTATTCGCCAAATCTACAAACTCTTGCAACATAGATTTCTGTGCTCTTACCAAATAATCTATCAAATACTCTCCTCTATGAATCCACAAATTTAACTTCCAAAAATTATTGCTTGCGGCACTTTTCTACCAATATGGCATCAAATCTATTCTACTTGATTAATCTAATACATAAAATTCTCATTCAAGTTAAAATTAATAACTACTTTTAATTTACATTTTTGCTCCAACTAAGTTGTTCTTTAAGGCTCTCATTTATTTCTTTTACTTTACAACATTTATTCCCACTAACTATATAATCCTAACCCAAATTTTCTCACCTTTAAAATATATCCTGCATTTTAGTAGCACTCAAGTAGTGCACTTTTAATCAAAAGCTGTCTTTATTTAACTTTTTAGCCCAACTGAGGCATTTCTCAAAACTCTCCTTCATCTTCAGTTCGTCTGTTTCTATATCTATATAATCTCACTCATATTTCTATTACCCTTGAAAATATATCCTGCATTTTGATTGCGCTTAAATAGTTTTTTTAACCTCACTTGATTATACTATTGATTCCCTGCGACAACCTTCATTAAAAAATGTTGTACAAATGAAGAGTGAAAAAACACAATTGTTAAATTTTTAATTGTGGAGGCGTTTACTTTATGGTACATCTTATAAATAATAAAGAAGGAGACAGGATGTGATTAATGGTTGAGCCGTTAACTTCGCAATACATTCTGGAAATTTAAACAATTACTTAGTTTTACCACTTTATTTGAAATTAAACGTGACTACAGCTTCGATTAATAGCTAGTCATTATCACTTTAACTTTACACTTTAATACTTCATGTTTGAAACTATAGTCACGTGTAATTTCAAATAGAGTGGTAAAACTTAATCATCGTATCTCCTTTTTTTCGACACACTTGTTGATCTAATTTTCATACAATTCTTTCATAAATCCTCAATAGAAAACCTGTTTGTCCTTCTCAAACATGCAAATATTTTCGATATATATTCATCCCATTTACAAATAATAAAGGCCAACGTTACAGCAAAGAAAACATTTTAGGGATTTTATTTACAACAATAAGGACATAATAACTATAACTGCAGCTAAAATATGTAAAGCTAGAAATTCATCAATCATATAAACATCTTTATCCAACTTTCTTTATCAATCGTTCAAAACTTTGAAAAAATTGTCTACGTGTTTTAATCTACTGAATATTATCCTTTATGAATTCACAAATATTACTCTTTAATATTATATCTTGCATTGCATTTCCATCAAGGTGGAATATAAACAATTTGATTTTAAAGTCCTAAAACTGTATAATTGAAATCTAAAAATTTAAACCACATTAGAAAAAATATAAATTGTTTAATGTTATTCTAGGCAGGTTTCGGTATAGTTTATCATTAGAAAGTAAATAATTTTAGGGCTACACCGAGAAGGGTTAGAAAATAGTGAATTGGCAATATGTAAACCGTAGTGTAATAACATGAATAAACATTATTATTATTATTATTATATTACCTTACTTATATTTTAAGGCAGAAAATATTTATTTTTTTTAATATACCATAATTATACACAGATACACAAATCTATAAAATTTTCGATGAACACATAATTGTGTATTATATTGTATATCCATTATTTATATATGGACAATAGCTTCTTGAACATTAATCACAATTAACACATGGTACGCCCAAGAGATATATAATCTAGCTGTATATGCATTTATTCTCTACAATTATTTTATTAATTAATATACAAAAACTATTAAGTTTTTCAATTTTAAATGCTTTCAGGTAAACAACAAACTTTTTTATTATTGAACGTTATGTAGGTTATTATCGTGAACTTTTATTTGAAAATTCATGTGGTCAAAACCTTTTCAGATCTTCAAAAAAAAGAAAGCCTCTATCTTGAGAGTTAAGGTTTAAAATCTCTAGTATTTTAGTAGTTACAGCACCAAGTACACGTTAAAGATGTTAAAAGGTGTCTAAGGGTAGCAAAGTAAATATTTCTAATAATTCTTATAAAAGAGTTAAAAATGGTATTTATTTTTAAGTTGTAGGCTTATTTATAAATTCAACAAGATGTTGCTTTGAATGATCAAAAATAGTGTATATAGTTTAAAACTAAAAATGCCTATAAATAATTTTTCAAGGTTATAGTTGAATACATTTCAGAAGTAGAAAATTAGTTATTTTAGAATAATATTGTTGATAAATTTAATTTGAAATGTAATCATCATCATATTCTATAAAAACTATATAAGTAATTGTAAAAAAAATATTAGACAATTTGATTTTAAAATATGATAAACAACAGCTACTGTTGTGATATTTTGTAATAATAATAGTAAGTAAAGCTTAAATAATTAAGATAACATTAAAAATACCATAATTTTTTCATAGTAACAAGTACGATTTTTGTCTAAGTTTTTAATAAAAATTTGTGTTCAGAAAATGTATATATAATTAATGGTATAATTGTTTGTGCTAATAAATATTCATCGTTGGTATATTATTTGCTAAATGGAGCGTAAATAATCTGCTGAAGAAATTTAAGGGCTTTAGAAAGTATGGGAATATAAAGGCTTAGAGCCGTATCATACAAGAAGCATTTGGAAAGATTAAAACTGAGGGGTTGGGAATTATAATTATCGAAGCCTATCAAATTGTGAAGTAGCGGGAATTGAGAAAATCTGCAGGGTTAGTTGTTGGCTTAGACTATTGAGATGCATCAGGAAACTGTTAAAAACCTGACAAAAATAATTTTTTTAGTAGTTGAACTTAAATAATAAATTATTTTAGGGAAGCATGTAGAAATTATATAGCATCATAAATATGTTAGATTTGTAGTGATGATAAATAATATTAATATAATAATATAATAGTCGAAATACAAAAGACGAAATAATCTTTCAATGATAATGATGGTAGCGACCGTTACTATGTGGTAGCTCATTTTTATACCACTATTTATTGTATAATATACAAAAACAAAGTTTACAATATATTATCAATTTAGACACATCTATAGTTTCGACCTTTGCAGGTCATTATCAAGTGTTGAATGAAAAACGGGGCGTTAACAATTTATAGGTGAGGTATGAATTTTTAATGAACCTAATTAGGACTGATAATATATTGTAAACTTTTTTTGTGTATATTATACAATAAATATTGGCATAAAAACTTAAAAATTATTTTCATTTAACCTTTTTTAATCTTTCGACTTTTCTAAATTTATTGCGCTTAAATTACAGACTCTTTATCAATATTTTAATATTTTAGTAAATTTACTACTTTTTAGCACTATTGAATATTATATAATGAATAGGTTTCAATTAAATACATTTCTCGTTATGCGATGTACCATTTTCTAACAAGTTGTTATTGTTTTATCGTTCTTATTTTTATTCCCCTTTGTTTGTAGCATTTACACAAACAAACATTAGCCTATTTATATCTTTTATTTAAAACGCAGGCAATTTGAGGGAGAAACAAGAAAAACATGGATACGAGAAGACAATGAAGGGGTATAAAGCAAAAGCATAACACGGGGGAATTACGAAATTAACACGAGGCAGAAAACAATGTTTAAATTTATACATTCACAAATAATAAGCAAGTATCGTTTGTGTTAGTAACGTAAAATAAAACATTTCGCTATTTATTTTATATTAAATTACGTTTCCGTCAATATAAATTAGTTTCATTAATCAATTTTAGTTTTAGAGATACTGGAATATTTATTATATGAGTATAATTAAATAACGCTTTCATTGTACCGACCGCTCGATGCCAGTGTTTATTGCGTTTTAAAAGCTTCTATAATAATTGGAGTGTTATAATTATAGTTGATCAAAATCAACGAAAATTAATGCGACCGTCACTCGAAAATTAAATAGAGTCGCGAGTTTTCCACACGCACAATTGTTTTTATATTGTAAATATTTGTATCGACACACTGATGTTATCAACAAATAATGTATAAAACTATAAAAGTATGTATGTTTTTACCTTAATAGAGATATAAAAATTATTTGGAATGGCTGTTGTATTCCATATGTTAAATAAGGTAATGTAGAAAACGTTTGTTTTATATAAATGTACAGATATCAACGATTGAGGATAACGCAGTAAATTAATTAATAAATCAACACTTTAATTTAAGTACAGCAAACTTAGATCATTATCAAAAATTATGCTCGCTGCATATTTTTTAACGATTTTGCCTAATTTATCATTACATTAATAAAACAATTCAAAAGTTTAGAAGACGGTTTTATCAAAAAATCAAATAAAAATAATAAGACAATTTATTAAATTTCCTTACAAACGAGCTACAAGTGGCCGTCGACATGTCTTTTAGCCTATTGGAATACATGAAAAATCTTCATTGTTTAGTATTGATGAAGGGTTGTTATTTCATATTGTAGAAGATTCTTTGTTTGTCTTGGCTTTGGAAACCTTATCTTTATTTTAGTTTATAATATAAATCCAACTAATATTTATTTTGACCAGTTTCGGTCGTGGTGTGATAAGTAGTCATTTAAGTAATTGGCTTCATTTCGCAGTCGACACAAGATCTCGGCATCCACAGAACACAACGGTCGCCCGGGCTGAATGCAATTTTCCGGCTGACGACGTCGTTTGCCCCCGTTTTCTTATGCATATCAATTGCTTTAATGACCCATATGTTGTAGTGAAGTTGTGCCGGAGACGTGAAGACGCCACTTATATCCCTCATTTGCAAATTGACGAATTTATAAAACGCTGCTCTCTAGCTGCAGCAAACGCACGAAAATACCATTAATAAATTTCGACAGCTCATATAATCCAGCGAGGAATTTCCTCAAAAATAATATTCTATTATGCTTTCTTTGGGAAATTTCTCAAACGTCGGATATAATGAAAAGTAGTGTTGGCGGCATCCGTAATAACGCCGTGTAAAATATATTGCTCGTGAGGAAAGTTGAAACTGGGCCAAGCTCAACAGTGCAATGGAAGATCTTTATAAATCTCCACTTTCCTCAAGGCACCGTAACCTTTGGAATGATCTTACAGCAACTATTTGAACTTAAATATCCCATAAAATTTATGAAATTTATAAGATCGTAATATTGTTAATAATAATTAATCATTCTTTTGTGCATAAATTAAAATAATAGTCAAAATAAAGTACTAGTTGTTTTTTAATACATAAAGTGTTTCTTTGCTATTTAAAAATATAGACTTTAATAACGTATTTGGAAGATTTCTGATTTTCCAACATCATGATGTCAATGTGATTTAAGTGGAAGAACATAATTTATATATAATGGAGTACAGCCCAGGCTTCTTTCGTACAAAATGTTTTTCTAATTTGTTGTTATATGTATTTTTTAAATAAAGAAGGCCAAATAAATGGTAACAATGCTAACTATTCTTAAGCTTTCAAATGGTATAAGCTCTTTTAGACAAATGCAACATTAACCCTATTCTAAAATCAGAATTATCCGACGCACTTCAACTATTCTCAAATCGAAATTACTTGCAATATGATAAGAAATATTTTCAACAAAGTCACGTATTAGCAATGGGATTCCCTTTGAATCCCTTGGTAGCAGACATTTTTATGTCAAATATAGAAAAAAATTCTTTAAATTTCACAAAAATATATAATTTTATCTTGGTTTAAATACGTAAATGGTGTCATCGCTTGCTTTATTAGTACATCACGTCTGTTGGATCAACTTTAAAACTTAATGAATGAATCGTCCTCATTTTTATCCTTATAATATTTCTTTTAAAATTTTCAACCTAATTTTTATGAAGATTAATTCTATCTTTAACAGATGATGACATGAACCGACTACTCTCGTAATATTTGTTGTAGCCAACATTAAATGTGTAATGATATTTCTATTACGCGTAATTATAAACAAATAAAGCTATCAAGGAAAGATTTGATTATTAGCGAATAATAATAATAATAATAAAAGTTCCTCTATAATAGTTATTTATCATATATTGTTTTCTATTTTTTCAGGTAAGTGCAGATCCAATGTAATATTACTCTTCTCCATAAACGTAAGTACACTGTAGGGCATGTTTTCACTTCATTTATGTAAGAAAGTATTTTAAGGACATAATTGATCATTCTTTTAAAATGGTCAAAATATAGCATTCACTATATGTATTGGTAACTTTAATTGATCTAATTTTTGGTCAATGGCTGTATTAAGTGGAATTCGTCAGTAAATTATAACAGTAAGGGTTATTTTAAAATTTTATTGATTTTTGTTTAAAAATAAAATATAACTCGTTTCAAATGAATACCAAACAATATATTGATTTTGGTCTATCACAATTGCTGTTTTTGTAAAATTATACATATTAGGAGGGTCGGAAAGTAATGACCCTTTCTTACATTAAATTCAAATTCAAATGAATAAATTTTTAGCAGATTTTAATTTTTAAACAATAATATTATCAACCTCGTTATCAAAAACCTTTTGCGAGTTAGTACGCAGATTTTCAATCGCAGTCCGATAAAAATCAATTGGTTATTGAGTAAAATATATCGACATGGCATCATCAAAATTTTAAAAATTTTTGCCACTAAGAAATTGTTGTTTGGGTCGGAAAAAATAAAAATCCAAAGGTGTTGACAACAGCTTTTCTATTAAAGATTGATTCACTCGATTCAATTGCTCACAATAGAAGTCTGTATTAACAGTTTGTCCAGATTTTAGAAATTCAAAATGAACAATTCCTCTAGTACTAGAACTTCTCTCAATAGTTCGATATGTCTTGATCATATATATAGTAATTTACTCTATAGAAGTACCCTCACTGAAGACAATATTATTTAAGATCATAAATCTGTATTCTCATCGGTAAATACATCACAGCACTGAGTAACCTGAAAGAATTACAAACTGTCATATACACAGCTGCAATAACATACTTATATGCAACGACCAAAAAATACGAGAAACAGAAATAACGGAGAAATAAACCACAATGGTACAAAAGAATCGAAAAAAAGATTAAAAACCTACGAATGGACATAGGCAGAACAACGCAATATACAGGGTCCTGCAACAGTGCGTCGGGCTTTCCTAGCGCCTTTCTCGTGAGAGATAGAAAAAAATGTTTCGTATGAAAATTTTTTGATTTAAAAATCTCTATGCCGTAAAATTATTTTCATATATACAGGGTGTCCCAATTTTGCGGTATAACAAAAGCAAACATTTTTTTAAATGGAACACCCAATATATTTTTTCATTTTCTAATTTGGATAATATTTTATTACTTGAACCTTTTTTTGGTTTTTAATTTCGATGTGGCATTTCCGAGTTATTAACGTTTTTCTGAAAAAAAAACGTAAAAAGCGGAGGTTCACAAAAAAAATTATTTTGATGTTCTATTTAAAATTTAAGAAATTGTCTCTTTCCTATGGTTGTTCATAAGTACTGTTTATGTACCAGTGTTAAAAATCTTCACTTTTGAGGAACCCTGTCTTTGTATCAGACACGCCATTTTCTAAAATTTCAAATTGTCGTAACTCTTTTTTTTTAAATGGAATCATATATTTTTTTAAATTTTATATTATTCTACATCTAATTTCCTACAAAAAATATTAAGCATACCCCATACCTAAAAGTGATATTTTTCAAGATATAAAAGAATTTATATTTCAGACAGTCCTTGAATGCGAATTTGTTTTTGAATAGATAGCCATGACTGAAAAAAATGCATCTGTCAATTAAACAATTAGTTTGATATGTAAATGGGAGGTGTGAATTACAAAAAACAAAAGAAGAAAGCCTATCATCAACGAGGAACCAAAAAGACATTGGTGAAGGAACTGGCATAAGCGAGAGGTCAGTACAAAGCTTTCTGAAGAAAAATCGATATCAAGCATATCATATTCAGCTACATCAAGAACTGAGTAATACTGATTTTCAATTTCGTTCCGAATTTTGTTTCTGGGGAAGACAGAAAATACAGGAGGATCTTGCGTTTTTCCAATATATTTTATTCACGGATGAGGCGTCATCCCATAACAACGGATCTGTCAATAGGTACAATTTTCACTATTATTTAACTGATAATCCGCATGTTATGAGACAAGTTGATCATCAGCATAGAATGTCTGGGGCGGAATTTTTGGAAACCATGTTGTAGGTCAACATTTCTTCGAGGGCCATCTCAGTAGGTCTATGTATTTGTACTTCTTGCAAATTGAATTACCCGGAACGTTAGCTAATGTACCCTAACTAACAAGACACACGGTGTGGTTTTAACAAGACGGAGCACCTGCCCAATTTTCACAAGACGTGAGGGCATTTCATTTTTCCCAACCAGTAGATTGGTAGGAATGGACCCACCAAATGACCTGCTAGATCTCCGGATCTAACAAAACCTGAACTTGTTTATAAGGAATCACCAATAGCACTGAATAACATATGCTTGATATCGATTTTTCTTCAGAATGCTTTGTACTGACCTCTCGCTTATGCCAGTTCCTTCACCAATGTCTTTTTGGTTCCTCGTTGATGATAGGCTTTCTTCTTTTGTTTTTTGTAATTCACACCTCCCATTTACATGTCAAACTAATTGTTTAATTGACAGATGCATTTTTTTCAGTCATAGCTATCTATTCAAAATCAAATTCGTATTCAAGAACCATTTGAAATATAAATTCTTTTATATCTTGAAAAATATCACTTCTAGGTATAGGATATGCTTAATATTTTTTGTAGGAAATTAGATGCAGAATAATATAAAATTTAAAAAAATATATGATTCCATTAAAAAAAAAAAGAGTTACGACAATTTGAAATTTTAGAAAATGGCGTGACTGATACAAAGGCAGGGTTCCTCAAAAGTGAAAATTTTTAACACTGGTACATAAACAGTAGTTATGACCGACCATAGGAAAAAGAAAATTTCTTAAATTTTAAACAGAACGTCAGAATAATTTTTTTTTGTGAACCTCCGCTTTTTACATTTTTTTCAGAAAAACGTCAATAACTCGGAAATGCCACATCGAAATTAAAAACCAAAAAAAGGTTCAAGTTATAAAATATTATTCAAATTAGAAAATGAAAAAATATACAGGGTGTTCCATTTAAAAAAATGTTTGCTTTTGTTATACCGCAAAATTGGGACACCCTGTATATTTGAAAATAATTTTACGGTATAGAGATTTTTAAATCAATAAATTTTTATACAAAACATTTTTTTCTATCTCTCATGAGAAAGGCGCTAGGAAAGCCCGACGCACTGTTGCAGGACCCTGTATAAAGGGCAACAGATCAAAGAAAATTGTGAGATACGTCGAAAACCTGACTAAAGACAACAATAAATCTGTGGTGGAAATACTCAACACACTAAAGCAGAAAATAGCGTTTTACGCAGCACGTTTACAAAGGTATAAAGAATCGGATAACACGCTCTTTCAACGCAACGAAAAACTGTTCTATAGCAAATTAACAAACAAGGAAACGGTCAGAGTGGTACCCCCAACAAAAGAAGAAATTACACATTTCTGGGGAAACATATGGTCAAATAGTGCTCAGCATAACGACTCAGCGATATGGATCAAACGTGAAGAGGACAGGCAAAAACATATACAAGAAGAAGATAATTTCCAAGTAACAGAAGAAGAACTTACAAAAATAATCAAAAGCACACATAATTGGCAAAGCCCAGGTATAGATCATATACAAAACTTTTGGTATAAAGAATTCACGTCAACACACGGCCACCTACACAAACCAATAAACTAATTGAACATCCACACCTACTACTACCATTCCTGACAGAAGGTAAGACATATCGTCGTTTTTGGGTTTTAACTCTTTACAAAATAGTAACTTTAACAATATGCATGAAAATAGAACATCTTACGAAAAACAACATCTTCACGGAAGAACAAATATGATGCAAGAAACACACCTAAGGGTGCAAAGAACAGTTGATCATCGACAGAAACCTACGCGTGTGCTATATCGACCATAAGAAAGCCTTCGATTCGGTGCGCTACTTCTGGCTGCAAAATACACCCAACATTTATAAACTTTCTCACAAAAACTATGGCAACATGGCGAATGACCATTAATATAAATGCCGAAAAAGTTTAAATAAAAACAAGTCCGATTCAAATCAAAAGAGGGATATTCCAAGGAAATGCATTAAGTGCGCTATGGTTTTGCATGCGTGTCTGAACCCCCTATCAAATGCTCTTAACGATACAACTTCCAAATTAAACATCATAATGCGACAAGACATACCATCAAACTTCTATTCTATATGGATGATATTAAAATTTATGGCCCAACACAAACCCAAATGAACGGACTGTTAAAAATCATCGAAGATATCTCATCAGATATAAAAATGGAATTCGGAATGAATAAAACAAAAATCCTAAATATCGAGAAAGGGAGATGGAAAGACGTAGCCACATCGGAAACACTTAACGAGCAAACATTAGTTGATATGCAAAAAGACGATACATACAAATACCTAGGCTTTATACAAAATAGTAGACTAGTCCACGGAATAATAAAACGATGTACTAGTACTAAGAACAAACTCAAATTCAAAAAATGTCTTCAAGGCGATAATCACATACACAATCCCTTTACTTACCTATTCATTTGGTATAATTAAAAGGACGACAACCGGCCTAGAAAATATAAACATACTTACCAGAGCAGAACTGACAAAACATAGATCACTGCATCCAAACTCCTGCAAAGAAAGGTTAAATATACCGAGAAGAGACGGAGGTAGAGGGCTAACTGATAAAAATGTTAAAGGATTATTTTAACAACAAACACACTGCTCTATATTTAGCAATTGAAAAAGCAGATAGGGAATATACATCACTTAACTTATCATCACAAGAATTACAGCCGCAGGCACAGACACAAGAGCACAAAATGGAACAATGGTCACAAAAAACTGATCATGGCAAGCATATGTACATAGTAAAAAATCAGGGTATAGATAGAAAGGATACATACAATTGGCTTCACAAAGGACAATTGTATCCAGAGACAGAGGGTTTCATACTTTCGATACAGGATCAAGTAATTGCCACGAAGAACTACCAAAAATACATAATTAAAAAACCACTGATTATCGATGACTCCTGTAGAAAATGCCACCTACACCAAGGAACCATTGACCACATCGTTGGCGGAGGTAAGATGCTGGCTGGAACAGACTACACAGGTAGACACAATATAGCAACTGAAATAATCTACCAAGCAATAGCTACAGTGTTTGGTGCTAGAGAACAACTATAAACTCTACTACGACGTAACTATACATACAGACAAAAACATAACATGCAATAGACCTCACTTTCCAAGATGAAACGAACAAGATAACATACTTAATAGACATTGCAATACCAACAGACAATACTATAACGAAAAAGCATGTAGAAAAGATCTAGAAATATACACCATTAGCGATTGAGGTCCAGCGAATATGGAAGCAGAAAAGCACGCGTATATTACTATTCATTATCTCAACAACAGGTATCACACACAAAGCGTTTAAAAAACACCTAACTACGCTTGGACTTGAACCATACATCCAAACGAAAATATAGATAGCGATTATTTTGAATATATTTTTATTGGTAGTTCTGGAAAGCACTCGTAAACCGTAGCAAGCTCGACTTTCAATATGTTCATTATAGTTTAAGTTTTCATCAAGATATATTCCAAGAAATTTAGCAGTAGGTGTAAAGTCATAGTTAACATAATCTAAAAACATGGTGTTTCGACATTTTGATTTGTTTTAAATAAGGTGCATTTCGTTTTGTTTGAATTTAATATTAAGTTGTTGTTATGAAACCAATTCGTTAAGTTGCGAAGTATTATATTTCGGCTGTCAACTACATCACTAAACGTTGACCCCATCAATAATATATTTGTATCGTCAGCATAGCTTATTAAATTACAATCATCTGATACACATGTGCTTTTATCATTTATAAAAATATTGAAGAGAAGTGGTCCCAAAATACTACCCTGTGGTAAGCCCATATTTATATCCAGGGCATTTGATACTACAATATTATCATTACTACTGATTTTAACTGATTGTTTTCTTGAGATTAAATATGATTGGAACCATTTGCGTACCGTCCCACGTATCCCGTAATTGTCCAGATTTGTCAATAATAGGCCATAATCAATTGTATCAAATGCTCTGGATAAACCCAAAAACATCAGCATCAAAATCCTGGTCGTGTGTCTTTATACCTCAAAAAAGAATTATTAGGTGCATGGCAAAAATTGATCAAATGTCGTCTTGTAAGCCGTAATTTAAACAGCAGAGTCTATTGATTTATGAATTAGGTCAATACATATATACAAATAATCTCACTTTGGCATCTCCCAACAAATGCACAACCACGACACTAGAAATAAGTCAAATATCTACATCAATCAGTACAGGTTGCATGTCACTAAGATTAGAAGCAAACATCTTCAACCACCTACCAAATTAAATAAAATGTATAGTTATCTTAAATGTAGTAAAAAAAAAAACTACACGCATTCCTTATCTAAAATGGCTTTATAGCCTCAATGAATTTTTCATTTAATTTTGCAATCGTCTCCAATAATCAAACAACCAAAAACGGTTCTGTATGGTGCCGTTGAAGCAATGCGTTGTATGTGATGGATCGGTTGGCTTTGTTCTCTTCGGACAGATTATGGGAGACCTAAATACCTTCTCTGCTTATTTTTTTAAGCCTGCTTTAAAGATTGGTTAAGGGTGTTTAACAATTCCTCAATTATTTGACATAGATTTGCTTCTGCTTTTGCCCTTAACATATCGCTGTCTAGTGTTGTTGATCTTCCTGATCGATAGGAGTCACAGAGATTAAAGTTACCAAATTTGAACTTAGAAAATCATCTTGGCGTCGTAGATAAATATTGCGTTACTGTTATGCAATACCGGATATGTTCTTCTTCTGATATTTGGTTGGTCATTTAAACCCAAATTGCAATAAATAATTTAATATGAAATTATCTAGAAGTGAATAAATCATAATAACCTTAAAATAACTTTGGCACGCCTTCGAAATACACAATGAGCTGACAAATGACAATCAAATATCGACATGCGCAGAAACGACATTAACTTCGACCCCTAATAGTTATGCTCAATAAACCTGACTTACAGTAACAAACAGCAAGAAGGCAATTTAAATAAATGAAAGTAATACAGTCGAAGCCTTCTAGAATTAATTAAGATGTCCTATAAGGCTCCATCTTAGCGCCCCCTTATTTATAATTTTTAAAAATTACTTTCCTACACATGGTAATATATCTAAAGGTAGAGCGTTGCCGGTGAAATATTAATGTTGAAACAGAATCGAAGCGTAATGATGATGAACAAACAATTATTTCTGTAACATAGCGCAAAATGGCTCTAATTATAGAGTGATCAAAATGTCTATTAACATAGATAAATAAGATATAATTCTTTAAACATAGTTGCTTACGATTCAAAAAACAGAAAATCTTCTTATATTAAAACTATTAATGAACTCACATCTTTCTACACCTTTAAAACATGGAAAATTACGAAGCAGGTTGAAAAATAAACACTTTGCTAGTATCGAGAATTTTCACTTTGTGAAAGTGTTTATTTTTTAACTTACTTCGTAATCAAGATGTATCACAAAGTAACGGCTTCAACAATCAAAATTATTTGAGCGAAACATGAATAGGGAATCGGCAATTAAAATTAAAGTGATACTTTGAATTACCAAACTCAAAAGTAAAGCGGCATTTACTAAATATTAAAAATAAAAGTGGTTTCTTGCAACGCTATAGTGATTGTAATTTATTTAAAATTATTTTGTTGTAAATATCTAATCGTTAGTTCCTGTTATTTTAATACATTTTATTTATATATGTACGTGTTTCTTTTGTTTAGTTTCTTGTTTTTAATACAAATAATTATTTAATCAATTGTTTTTTTTTAAATTTTGACAAAATGACTGTATAATTACTAAATTTTGTAAAGTATACAGACTATAAGTTAAACACTATAACTTCTACAACCTCTGTTAATAAAATTTGGTGAATGAAGTCAGAGCAGCCGATCTGGCAACATTGGCAAACCAAAACGCTACACCTGCGTAGTGGCTGGTGTTGACAATCTTCTCCCACCGTTGTTCTGTTGATTGTCGTTTGTGCAACGTGTAAGACTTGTTTTAGTGCGTTGGTTCTTATCTGAGAACAGAAAAATGAACGAACAAATGATCAATTTAAAGTTTTGTATTTAGCTTAGCAGGACACGGAAAGAAACTCATGCCGCGCAAGTATGTGTTTATAAAGATCTAGCAGTGTCCTTGAAGTGTGTGTACGAGTGTTCCGCCTGTTTTTGAGAAGCCGTAGCGGAAGACCGGCGACCTTCGTGACTATTTGAAGGACAGTAAGGTAACTTTCGTTAATATTTCATCTACTTTATTGTTACAAGATTATTCACCGAACTTTATTGTCAGAGGTTCTTTTCTGAAACGATTAGTTTTCACGATAATGATTTAGTGTTTATTCACAATCAAACAAACCCTTCCAAGCTTTTGTAAACTTTTGTATATGAAGTAGGCGTTTTAATGAAACTAATTTTTGTCCTTTTTTACTTTTTTTACCAAAAATTACAAAATTATTGAAACAGTGATTAACAAAACTATAATAGTTTTGCTAACTATTGGGTGTTACTTTCCCAAGGTGATAAAAATTGAAAATCTGATTTATAAAACTATTATTTTTGCATAAATATCATAGTGTTTGTGAAAAAGACAAAATGTTTTGTTACTAAAATTTGTTTAATTTTAAATTCTGATGATCAGGTTTTCATGTTTTTTATGTAGAACAAACTGTATTTCAAAGTGTAAGTTTAAGTGCCAGGCGGTTATTGAGATACAACGCGTACATATAACTAAATATTTATTGTTTAACTATTAGAGACTACCACCACATTTGTTATTATAAAAAATTATTACATCTATTGTAATAATTATTGTCTACATACTCGCGCGACACGTGTGTGCTCTCGGTAAAATATCATTAAAAGAAGGGATTTTGTTGATACATTTTATTTGAGTGTTTGATAAGTAGTGCAGTTTGTGGTGTTGCATAACTGAGTTAATTTATTTTCGCAAATCTGTTGTGCAAAAACGTGTATTTTGAATAGATTGTACAGAGATCTATATATGTGTTTAATTGTCTTCAAAGCCGTTTGGACCCGTTTATCAGCAGCCGCAGGTAAATCAAAATTTGTAAAAAAAAACTGATTTTCAAAACAAACACTCTCTTTCTAATCACACATTTCATACTTTTCCGTGGCCTTCCTTGTTTTTTGATTTGTGAGCCACTAAGACGGGCCCCGTTAGTGCAGAAAAAGTGTGTCCTTTGTCTATTCCTTTGTATATTGTATCAAAAATCATGCGATTTTATAATGGGTGGGAGGACCTGTTCTTACTGTAACGTTATCATTCCACCTAAAAACTATGTGGGGTCAATAAAATGTAATGGCAAGTGCAATAATTGGTATCATCCCGAATGCATCAAGTTGAGTGATGAAGAGTTTAAATATTATACTTGCATGAGTGACACTCCCAACAGAAAGAAATGGGCCTGCCGCTTATGTGATTATTCAGATCATTCGTATATTTCCAGCAGTCAAACAATCGAGTCTATTAAAAACATATTTTTATCTCAATTTTCTTCATTTAAAGAAGAATTTATCGCATTTAAAATAGAAATTCAAAATTCAGTATCATCCGCGTTGGAAGCTGTAAACTTGAAATAACTAGAGCTGGAAAGGGAAAATTGTTTATTAAAACAACAAATGGAAAATATTCAGTCAAACGAAAAATCCCGCTTGGATGAATTAACTGAGGAAATATTTGATAGGGAACAACGTTCTCGTAGTATAATATTATACAATTTGCCAAAATCTTCTTCAAATATCTCAGAAGAACGCAAAAACATAGATTTGGCATTTATAAACTCCTCAGTAACATAACTGCTTAATACCGATAAACCAAAATCTGCATTTCGCTTGGGTAAAAAAACCCTAAAAATTTGTTTTGAAACAAGGAACCCCGTTGAAATAATTATGCAGAATCAACGCAAAATAAAAGAAGCTATTTCACATATTAACATTAAAAGAGACCTTACTCTGTAACGAAACGTTATTAAAAAAATATATGAAGAATATAATTCACGTAAAGGCGAAAATGGCGAAACAAATATTGTCGTAAAATTTAAAAACAATGATCTATTTATTACGAAGAGTAAAGATTCCGAAAAAACAAAAAACTAAAAACAATTAATATTTACTTTCACAATGCTGGCGGATTAAAAACAAAATTACGGGACTTTTCGTCAAATATAAATCTAAGCAATTATGATTTAATTGTTATTGTAGAATCATGGTTAAATGAGGATGTACCGGATGCCGAACTCAATCTTAATTCATATAATATTTTTAGACAAGACAGAAGTAGATATTCAAGTGATAAAGGAGGAGGCGTACTTATCGCGACCAAAAAGAGCCTTAATGCCTGTCGTATAGATATTAACTGTCCGTCGGTTGAGCAATGTTTTATCTTTCTTGAATCTTCTAATTATATTATTGGTGGAGTTTACATACCTCCCAATTCCCACATATCGAAATATGAGCAACATAGTTTATGAATGGAAAGAATTGCCGAGTTTAATCCGAATAAAAAGTTGTTGATATGCGGGAATTATAACTTACCATCAGCTAAATTTTATAATACTAATCTAGGAGTACCATCTGGCAAGCCCAATTAATTGCGGATACATTTGGTTTTATTACATTATATCAAATGAACAGCATTGCAAATTCAAATGGAAAGTTTTTAGATCTGGTCTTCGCTTCCGACTCAACTATTTTAGTGGAAACTGCAAGTGACCACCTATGTTCAAATTCTCTACATCATACCGGATACTTAATTTCTATTAACATCTTGGACAATCCTCGGGTGTTAGAAACTTGTGTGTGGATATATTTATTCGACCAAGCAGACTCTCTATTAATTAACAACATTTTGGCAAATACGGATTTGAAACGTCTCTTTGCTAATTTATCTATTGAGGATAATGTTAATAGGTTCTATAACTTAATTTACAAAATTATCGATGATAATATTCCGAAGAAAATGGTGTATACAACCAACTCTACTTATCCTGTTTGGTTTACTGGTGAATTAAAATTAATAATATAAGAAAATTAGAAATATCATCAGAATTATAAATTAAGTGGTGCGATTAATGATTATAATTTATTTAAAAGTGTTCGCCAACAGTGTAAATCGTTAAATGATTCTCTTTATGCGTCATATATTTTGAAATGTGAACAAAATATTAATAATAATCCTAAATTGTTTTGGAAATTTACCAATAAATTAAGAAAATTAAACAATATTCCAAACTGTATGACCTATAATAATGTTTTGTACGATAATGGTTTTGATATTGTAAACAAATTCTCTGATTTTTTCTCGTCTGTCTACATAAATGATGACTCGAATACTACACCAGAAATTGACTTTTCGAATAAAGTTCAAAGTAATTTATCAACAATAACATTGCAAGATGTTTTCGATGCAATTAATAATCTAAAGTTCTCTCATTGTTCTGGACCTGACAATTCCTAATAGTTTTACCTTTGATATGGAAGAAAACATTTATAACGCCGATTTTTAAGACAGGAAGAAGAGATGCTATTGAAAATTATAGAGGTGTATGTATACAGTCGACGATTCCTAAACTTTTAGATATAATTATTTCTAAATCTTTAATGCAACACTCGAAACATATTTTAATTGACGAGCAGTACGGTTTTATGGAGGGTAGGTCGACAATAACAAATCTTGCTATTTACACTGACTACTTATTGAATGCCGTCAAAAGCGGTTGTCAAGTCGATTGCGTATAGGGGAATTACAAGAGAAAACATTGATTTAGTGTTAATTTCTAATTCGTTAAATTTAAATTCATTAATGAATAGAAGGATAATGTTCGACTTGTGTTTTTTAAATAAATTAGTGTCAGGATTAATTAATTGTATAGATCTAGTTGCATCAATTAAATTGGTAGTTCCAGTAACAAACAGGCGCACTAGAAAACAAATTACATTTAAGGAATCGTTTCATTCCACTAACTATGGTACCAATTGTATTATACCTCGTATATCTAAATTTGGAAATATTTTGATATATAATTATCCTTCTTTTCTATTTACTATGTCCCCTATTTCGTTTAAAAGAAAACTAAGGCAATTAATCTTAATAATAAACTTGCCCTTATAACTAATTGGCCTGGCGTAATCTTGACTCACCTTAATCATATTGCGCTAGCGTACTCTTGACCTATTTCAAGGAACTATGCATTGGCCTAGCGTACTCGTAACCTAACTTTGTAAACGCTGTGTTGTTCTAGTTTAAGCTTGACCTACCTCAAATCAATTTAGATTGTCATAAGTCAAGAGTGGGTTAGGGCAATAAAACATTTATAAATGTGGTCTAAGAGCATGCTTTGTTTATACGTGCATTATTAAGATAAGCTAGGCTAATGTAATATTAAGTAGGTCAAGAGTATGCTGGTTAATGTATAAATTATTTAAGTAGATCAAGAGAACACTAAAAAAATATTAAGATTTTTATTTCTTATAAATATACATTTTTTTATTGTAACAGATTTTAATAAATAAAATTATTATAATGTTTTAATTGAATTTTACTGTTTTTAATTGCGGCATATTACGTTAGATACTAAATTCGCCATCGCTCCGCACGCTGCAAACAGGCCCTACTTTCCTACTATCCCTCGTAATACCGACATGATCAAAATCTAACTATTTCATTTCAGTTGAAAAATTTAAATTGAATTTTTTTACGTGTTTAAGCGAATAATTGGTATGGACGTCGATATACATATTATATGTAGAGTTATAAATTCTAATCATGTAGTATTAAGTCCTATATAAAAATAAAGCCGTGAGCAAGTGTGTTAACTTCACTATAGCAATATTTTCCCCGGTATCTTGAAGTATATCCAACAATAAAAACCATAGATTACCCTAATCAGATTGGAAAAGTAAAGCTTGCACAGCATGGACTGCCATTAAATTCTAAATTTCGTTTCCACCCCCTATCAGCAAACGTTGCCCTCTTCGCCGACGTAATCGCTTCACGCAAGGGTGCGTTAATCACGCAACAAGAGCCGATTTAATTTATGCACATTGTTCATTTTTGTTGTTGACCGGAAGTTAACATACGTACGTATGCGCCTACGCGGACTAAACGGAACCAAAACGCCGTTTTGTGCTTTATTTCACAACCGACGACATCTGTAATTATTTTAAACGCATCGCGTGGGCGTGGTGGGGTATTTTACCGGGTAAATTATGCGTAAAATCCCGTGAAATTAATTAACAAATTCCGCGCGAATTAATTTAACGGTCCAAATAGGCCCGTCTTTGTTCCACATCCACAACAATTCAATTTAGCGGCACGGCTGATTGCGGGATCAAAACCAAACATTTGACTTTTGTAATTGTTCACCGGAAAGACCAACTCAGGTGTGATGTTTAATCAACTAGTTACAACGCCGGAAACTGATTATTGTCCATCCAAACTATACATTTTTATAATTTGTAATAATAATAAAATAGAGCTTAATGAACACGTTCGATGGGCAATTTTTAGCTTAATTTATTTAAATTTCAATAAACTGTATTATTGGTATTCACATAAAACTATTATAATTGTGCAAATCAATTTATGTAACTCACTATTGCATTTTAATTAAATAAATTTTCTCTTAAATTCATTAAAATTATTTATATAATAATTAATTAATATTAATGTATGCTTATATATAGCCATAAAAATCTAAAACAATATTTATAAACTTTACCTAAAGTTATAATTTTAAATATAAATAGTTTTCCTTTCAAAAAATTAAACCCAATTAAAATTGTATAAAAAATACATTTGAATTTCTGAATTCTGTATAAATATCATTCATAATAATTTTACTATGTAATCGTAAATTTATTATTTATTGCGAAATTCAAAGATTATTTTTATTTTTAGATATAATTTTAATGTTTAGCAAAATGGAAATAATGTACATAGAGTAGAGCCCTTTGGGATTATAAGGGTTCATAGTTGAAGTTTTGCGTATTTCGTGCGTGAATTTTCCATTTAAGGCACGCACATTTCCCGAATTTTCCGGCCGCGCTTGTTCATCAGATAGTTGAATTATGCGGCTCCATTATTCCATCAGTCCCGACGTCGGGGGTAATTGGGTCGGGGATGATTGTTAATTCGGATTAACATTATCAAATAGGACGCGGGGCACAGATGCGACTACGTATGCTCGACGTATATATATATATATATATATTTATTGAAATCGATTCGGTTCTCGTTCACATCAATTCCTACATACAAATTTTCTGTTAAAGGCTTTTATGGTCGGATGAGTTCGTTAGATAGATGTATATTGTTACAGAGTGTTTTAAGTGACTCTAGTCACCCGGATGGTAATACTATTATGATCGCTTGTACACCCGTAAGCCACTATTGGTATCTAGTTATGTAATAATACCCTTAAAGTTATTAAATAAAATTTAATTACGATGAACTATTTAATCATCCATTATCAGTAAGCTAAATTTAAATTAATTTATATTAAATATGTTAATTATATGTTTCTATTTCAATTTGATACAAGGAATTTTCTTATTTTTCCCCTATTTTATTTATTTATACGGAGTAGCAAGTACGCAATTTCACACTATTCAACTCGGAGGGAACGAATATTATTTCGAGTACATACACGATATGTCAAGATTAAATTTTTTCAACGTGGAACACGCCAACTTTTCAGGGGAGATATGTGGGACGTTCCCCGAGGCGTAAGGCAGAATCTTAACGTCGTTCGCATGTCAACTTTTCGCCCCTCTTATTGCGACTTCATCCTGGAAAATGGCCTCAGAGGCGGAGGATTTGACGAGTAAATCAAATTATAGGCCAACGATTAAATATGAGGATGAAATATATATTCAAAAATGTGCAACAAAATCTTAAATTAAAACAACACATCAGGGAAATCTTATTAGAATGTTCTAAGAGTATTAATACAATAACAACAGTTAATTCAAAAGAAATGTCTTATATATTTTGCTGTATTGAAGGATGTATAAAATTGATTTAGAAGCTTTATTATATTTATACATACAAATTTAAATCAATTTCAATACTTTAGAATAATGTATTGAACTTGAATATGATCTAGTTATTTATTGGAAATAGTAACACATTAAAAGTAAGATCTCAGTTGTTAATTTATATACAAATGCTACCTACAAATCTAATGCGTATTGGAAAAAATAATCACACCAATTGAGTGTTTATTAAAGATTTTTATATTGACGTACGATAATAATTTTATTTTCTTCTTTATTCTTTTTCGCACCAATTTCTAGTCTTTAACACAGCACCTATTTTCCTCATCCAATTAGTAACATAATTATTTCTTCCTACCTATTCCTCGCACATTACTTCATAATTTTTGCCTTTAAATATCTTCTCACTCAAAAATAATACACTTTTTCTTCAATCAAGATTTTCCTCCCTTTCTCTGATCGTTACTCATTTACCTTAGTAATCTTTGAAGCATTTTCCACCTTCAAACATGTCATTGTACTTACTCCTTTCAATATATCTCCGCCTTTTCTGAATTTCCACTTCTTTCTTTTTCCGTTTTATTTACTATATTCTTTCATTCCCTCACTTTGTCATACAAGTTTTTCAGCTCTATTAATTACTTATATTCTTTTTGTAAATACTAGAATAATTAATTTTTATGATATTATTATATATTTTGTCTTTTGTGAGAAGTGAATTAAGAGTATTTTTCTTGTTTAAGGTAAAGTTTTAATTTAACTTTCCTGCAACTGCGCCAAATTTACTTTAATAATATGCGTTGTATACATTGTGCAATTATTTCTACACTAAAAATAATCAACAATAATTAATTATACAGTATGCAATAGCGTTTTTTGAATTATTTAGAGATTCAGAATTTAAAATTTTAATCATTCGCATACCTTAATAAATATAAAAAAAACATCATGCATCAATAAATAATGATAAATTTAAATTATACAAAATACACAACCTAAGTAATCTTTGATTATAAGCTGTTGGACTAAAGATGTTTTATAGGCTTATTAGTAGGAGAACTGTTGTATTTATTTAATTTTTTTTACTACCAGATTAAATTATCTTAAATTTAAAGTTATTTTATAGATTGTTATAACAATTTAAACAATTACTAACTTCGTGGACGTTTTGTTTATTTATTACTATATATCGGTAATGGATACAAATAATAATAAAATTTTAATATTTAGAAAATTGAAAACCTACTTTTATATGAGCAACTGCTAAAAAGAAAAGACATAACGACCAAAGGAAATGAAAAATACTGAAATGACTTTAATGTCGACATACAAGTGTATAATTATTTATTTAGGGAGGTAAAAATTTTAAACCAATAATAATTTATCATTATTTTTAAGGTGCCATATAAATGTACAAAGTGAAAATTGCGTCAACATTTACGAACTAAGTTAATCTAAACTATGTTTAGTTGCTATTATCACTTTATTTATTACTATTACCTTCTATAAAACAATATACACTACAATATATCTTACATCTACTTATATTGTTACATGTTGTGATAAATTCCTCTGTTAAATATCGTTCATATTCAATATTTCGGTTGGTGCATTAAATAATTCAATTGCAGGAAAATGCACTCCATATTCTGTGGTTTTAAGATTGTGTTGCATAATATATAAATAACCTTTACTTGGCATACTACAATATTACAAGCTCTAAACTGATACAATACCATAAACTAAAACAATGAAATAATAGTAAAACTAAAACTAAATGCGACCAGTAATAGATAAAACAATTAATCATTCTTAAGCACTTTTGTTTAGCTTCTTCTAGCTACACCTCACTGACCTCATTCTCATCAATTTTATACATTTTTCAATTCCCTTTCCACTCTCACACACCTCATTTACACTCTTACTCTTAAAACTAGGCCGCACAACGCACTCATACAACCAATGCTCCCACACGTCTTTTCCCCTGGTGCAAAATCCACACACCGTATACTCTACTCCCATCCATATCTTTCTTCCTCTTTCTTCATTCTCACACCTTAGCCGAGCTATCATTCTTACATCCTCTCTATTTTGTAGGCTGAAGTAGCGCAAGGTTGTTCCACTTGCAGATTTTTGTAGTTCGGGCAAGTCCGACTCTTTGCTATTTTGCTTTATCGAATTTGTAGTTCTTCTGCCCCCAGTTTTTCTACTACTTCTTCTTACCCGGGTGTGGTCCTCTCTAACCCTATGCACCTTTTGAGGTAGTGCAGTTGCAACCTTTTGATCTTTACCTCTGCACTTATACCCCACACTTCTGCTCCATATAGTAGCACAATTCTAATGCATGCATCCCACCAAATCATTTGTATTTTCAGATTATTTCCTAACACATCTTCCCGCGTTCTTCTCAACCACTCCATCGCCACTCTCGCTTTCTTACAAACATACTCAATATGCCTAGCTTTAAACCTGTTTTACCCGTTTCCGAGAATATAAAGACTAGGTATTTGAACTCTTTTACTCTTTCCACCTGCTCACCCTTCCATAACAATTCTTCTACTTTCCCTCTTCTTCCCCCATTCTGATACATCATCCATTTCGTTTTCTTCATATTCATAACTAGTTTTCTCCTGTCAAAGTATTGTTCAAGCCTTTACTCATCTCTTGCAGTTCACTGAACGATTTAGCCAACACTACCACGTCATATGCGTAGGTTAAGTTCCAAATTTTGGATGTTCCTATTACGACTCCTCCTGACTGTCCTAATTATAACACTCTCTCCATATCTGCCACATATAGATTGAATAATAAGGGACTGAGGAGGCAGCCTTTCCTTAGTCCTTATCTTACTCTGAATCGTTCAGACACATTATCTCCAACTCTCACTGTACACCAAATTTCGCTATAAACTTCTTGTATCCAATTCACCAGACATTCCGACACACCCTTTTTTCTCAAACATTCAACAAGCATTCTTCTATCTACTGAGTCATACGCCGCCTTAAGGTCCATAAACAAGGCATACACTCTCTCTTTCTTACCCAATCCCCCTTCAATCACCCAGTTCAGTGTAGCTATTTGCTCTGTAGT
The DNA here is from genome assembly GCA_963969525.1 of Ontholestes murinus. Taxonomy (NCBI): domain Eukaryota; kingdom Metazoa; phylum Arthropoda; class Insecta; order Coleoptera; family Staphylinidae; genus Ontholestes; species Ontholestes murinus. Next base: position 21,332,521 of record OZ018392.1, on the reverse strand, counting down.
CAACCTCCCTTTTCTGAAACCTTTTCCAACCTCTGCTTCACCATGCACATCATACCTTGTACAACGAGTCCATGCATGTTAAACCCCTGTAACTATCAGGCTGGCTGGCTTTGCCTAATTTGTATATTGACACCATATTGCCCTCCCTCCATTCATCCGGAAATGCTTCTTCTTCCTTCCATATTTTGTTTATAATTTCCATTGTTTTTTGTTGTCCTTCATTGCCACGTCGCAACCTTAAGCCGTCCAGACCGGCTGCTTTACCTTTCTTCATGCACCGTAATGCCCTCTCCAGCTCCCACATAGAAAACATTTCCTCTTCGCAGCTTGTACTTCTTGTGGTCATATCCGCCTCTTCACCACTTGTGAAACCCAGAAGCCCTTAGAAATACTCTTTCCACTTGGCCATCTCAACCCCCTCACCTGTTTTTTTCGTGTGTTTTATATATTCCCAGAGCCCATTTTCCCTTTGTAGTTTCTTCACTGTATTCATCTCTTCTTTTATCCATAACTCCTTCTTAACCTTACACCTCCTTTGGTATTCAGTTTCTGCTTCTTTTATCTTATTCTTTGACCCTCTTCCCATTCTCCATTCACGTACTTCCCTCCTCACGTTACTCTTTATTCTCCCACACACTTCGTCGAACCAATTGGCCGCCGCATATTTAGTCCCTTTCCGTTTCTTCGAAATTGCGCTTGTGCCTACTTTTATCAGTTGGCCTATTGTTTCCACCCTCTTGAAATTGGCTGTGAATATCTTCCATTTGTAAGACTCTAGTGCCCTTTTTGACCAGCACCATATCATGCTATATATAATTGTTTGTTTTGGTATTGTAAGTTGCAGATTTATTATCATTTCCGTTTAAGTTTTAGTTTATTTTAGTTTAGTTTAATAATTTTTTGGACAGGGCTTGTCAATTTCAACCGCAACCAGTATTTACAATTCTTAATTTGCTCCTAGTCTGACACCACTTCAGGGCATTTCTGGAATGCCGCGCTTTTTTTAATTTTGAGACCAAGATAATATGGTCAATGCTTTTATAGGTCTATAAAAATGCAGAGTTACTATAAAAATATTTTATTGAAGTGGATGTGGATTTTCCCTTATGATATATATGCTGAGATGTATTTATTATTTTAAATTTATTAAAGAAATCATTGATCATCAATCATAACATTTTCAAAATTTTTAGAAATCAGCAGCAATATAATAATGGTCTATAATTTTTAACTTCAGGTGCTTTACCTTTTTTTAAATATGGGTTTTATTGTTGGGACTTTCAGTTTATTGTACTAAATTAAAATTAAAAGTTTAGTTATTTAAATTACGCAGTGCTTTAGTAACATACTAGGTATATTATCACTTTTTAATATTATAATTTCGTTGAATATGATCAGAGTAAGTTTCTTGATTTTGACTGGCAGTTAGTTGAGAGATGATACTTTGAAAGTACCTGAAATATTGACTGACTAATTTGATTTTGACTTTTTCACTGTAGCTTCCTTAGGTTGCCAAAGCGGTGTTTTTTTTCAATCAGGTGATTTATTCATTAATTCTATCATTGAACGCCCTTCCAGTTTAGCCTATATATATCTTCAGGCAATCAGCACAATTAAGTAAATAAACCCCACATGGTTGACCCTTTTTGGTTTTATCTTTATAGTTTTATATTATTTTTGATAAAGTACTGTTAGATTTAAAAACATCATTTATGTTTAATTTTCTTAAAAGTTTGACTCTGTTTTGATTCAAATATCCATTATATGTAATTGATCTATAATTTTCAACCTTACATTTCACTGAAGGGAATATTCATTTATTAATAATTTCTTTTACTTGTTTATGATTAATTTATTTATTGTATTTTCAATACTAATGTCAAAACAAAATTTTGAAAAAGGAATTAACAGAAGTAAATATGGAATTGAAAAATTGAATTTTTCAATTTAGTGTAAGTATGGATTACCACGTAGTAACGGTCGCAACCATTCTCTTTAATAAGTAAATATATTGCACTCAGAAATAATTTAGATTTGTAAATAGCTTGTAAGAAAGATGTTTTGTTTAATGGATTATGATATGCCAATAAAGGTCTTTTTTTTTAGTAAATTATTTATGATTTTTAGTCAGAGCTCAGAAAAAGTCGTTCGTTTGCCGTTACATTTCTGATACTATTTTCTGCAGACAAACAGACCATTTTGCGAAACCTGATGAATATAAACATTTTCATAATTGTGCAGATGTAGGAAATAATCGATGAAAAGAGTATAACAACTAGTTCTTACTTACACGCAAGTTCTTACTATTTGCAAAATAAACATTTGGTTATAAATATGAATACCAATTTTTAACAAAAAGTCATTGAGTAATTTGGAATTGCGTTATTTTATGCTATAATATTTAAATTGAAATTGATTTATTTTTATAATTTTATTGAGACTTATATTGTAAACACCGGAATGGAATAATATTCTACTATAAAAATTAAAAGATGTATAAATCCGGGCAAAGTTGTAATAGAGAACACAAAAATGTAATTATCAGCAATCAGATAGACTAAGCCAAGTGCATAATTAAAGAAACAGGATGGTGGTGACCGTTACTCTATGGTATTTCATTTTCAAATGAAGGATGAAATAAAACACTATTTTCTATGTTACCACTACATATTAATAATAAAATATCAACTTGTGAGCAAAATGCATCAGCACTCCACAAGAACAGTGATCAATATGTACATTCCATATTCTAGAATTAAGCGAACTCGAATCAGTGCCAATTATTACGGTATAAAGTACTTTAACTGTCTTCCCACACAAATTAGGAGCCTAAATTTGGAAAAATTCAAAATGTACATAAAACAACTTCTTATAACAGAATGTCCCAGCAATGATAAATTTCTCAACTCTAAGTTTAACTAACTAAATGAACAATGAATGTATAGTTTTCTTAGACGAGTGTAAACATTGAATTATAATGTATTCACACTAAATATTATTATTATTAATGATTTTACAACATTAATAAATTATCTACTATAGTGTCGACTCTTTTGAAGTCATTATCAAGTGATAATAAGAAAATAGTATTTTATTTCATCCTGTAAAATTAAAATTACTCACACTAAGATTTTTCAAAGCTGTGGTTTCGTATATAATTTTTTAGATTAATATATGAATAAATTATACATTGATTACTGCTTAGTTGTAGGGCAGATTATGATCAGATATAAGACCTTAATTTTGCATATAATTAAGAATTATGAATTCAGTATCCATATGAATTGTTCTTTTTTAGATATTATAGTAGAAATATAATGTGATTAAATATTTATGGAACATAACAAGTGTATTACCTCTCCCAATTTAAACATTTTGTTCCATTAAGAGAGCAGCACAAGCAAGTATAGTAATATAAAATGGTCCAAAAATCGTGATCGATTATTGGATACTATTTATTAATAATTAATGAATCTATATACACAGATTACTTTATTGAAAGCTATTGCAAATCCTGCACTTCAAACTTCACACGTGTGTGCTTTTTAGTATGTGTAACATTGGTTTTAAAAGACGTATAAATATAGATCATAAAACAAAACCTAAGCAAATATTAACTTTTTTGCAAAAATAAATTATATTAATCTGTACTATCCGATGACGTTTTTAGAAAATTCAAGTAGCAATGTAGTTTCCTTCAAAGCCAATTTAGTAAAGCTTTTTAGTATAATGTTTTGTAATATGTTGAATTTAACATAATTAATTAATAATCCAAAAAGCAATAATGAAACAAAGTAAATATTTTATTTTTATTTCTTTATTTAACGAGAAAACCTAATATAATAGTACAATGAACATATTAATACAAACGATATATATAATACTTAAACAATAATCTATACTACTACAACTACAATACTTACAGCAGTTTATCAAAAAGACAAATGACGTTTAAAACTAGATTTGAAGTTGTTCTGTGAAGGATTAAACATATAAAACCAATTATAGTAATAAAATAAGTTTACATATCTCATAATTCGGCGAATAGAGTTATTATAACTAATATTTGAATTAATTGTATTTGAGCGAAACAACGGTCTACAAGGCAATAGACCATTAGTAGAATCAACAAAAGTTGAGTTGGTCCAAGAGATAACCGCAATCTAAGGTATTATGTGCACGGCTGCAGAATGTCCCCACAATAAGACACCATAAGAGAACTGTGAATGTACAAGTGCAAAGTATGCTGCTTTAACCACATTGCGTGATAGGCAGTTTTAATAAGTTTCTCAGTAAGTATATGTATTTACTAAGTTTATTTGCTACTTGCTCCATATGTACATCCTATATCAAGTTTTTGTCAATAAATATTCCAAGATATTTTGTATAGTGCTCTAAAATTATTTCATTGTCCTTTTTGAGTGAAAATATAATTCTAACCGTTTTTTTTCTTCATTTGTGCTTCACTTATTGTAAAAAAACAATTCATGATTAATGATAGTTATCGTATTATCATCTGCAAATTGCGTTATACTAATACAGCTATCAATACATGCATATGGAAAATCATTTTAATTTTATATAAAGAGTAAGGGTCTCAGGTGTAACCCTTGTGGAATGCCAACTGGCACTGGAATTTCTGAAGACATACTGTGCTTGAAATAAGTTACTTGCTTCGGCCTGATAAATAGGGCATAATCATTCTGCTACATGATATATTTTCCAGACCTCTCAAAATATCATCCACTAGCTTAAATACCGCATGGACTGTGTGTTTTTTCCATGTCTAAACCCAAATTGTTCTTTAGAAAGCAATTCATTACTCTCGAGTTAGTTCAAGATTTGATTGTATAATGCAAGTTCAAAGATTTTAGCTATGACAGATATAATAGAAATGGGTTGATAATTATTGGGATTATTAGCATCTTTTTTTTGTATATATGTAGGTAAACATTTAGATCTTTTAAGAGTATCTGGAACTATATTTGCTTTAATGCATTGATTAATAAGTTTTATTAGGGGGTGAATGATTATGTGTTTTGTAGATTTAATAATCACGGACAAGAGGCCATATATATCCTGCGTTCTTTTGTTCTTAATTGAATTTAGAATATTTCGAAGTTTCACAGGTGAAACTTCATGAAATTCAAAATATTCTGTACATTTCGCGTCGATAGTAGAGTGACACCCGCAGATTTTGTATTCTCTATATTGTTGGATATGGACTCTATAACTTTAATAACATTTGTGTTAAATATATCTGCAGTAATATCCATCTCTTAGCATCAATTTTTGTTATTGCCGTTTCGCTTGTTAATAATTAATTTCCACCTGCATTTTATATTATTGTCTGATTGTTTAATGTAGTTATCGTTTGCAATGATTTTAGCATGATTAAAAGATTTTCTGTATTCAACCTTAAGATTGTCGCGCAATTGTTTCATGTTATATGTGAGATTTTTTTGATAGGCTTCGCTGACTATGTGTAATATGTCTCGCATATTTAAATTTTCAATAAACCGTGAAATTTGTTTTTCTGGGAAGGCTTTATTGTAATGGTTAACTAGTATCTTAATAAACTGTTTTGCTTTTTAATTGCAATTCATTACATCTGTATATATAAACCCAAAACCAACATACTCAGTGAGTTATAGTAATTACATATATTTAGATGTTGGTTATTGGTCGAAATTTATAAACTTTTGTTATTGAATTGTCTTTTACATCTAGTAATAATGCAATAGCATTATGGTCAGTTAAAGTAATAGTAGCAATGTTTGCAATTTCAATATTTTCATGATTACTAAATATATTATCAATGCAATTCTTGCCATGTGTTCCAAAATCAACCAATTTATTTAGTCTAAAAGACTGAAACACTATTCAGAAATTTTTTGCATCATAATACTATATAATATTTTTTATGAATCATTGAAATTGATATTGAAACTGATGATTGTTGTAAGATCGCGTTTAAATTCAGCATACCAGTGAATAATAGTTAATTTCTCTGGTGCAGAGAATTTTATGGGGACTTAATGATTATCCCCCATCAAAAAATAATGTTTAATCAACACACGAAATTCCTTTCTATCCATTTTCTTGAAAATTACAAAATCCTAGTAACTAAAATTACTCTAAACTAAACTTCTAAACTAACGGTCAGAATTTTGTGTTCAATTGCCCTAAAAAATTTATTTTGAACGATTTCTAGTGTTTGAACAGTAGACAATAAAGGATGCGACCAAATTACAGACGAATAATATAAATGGCAATGAACTAAACAACAGTACAAACCTTTAATGCAAACTACCAATAAACCAAACAAAATCCCACATTTTCTTTGCAAATAGATATTAGGTGTGATGTAAAAGACAGCTTATAGTGAAATAAAACACAAATACGTTACCTTTGATTTTCTTCCCATTCGAATCAAATCAATTGTGTAGGTAAAATCGTTATATTGAGATCTTCTACAGAAAGAAATAGAGATACATTTCTTGTCATTTAAAAATAATCTAATTCTTGAATGTTGTCGGCGTTTACTTGGTGGTAAATTTTTATTAAAATGAAATAATAAATATTGTGGTAAAATAAACTGAAAAGTGTTTTATTTAAAAATAATCTGTTTGAACTATACCACTCATTTATATTATTAGTATCATCTTGGATTAGTTTGCAGTCGGTGATTGAATTAACACACTTAAATAATTTGAGGTAATCCGCGTACATTATTCTTATTTATTACGTTTTGTATGTCGTTAATAAATAATATAAATAATATAGCGTCACAATGAGACCCTTGAGGTATACCTGAACTTACATTAATGGAGTTAGAAAAAAAACCATTAATGCTCACCCACTGTGTTCTATTTTGTAAATATGACTGGATTCAAGATAGTGTTACATTGTTGAATCCAAGGGCGCTAAGTTTCTTTAGAAGAATAGGATGGTTAACTTGATCAAACGCCTTGGAGAAATCAGTGTACATTGCGTTAACCTGGTGGGATGTATACAAGGTGTTTGATAAATATTATTTATAATATAATTGATTGGTCACAGTTGATCGATTAGACACAAAACCATGTTGCTCTGATGACATGATATATACCTGTACAGCGGTCTTTCAACCTAGATTTGTCAATGTCGATGTGTTTCGTCAGTGTGTCTCTGATGATGATGATGGTGGATGATGTGATGTGATGCATTCAAATGTAGTGAATGAAGGGGTTTTGTATTTTGGGATTTGGTTAGGATTTCTGCGCAAGCAGCAAAGGAAAATGATGTTTTGGTTGAAGGAATTTTTGGAAAATTCTTCACTGATATTTGATCTATGGTAATGCCTAGGTATTTTATGGATGTAGAGGGGGGCGCAAATGACCTAAGCTGTCGACGCGCCCTATAAAACACAAAATGATGATGATGTAGAAGGGGAAACAGTTCTCCCACACAACTATGAATATTGCATGCAGAATAATTGTTACGGAGATAGGGAACTAGAAGCTAGGATTTGTGGGGATTGATTTTAATTCGTCATTTCGCAAACCAGTGTTTCAGTTGCAGGTTGCAGTCAATACGCTGCTGGAGGAATTGAAGAACTTTAGGTAAACATGGTGCATGGTAAATTAGGGCTGCGTCGTCTGCAAATTAAAGGAGATATTTAGAGGGATTAAAGGACAAAGGATCCGGGTTGTAGAAATCAAAATGTTGTAGAGTAGTGGAGATTGAGGGGATTCTTGGGGTGGACCTTGCACAGGAGTAAAAGAAGGGGAGTAGGAGTTGTTGATTTTGACTTTAAGGTATATGTTTGAAAGGATTTGCTTGATAATGAAGATAATATGGATAGGAATTTTAAGGAGGTAGCATTTGTACAATAGATAGATACAATAGATTTTGGATATCAAGTACTAAGACGACTGCTAACTTTCCTTCAAGGTGGTTTGTTTGGTTGATGGAATAATTTGTTTGGACAGCCAAGATAATTGTCAGGCAACTATATTATAAATAGTCATTAACTAATGTACCAGTATAGTTATTAACTAATTTACAATTATTATATACCATTAGATTTTGTATACCGTTTTCATTATTTTGGTCTCGAGGATATGTCCAAAATCCACTTGGATCAGCCGAGTTAGAATTCAACTGTAACTAAATAATGGATATACAGAAAGTGAGATAGTAACTTGCATTTACGACGTAGGTTAGAAAATAGTTCGTAATCATTTAATGATCCACTATCTTTGAATCTTTTAAGAGCCAGTTTTTTTTTGCGTATAAAATTTTTCGGTTCAGTGGTTATCCATTGGGGATAAGTTCTGCAAATGTTAACAAATTTGGAATAAATAAGTAAATACAAATCAGAATAAATGACCTTGTAAAAACTCTCAGCCATTACATCCACGTCAGAGTATTTCAAAAAAAAATAATAAAAATAAGAATGTAAATGTGAATTAAGACCGACGAAATTTGCTAGGTGGCACAAAAAAACTTTCTGCTTTGTGAACAACGTTTGAGAGTGTATGAATAGCAAAAAAATATCATAGGCTGAATGGTGTTCAATTAAATTTAGCAATACGTTGTAAGGGAGAGTTACGTCCGCACTAGGGATATTACAAAAAAATATAAAAATATGTCTCTAGTTTTGGGAATTATATTTATTTCAGATACATTTAAAAAATCATAGACATCAACAATGTACTTCGCTTGTATGTTGGATGGTTTCAAAGTATGAGATAATAATCTGCATTGTGTAGAAATATTTACTGTAAAATAATTACCCTCGCCAGAAAATAAATATCTAAAATACATAAAATTCATACATGCACAAATGTATGTATATATGATAAGATTGTACATTGTAGAATGTGTACCTGTAAAATTTATTTGGAACCATAAATAAATGAATAAATATTGGTCTCGTGCTTGCCATATATTTATGAAAATGAAAATTATGAGACGGGTTTTTAAACAGATTATTTTTAAGACAAATATCTCAAAATTTATCAGATTTTCGTACGTTTTATTGCGAACTCTTTAAACGGTACGTACGAGGTGAATTGAAAATAAATATATAAATAAATAAATACGTTCGAGACTCGTTAAAAAGTAAAAAAAAGTAAACAACTTGTTGATCGTTACAGATTGAAAAAGATAAAATATCCAATTAGCGGTACATGAGGGCAGAACTTTCACAAATGCTGCCCTGAAATTGTTTCGAATTAAATCTAGAACGAGGTTTCAAGCGGAACTTGACTTTATGCCAATATGGACTCGAGTAAATAATTAAAGCGGCGAGCACCTATTTACTTTTCATGGAAATTTAAACAAAATGCGCCAAGCATTTCCCTATCTGCCCTGATCCTTATTAAAATCACGATAAATAGTAGTTTTTTTAAATAAATTTTAACAATTTAGATCATAATTAAATTTAAAATTAAATATAAACATATATTTTTTAATAATTTATTAGAGACATCATTAAGGTGGCATATTTTATCTGGATGCCGCACCTAATTCCATAGTTGAGTGGATTCAGCGCCATCATCTACAGACTGTTTTTAGAATATTTTATCTCATTTAATTGTGGTGAAGGAAAACACTTGTTATGTTCCATATTATTTCATATCTGGTTCCATCAAGAGGGTAGCTTAACAGGTACCAGCTATATTTATTTCTCATTGAAGATAAAGAAATTGAATTTTAATGCGTAGTTAAAAAGCTCAAGTTCTCCGTTGGGATAAATATTTAATTAAGGAGTGCTATTATTTGCCATTTATTTTATTGTTAGAAAAATCATAATGGAGTTATAAATAACCAAGCAAAACGACCGAATTTGATCATAATATTAGAAAATGCTGACTTATTCTCGTTTTTACCATTGAAAACTCCAAAATCTATACAGTCTATAGTTGCAAAAGTTTACATCTCATTTTCGATTCTCAACTTTCCTTGTACCTGTCTTTAGACGTTATATAATAGTTACAAACATTATTTGTAATTAAAATAGTGAATTTTTCAATGTGGTATTAACTATTTTCTTTAGTTCAATTATTTAAAAATAAGATTTAAAAATAACATTAAAGTGAGAGCTTAACTGTAATTAAAGATGTTGTTAACAGTTTTAGGTTTTCGATAAATATCTATAAACTTTTTTCTCGTCTATTAAAACAAATTTAGGTTAGTCAAGGTTATATTTTATAAATGTCTAATTAAAACGGTAGTACAAAATGCATGATACTAATATAGAATAAACTAATTAGGTTTATTTGTAATAATACGTTAATTTATGTACACATTCCGTAGATTCTATTATTTCCTGCAGCCTCGCCACACACAATTGCCGTAGATTAGTCCGTATTTACTTTAGTTGATAATTAAGGGAGAGAAATTATTCACGACTTAATTAACTTCCAGAAGATTTACTCTATAAAATTTACGAGAATAATTACGGGGACTATTAAACGGCATTCTTATTAAATTTAAACTCAATAAAACTTTATCAGGAAGTAGGAGGCGCTTCCGCCTACATGCCGTCACAGAATTTCCGGGAGTGCAATTTTGCCAAAGACAAGCCAAGGTTTTAATTAGTGTTTATAAAATGATTTGTAAACGTAAATTGCAAGTCTAATAAGCGGTAACCATTAAAATCTTTTACTCATATTCTCTTATAAATGATAAAAATATATAATTTAGGTAAGCGTTTAAATATTATTTATTTATTTGTTTATTAGTAGGTAGACAATAGTATTAAAAACAATAATAATTATAATGATTGAAAATTAAAAATCAGCGCAAAGTTTTGATCCAAATGCAGTGTCTATTAGAATACGAAAACTAAAGGTTTATAGACTCCATAGTGCTTGTCTTCAACTGCTGTGTACTAACGAGACCTCAATAATTTAAAACCCGTTCGTGGCTGATGTTGAAAGGGAAATAGTAATTTAATAAAAATATTCATTTATATAATATTAACTCAAATAGAATGATTAGTTTTAAATAATAATAGTATAAAATATCTTTCATACGTTTACTCAAACCAAGTTTTCTCTCCCAACTCTCTACAGTCGTGTCTTATTTAAAGTAACTATTTAAAATTTTGAAGATACTATGAGTTTAAAATTGATTATTGTTGTTGTAAATTACAAATAATAACTAAGTATATGATTGACGTAATATGGCTATTTTATGAAGATATATTTATTATTAATTTATTTAAATTACTATTTTACTTTGTTTTATACGAATTTTTGTGCTCTTGAAGCAAGGCCATACCTCTTACTGGATCACACGAATAGGGATAATTCTATAAATTAATGACCATCAGATAACCTACCTGCGAGTAGATACGGTTTGTTGTTTTCACAGGCACATATCTATAATGCAGGATTTCCTATAGAGGGTAAATTCTAACCGGATGTACTCAGTCGCGACATGTCCGATTGAGAGGACTGGGGGCTTATCGTGCTGCCTTAAATATTAATGAGGATCTTTGATCTAACACACGAATTACAAGATTCGGCTTCGTATCGGATTGCTAATGTCATTTTTATGTTTTCTGGGGTAGCCTTTGAGTTAGAAGTGGATAAGGGAGATGCTCCTCTAGTTATGCGCTGTGTTGCGTCTGTTTGTTGAAACTGCACGAGATTTATAAAAGATACATCTTACGAAGCTCCATCGAGGATTATTATACTTTATACTCTGTGAACTTTATTTAATTTAAATGATATATGAAATAATTGGTTATATTGAGTATTTGTTATTTATTATATTATAAGGCAATAACAAATCAAAGAATTGAATAAATATTTATAAGAATTTCTAATTACAAGAATATAAATTTGCAATGATATTAAATAAAAAAAAATCATTTTTAGTTTATTATTATACAATTGTTTATATAAAAAAATACTCCGAAATAGGTTTCATATCTGGAGGCTGTTGATAGCACTTATTGGAAAAACTTTTTTCTGCGTTGTAACGAATTCCGACTAGCTGACAATATTGAAGTCTGAAACTGATACAAAGATCGTATCGAAAAAGTGGAAATAATAATTTAATGCTTTCGTTTATAAGACGAAGGTAAACATTTCGGAGAAGTATTATTACAAAACAATACAACTCGAATATATAGAACCATTGAAAGGATAAAAAAAACGTTATTATTACTGGAACTATGGTAAATATTTATTAATCATAAAGTTTAATCAAAAATGAATTAATTTGCCTCCTTCTGAAGATGTTGCGGTCTGCGCCCTTCGAAGTTCGCACTTAAGTTTGTATTTAATCTGACTGGTGTGCCGAGCAGCTAACTTAAAGTAATGCGGGTTATATTTTTAAACAGTTTTACTTGGAAACTAAGAAATAACATACTTTTGTTAGGATTTATTAAAAGTTAAATTATTGCCTGACATAAAAATAATTCTTTAAGGGTAAATTCATTACGGGTTGAGATAGATGATATATTGACAATACATTGTGAAGTGTCATACTTGTAATTTTTAATACCTTTTTTCCTTTTTCCCTCTTGGGTTATTTACCTTAAATATTGGAAGAAGTAATACACTTGTTATGTTCCATTTATTTGTTAACGTTTATTAGCAAGTGTATTACTTCTCCCAATATGAAAATTTGGTTCCATCAAGAAAGTAGCAGAACAAGAATCGAATATAACTTCAACATTTGTACGAGGGATAGTAGGAAAGTAGTAGCCGTTTGTACTGACTGGAGCGCTGGTGAATAGAGTAGCAGCCGGATGTATGCTAACATGTATTTCAGCTATCTGTATATAAAGTAACGTCTCGTTGATATTTACTATGCTGTTTATGTGAGTGTTTATAATGTTCAAGAAAATAATGAACGCCGCCAAATGTAAAGGATGTGAAGTTAGATATTTCGCAACGTTCTCTCTCAAGACATATGCGACCTTGGGATATTCATCGTCAAATAATGGATTCGTATAGAAAAAATGTTATGGATGAGTCATCTGTTCGCCGCTGGTGTCGAACTTTCAACATGGGAAGAGAAAACATCCATGATGACGAACGTTCGGGACATCTGTCAGTCCTTAAGTACGAACAACTTTGTTCAATTAACGAATTGGTGAAGAACGATCGGAACGTTATAAGTGATGAGATCAGTGAATATATCTGCAATTTTTTAAGAACAGTTAATTATGAAATTCCTAAAGACCATCTGCCTTATTCAAAAATTTGTGCTAGATGGGCCCCTAGTATGCTTGCTGTTGAACATAAAGCCATGCGGGCGCCTGCAGCACTAATGTTTTTGGAATGATTCTTAAAATTTTTCATTCATCAAACAAATCCAAAAAATTCAAAACGGTAATGTCTACCCGGAAAATCATGCCAATCATTTTCTGGGGTAGGCGTGGTGTACTTCTCATTGACTTCATAACTCATGGAGACGCTATCAATGCCGATACATATTGTGCAACATTGAAGAAATTGCAGCAGGCGATTCAAAATGGACTTTGAAATTTTTGTCCATTGGTTTCATTCTCCTACACGACAGTGTCAGGCCCCACATAGCTCAGATAACACAATAATTGAAATAGGAAACATTCAACAATCCAACCAGACTTCAAATTACCATCTTTTCATAAAACTCGAGGACTTTTGGAAGAATTGAAAGAAGTTGTGGTTACATATCTCAATATACTGGCGTCGGAGGAATATAAAGCTGAGATACAATAACTCATCACAAGTTACCACGAACGCCTAAATTTGCGATGTGACTATGTAGAGAAGAAAGTATTTTCTTTGCAAATAGAACGTTCAAATTTGTTAGTATATACTAGTTTTTTATTCCCAAACAGATACTACATTCTGGATAATTTCGTACAATGAAATAGAATAGAAATTTGAATATTTTCATACACTACAAAACTATCCAAATTATCTTAAAACTAGAATAATATATTTTGAGAATAAATATATATTTTATCAAAAGGAGAATTCCACCAAAATGTGTAAAATAACTTATCTAGTTTGAAACCCTTAGACTATTTTTCTTTTCGAATATTTTTTATGTCTGGTATTAGCAATACTTATAACAATATATTTCAGTTTCTAATTCGCCATCAAATATTCTACCCATTACCTTTATTTTAAATAGAAAATATTTACCATAAATATCAGATTTTAATATATTTAACTACTCATTTGTTTTCTTTTGAAACATTCCTTAAAGAAACTAGATTTTAACTTACAATCACTTTAAGCACTTTTTAACTTTGTTTTTTTTTACCACATACAGGGTCTATTTTAAAAGTAATTCGAAGAAATTATAATTATTGATCGTACTACGACGAATGTTTAAAATTCTTCAAAAGATTTTCGCTAGTATCAATTCACTTGCGGAAACGTGTATGCCTTTCCTGGAATGCAACCTAAAACTCCTTTATAAAATGTCTCTTAGGAACGTTATAACATGCTTTTGGATGTTTTCCACGGACTTCTAAAGCTTTCCTTTCAGATCCAGATAAAAGGTAGCAGATAAAAGGCTGAGTTGGTAGTTTTTTTTCTGCGGTACAATTTAAAAATTCCTCAGACGTCAAAAAAGACAATGGGCATCGTTTTGGTGCGAGACATTCTCATTCGCGCTTTCTTGGAGCGGGGTGTAGAATTTGAGTGCCACTCGCTGCTCTATCTTTTTGTTTCGGCGTCGTACCAGGAGGCGTTTTCAAGCATTCTGTAATTTTTCGGTAGCATTTCCAAACCGCACACACAACTTGGTGGATTGCGTATCGCTGTCCAAGCGAACGCTCCATGTTACAAAGTTGAAAAACACACTTCACGCACTTCTTTTCACTCAGACTGCTCGCATCAAACTAGCAACCGGCTGGATTGGCAGGGCAGACCTTTCATTACATTTTCTCTTATACCACGTGTGATGTTTGTACAGATACAGATATCTATACAAATAGAAGGGAGTGCGATAAAGTCACAGTATACAGGCACCTGATTACCATACACCTCCAGTAATGGGATGACTAGTTTTCCAGCAATTCTCTTTCTTTTATAATGTTAATGATTTTGTTGGGAAACAGAACTCCTAGGTCGACCGGTTTCATCCATGATGTCCCAAACAAACATTTGCTTAAAATGTAACATTCCAGCACACATTTTTGCCAAGATAGTTCTCTAATTCGTTACTCGTGTAAAAAGTTATATTCATTTGTAAATGAGTGAAATATCTGATGAAATACGGCATGTTTTCCTTTTACTATAAAAAAAGGCGAAACAGCTGCAAGAACCTGCCAAAAAAAGTGTGAAGTGTACGGCGAAAATGCTGTTAGTGAACGAAGGACATATGAGTGATTTGCTAAATTTCGTTCCGGAAATTGAATGTTAATAATGCACATCGCTCTGGCCGGCCAGTAACTGAAAAAGTCGATGAAATTTTGCAACTGGTGGAGCAACACCGTCACGCAAACTGTCGCGAAATAAGGTAGGACTAAACATAAACCATGTGACGGTTTGGAATCATTTGAAGAGAACAGGCTACAAAAAGAAGCTCGATGTTTGGATACCACATGAATTAACGGAGAGAAATTTAATTGACTGAATTACCATCAGTAATATGTTGTGAAACAAAACGAATTCGACCCATTTTTGAAACGAATTATTACTCGTGATAAAAAATGGGTGAAACATGAAAACATCCAATGCAAGAGAACGTGGTCAAAGGCTGGCGACCCTCCGCAAATAACTTCAAAGCCTGAATTGACGACAAAAAAGCTTCTTTAATTGTTTGGTGGGACTGGAAGAGAATTGTCTATTATGAGCTGTTGCAACCTCGGGAAACTATCAATTCGCTTCTGCACATTTCGACCGTTTGAAGCAATCAAAGAAAAGAGACCAGAATTGGCCAACGAGAGGAGAGTTGTCTTTCACCATGACAATGTACGGCCAAACACTTCTTTAATGACTCTGAACAAATTAACGAAACTTGACTTTGACTGATTTATTGAAAGTTATAAAATATGTATCACAAAGAGGCTTTCTCTACAATCAAATATTTAACGAAACTTGATTGGGAAGTTTTGATGCATCTACCATATAGCCCGGTCCTTGCTCCATCCGTCCATCATCTGTTTCGATCTTTGCAAAACTTCCTTGATGGTAAGAAGTTGGCCGACCAAAGCGCAGCTGAAAATCATGTAGCCAATTTTTTCGCCGATAAACCACAGTTCTATATCAATGGAATTATGAAATTACCAGATAAATTGCAAAAGGTCAAAGATATTAATGGCCAATATGTACTTGAGTGAAAAAAATGTTTGTTCAAATATGTACGAAAAAACCGCGGAGACTTTTTGTACGACACAATACATAGAAGGATGACTTTAACTGACAGTGTCCAATTAGGATACTAGTCATGGATTTTATATTTAATCTAGATAGATTAACACAATATTGGAAATATTTACCGTTGGGTGTTCGTTTTGTGAAATGAAATGATTATAAGTGAAGACGTTCTTCCACCTTGCTTTGTGAGTCCTATCTTGTAGTATCTTTGAGAGATTGGTTGGATAGGGGCACAAGCCTCTTGTGGGATTTTAAAGATACTCCTTCTTTTGCTAGAGCTATTGTTCCCTCTTATGTTTGAGTTTGCCTTGACCCAGGACAGTACAATTATTTTATCTACAGATGCTGCCTCTAGTGGCATAACACATTTATTTGCTAGGCTTCATAAAACCTTGAGATGTATTAATATAACAACACTGGTTTTACTGTTTATCCAGATGCATATGTTTTCTCCTTTTATCCCCAGTTCAGTTATCTTTTTGGGCACTAAAAAGCATCGCTGTGAGTTGCGTCTGTATGATTGTGGAATATTCCTCCAAGGGTATTTCAATTGCAGATTCAGTTTGGCACAATATATGCCTGCACCTTTGCCAACCCCGTTGGTGCAGTTGTTTTTTGTTCCATCCGTGAAGATGTATAGAAGCTTTAGAGTTTTGTGACCTGTTATATCTTTCGAAAAGTTAGTTCAAAGTAGAATGATAATAACATTTCCGTAGAAGGGCGTCCGTCTGAGTCGCTCTTGCAAGGATTATTACATGTTCGGTCCTCACATGCCGTTGTCTCATAGTCTTAGCAGTGTACTTAAGGCTTAATCTCCTAAATGTCTAAATCCAGCGAAGAAAGAGACATCAGCAAAGGAGGCGGTCGGTGTGGTTTATTTGGCGCCGGTAATTTCAATACTTTCAGTTATTTTTCTTGCCTTATAAATCAACATCTTAATGTTGGGTTTAAACTAATTAATTCTCATGCAATTTATCTGATCTAAAATGAAATAACCATTTTGATATCGGTTCTTTTATCTGCGTTATTTACACTAATGTTTTTTCTGTTATGGCGAACTACAAACCAGAAATCAGAAACAAAACTAATAAGCTAACCCTGCACTGAAGTGAATTAATTTTAGACATTAAGTAATATCGATATTTGGTAAAATATTGATATTGTATAAACAAAAGTCCTATTTTTCAAAATTATATTTTTTGTCTCTATTTTAATTCTAACAAATCTCGAAATATTTCTAAAAATTGAAAGCACAAAATTATATCAGTAATATAGTGTTGTATTTACTGTCATTATCAGGTTTTTGTGTGGGATAAAAGTTACTGAATCTTTAACAATGAATATTAATAAGAGGATTATAAGTAAAACTTACATCAAAGTTTTTTAATTAAAGCATTAGTCGTTGAATCGCTTTTATAACAATCTACAGTTTTTTTTTGCCCTTTTTCAGATTTAAGAAGAAAGAAAAAGTTTGAAAGTTTAAAATTTTGTAAGGATAAAAATGGCTTTCGAGTTTTTAGTATTAATTATTCAATTTGTTAGCTATTATTAAGAGTTTACCGATTCAAATAAAAACACGAAAAAAATAACCTGCGCAGACTATATTTTGCAGGGGTTATTATTATTACCGTGTTTTGAAACTAGTCGCAAAAAGTTAAATATTGGTGAAACGGCTTACAAAACATTCCAAATATGATGCGTAATACTAAAATCAAAAGAATATGCATATTGACAGTCTAATTATATATATTTTATACTAAGTATATTAAATTTAATCAAATATAACTGAGTTATAATTTCGTTATTAGGGAAAAGTAATATACTTCGTGTGATCCTTGTTTATTATATCAGATTAAACTGACCCGTGTTTTGATCCTCACGGATCATAATCAAAATTTGAGCTAATTTTAAATGAAAATTGTCAAGTGGCAGTTCACGGGACACAGGGCGTGTAGATAAGTTTGGAAATCTTCGGTGGTTATCCACTGTAGAAAATTACGGAGTTAATTATGTCATCGATTTTTTTTATTTTCCCAAAAATAATAGGTAATATTTTTATACAATAATTCTTATATACGGCTTATTTTGTAAAAGTAATTTAGCTGAGTTGCTTATTATTCTGAGGGAAAATGTATAGGTTTAAAGTATCCCTGAAGTTAAACTATTACATAACCAAAATGTGTTCTTCATCTTCAATCCATGTTATGTGTATTATAAGAGACGTTATGTTAACCTATTTTTCATCAACCCATCACAAGTTGGATGTATATAAATTTTGATTTTTATTTTAGATTTCAAATTTATAAAATGTTTATCCTTAGACTGACAAAACCTAAAAGGTATAAGGAGGAAGGTTACTACAGAAATACGTAATAACTATCAATTCACTGTTTCACTTTCCTAATTTGCACAACTATTATTTATCATACAGTTTCTTGCAGACAAATATTTGATTAAATATAATAATTTAAATGTAAGCTTCAATACGATGAGAACAAATATGTATTTGTAATTTTTTCTTGGATCTCATAAGCATTCAATTCATGATAGATTTAAATACTAAGAATAGAGAAAACATTTTTACTTTTTTATACCACTTTATGTATTTAATGTCTAAAGTGGAATAAAGAAGCAAAATTAGTTTCTTTATTATTAATAAATTATTAATAAGGATTTAAAATGAAAAAATTACTTATCTGTAATATGACGACTCGGTTTATTATGCTTTAGCAATACAATATTTTATTTACATATATGTCAAATTATTGAATTATTAGAATAAAAATTTTAAACGTACTTCGGAACGCTAATGAGCAATTGTTTAGAATATAAAAACAAAAATTAAAATCATTAATTAAAAGGAACTTTATAAATATCTATAGTATTATCGAATAATAGTCAAAATGGCAATCGACGACATAAATCTAAAATATTTTAGAAACTTAATTTATGGGGAAACTATGTGTTCGTGTTCCAGATCTCCAATAAAATTTTCTTATAAATGAAATAAGATTTTTTTGTAATTTTAGCTATAAAAGCAGTGTGTATTCTACTTAATTGCATATAAAAAAATAAAAGGATATTTTAAATTTATTTCGAGATGTCTAACCAAAAATATTTATTAGTTTTTTTTCGGAAATATACTTCTGAAAATTTTTAGTTTATATTTAAGTTCATACTACTACAAAAAATCTGTCTTTCGTAAATAGCAAGTGTATTCCTGCCTTCTTGCTAGTTTAGAAACTTACTACTTTTACCTTGACAATATATTTTTTCTCAATTCGGAAATGTAATTCGTACATATTTAAAATATTATTGTAGCTTTCGCTGATAATATTTCCTCCTGTTAAATTCAACAGATGTTGAAATTATTATATGAGAAATCATCTAGATTGTGGTAACAAAACACATGATAACAAGTATAAATGAATTAAACGAATTATTTTAATTATTTTTACAGATTGTCTTACTAGTTATGTGGTAAAAAATATGTCAATTAATTGTCAAGGTAATACTGGTCGACCAGTATTACCTTGACCAAACAAGAGTAAACTCTTGAAAAAGATGGCAGAGAGACCATCGAAACGTCGTAAATATAATTTACAAACCACGCGGAGTATAACCCGAAAACCAGCTACAACATATATATATATATATATACGTGAGATAAATTTATCATATCCTCGTCTTCCAAATTCTTCTTTTCACATTAATGGGTTAACTTCCCATTTGTGTTTTCATACAGACAATGTAACTTAGTAGTAGTAGTAGTAGTAGTAATTTATTCGGGCCAATACAGAAAGTTTACACACGTCATTAATACAATATGATATTTATCTATAACATTAAAAAATATATACTATGAAAAATATAGAAGCCAAATAAAGTTAAGTTATGTTTATATATACATATATCAACACTCATACACATATACACCCAGACACATACAAAACATACGAAATATAAATTAACATTAACATATTTGAAAAATATCATGAAAATCAGTTATAAATATATATAAAAGCTAAAAATATATGTCCTAAATTATAAAATTTAAATATAGTCAAAAGTTAAAAATTAAAATATAATTACAAGATAATAACATACGAGAAAACATAAACACCAATTTAAAAATAAATTATAATCTAGAGCACTAAAATGCGCATACATTAAAATTAAAATAAATAAGTTAAATAAATTAAAAACCAAACCATAGTAAGATACGAAACACAAATAAAAATAGCTACATAATATTTGAAGATAGTTATCATAGTTGTTAAGAATTCCAAAGAGACATACACGTTCAAGCAAATACGGATGGTTACTAATTGGAAAAAGAATTATAGTTAAATTTAATTTTTTATTTTCGTTTAAAAGGTTATCTCATTAGAGTTCACAAAATCTTCTATTGAATAAAATAATTTACTGATCAGGTAAGAATTTATTTTCTCCCTCAACTCTTTGTATGGAAGACTTCTAGTTTTCAGAGTTAATTTATTAAAGAATTTAATGCAGTAATAATTTGTACCCATCTGTTATTTCTTTAACCTAAGTCGATTCAGATACAGATCAGTTTTAAATCGTGTGAGATAATTATGATGATCATGTACTGAATATTCTGCTTGATGTTTCTTAGCATAACATAAGCACTCTAGAATATACAAACGTGGAAAAGGAAGAATATTTAATTGTTTAAACAGTGGTTTGCAATCTGTAGTATATCCTGCTCCTGCTTCTATTCGCACGGCACGTCTTTGTAAACCAAAAATTCGGTGCCTAGACGTCGAATGCCCCCAGACTAGAATGCAATAACGTATGTGACTTTCAATTAATGAGAAATATGCAGCGCGTAATGCACAGCTTAGTACCTGAAGAGCAAGAGTCCGCAGGCAGTATATGTTTTTGGATATTTGTCTGGCAACTACGTCTCCGTGGTGATTCCATGTCATAGTTGAGTCTAAATGTATACCCAAGAAACATACTGAATCTTCTGAAGATACAGCTAGACTATTAAAGATTAGGCTATTTGTTTTCGTTTCGTTTAGTTTCAACTTGTTTGTATTGCACTACAAAGAAGCAGATGCCAGCGAAACCATGTTTTTTCCTAAGATATATTTGGGATCCATCCCATCATTAATTATAGTCGTGTCATCTGCAAATAATATCACATGAGTATCTTTGACGTAGTTGGGCAGACCATTAATAAAAATCAAGAATAATACAGGGTCAAGTATTGACCCTTGTGGAAGACCATGTAATATTGGCAGAGGTTCAGATCTTTTATTATTGAAATCAACGACCTGAAACCTATTTGCCAGGTGAGATGCTAGAAGTTGTATACTTTCGTTATTTAAATTATAGGATTGCAATTTCAATAATAGATCCTCATTTGAAAATTTAAATTTGAAGCTATATTAACAAAAAAATTGTTGAATTCATTTTCTGTTAATTTAGATGATTTGTGACTATTTTGTGGACAGTTCTTAATACTGTTGACAATTTTCCACACAGCCATTTGTTTATTTTGGCTCTGATTAATGTAAAGTTGATTAGCCTCTTTTTTAGAGAGTTCGATTTCTTTTTTATATACTTGCCTAAAAGTATCTCTTAATTGTTTTGACCTAACACAAGGGTGTTTATTATAATCTTCTTGTAACAATTTCATAGTTTCTCTCACATTACGTATTTTACTGTTAAACCATTGTATATTATTAGTGGAACCTATATCTTTTCTGGAAATTTTAGTTGGAAAAGCAATTTCTACAGATTTTGTTAATAAATTAATGAGACATTCCCATTTTGCGTTTATATCCAAAGTATGATTATGTACAAATTTCGATAAATTTTTCATGCTCCTTGTAGTCGGCTCCAATTTTAAAAGCCGGATATGGCTATTTAGTAGACATTTTTTCGCATATGAAATTTTCTGTATTGATAATTTGCTTGATATGTTCCCTCATATCAGCGGTTGTTACATTCTGTTTCACTCTCTTCAGAAAAAGCCAGGTTTTCTTTGGCTCGGCGGTAACATTTGAAATTATTGTTTCCCCAGTGCCAACAATAAGTTTTTTCTTTCTTGGTTTATTTTTCCTTTTATGTGTCACTCTTATAAATCTATCTTCATCGCATGGGATATTTTCATTAATTTTTGTTTGTAGCTTTTTTTTACGGCATTAGTTGGCTGTTTTCTATTTTCCTTGGGAATTCCAGATGATATGCTTTCATTCCCTGTCTTCTTTTCATCCTCCGACACTAGTGATTTTTTAGTTGTAACTGACTCAGCAACTTCATATTTATTATTTACGATTTCTATTGGCGCTTCATTGTCAGATGACGTATTTTCCACCAATGTTTCGCGAACTTGTTTTTATGAGCATAATATTTTTATTTAAAGCAATGAAAACTAATTTATATAACTGTCTAATTACTTTATACACTAAGCAAGTGTTTTTCTTTATAGCGATGATAAATTTTTTGAAAATTCTTCAATTTTAAAATTTCTAGATAATAGATCGTAATAATTATAGTCACTTTATTTTTGGCTATCTATTTCAAGGTTAAAAAAAACCTACATCTATAAATTGCACGCCTTACTATTGGCGGCTTCTAAATCATCAATTTACCAACAATGTGATGTTAAACCATACAGGTTTCTGTTATATGAGATAGATAAGCAATTTAAGGTAGAGTTATTGATTTGTTCAATGATTTCGTATAATATTTCTAATATATTGATTTGACACAACAATATTTAAAATCACTAAATAATTATGCAGAATGTGAGTTCAGTTGAATACAAAAATTCGCTTTCTTAGCTAATTAATCCTTTTAGAACAATGGCAATAATAAGGATAATATTAAACACCTAGAATTTAAAAACACAATCATCATTATCATATTTAAAAAGAAAATGGATAATGCGCTTATAAGGCAATATGATAAAAAATCTTACATTTATTTACATGACTAGAATATATTATATAGCAAAGCTTTATTATATAAATAACCTTTCAAAATTGATTCAATAATATATGAAGTTTAACGATGTCGTCTCTGTTATTCAAACGTGTATCCATTTGATCTGATTTGACGTGGTCTCTTTAGTACCCCTCCCAGCCTTAACAAGCCATTATATTCCAGCGTAATGTAAATAAATAAGCAACTGAAAACGGTTTCAAACGTTTTCAGATCATCTATACACAAAATTAGATTTATGCTCACAAACAAACATAAATGGCAAAACACACGTAGTTCCATTTCCCGTCCGAAAGTAGGATAATATAAATCCTTTGAAACATTCAATAACTCGAATATATTTTAAAGTAAATAACCGAATTGTTAGCAACCCAGCGCAAATAACACCGGGTGGTAGGGAGGTAGCGCGTGTTACCCTACAGCCCTTCGTTGCGTAACGAAACCTGTCGGATCGATGAGCTTGCAAAGGGAATCCACAGATTGTTGAATTAATCCTTTGTTTAATTTTCGACTTTAAATACTTTAAAGCAACGGAAGTAAGTGATACACATTTATTTTAATAAATTTAACGAGGCATAGTGAAAGATAAGGAGAGTACAAGTTGGGGATTTCCGGTGGAATAGTTGCAAATCTGCTTGAATGTGCAATTTTCTACTACGGCAAGGATGAAAATCCCGAAATGGGAGTTATAAAAAAGCATTTCGAGAATCCCGGCTACGTCCAGTAAACAGGGCTCTGTTATTTGGGGAGACACGGTAATAAGTTGTCAAATGGGCCGAACTATCATGACCGGAAGGGCAGCTATGTCTAAAGCCTTTGCGTCCGGGCAGGAAACCCTCCGCATAAATTCCATAAGATCTTTCAGCGGTCACATAAGGAAGCGAGCAGACCCGCCCGATGTAATCATAATAAAATATACCCTAAATCATATATGATTAATAGAATAATATATTCTATCGTGCGTAAATATTTTTAAGAAATTTACCCATCGTATTTATACACAAAGGTATTTAAAAGAAATTTAATAAATGGTATACTAAATAATTTTTTTTAATTTTTTTTATTTTGTACATACAAATTGCATCTATTTATGTATATAAATATAATATTTATTTTTATCATTGAAGAATCAAATAATTTTAGAAGATGCTATGCGATAAGTAAATTTATTCCTCCTCTATATCGTTTGGGAATTTGATTACCATTACGCATTTAATACTGAAATATATGTCATTCAAACACAATTAAATTTGTCATCGCCGAGTACACACGTTCGCACTTGGCGCCTCTGAATACGAGCACAAATATCCGCGAAACGTACGCTCCCCGGCCGCCATTATGAATAATTGAGTTTACCTTCCGGACACGAGGTTATTACTTTTCATTATCCTCTTTAAAAAAAGAACGCAAATAAAATGCTGTATATTTAATTAGAGCCCAGAAAGTGAAACCAACCGCATTACACGCGCTTTCTACTCCCTAATTGCTTTCCGCTGTTCCTACGAATTATTCCGAGATATTTATGGTAATTTAATACTTAAATGTACGGGAATGTATATTTTATGTTAAATTTTAATAAAACGCCTATATATATAATGTACTAAAAAAAACAACGGGGGCTATAATGAAATTTATAATTGCCCGGCGCATCCACCATTTATTTAATTTTATTAATTGCGCTTCATTTTAATTGAATATCGATTACTTAGTAATTATACACATATTTATTAATAAACTTACCTCTTGTTATTCAATGAATAACAAATAATATGAGATCTTGTAATAATTCGTATTATTTATAGAATTGAAAATAATAATGCGTTAAAAACTAATATAACTTTTAGTATCACATTTTTTTAAATTATTGGATACCATCAAAATTGCTTGTTTTATTTCTTTTATACAGAATTTATCATGAACTTTAAGCCTCTACAATCATGTTTTATTACAGTTGTAATAAATTAACCAGTATAATAACGACACACCCTCTATAAACAAACGTACTAATTATTGTATTTCGTGACTTTTCTAATTATTCCCTTTGAGTGTTTAATTAATGATTTTATTTTTATCCCAAAATACAGCAAACGTTTGCATTTACCGAGAGGCTTTGTAATTAGTTTTTCCCCGGTAACGACCGC
Source organism: Ontholestes murinus (assembly GCA_963969525.1). NCBI lineage: Eukaryota > Metazoa > Arthropoda > Insecta > Coleoptera > Staphylinidae > Ontholestes > Ontholestes murinus. The sequence goes on along the minus strand of OZ018392.1, from coordinate 21,307,077 downwards.
ATTTGCATTCTAGTGAAAAAATAATAGCTGGTAATTAACTAAAAAGGTTGTAGTGGTGTTTATTATACCGTATTTCGTTTTTAACCTTACAAGTGTAAACTCCAATTAGGAAAACGGTAGTTCGCTTTTTTGGTATCTCGCATTCATTTATTATTAAATTTTAATTATTCCCATACTTCCTTTATGAAGCAACTATATTATTTTATTACTTCCTGATTTTTTTAAGTTAGTTTTTGAATATTTTAATTCCTTTCTGAAAATGTAAAAAAATCAAGACGGATCTTATAAGAAGTGCAGATAGTATAACCTAATCCTCTAAAGAGTAAAAAGGAAACACTACAGATAAGAGGAGAATCCCTTACTTTGCCCTCGAGATGGTGAGGGGTGTGGACGAGACGGGAAAATCCCCAAAAATCCTCTAGAAACATTCGCAGGTGCAACATGAGAGAGTAGATGCTCTTGTGAAAGCGAACGTGGGGAATTTATTGAAGTGCAATCTCTGCCCTCTTTATTGACAACATGACTCAAAGGGTTTTTATTTTTTAAGGTTTTAGTTAAAAAATTAGAAAGTGCTAATAAAAAAAAAATTAACTTTAGTTATAATTACGCCTTTAATTTATTCCACTTCAGTGAAAATTGATATGCTTGCCAAACCATAGACTTACTACACCTACCTAACTAATTTATATATAAAGCCATAGGCTTGCTAGACTAACTAACGATGATGATATGTATCACGCATTATTTATTCTATGAATAAATTTGCATGTATTTGTGCGACTTAAATTTACTAAAAGCAGTTGTTGAAAGTAATTTCTATCTCTACGCAAATAGTGAACAATTGTAATTATAAAAACATGCACTTTGAAGTTAAAATTTAAAAAAAAATGCCGAAACAATTAAATGCCACTTCAGAAAAAATTGAAATTATTAGAAATTAAACAAAAAATTGATAAAGGGAAAGATTTAATTATTATTAAAATATTTATATTTCAATGAAAAACATATTTTGTCTGAATAAACAAAAACAATTAAAAAGAAATGATGATGTGGCCATCATAGTACTTTCCCTATAATTTACTCGAAAACTATGAGGTTTACGCAAAAAAAGTTATTCTTAATTTGAAGATAAATAAATAAAGATAATAAAGAACTCCTAGAAAATTCAAATAAAACCTCGAGAAATTACTAGAAAATTTAAGAAATTTGTAAAAAACCTGGAAACAATCTAAAACCAAGAAATTATTCTTCTAATTTAAAAGAGATAATTCTAGAATATCCCGATAAGGTAAAGAAGAATTAGTGGAAACTTCTTGAACTTGGAAGGGAAGTTGTTAAAAGATTCTTGAAAACTAAATATATATATCAATATGTAAAGAGACTGCTGGAACATATTTTAAGAAAAATGATAAGAAAAAGTAAGTAGTTTTAGTAAATAATAGAAGAAAGTGTGCTGAGAAAATCTATAAACCTAGAAAAAAATCTGCTGGCAGTGTCGAAGAAGTGTCAAATAAAGTTCAGGTTAGCTCTGAGCTTTCTATAATTTTCCACCCAATTTTTTATGTATTTTTTTGGAAATTCTAAATTTCAATAATGTTTTCAATAGTTTGCGATAAGGTAAGGAAAGAAAAGGCATTCGAAACCTTGAAGAAAATTTTTCGAATCTAATAGAAGTGAAATTCAATAAACATTTTTTAATAGAACAAAGCAAGAAATATAGTAGAAATCCTGAAACTATGTAAAAAATAAATAAATAAGATTTTTGACAAAATGAAGAAGACTAAGCAAAAAGGTCTGGAAAGTAAGTAAAAAAATTTGAAAAGTTTCCTAAGAAAAATCTCGTAATCTGGAAGGAAATGTGCTAAAAAAATCTACAAAATTCTGTAACTTTAAAGAAAAATATCAAAATATGTAAGAAAGTAATTTCTAATAAAAAATTATCGTGAAGGAAAAATTTAAAGACAAATTACTTGAATATTCCGGAAATTATATAAACCTACAGGAAATTCTTGTCATTAATTTGGAACAGATATTTTCGAAAAATTGATGAAAAGTAGCTAGAAACCTTAGAAGTCCATAAGAGAAATTTCTATAACATTTAAGAAGCCTCCAAACAAATTTTCGAGTGGACAAATTGTGCAAAAATGGATTAAATAAAACAAGTAATCATAAAAATCTATAAGCATCGAAAACGAATGTCGATATTTGAAGAAAAAAATACGAGAAAATTTAGCTAAAATAAAATTTCAAAAATTGAAAGTAAATAGCAAAAAACTAATTCTAAAATTCTAGAGAATCTAAACAAATTCTCGAAATCTGAGTGAATATACATAAAAAACTGAGATAACATTGTTGAAGAATTGTAGAACGCACGAAGAATAATCTAATAATTTACAAATAATGAGAAAATTTAATGCAACAAAGTGTTTAAGAAAAATTTGTGGAAAATTCTAGAAACCTTGAAGAAAAATTTCATAATCTGGCAGAAGAGATTTCTAAAAAATTGAACAAAGCAAAAATTAGTCGAAGATTCTTAAAAACTGGATGAAAAATAAATTAAAAAATCAAGAAATATGTAATAAAAATATCCTAAAAACTTTATAATTCTCAATGACTATTCTTACAATTTGGCATGAGAATTTTAAATAAAATCCGTTAAAATTGAGCAAAGTGTGCAAGAGGAATTAGGAAAATTCTGTAAAAAAGAAGTTTCCAGAAAATGTCTAAAGCACCAAGAAATTTCTCTTAATTAAGAAGAGTAATTCTTGAAGAAAAGGCAAAACAAAGCAAGAAATGGTTAAAAATAAGATTTAAAAATCTCAAGATTTAAATATATCGTTGATTCCTGCAGCATCTACATCGTTATACATTTTTGAATCACTTATGTTTTGAAAATGACAAATGTCTGGTCGAAACTATAGTCAGCAAAGATTAAATCCAGTTATACAGACAAACTATTAAGTATTTGTATTGTATTTAAATATATCTAAGAATATTCAATTAAAGTAAAGCAAAAAGAAGGTAAACAATTCATAAAAATTAAAACTAAAATTGTTAACAGTTTTTTTGAATGCTCGACAAAAATTGTCGTAACATGCATGTGGAAAATCCTTTAAAAATTCCGAAAAATTAAAGCAAAGCATCGTGACAAATGTATGGAAGTGTTTTGGAATATTCATAAAGTCTAAAATGAATTGCTACAAAATTCTGGAAACGAAATTCTCACAACCTGAAATAAAAAAAAAACTTTAAATATTTACAGAACATAAAGCATTATTATAAAAAGAAAAAATAGGGTAAAAATCTAGAACCCACTAAATACAAAAAAAATCTTAGAAAAAACGAGATGTCAGGAAACATTTGTAAACTGGAAGGAATATTTTTCTCGCATTCTAAAATAAAAGAAATTCTAAAAAAAATTAGATAAACTAAAGCAAAAAATTCCGACGAATTATTAAAATTGGGAAAAAAAATGTTTTTGGTTTTGTCAAGGGTTCTATAACTCTCCCAGCTACTTATGTAATTAAGATTTCTAGAATTTGCCTGTGATTTTTAGATTCGTATAATATGTCATCAGTTTCTCTTCCTTTTTAGGATTCTAGAATTTTTCCAGGAACTTTCACTGCATTTTATTCTAGACTTCTATGTTTCACCATTTTTTTTCGAGGGTTTAATAATGGCCACAGCAACCTGTATCTAGATTTCTAGAATGTTTAAGCAACTTATTTTCTAAATTTATGTAATATTTCAGCAATTTCTTCATCTAGAATTCCCTAGCAACTTGTATCTAAATTTTCAGGATTTTATAATTATTAATTATCTTTAGATTTAAATAATATTTCAGCGAATTTTCCTCTTTTCGGAGGTATTAATTCACCCAGTAACTTGTAACTAGGTTTATAGAATATTTCGCCAATTTCTTTTGTTTTTGATGGTTCTATAACTAACACAGCAACCTGTATTTTGATTTCTAGAATTTTCCAATTTTTTATTTTTCAATATTTATATAATATTTGAATATCTCGATATCCTAGAACTTACTAATATTTTTTTTCTAGATTTCCATAATTCAGAAATGCTTTATTTTTTAGAGGGTTCTAGAATTTTATCAATTTCTAGGATTAAGCAGTTTTTTTATGTTTATATAATATTTCAACAATTTCTCGTCTTCCAGGGAATTGTAGAACTTGACTTCTAGAATTCTTCAGCATTTTTTCTAGATCTTTAAATTATTTCAAATATTATTTTCTTTTCGAAGTTGTAGAATTCTCTCAGTAATCTTTATAAAACTATCAGCATTTTTTCTAGATTTAAAATGGTGTTGCCATCATAATACTTTTCCTATATTTTTCTGGAAAACTATCAGGTTTACGCGAAAAGGCTATTCTTAGTAATTTGTTCATTTTAGAATTCTCTACAATTATTTGTTATATAAATTTCATGTAGATCTAATAATTTAATAGGAATTGGCAAAAAATGTTAAAATTTTCTATTTTTATTTTTGTTCCTTGAGAAATACGAATTTTATGAAAAATATGTTTAAATAACTTGTTTAGTTTCTCATTGGCTTTAACTTTTGTTTGAAAAGTTTTGTAATATTTTTCATATTTAGAAAAATATCGACAAAAAACAAAAAAAACGTCTAGAGTAAACATCCACTTCCGGTTGTCGAATGTTCACCAAAAGCTTTTCAGTTCTAGTTTTTAATGGAACAGACATTTTCACGCACGAAAACAATACATCCCCTATATACTTAGTATATAGGGAAAGTAATAATGAAAATAACAGTCGAAAAACTGTTAAAGGTAGAAAAATTAATAATTTATTGGAAATTTGTGAAAAAACAAACAATAGACAATAGAAAAAGTATTATAATTACATCTAAGATATTTTATGTATTTAAATTTAATCATATATTAACCATTACTTTACGGCCCTTCGTGTCAATATTGATTCATATTAAGATTTAATTAGAATTTTGGTCCGGGTAATAAATATTGCTATTAGTATTAAGATTAAGTTTTCTTCCGTTTATAAAAATATAACAGTACAAATAAGTGTTTAGCATATACAATTTACCCTGAAAGTTATATTTTTATGATGGGCAATAAAAACTCACCGCACTTCATTAAAAGTTGCGGGATTATTATAAACTCGCATGGAAATTAACTCGTGAAGCCACTCGAGACAATCGGAAACAGCTTTGAGAAGTTTCGCCATAAAAGCCCCATCCAACTATCTCAACAATCTCGCTGCACATTAACAGAAACATCAGGCGAGGAAACAATAAACACGCCGCCTCAGCAGACATAAACCATCCTTAGGGCTGTGCTTCCAACACATTACCTCATTTTTATCACCGAAAACATCAGCAATAAGTCACATACACACATAAATACAGATATGTATGCGTGTTAGACATGGAAACGTCATCTGAACATAACATAATTTTAAGAAATATTAGCCTAATAACAAATAAATGTACAAGATAAATCTTTAGAATATATTATCTTAAGTACGTTAAATCCATTAATAAAAATGAATTATTATGTTGATTACATTTAACATTTTCAATTGTCTAGCACAAAAATAATTATTACTCATATGTAATTACCATAAAATGTAATCTCACTTGATACTTTAATGTGTCAAAAATAATAGTTCTAAAATCGTTAAGGTCAATCAATTTGATTTAAATTCATCACATGATTACATTTATGAAACCGCCCTGGACATTAATTAATGTCGATCAGACCGTTCCTAATTACGTCCGAATCGGACCTCGCACTAATAAAACTCATTTCCGGCCGCAAAAACTCAAATCCCGCCGACGCTCACCTGTACTGGAATGCCCCCTTTTAGGTGAATATCGATCCGACTTTAGGTCTTAATTAAATTGCCGCAGTTACATTTGCGCACGGATTATTCCGGTCCAGTCCTGGCTGCAGTAAAATCTGCACAATCGAGGACCGTGGAATGCTTTGAGATTAGGATACAGACGGAGTGTAGTTAAATTGGTCTACGAAATGTGTGAAGTTATGGGTAGTTTGTGGCAGAGAATTGATAATAATGCAGTTTAAGAAGAATTTTTCAATTAGAAAACATTACACTTTAATTACAATTTTATTATTAACGAACCTTAATTTTAATTCATTAAATGCATTATGTATGTACTTTCCTTTCTTAGATATACTGGCTAAAATTTATGCCAGAAAAGGAACATTCCCAACAAAAAAAATAATAAAGCCCCAGCTTAAGCGCTACCATTAAAACTAAAATCCTCTCAACAATAAACACATACAGGACGGTGAGTCATTAAAACTTTTAGTTATTTAATAAAGCCCTTTCTGAAATGGAATGCAAGTGAGCGGATGAGTGAATGATGATGACCGAGGGTTGACTAAAACCGCCGATACTCGGGCACGGAGCTTCATTATAGCGACCGCATGCATTAGACCTTTAATAGCTCACGAATGTGTGTCAAGTTCCAGGACGCACGCTATGAGAAAAAGCCTCAAGCCTCGATGTCGAGGTAACTTTTAATTAGTGAAAAGACGAACGGTCCTCGTTTAATATGACTGGGGTGAGGATTGCACGCATTATCCCTCTCGTGGGGAAAAACTCTAATAGTACCCAAAATAGCTACTAATACATAATTTAAAACATTTCTATTTTAAATATATTTATCTTTTAAATTAATTAATTTTATCCTGAAAATGATATAAAAATTTAATTTACATAAATTTAGTATTCTATTATTAAACAATATATAAGGAAATATATATTTTAGGAATAATAAATACAAAGGTATATATTGTCTTATACAAATTATTCCATCGGAATTTCACTTTTGGTGACATGTAATTTGAATAATATTCATGAGTAGAATATATTAATATACTTTACTTTGCCGCTAATATTAATTAAAATTTGCCCAAGGGTAATATTAATGAAGTGCGAAACATAATAAAAATCACCACAATTAACATAACTTTTTGTATAAATACCTGTTTTACGGAAGTAACTTTAACATTAACTGTAATGATTATTATGCCTCTCACGAAATTTTAGATTTTTATTACATAATTTATTTTACGAATATATACATTATAATAACTACCACCTAAATTTAATAACTACAAAAATATATTATCTTTTAAATTAACATTTCAAAAGAGAGAAAAACTGGTTTGATATCGCAATAATAACACTGCTATATTTCTCAACATATTCATCAAATGCCCTCACCCATAGTATTAATGAATTTTTTTTAGAATTTGAATTATTGATTATAACTAAGATATAAATTACTTTCATAGAACTTTTCTCGAAAATCCTGCGTCCTATAATAAAAGACTATTCATTATAAGTTATTCACAATACAATTCTCTCTATTTTTAAAATAATTTTTATTTAGCTATCACACTTTTTCATAAAATGTCCAAAAGTAAAATATTTCTAAAAATTCGGTTAAATAAATTTTTTTCTCTTTGTCTTTTATTTTTGAATGAAGCTCTTTTTTTTAGAATTCTAAGTGGTGAGCCATATATTAGAACTACTTAGAATGAATCCAGAATTTATTTTAAAGAAATTTGTTTATTAAGTTCATACTATGTTATATAATAATACTATGTTAAATAATAAAACAATATATTCACTTATACGCAATTATAATCGCTATTGTTTTAGATTGCTTAGTAAGCTTTCAAACTTACAAAGATAGTGTGTGAAAAACTAACCTAAACATGATATTTACCGATTCCAATACACATATAATAAGTGTATTAAGTGTATTATATGTGCTATCTTAATTTATCCAGATTTTTTAATGGGAGTGAATTTGTTGGTATTTCTGATTTTATGAAATTCTTTAACTCTTTTTGAAAAAATATCAATTAGCAATGATGTTCTATATGCAATCAGAGGACCAAATCACAGGTACTAAGAATTTATGCAGAGTTAAAATGGAAAATTTACGACAAATTTTGAACGTTCAACAAAAATTGACATCAAAGTTAGCATTGGAAATATTTATCAACATGATAAATTAAAATTAGTTATGTTTATATGACAATCATTAAATTTATGGTATTCATGCAGTATGTCCGCGGATGGGGTGTACCCATTAAGAAAAATATCTTTGTTATTCATTTTACGACCAAAAGTCATTCTTTATAAAAAGTTCTGCTTGTTAAGAAAATGAATGCCGATAGGAAAATTTTAGATCACATGTACAGGTGGTTAAGAAATTAGAAAATAATGAAATGCTTCAAGGGCTAAGTGCGATTAATTATTATTTTTTTACAAAAATGTTATAAAACAAAGCTGTTTATAAACTAACGTAAAATCTAAATACAAATTCGAATTTTAGAAAATAAAATAATAACAGTGACATTTTTTATTTGCATTTCACAAAAAAATCAAGATAGCCGATTTTGTATACGTTCATGATCCGTCAGCATTTTATTTACATGTGTCACTATTCTGGTTTCGTGGAGGCATTTTCGAAAATGTTAACCAAAGAAAAGCGTATTTATTTATTACAATGTTATGTTATTGTAAATATGACTCATCAATACGCTATTGATGTTTTTAAAGAAAAATTTTCTAATACGTCGGTGCCAAAAAACCGTTGTACAGATTATTACAAAAATCAATGAAACTGGGTCTGTGATGAATGTACAGAAAGAAAAGAAAAATAAAATGTATTAAAATCCTTTAGTTCGTTGTAGAAATTTAAATAATAAATTTAAAAATACGAAAACATTTCGTGAATCATTTATTAGTTTATTCAACAGAAATAATTTCATTCAAATTAGTGTTGCTTTGATAGTTGTACTATTCGTAACACGCAAATTAATTTTATTTTATTTCATGTCTGTCAAGGTATTAGCTAGAGAAGTAGTTGTTTCAAATTAATTTGTTTTGTAATCTTAGTAAAACTCACTGTTGTAGATTCACAAAATGTTTTTGTATTTTTAAATTTATTAGAAAAGAAAAAGATCAAAATGTTGCAGTTATATTATTAGCAATAAGGTCAGTTTTAGATAACCTGAAATTATCTTTAAAGAAACGTGCGAGAACAATAGATTGAAGCAAAAGTATTTTACACAGAATTTTTAAGGAAAATAAAATTAAACCCTTTAAGCCAAAGTGGCATACACTTGAACCTGGTGATGAAGAGAGACGTTTAAAGTTTTGTATATGGATAGGTGAAAATTTCCTTAAAATCCAAAGACTTTATAGTTTAATTTTTTTAATTGCATAATAAACAAACGAAGTCAATGTTACCAAAAAGTTAATGTGTGGTGTGGAATTTTTTATGATAAAATCATTGGCCCATATTTTAGAAAGAGAAATTTAAACCAGCACGTGTATTTGGGACATTTTATCTTACCATTTCTCAATACGTTAGAGCCAAAGGTACGTAAGATAGTTGCCCTGCTTATTGCACAGCCTCGGACAGACAATGGTTACATTATTATAGAATGGATATATATTACATCTTTATTGACAAATATGTACAGTACAATGTAACGTTGAAATAATAAATAATTGATGAAGCGTTAGTGTGTTAATCTGTCAAAAGGCTATCGACCAGAGGTCTTTCTGCTTTGATTTGTCCAGTCATATGGCGTCAGTCTTTAATGAGTAGATGGATGAAATGATGAAATGAAATAAAAAATGGTAAAATGTGGGTTTTTAAATTTAGGGATTAGATTTGGGTTTCTAGGAATACAATATAGGGATAATATGTGAAAGTTGAAAGGATTTTTGGAGAATTTTTCTGAGAGGAATCGAAGGCGTTCTTGGATGGGAATAACTAAGGTAGTATCATAAAGAAGCTGATTAGAAGGATTATATAAAGGATTGAGAGGATGACGGAGTTTTGTTAGGGTACGAAGGGATGCTCGCTCGCTAACTTGAATATTACGGGAGGTTGGATTGGTGGGATTGGGATAGCGGGCACAACCATAGTCCAGTAATGGGCGACAAATCATTTTATATGTTCTTACTGCAGTTTTATTACTACTAAAACTGCAGCAAGAACATTATTTTTGTACGTTAAGCATCTAAAATGTTTTGCCCTGGTGGTAATTTTGTTTTTCATTGTAGCAGTGTGTTTTTTAAAATTAATTTTTGGATCTATGGTTATGCCAAGGTACTTTACGAAAGCTGAAGGGGGGATAATAGTTTGGGGAAATTGAGACATTGTAAGGGGAATTATTGGTGCGGTGGTATGGAATAAGGAGCTGTGATTTATGGGGATTCATTTTAATGCGCCATTTTGCAAACCAATGCTGAAGGGAGTCAATAAGCTCTTGGAGGAATTGAAGGGCTTTTGGTAACGTAGGAGCATGGGAAATTAGGGCAGTATTGTCTGCAAATTGCAATAGATATTTAGATGGATTATAGTAAAGTGGATCAGGATTATAGATGTCGAAGCTAAAAATATTGTATAATAGAGGAGAAAGGGGAGAGCCTTGGGGAAGTCCTTGTTCAGGGGTAAAAGAAGAAGAGAAAGAGTTATGGATTTTAACTTTTAGGGATCTATTACAGAGGAATTGTTTGATTATATAAATGATGTGAGGAGGGAGGTTTAGGAGGTGACATTTGTACAATAAGCCTTGATGTCATACAGAATCGAAGGCTTTCTGGACATCCAGAAATAAAGCTGCAGAGGCTTTGCCTTCAAGGTGGACAGTCTGAATGTTGGAGGTTAGGATAGATAGAAGGAGGGAAGTTGATCGACAGGGAAGGAAACCAAATTGGTATATGGGGATGTGGTTAGAAATAAAAGAAAGGATTTTCATTTTAAGAAGGGATTCATACAATTTTCCAATAACAGGGAGGAGTGTAATGGGGTGATAGCTGGTTAGTAAGGAAGAGGGTTGGTCGCGTTTGGGGATACATATGACAATTCCTATTATATATAAAGGTGGAGAGTTTATGGACGACATTAGATGAATAGGATATCACTATAATCAAGTAAGAGGCAGTAAATTGCTTTGTATATATATATTTAGAATTTATACGTTAGTGATTGGAAATACCGCGTCTTTGCTTTGATTTTTGCTTTAATAGAAATGGCATGGGATTTTAATATTAATTTGGAATCAAATATTATTCCAACGTATTGACAAGTATGGCATTATGGGCAATGAAGGAGTTATTCTTTGGATTTATTTCAAAACGCCACTTGAAGAACCATGTTTCGAGTGCAGATTCTGCAGATTCTAGTATGGGAGCATACGATACTAAGACAGTGTCATCGACAAATAGGGGTGGTATAAGTTTGGATTAAAGAAAAAACTGAATTACTTTCCAGGGACGATTTGTTATGAATACGTTGATTAAAATGATGAGATGGTGAGACATTTTCAATCGTAGATATTTGTAAAGTAAATAAACATCCATACCAAACAGTCAAACGCTTTTTAATATCTAAGAAGGCGGACAATTAGAGGTGCCATACTTGAATGCCTTGGAATTAAGATAGTTAGAGGAAGAGTGGCTTATTTGTTAGGTAAGACTACAAATTGTTAGTTAGAGATGGAATACATTGTGCATATCAAATATTTTTAGCGGGGATTTGGAATACTTAGCTAGTTATAGGTAAATAACTGATAAACACTTGTTTTTTTTTATATAAATAATAAAACAAAGTGTTTATCAATTTTTTACCTGTTATTTTATAATGTTTCACCAAAAAAGTATTGAGAAAATTGAGCTAGGACTGGGAGTAGGGCAATGGGGCGGTAATTAGCAACAAATAAATGATCCATATCTGTTTTAGTAGCTACCTATTTATGCAGACTTATAATTTGTATCTTTATAACTTTAACTGAAACAAAATAATAAAAATTTACCCGACTGTGTTGTTACCTTTACCATATATGTTCTAAATGTTTCTTAATAAAAGGATTAATTAATTTATCTTTTTTAACATAAAAATGTTAAGTTAATTAATCGTAAATTTTTCTACTTATCTCATAGCTTGTCTAATATTCCTTGAATCGCATGTGGTTTTTTAAATTCTAGTTGATGCCCTCTTGAGGATTGGGTATTTATAATATATTCAGCAACATTTTAGACAATATTGGATTGATGCGGCTGTTACTTGTCGAAACTCCATAATAACACTTAAAGAAATACTGACACAGTATAGGGTTTCTGAATGTTTTTAATTTTGTACTACAACAATGTTTCACCAAACAGTGGCTTCATCAGGTAGATGAAAATGTGATTAAAAAATTACAATTATCACTTATGAACAAGGTTGGAAAGGGGGGAGGGTTGTTTATTACAATAATATGGAAAAAATTATATTGTATACTATTAACCGAATGCATAGAACAGGCTACAAATATGGACATAAAATTTAAATACATATGTAAACAGGCGTGTATATACATATTAGTTTTTGATACAAGTTTAGAAAATATTCAGTAGTGGTGAGTTATTGACATCGATCTGATCATTTAAGAGAACACCACGTTTGCAAAACTTATTGATTTGCATCGACTCTAATAAATTTAGTTTTAAAGCTTTGTTTTGTTTATGTAAAATTTTGAAATTATGGTTAAATTCATCTACCTGATGAAGCTACTGTGTGGTGTTATTTTAGACAATATCCTTTTACATAAAGAAAGATATTTTTAAATTATTAATTTTATTCTGTTAAAAATTTAAAATCACTTACATATTCACAAATCAAATACTGAGTCTAGCAGAAAGTCAACCTACTTTTTTTACTAAAATTCATGTACAAACTCTATTTAAAAAAAATAACTTTTCGAAAAAAAAAACGGAACGATATATGGCGCTATTCTAAAATGTTCACTTACTTCTTAATATATTATTAACGTCGAGGTTTTCATACTACTACTCTTTACTATTGCGTGATCAAGTTTGTTATTGTATTGTATTTACTTTTCCTATATAAAAGAAAATTGTTTCGTGAATTTTTTTTAATTGTTTTATGGTAAAATAAAGTATATCAAAATATAACCGAGATTGCAGATTCCAGCAAGTGACGCTTTTGAGAATATATTTTTTTAATACACAACTGCAGATTGATTTTGATTTACATCTTGACAGTTATGACTCCTAATCTGCTAACTCTAGCTTTTCCCACAAGATTATTTTCTAACTTATAGCAGTCTTTATCAAGAATATTTATCACTTTCTTTAAGTTATATTGATTGTTGCGTATACAACTCTAGTTTGATCATAATTCGTGAAAATTTTTGTTTCTACATAGAATACAGTAACTAATAATTAATACTGAAAAGTGTTTCTTTGACAAATTTACTGGACTATTTTATAATGATTATGCGTTAACAATATATGAAGTTATATAATCAATTACTGGTTCTTTTGTACTATTATTTTGTAAATATTAGTAGTATTTATAAAGTAGTAGAAAAGAGTGATATTATGTCTAAAAGCATAATTGAGTTTTATGAGAATTAATTTTAATTTATTTCAATGTAAATACTGGTTAACCTTGGAAAATCATGTAATTAGCCTTAAATAAAGCTAAACCAATAAGAAAAGAAGGGCGACGAGATTGTTTTCAGTGAGCATAAATCACTAGCAACTAAAATAATTTAAAATTTGGCCGAATCAACAAAATACACCCTACATATATGCTGACAAAAATCGAATTAAATGGATGATATCCCGTCATTTCTGGTGACAATAAAAACAAACATTCAAATTGTTTTGTAACAGCTAGGGTTTATTTCTAAAACAGGTAAACATTTAATCAATCTTAGTACTAGGTCATGGGTTCATCATAATAAAAGATACGTAACCAATTAGATTGTCAACAGCTATACATACAAATATATAAAAACAGTTTACTAATTTTATAACAATTTTTATAGGAAGATATTTATTCCAATTAAGCTACCAAACTCAAATAAAAAAAACATTATCTCCTCAAAGTTCTTAGCCTCTAATTACAGCTGCTTTAAAGTGTAATATGTGTTAATATTCATTGGTAGAGCATAACAAGTTGGTATTAGTTTCGTTCCATTACTTATATACTCATCAAAATAAAAAGTACGGTAGAAGCATGTTTCGCCGAGCAATATTAGAACTGCTCACCAAATTATATTGACTTTTTACTGAGGAAATTTTAGAAAAAGTAGTAGAATTTTGAAACAGACTTATTAGAGTGAAATCTTAGCAAGGAAACAGGTTTATTGTAATGAAAATATTATATATGCCAAGATACCAAGCATTTAGTTTAAACAAAGATAGTTCAAACAAAAATGTCTCACGAGAGCTTAAGTGAGCAATTAATTGAATATGTTGATACTGTTGGGTTTGCAGTATCACTTGAATGCTAAAAAAATATTTCAAACGAGTATTATTTATATAGGAAGTGCGTTAGTTTAGTGAATTTATCATTATTAAAAATATTTTAAATTGCAATGCCGATTCAAAGTCTTACGAAAACTATTACGCCTTTTTGTTAATCAATGATTGCATGCGGATCTAATGTATCCTCTTATACTTTTTTCACAATTTTTTCAGAACACCTTTTCTATGAACATAAACTAACACTTTTAGAGACTATTCGAGAAAATAGACCACAATTGCCTGATACACGTCATAAAAATGACTGCAGAAATCTGGGTTAACATTTTTGTCTTAAGTTTATAGGATAAAATATAGAAATAAGGTTGTTGTTGTTGTTAATAAACGACTGTGTTCATAAAGCCCCTTGCTGGCTAATGATGAAAGTTTTTTGAAAAAACTTACTCCAGAAGCCATAAAGAGTCATCTTAAACTATGACCGGAATATAAAAGAATACCTAAGCTAACTACATTGCGATTACGAAAAGTATTTCGAGTAAAAATTAAACCCAAAAAATATTAATCATTTGCAGTTTGAAGAAAAATAAATATAGTGGCAAAACATGTAGCATCTATTTATGTTTAGATTATTATTTGCGGTCGCGTGCAACTAAGTACGGTTTTCTGCGAGGGTTAGATCACAGACTCAGCATTGGAGATATTGATGATCGGTTAAATCAGTGAAACAAAATAAATATTTATCAATTGTCAGGTAGATCGTCAATCAAATTGATATATAATTCCCACATTAGAGACAAAAATGCCTAGATTTAAAATACACCTAAATATTAGTTTCTGGTGCGTTGCTGCATGGGCGTCAGCAGAAGAATCATTCGAGGTACGAGTGGAAAATCATCTAGGATGAACTCAATGCCAAATTCTCGTGCATTGATCATGCGTTAATACAGAAGTGTTTGTAGCTTTATGGTATAAAAGTTTAATTATTATTTTTTTAATTTTATTATCTATCTTTTTGCTTAACTGTTAACTGTCAAATTATATTACTCCTAGTGGATTTTACACTAACCGTTATAAACGTTCTAATAAACAAGATCATCTCATATTCAATGTCGTCGTAAATAAAACACGAACTATTTACATAAACTCGACCCAACAACTTTTACAACAGTGCAGATATTTTTTTCTCTGCGGAGCATAGCTAGAAGTTAACCGATGGGGGGAACGACGCCCATGAAAAATTTAACTGGAACAAGGAGGCGTCGCAGAAAAGTGCATTATTAACGCGCGGATATGTCTGGTTCTAATTGTGCGGCCGTCGCAGATGGGACTTCCAAGTAGGATGAAAATTTAAGCGCTTCAAAACTTTCCTAGATTTATGGCGAGCGCATAAAACCGGAACTAGAGTTAATAAACAGGAATGGCGACATTTGAAAAACCCGCGGTGTTGTTTTAATAATAATCCCCGGGAACGAAGTTGCGATGAAAATTTCACGAGATGATATCGGGTAAATTAAGGCGGCGCGAGGGAATTAGGTTAAATAAATAGATTTCATTTATATTTCTCTTTTTATTTACAGCAAATAAAACGTGCGATGAATAAACTCGGGGAAATGCCCGGGATCTGGCCACGTAAATGAAATTATTCACTGGAGACTCGTTATTGTGAGATAACCGGCCAATAAATTGCATAAGAACAAGTCGAGACGAAGACGATGGTATAAATAAGACAATGCGGATTTTAAATAATTTTATATTTGTACGGCCTTTTTAACAATTAGTTGGATAATTTATTAATAAATTCATTATCTTTATTGCGTTCCTTTTGAACAAGAAACAATTAAAATTGTTACAGTAATTACATTATAAATTTTTCTATTGTTAATGTCGTTATAATAATAGTTTTTACCAAACTCTACTCAACAAGTCCCACTGTGGAAAGCACAATTCGATTTCTATCAACTGGAAAGTTCACACTCTTCTCTATTTTTCCCTCCGCTAATCAAATTTTGAGTGGCGTGTTGTGGACGTGCCATTAATCGAATGATTGTGCATCGGCGTCCCATCGATTTCCCTTGTGTGCGTGCTCGACCTGAAAACACTAATTTCCACATAAATAAATAATTGCACGTTGGTTCGTCCTATCTTCGCCTCGCGGCACCATCTGCGATAAAATGCCACGATTTTAAAACTTTAATTGCCCTGACCATTATGATACTCCATTATTGAATTTATTAATTAATAATATTTAAAAGTAATTATCGTCTGCAATGCAGTATCTGCGATGTATACGTTAATTAAATAATAAAATAAAGACAAAATTTGTTTTAGATCGATTACTTCTTTTTAAATATTTAATGAAAAACTACTAAGTTATATTTATTATTATTAATTATCAATTAATAATTATGCAAAAACGCTTGAGCATTATCGACTTTTATACATGTCTGACATGCTTGAGTAAATAATATATATTAACTTAGCTTATTCCTAACCTACCTCAACTAGTGCAACTAGGCCAATGTATAATTTATTGAGGTGGGTTATGAGTATGACAGTTGTATGTTGGATAAAAACAAAAACATTTTAATTAATAACAAGAGTTTAATTTTTAAATTTCAACATCAAAGAAAATAAGGTTTTGAGTGATAATTTGTGATTTTGAACTACGTCCGTGCTTATTTCGTTCAAGAGTTAATTAATGTTTTATTTAACTACTTAATTGTAATTTAGGAAAGGAGACCAAAGATAATTAAATACATAAATGAAAGCAAGGCGATTAAATGTCATTCCAGTAAACAATAAAAAATTAATATTATTTGAAAAGTGGTTTCCATCTACGCACGCGATTTTGGAATTCCTTAACTTTCCTCCTATAAAATTATATAGCTCCATATTAAGCTAAAAGCTATTCCTATCACACCATTATAAAATATAGTCGAAATCTTTCTGAATAAACGCTACATCTCTAATATTTCTTACAATCGCAATAAGTTTTACAGTGCAGTGCAGTACAGTATAGTAAGCAAATGTTATTAATAAAAAGTATAATATAATAAACGGTAATGGTCGTACATGTGATCCTTGTGGGACACCAGACTTTACCTGAATTTCACTTGACACATAGTTGCTACTTATAACAAATTGTTTGCCATTCTTGAAAGACATCCTAGCCACTTGTGGAATCGAATCTCAGCATTTCTAACTTATAGAGGAGCCCATCATTGGTGACCCTATCGAACGCCTCCTAGAAATCTCTGTAGATAGCAACTTCCTGATTTTGATCTTCACAAAAATTTGACATATAACATTTGTTGAATTTGGTTCTCGTTTATCACGTGGTGAAACATTTTTTAATAGTAAGGATTGTTTATAAAAAATTGTGAAACCAACCAAGTGCCTTTCTATAAACAATCCTTATTTGACATATAACGATTACATGTAGTTATATTTGCTCTAGTTGACCTTCTTGACCAAAAACCGTGTTGACCTTCAGCTGTAATGTCTTTGCACAAGCATTGTAATTTAGTGGATTTGATAATTTAATAATTGATATGTGTTTTATAATGACAAACTAAATATGCGAAACTAGTCACAATATAAAAGTTTTCAAGTTATCGTGTTTTATTCAATTTACAAAAAAGTTTAACGAAGTAGAAGCCTCTAACATATATAACATAGTCTATAAATACCCTGTACGTATTAGTAACATGCTGCATGTAATCATTTATTCTACTCCATTACTTTTACTCCAATAAATTATATATAACCTCAACCTAATTTTGAATTTTACAATACAATTAAGTAGCACACCCTTGACTTACCTACAAAAAATATATATAATAGCAAGGTAATGTTGACCTAACTTAGTAAATTGTATATTATACTAGTGTTCTTTTGACCTAAATCAATAAATTATGTATTATCCTAGCGTACTGTTGACCTATCCAAACAAATTATATATTATACTAGCGTACCCTTGACCTATTCCAATAAATTATTTATTATACTAGCCTAATCCTGACCTACCCTATTGAATTATATGTTAAGCTGTATCAAGGTTAAGAGTATCCTAGATATTTTATATTGAGGTAGGTCAAATATACGCTAACCTATTATTTCTTAAGAGAGGTCTGGAATATGCTAGATTAATGCTCTATTGACTTAGGTAGATTACTCTTACGTGATATTAATATAAAATATATTAATTTATATCATAAATAATTTCAGATAAGATGAACATTTCTATAGTTAGAATCTGGAATAAAAACTGTAAAAGCCTTCTTAGATTTTAACATGCTCCTTTAAACATCAATAGATTCAAACTTTACTTAAAAAATTAAAACAACTACAGATATTGTAAAAATTAGCCAAAATTTTCTCAAAATTATTTTTTTAAGTCATAATTTATTTAGATCTTTTTAATAATCACTTTTTTCTTTTACAAATTCAAATTATATTATTTATTCACGTGAGTGATCATATACAAAATATAAATATAATTATGAACAAAATATAGATTTTTAGTGGATGTGAACATCAGTAAAATATAAAATAAAAGTATATAAAATAAACTTAGTATATATGATAAAGTTAGAATAATTACAAATGAAACATTTTAAAATACATATAATAAATTTTTACAAAAGTTACATTCAGGATAAAATTTTTTTAACAGTAGAAATTCCTTTGGAAAATAAATATAAGTTATTTTATCAGACAAACATTTTCAAAAGTTATAGCACCATTTGAATTTTCTAAAACTAGTTGCTTATATATATTAAAAAAAACATAGTAGGATTTTTATTAGAAATTTAAAAAATATTTAATAAAATTGCTGAGAAAACAATCAAAAAAAAATCCGCCATAAAATAATTTCAATTTAAAACAACATAAACAATTGAAATACGGTTTTATCAGTTGAAAATTTCTTGTAGAAGAAACTTAATCTAATTTATCAACAAAAATAATTTACATTATGCTTTCTAAATTTTCTAAATTGTAGCACAATAGAAATTTTCTAAAACCAATTTTATACTAGTAATTAAAAAATTACTGCGAAAAAAGAATCAAAAAATTTTAAAAGCTGCATTAAAATGTTTCCTGTGAAATTGTAAAAAATTATAACAAAACAATCTACTTACTTTTTTAAACAAAAATAAATATGCCTTAAAAAGTTGAAAATTTATTTTAAAATCAGTTGACATGATTTAAATTTTAAAAATACAAGCAAGCGCTTATAAAAATGGTTTAAAAATTAAAATTGTTGAAATTTTATTATAAATTAAATGAAAAATGAATGAAAAATTCAATAAATATAAGAGGAATAAAATTTAAAAAAAAATAGATTATTTAGCAAGAATCGAATATTTTGTGTAAAACATCAAAATTATTTGAAAAATAGTTTCTTTCTAAGAATTAATTAACAATTTAAATCAAACAAACTGAATTTAGTCAAGAAAATTATAAAAATTGCAAAAACTGTTTTTAAGAAAAGTTTCGCAAATTTCTTAGAGGATAATAGGGCCCAAAAAATGTCTTAACAAATAAATCAATAGAATTCCTATTTCCATGAAATATAATGGTAGCTCTGGTAATAATATCCAAGAAACTGTAGACTTATTTGCTTTACATTGATAAAGTACTGATATTTGCTTCTGACAAGCTGAAAAACTTCAAATGTACAATGCATTCTACGGTGGCATTTGTAGCTATTGACAATATAAAAAGTAGTTCTACTTGTAGCCAAGACGGAATTCCTAGCATATTAAAAAAAATGCACATAATCAGTACCTTTTCAAATTACATATATTTTTAATTTGTCCATCAAAGAGGCAATATTCCAAATTTTTTGGAAACTGGGCTAAATAACTCCAATTTTTTAGTCAATTAAGGTTGATGAGTTAACAGATTATAGGGAAGTTTGCATACAATCGGTGATTCCTAAAATACTCGATTATCATCCATGACAATAACTCCAATGGTTACATATTTATATTATCACGAAGCAGCAGCATGGGTTTCAGGGAGGAAAGTCTACAACAATAAATCTAATTCTATTGCAATCTTTTATATTGGAAGCTTTTAAGAACTCCAAAGCTTTCGATAAAGTGAGTCATAAGATAAATTAACTTCGTCGTTTTGGTTTTAATGGTGATATTGTGAACTATATAGATAGCTTTATTTCAGATAGGAAACAATGTGTGAGAATTAATAGAATGAATCTAAAGAATTCACTGCTACCTTAGGTGTGTCCCAATTATACCACTTAGGCCCAATTTTATTTTATTTGTTTAATAATAAAGATATTAATATTAATTTATTTGTAAAAGACATTATCAACCAAATAAATTATTCTCACATTGTCATTACTAAATGCTGATGATATTAAATTATTCAAATGAACACTACGCTGCTCAGTTAGTCAGAAATAAACGTTATATATTCACTGGTGTTCTGGTAGTAATTTGCATCTAAATATTAATAAATGCAAGTATATATCATTTTTCAAGAATAAAACTTGCATTGATTGTATATACGTAATTAATAGTGTTCCATTAGAACGAGTTATTGAAATGAAGGATCTTGGGGTTACACTCAAAATGAACTTTCAGGACCATTAGAAGTAGAGATATGAAGATGTTGAGGTTTATTTCAAATGTGGACAAGGATTTTTCTATTGATACTTTAAAACTACTCTACTGTACATTTGTTAGATCGATATTAGAGTATGCATCTGTTGTTTGGAATCCTGATCAGTCATAATTGATTAAAAAATTGAAACCATCCAAAAAAAGTTCTTAAAGATTATTGCTTACAATATGAGAATAGCAGTAGTAAATATCAATTACAATCATTTATTATCCTTACTTAATAAACAGCTATTAACTATAAGACGATATGTAACAGATTTGGGTTTTCTTTAGAAATTATTAAATTCTCAAATAATTTTACATGAGTTACTGCGAAAATACATATTTTGGCTTGGGGTATGCGAACTATAATTAGAGCTACTTTTTGGCACTTATTTTATAGAATCAGTTATGGTCAAAATAATCCAATTTGTAGAATTATGCGACTTGGTAATAAATTAAATACTTCATACTTTCCTATTTTCTTATACAGTTACCAAAGATGTAGATTTTATCTATTTATAATAGATTGGGACACTGTTTTTAGTTAATTTCTTACACTAATAGTTTCGTTTCATATTAGTTCACATTTTGTTAATACGGCCCGCGGGCCAGGTCCGGCCCCTGACTTCATTTCATCCGGCCCGCAGCACAATTTTCAAATCTCACTAAACCTGGCCCTTGAAAGTAAATTTTTTTGATGTATTCTTAATAATTTTCATATAATATAAGGATCATAAAGTTTTGTAGGCATCATAAAGTTGTGTACTGTATTTAGTCAATTCAGCATTCAGTGTATGTAATAAACAGGCAAAACCCCGTCTTATTTGCACTGAATTTGAGCTTAAGTGGGAGAATCTACGTGGAATTTCTACTGATGGTGCTCCAGCTATGGTTGGTTCTAATTTAAGAGTTATCAATGGAATTAAATTGGAACTATGTAGTATGAATATTAACACTGAAGATTTGAGTGTATTTCACTGCATTTTACATCAACAAAATTTGTGTGCAAAATCGATCAAATTTACACTGCTAATGAAAACAGTAATTTCTTGCATAAATTTCATTAAATTAAGAGCACTTCACCACCGTCAGTTCCAAACATTTTTGGAAGAACTGCAGTCTGAATTTGAAGATCTGACATTTTATTGTGAAGTGCGCTGGTTAAGTAAAGCAAAAATGTTAAAACGATTTTATGATTTATATTTGTTCTTATGGATATGAAAGAAAAACCTGTACAAGAGCTAAACAACATAAATTGGGTCTGCGATCTTGCGTTTCTCGTTGATGTAACAAGTCATATGATTTAATTAAATACAAAGTTGCAAACCCAAGAACAACTTGTTCATGAACTATATGGTCACGTCAAGCCATTCCAAAATAAATTAAGACTTTGGGAAAATCAGCTCCAAACAAGGAATACCTACCATTTTCCCACTCTTGCAAATCATATAATCATGCTAACTTCGAAATGTTGGCAAACGAGTTACAATTTTTAAGAGACGAATTTAACACCAGATTTAAAAATTTTCGCTGCAAAGAAGCAAGTCTCAAATTTTTTTCCACAAGTGCAATGACAGATAATTGATTAGTTGTAAATATAAAATGATTAAAATTTTGTTGTTTTAATTTAATAATCGGTATAATTATTGTGAAAGTACAATTTTTTTTCAAATACAGTGGACAAGTAAGAATTTAATAATAAAACAAATAAACATTTACAAAAATACGAAACGATTATATGCTTTAAAACGTGAAAGTTAATTGAAAATAATTTCGATTCAGATATTACTACAAAAGTGCCATCTATTTTCTAGGCACAACACGAGATCCCTATGAGTGGATAACCACCGACAATTAAAGGGGACTGTCAACAGCGACAATTATAACAATAATAATGTAAAAAATGGTACAGCTATGAGTAACTCTTTATCCCCTTTTCTAGCCAATATTTTCTTAAACAGTTTAGAAAACAATGCCAAAAATTCTATAAATAATTTTCCCCGGGTCTGGTACCGTTATGTAGATGACGTTTTTGCCATTATAAAAAAGTATGATAACCTAGACAATCTATTATCAAACATGAATAATCACGAGTCAATTAATTTCACTACAGAATTAGAAAAAGATAACAAACTCCCCTTCCTTGATTTAATTATTCATAGAGTCAACAAAAGTTTAGAATTTGATATTTACAGAAAAAATACACATACATTTAATTACATTTACGCAAATTCCCATAGCCCATGGAAATATAAATTAGAAGCATTCAACTCCATGATTTATGGAGCAATTAATCTTCAATTGTCCGATATAAACAGAAAGAAAGAACCTAATTTAATTTTACAAATCGCGGAAATTTTAAATTACAACAAAAACATCATAAAGAAATTGATCAATAAACACGTAAAAAAAATTAAAATTAAGTCCATAACCTGCTTA
Organism: Ontholestes murinus; assembly: GCA_963969525.1. Taxonomy (NCBI): domain Eukaryota; kingdom Metazoa; phylum Arthropoda; class Insecta; order Coleoptera; family Staphylinidae; genus Ontholestes; species Ontholestes murinus. The sequence continues at coordinate 21,283,675 of OZ018392.1, read as the reverse complement.
CAAACCAACACAGAAACCAAACAAAATAAATACATTAAACTTATCTATACACCTTTGTTTGAACATAAATTAAATACATTATATAAGAAATTTAACCTCCGCCCAGCTCTCTACACAAATACAAAATTGAAATCACTACTAGGGAATACATTCAATAAAACTGAAGATAAAGAAAAATCGGGAATATATTCAATTAGCTGCAACACTTGCCAAAAAGTTTATATAGGACAAAGAGAACGAAACCTAGGAATCAGATTTAAGGAACGTATTTACCATATTAAAAATCAAAACCCCAAAAAATCAGCAGTAGCCAACCACACCATCACAACAGGCCATAAATTTTCAATTAATAATACAAAAATTCTAAAACATTTCACAGGATATAAATTAAATATGTTGGAGGCTGTTGAAATGAAAAAACAGATGTATAAACTTCTAAATTTTGATTTAACCCCATTAAATAATCCCTTATTAGATTTAATATCTGCAATACGTCCCGACTAACAGAAATTGTAAACCTTTCTCAGTAATTCTTTAATCCACGTTTTTTCCCAATAATCCCTATAGGTATAAATACGCCGCCACTGTTTTAGAATAAATTAGTTATAAGCTATTGATAATGGGTGCATAGTACCCGAAATGTACATCTAGCGAAATAAAAATTAATTGTGAAAAAAGTGTTAGTGTTTTAATGAAGTTTTAATAATGTAAACATTAAATATTGTTCGCTGTTAACAACAGCTATAAACCGGTATCGATCTATTTTGGATCTCATCAGCGTAGGATAGTTGGAAACAGGAAAACGAGTTTTTACTATAGAGTAAGAAAATATAAAATGGCAATTTAATGTTTGTATAGCACTGGAAAATTTCTCAAAAGAGCAAATTAAGCAAATAATTTCATATTAAGTAATATAATTTTAAAAAGGAAAAAAAGTTAATTTTTAAGTTAGTTACTTAATTTATGTGAAATACAGTAGACTTCTATCAATAAAGCAATTGAAAATGTTCAAAATCACAGTTGATACAAAGGAATTTCATTAAATAAACAACTAGATATTTTCCAGAAAGACTCTAACATTTGCTTTGAATCGTCAAAATGTTTAAAAAATATCTAACAATTGTAATAAAAAAAACTGTTTTTTTAAACAATTAAAAAAGCTCTAAGGAAGTAAAATATTTTCACATCAATATTTAATTACAAAAATAATTTTCCAAACATATTAAAATACGTTGAAGTACTAAAATAATTAGAAAAAAAGAAGCAGATAAAGTTTATATTAAATAATTTATAAAAACAAATAATTATTATTTTAACAAAAACATTAATTAGCTAAGAATGAAAAAGCTCGGAAATTTAAGAAGAGGTGGAAAGATTCACAAATGTACTACAGATTTGTGATTATTTTTGTTGGGTACCCATTTACCAATAAAGATATTTGTATAAATAATAAGAAGTTAATTGAGAATTTTAAAATAAGTAAATATTATCACTAAGAAAATTAATATAACGATTCTCTAAAAACAAATGAATAGTGACCGGATGAAAATAGTTAAACCCTATCTTTATCCATCTAAGACGCTTTGAAATTTCAAGAAAAACTCCAGATACTATGAAAGTTATGTAAACTAAACATTGTAATAATTCCAAAGAATATTAAATGATAAGAATGAGGAAAGTAGTATGATGTCCTAATTATATATATATTTTAATTGTAAATAAGGTATTTAGAAACTTTACAACGAATAATTTCGTTCAAGAAATTGGTACAGGAAAATTAAATACTATAGGAAGGGAAATTGATTCCGAATCTGAATTACCATAATTTAATTATATTAAAAGTAATGAAATATTATATAGTCAATTTTAATATTAAAATAAATAAAAATAATATCTACCATTTAACGATTTCTCAAGGCTATACAGATATTTAATATTCCTCTGAAATATATTAAAATAATCGAGATGCACTATTCCTGCATTGACGTAAAATTAATGAAAACTTTCAGTCGTCGCGCTTTTTCGCCGCGTAATGAATATTTCAGTTTTGATTCATTCCAGCGTTTTCCACCCCCGTAATTTTCCGCACAGCCCCACCGCCGCCTCTTTATCTATTTTTCTATCTATGTTTCCACCCTGCCTTTTGAATACGCTCCGTGTCCGCCTATATCGGGTCTTAATTATGCATACCATTTTTATCCCGGTGTAGGTGTGCGAACGGTAGAACTAATCCGGGGTGTTCGCCGCAACATAACAAAGGGAAAAATTCGAACTGAATTTGTAATCAGATTTCTCCGTAAATAATCAAGGCATTTCGCAGGGGGAGGAAGTTCAAATTGATTGCATTAAATATGCATGCGTTAATTGGTCTTAGAGAATAGCTGGATATGATAGGTAGAGAAGTGATTAACACTTGGTTTGTTTAAATGTTTACTTATATTTAAAACACGTGTTTACTAATTATCTACCGTTTATTACTTTCCATATATAGTATATAGGGTGAGTTTTTTTCGATGTTCTCTATGGGGATCTCGGAAACTATAAGAGATAGAGAAACTGTTAAATGGGGAAAGAAGTGTATATTTACGAGACGAATAAAATTCTACTTTCAAAGTTTTCAAAAAAGTTAAGGGTAACTAGATATTTTGAAAAAGTAAAAAGTGTCAATTTTTTCAAATCAATATATCTCGGTTATTATAACAGATACAAACAACTGTAAAGGACAAAGTTTTAGATAATTTTATGCATATTAATAAAAAATAATCAGAAAATTTTTATCGCTATTATTTTCTGAGATATGACGCAAACCTACATTTTTTTAAATGAAAACCATAGTTAGCTATGGCCTCATTCAAAATGTAATTTTTTTCTCTTTAATCCAATATGACATACGACATAGTTATTTCTAAAAATAAGTGAGTTATAGTCATTTTAAGTTTTAATATAATTTTACTTAACTGTAAATTTCAGCCTGATTGTTTTCTCTTCATTCACACTTAGTTTATTTGAAATGAACCAGTTTTTAGATACATTAAGTGCTTCATTTTCTATGGCAAGTAAATGTTCTACATTCGCATTTATTATAAAAATGGGTGTATTATCTGCAAACTGTGTAACCTTAACAAAATTATTATTAAAATAATTACAAAAATCATTTCCAAATATGAGGAACAATAATCGGCCTAGATGCGATCCCTGCGGTATGCCTTGATCAATAGTCATTTCCTAGGATGAGTTGTTCTCATATAAGATCACTTGTTTTCTATTCATAATGAAAAGCGGTATCCGAGAGACGCTTCGCCTAAGATTCTAAAATCTTCCTGGATTGAATTTAACGTTTCTTCTCCACCTGATTTTAGATGGTTTGCCTTGAACGTGAATTTCTTCCAAAATCAGAAAACAGGATATAAATCTTAAACTTTGTTGGTTTACTTATTGTCATCCTGTGGCGAAAAAATAATCTTCTTCTTGCAATGGTGTGAACATGGTGGAATTTTACGGATGGTGCTCGAACGCTTGATTTTGTGAGAGAATCTAAATTGGTAATAATTAGTCTGTATCTTATTGCTAATACTTTTATTGCATAAAAACAAGTTATAGACATTTGTTTTCTTCAACTCCTCTTTTCTTCAATATTCTTCATCCTTTATTTTATAAAAATTTTCAAATTGTTATATTTTCCAGCAATCTTAATTTTTCCAGGCACAATTTTCAGCAATTTTAATTCCATGTTTATTTCGGAATTTAATTATTTTTTAAAATAATTTTCTAATTGTAAAAATTTCTAACAAATTCTCTTTTTTGTAATTTCTCTTACTAATTTCACGAATTAGCAACGAAGCCTCTAAAATTTCTATATCTGATTGGAATTTTTCAAACATTTCTGGAAATTTTCTTTTAGTGTTTTAAAACTTTCAATCTATCCCTTTTTAGATTTCTGGACTGTTCCAGAAATGATTTTGAGCATTTTCTAATTGTAATATTTTTCTACGACTTTCCAGAAATTATGTGGATTAAATTGAAGTAATTTCTATTCGAGTGATTTCTCTTCAAATCTGCTACAATTTTATTTACGGTTTACAAATTTTCTAGTAATTTTTCGTTCACATTTCAGGAATTTACAACATTTCTGAACATTTTTCATTCTTTGATTTATTGGAAGAGAGACATCTTTATTTAATGTAGTCTTACAGTAATAAGACATAATAACTTTTATACTGCTTCTCTTCTTCTCGAGAAGACCGATGGTCTTTCTGCTCTTTTATTAATAATTATCAAATTTCTGAATTTTCTTCTAACAATTTCCAGCAATAAATTTTTCAGATTTTCAAAATAAAAATACCTTGCAGATTTCTTTCTTAGTTCTTTTATCTGATCAAAATATTCTAGAAATTTCTATTTCAATTTTTGAAACCATTCCCTTATTTATTTCTTTATGAATAACAGAAAACGTTTAACTTTTTTATACTACCTTTTATTTTTATATAACACTTGTGACTAGTTTCGAATTGCACAGTAATCATTATTAAACTTAGTACATTAAAAATGTACTACGAAGTGAACGCCTCCAAAATTCAAGATATTTATTTCTTTATCTTATGAATTTTTATAGGAATTTTTTATATATTTCTTGAATTTTTAGCAATTACTCCACCATATTATACGATTTAACTTCAAGTCTTCTAATATTTTTAGTAACTTCTCTTTCAGGTTTCTAGAATTTTCTTAAAGTAATAAAAAAAATTCTTAAAATTACTGAATTGTGAAAATTGTCTTCCAAGGGTCTAATGATTTCCATCAATCTTTTTTCAGTTTTCTAGGCTTGGTCAGCAACATATCTTCAACATTTTCATATTTTTCTAGACTACTTTCTAAAATTTTTCAGCAATTTTTGTTGTAGATTTCTAGGATTTTCCAGTTTCTCTTCAAAATTTATGCGAATTGACTTGTATTAAATTTCTTTCATTATTTCTATTATTTAGAAACCTTTATATATTTTAATTTTATTGGAATATTTTTTATGTACAAAATTTTCTTCTAACATTTTCTTATTTTCAGATTTTTTAGAAATGTATCTTTCAAATTTTTGCATTTTACTTTTTTATTAGAATTTTCCAGCAGTTTCTTTTCATTTTTTTCAGAAATTTCAAATTTTTAGAAATTTCCTAATTATAAAAATTTTCTTCGAGGGTTCTAAAATGTTTAAGCAATTTTTTTCTAGATTTCTAGAATTTTTGGCTATTGCTCCTATAAGTTGAATGATTTACTAGTGAGGATTATAAAATGTAAATATTTCTAGAGTTTTCTCTTCCCTAAAAATTTCTAGTTTTTTTAAAATTAATTTCTCCTTTAATTTTTATTTTCCTTTCCTTTCCGTTAAATTATCTCCAGGATTTAATAAATTTTCTGATTTTGCTCTGTCTAAATTTCTCATTAATTCCTACTCAATCTTTTAAAAAATTCCAAATTCAGAGAATCTTCTTCTAGAAGATTTAATATTGAGGATTATTAAATGTAAATATTTCTAGAGTTTTCTCTTCCCTAAAAATTTCTAGTTTTTTTAAAATTAATTTCTCCTTTAATTCGCAAGTATTTTCTTTTCCATTAAATTATCTCCAGGATAATTAATCTGATTTTGCTCTGTCTAAATTTATCATTAATTCCTACTCAATCTTTTAAAAATTTCCAAATTCAGAGAATCTTCTTCTAGGGTCAGTTTTAATTTAATCTCTACTTCAGGTTTGTAGATTTTGCCCTCAATTTATATTTTAGATTGTACTCACTTTCATTTCATCAAACAAATATTTGATGGTTGAATTCTGTGGGCCTAATGTGCCATCAAGAATCAAAGTTTAATCATTCTAAAGCTGCAATTTGTACGCGTGTCAAAGAATGGTCGTAAAATTTTATAGAGTATATAATATTATTGCTAATAAACTGTTGGCGTAACATGAAATTTATATAACAAATAATTGTAGAGAATTCAAAAGTGAACAAATTATTAAGAATAGCCTTTTTGCGCAAGCCTCAGTTTTCGAGTAAAATATAGGGAAACTTCTATGATGGCTACATCACCATTCTTTATAATGTTCCATCAAGAGATAAGTGAGAAAATAATTCAAGAAATAGCTGGATATGATTATAATCTATTCTTTACAAAAATGCGAAACGATTATACGCTTTAAAACATCGGAAGTTAATTGAAAATAATTTCAATTGAGATATTAATATTTGTTAACGAATAATTATAAAAGTTCTAAGTAAAATGTTTGCCAATCAATGTTTGAATACCAAATATTTTTCCAACATTATGGCTATAATGTATTCTTTAAATAAGCTGTAAATTAATATTTGCTATTTGTGTTCACTGTTTATTGAAAACTATTTTTGTACATGTAATATTAAATATTTATTCATAAGCTACACATTATGAAATAAATTTTAAATTGGTGTGTTAAAATTTATATACTTGTTCTATAAAATTTGCACTGGTTATTTAGTACAATACTCTTTTTAACAATTAAATAAATTAAAATTATCAAAGATAATATCCGTATTAATATTAAAAAATCTATTCAACAACTATAAGTTGGAGGAGTTAATGTTAACTTTCAATTAAATCAAAGCTGAGATTACTTTAAATTAGGAATAAACTCTTAATTTGATAATTAATAACTATTTAATTAATCATTTTATTAGACATTTCTGTTGTTTTATTTCTTGAGATTAAGAAGTACAAGCTTGAGTTCACTTTTTTGACAGTGTACTGTGAACTCTAACTTGTATTTAATTGAAATTGATGAAAATAAAATCTAAATTAAAGATACATCGATTCTCCGTAACAATTTATCTTCTAATATTTTATTCTCTTGGTTGTTGTTTTTTTGAGAATAATTAATTAAAACCTAATAGTGCTAAATACCGTTTATGAAAATTATTAATAACCTTTGAAAAGTTTAAAGGGTAAACAAAGTCTCGTTTTAAAATTAGTTTCATCATGGACGTTAAATTAAACACACACCACAGCATGCAACCGATTACGCTGGCCAACTAATACACAACATTTACTGGATATTAAAGTCAGATTCATTTTGATTAAAAGCGCAATGCAGATCCCCGGCGGGGGTGCGCGGGGCGATCTTCCCGCCGGATGCAACCCTACGGTCCGCAATAAAATCCCAACCGTGATGCAGCGCGACCATCGGGGAGTTTTAATAAAAAGGAGTATCCAGATTAGATCAGGAATGATGTTGGAATGGGGGGGAGGTATTTGCGGAAATTAGAGACTGATGGAAATTATCGGAATACGCGATTAATCATTCAAGGTGATAAAACTCTACGTTTAAATAATTTGCAGTTATGTAGAAATTATTAATTTTATTAATTTTTAGCCAATTAGGAGTTAAATAAATAAAATGAATCATTGATAACTCGTATAATTACAGTAATCACTCTATTTGCCAATAATTCATCAATTTCGTTTTATTTACGCGCCGATCGAAACCTCAATAAATTAATTTTGCAACAAAAGCAGAAAGTGATGACCAATAAATCATTCACGGTTGAGAACGTCCGCTACGGTGGGTGGCATTTAAATGGCACAAATATCATCCCAGTTCCATTCGAACGTTTCACATCTGCTAATTAAATCTCTGGTGTGAGGCGAATTAATTAGCAATAACGCACGTCGAATGATATGTTAGAAATCCCACTGCCTTCATTTGCAATTGTGTAAAATCCAACGATGTGATAGATATTGGGTATTTATGGCAACCTTTAAAAATGGTTCTTTATCGAGAAGCGAATCTACGACATCGACGCAATGATAGAACTTTCTTTTTGTAAGAAAACCCATATATATATATATATATATATATATATATATATTTCAGTTTAACTATTTTTACTGAAATAAAGATTATTATTATAAGCGGACAATTTCTCAGCCGATGCTGCAAAAATAAATTTACCGACCCTACACGTACGATATTTTGTTTTGGGTTCGGCTCGGTGGCTGGAGATGAAATTCATCATATCCCATTTTAGCGATGATAATATATGTTTATCCAAGAAATTTTCCTAGTTGTATGGCAAGTTTCGAGAATAATGCTTTTTTGAATAATACTGCACAGATAATACGGTAATTCAATACTTTTTATGTTGTTTCTGAAATTTTTCGTCTCCACTAACTTGCAAGTTTCCAGATGTGTTTCAATTCTATTGCGAGGTTTTCATATTTGGAGCATTCCTCAATCTCTGTTTTTGACAGATTATGTGTTAAAGGGCATCCTATGTCCATGATCAATGCTTTCTTCTTAATTTTGTCGATAAATATCATGTCTGGCCGGTTGAAATCAACGGTTCTGTCGGTTATTACTGTTCTATCCCAGTATAATATATACTCCTATTACTCTAAAACTGGCTCAGGGGAGTCTCTGTAGTACGGAGGTGGGTTGTCTATTAGGTTGTGCTTTTTGGCTAGTTCTGCATGTATTATTTTTGCCACCTGATTGTGTTTACCTGAAAATGCATTCTCTGCAAGAGCTTTACACCCGGCTGTTATGTACTCCATAGTTTCTCGCTGTTTGCTACATTTACGCCATTTATCGATGGCGTTATTTTTTTAATATCACTCGCTCATAGTTTCGGGTTCTGATAACTCTATCCTGAATAGCAATTATGGATCCTTCTGATTCCGGAAAGAGCTGTCCCCTTTTAAGCCACAGTAATGAACCTTCTTTATCAATATTCGGTTGTTGTAAAGCTGTTGGGTATTTTCCATGGAAAGTTTTCTCTTGCCATGAAGTGAGGTTATCGTTTGTTGTCCTTACTGCTTCTTCGATGGTTTCGCTTAAATTAAGAGCAGTGTACTCCTCATCTGCATTAACAACTTTTTGCAACAGGCTGGTTTTGGATTCCTGGAAATATTTTCTTATTGTAGCTTCTTGTCTCTTGCAAAGTTCATACATATATATTGATAAGACATCTGCCACCCTCTCTTATTTTAAGGTACACTCTTTCAATGGCTAAACGTGGGTGGTGAACTCTAAATTTTTCAAGTAGGGGGTTTAATACCACCACAAACCAAAGCGGACTAAGACTATCGCCTTGAAATATCCCATGAATGAAGTTCAACTCACCTAACGATGGGACCGAAAGTGTTTATGTGTCTAATTTTCCTGCACTTAAATGGTAATTAATGATCATGCAACATATCGGTGGTCAGTGTCCTTTTTTTTACAGGTCGTAGTATTATTGAAAGAGATTTAAAATATTTTGTTATATATAGTAGTTAGTTAGTTAGTATTGAAAATTAATTAATTAGTTTAGATATTAAGTTTTCTTCCGTTTGAATTCTTAAATTAATTAAGATCATATTTTTCAATGATGATTATTTTTAATTAAGTAATTCAATATTTTATTGTTAAGGCGTTTACTTTGTGGTACATGTTGAATATAATGAAAGTAATCGTGTCTCCTTCTTCATTAAGTTAATTACGTTTAAACCATAGAAGACACTTTCTATGGTATCTAGGATATCAAATTTAGTTTTATCAAGTACATGACTAGACTTTGAATTATTATTAAAAAAAGAATTAAGTAATATTCTAAAACTTTTAAATTATCAATAAATTTAAGAACTTAATACGAAATTAATATATTTATAGACTAAGTGTTGCGTACAATAACTGTTATCAAAAAAGTATCGTAATTGTTCTAGAGTTTAAATCTTGAGAGAAGTGAAGATATTTCTAGAAAACGATTAATAACCCACACCCAAAACCTTCAATTGTAAGTCAAGGCTCTACCATATAACAAACATTAAGTCATGATTACCAAAACAGCACATCTAAACGATGATTTTTTTGGCGTTTACTCGACTTTGAAGCTACGCATTCTTCTGAAGAAGCCTTAAGATTACTCACCAAGATAAGACAAACTCCTAACTCAATCCTATATAATATATTCCCTACTAACATAATACCAAAATCTAAAAAATCTAAACAAAACGATTAATCAACAATAATGTAACAAAATTTAATAAAGTAGGTTAAACAATTCCAGATCAAAAGCGATTTTGCAGAACTTTTTCCTACAAAGTTATTTTTTATGAAAATACAAAATTAATACATCAATATCTATAAATACTAAGTGGTAACTATTAGATTAGGCGTCAATCGATTATTATACTAACAATTATACGAAACTCAAGTTAAATCATTTTCATTGATCGTTCTCGTAATTAATCGGTAAAAACAAGTGGGCTCGTCCGGGATTTGAACCCGGGACATCTCGCACCCTAAGCGAAAATCATACCCCTAGACCAACGAGCCGTTGAAGATATAATATATGGTCAGAATATTGTAGTCATCACGGAAAATGTCACCGACACCGAAATTATCAAGGATTTACTCGAAATAGGATTTTCGATCATCTCCGTACGACGTATGGGGAAAGAGACCCACATGGTGGCTGTTAGCCTTCAAAAACTCAGAAAAATCGAAAGAAATCCGCCATCCCTCAGAAATATGCGCCCTAAGCGGCGTCACGGTTAAGCTAGTTCATCGTCACTCAAGTCAGCTACAATGCCATCGTTGCCAAAGCTTTGGCCACGGCACCGAACGATGCAACCTAGCCCCTCGCTGCGTAAAATACGCAGGAGATAATATTACATCGGAATGCAAACGCCATCCAGAAAATGAGGGTAATCCCAAGTGCTGCAATTGCAATGGCCATCATACTGCCAACTATAAGGGATTCCAAAAGTTCCCTAAATTAAGTCATTATCCTAAAAACAAAAGCAGTAATACCTCCCACTTCTCCCCAAACCCAACAACAACCAAGCGCGAATAACGCTAACCTAATGAGCACGCTAGAAGTGCTCTCAAATACTGCGCTTTTAGCCTTACTGCAAAGGCTATAAGGAGTTAAACCCATACTAGATTCCCTATCTTCCACCAACCCCACTAAGCATTAAAGAACTTGTCGATGCAGTGGTAACAAAAGTTAAGAATCTGCACCTAGAACGCAAGCGGTCTCTCAGGTAAAACTTCTGAACTGGAACCTTAGATGTAGTAATAATGGATATACACTCAGAAATAACCAGATTTGAGAGAACAGCCAGAATCATTGACTAGAAGCTCTTCAAAACTCCATCTCGAAACACGTACCGTCGATTCCGGCGATGCGTAATCATAAAGGAATTGATGAGGCTGTTCATATTCATAGAGCCATTGAAGCAAAAACAACAACCAGCTTGTACGAACCAGCGATTGCATAATCGAAGGTTTTAATCGTAAACAAAGCACTCTAGCCATATTTCTAGATGTTGCCAAAGCCTTTGACCGCGTCTGGCATGATGGAATGATTTTCAAATTGCTAACTCTAAATTGTCCCACATATTTGGTGAAACTCATCTAACAGTTTATCACCAAAAGCACCTTCCCAGCACGTTACAAAAGTGCTATTTCAGAACCGAGAGAAATGGCTGCCGAAGTCCCTCAGGGATTGGTGCTCTCTCCCACCTTGTACAACATACATTCCAGCTCCTGAATACATACTAACTACCCAGTATGCGAACGACAACGCATACTTGTATCGTGGTAAATCCATTCCGTACATGATGCGTAAAATCCAATCCAATCGATGAACTCGAGTAGTAGACAGTTGAATGGCAAATCTTAATAAACTAGAGAAAAGCCAAACCATTTATTTTTCCCTCGATACCCATTGACAACCTTACTTTCAAGGACACAGCTATACCATGAGTCGACCAGGTTAAATACCTCGATCTACACATGGACAAAAGACTTAATTGGAATAAACACGTCCAAATGACCACCTCGAAAGCCAAACAAGCGTTCGGACAACTTAAATCACTACTGCTCGATAGAAGTCAGCTTAGTCACCGATACAGGGAAATTTCAACCAGTCGTGGGGGGCGGAGTCGAACGCTTTACTGTAATCTATGAAACACATGCTCAAGTTTCTCCGTTTGATTTGAGCTTGTTTTGGAAACAGCATCTATGGTTAGCTGCTCTTTGCAACCTAGAGCTTTTTTTTATGCATCCCTTTTGTTCTGGGGAAATGATGTTATTAGCGGTGCAGTAGGTATATATCTTCTCAGCCATCACTGCTGTTTGCATTTTATAAATAACAGACTGACAGATAATATGTCTGTAGTTTCATGAGTCGTTTCGGTCGCCTCTTTTAAAGAGCCGGAAAGTATTTCCAGTGGCAATATATGGGGGGAAGCTGGTAGGATTCCGAAAAACTTCATTAAAGCAATCCGCGATCGTTTTAGGTAGACATATAAAACTCTTCAACCAGTAGTTCTGTATCTGATCTGGGCCTGGAGCCTTCCAGTTGTGCAGTGTCTTCACTGACCTCCGGATATTTTCAGGGGTTAAATCAGGCTCAGGCATACCAGGAATTGCTTGGGCGGATGTCAATATTGCTGGAAGCCAGGTGGCCTTTTTATTAAATTCTGCTGGTTCCTACCAGACATGTTGTCAATAGCTTTTAAACTTTTCAGAGGTTATGTTTATGTTAGATTCTACTTCTGGTTGATTTAAGGTTCGGTAAAACTTTCTTTGTTTTCTAGTGAAGTCTCTATTTTATGTTTTCCTTTTTGTAGTGGTATTGTACCTTTTAAGTCTCGCGCTCTTAGACTAAAATTTTTGTCTGAGTTCGTCTCTTAAACATACCAGTTTTGCGTAATATTGGAATCACTCTGATTAAGATCGTTGTCATTTTCGTTTTTACGTTACCTTTGTAATTTCCCTTCAGGTATTCTGAGATTATGTCAACCTTCCCTCGTAACTGATCAATTTGTCTAGTAAGTCTAATCTTCCAAGCAGGTTCAAGTTTTTTCTTGTTAGGAGAGCCATTTTTTCTCTATGGAGGAGCTCCTGGCCATTCAATTGGACCACTGTTGCAACTGCTGTATAAATGGCGGTGAGTAATATATTAAGATCATTTGTACCATTAAGATGTTTTTGAAGTGGGGGTTCCACAGTTTGAACTATTTTTATAGTTTCTCGCTTAAATATTAGCTTGGGGATTGTTGGCCTAGATATTAGGACTGCTGCCTTCGAAAAGGGTCCAGTTCTCTATGAATTTTTGCTCAATCTCTTTGTTCGTGTTTGGTTGGTCTTCATCAGTTGTTTCTGGAATGGCAACTTCTTCGAGTGCCTGCACTACACCCTGCTGGTTATGCAATCTTCGGCCAACTTCGCGTCTTACTTCATCGATTTCAACCTCTGTTAAGAAATGTTTGGAATATATAGTTCTTAATCGGTCAGCTACATTTTGTTCTTTGAGTGATAAGTCAGGGTAGATTTTGTTAATTTCTACGGCAGTTATTTATGAGTAGGTAGGATTTGACTACATTTAAGTTCATTTCTCTACTCCATTTTATACAACTGCGTTTATTGTTGGTGTGTGGGACTCTAACCGCATCTCTAGGGGCCGTCAGGCGGAACTGCTAGTAAGCGTCATTTTCTGCATTTGCCTCTTCGTTATCAGTTAATATTATTATTATTATTATTATTAAACTCTAGCTTTACTTTGTGACATATATTTTGATGATTCAAAATAAAACCCATAATGACAAACTGAAGTTTGTTTGCTTTCTAACTTAGATATTGTGAATAAGAAGTACATTTTTGTGTTTTTTTGCAATATCAAAAATTATAAAAATAATATAAAGGCAGCCCCCCAAAAAGTTGTTTCAAAGTCCAATCTAGCTCCTAAATTCACAATTTTTTCTAAAGTTACATTTAGCCCTATAGAACAAGCTCTCCTCTCTCAAAATCCCAATTATAGTCCATTTATTACCAACAAATCCGACAAATCCTCAATAATTATAGAATCAGAACTGGCACTCAAAAAAATGTCAGAACCTCTCATCCCTAGAGCTCATATAGCAGATCATATTTTTCCTATGTCCGCAATTTCGCTTAAATCGAAAATATCCTCTAATTCTTTAGTCCTGACTAAAGCAGACAAATCCAATTCAATAGTTATTCTCGAAAGAGAACAGTATATTAATAAAATGAACGCTTTCATTACAACTAAAAACTTAACACCCCTAAAAAAAGATCCCACCCTAAAATTCCAAACCCAAATCAGAAATCTTCTCAAAAATATCACAGTGCTGTTCTCAGATTTTGAAAAATTAAAAATCGTACATAAAAATCCCTTACCTCCTAGGCTCTATGGTCTCATTAAAACTCATAAACCTGATTCTCCTATACGACCCGTAATTTCATATATCAACAGTGTAACAAGGAATTTAGCAATTAGACTTAATGAACTCTTCAAGAAATATACCAAATTTGCTCCAAAACAGCTCAAATCCACAACAACTTCCAAAAATTCAAAACTTGTATCATTTGACGTTAGTAGCATGTTCTCCAATATACCCATTAAAGAATGTCTTGAAATTATTCAAAATTTACTCGATAAATCACAGTGCAATTACTTGATTAGATCAGAACTAGATCAATGTTTAGAAACTTGTGTAAACCAAAATTATTTTAAATTCAATAATAAATTTTACCAACAAACCACAGGTCTTCCAATGGGATCTCCATTAAGTCCTCTCTTAGCTGAAATATTCATGTCCAATATCGAAGAAAAGATTTTCTCGCTTGATTTTGCAAAAAAAAACACATTTCCTTCTGGTATAGATATGTTGATGATGTAATAGCGTGTTTCAGTGGCACAACACGTCAATTAGATCAGTTTCTCAATCTAATTAACAGCATTCACCCTAAAATTAAATTTACTCTCGAAATAGAAAATAACAACAAAATTAACTTTTTGGATTTAACGCTAATTCACCAAAATAATAAAATTGAATTTGATATATACAGGAAGCCTACTAACGTCAACTCAACAATCCCATTTGTCTCAAATCACCCGTTGTCACACAAACTAGCTGCATATCACTCAATGATACATAGAGCTTTCTCCATCCCCTTAACTACTGACAGAAGAGCCACAGAATTAAATAAAATAATTTCAATTGCCAGTGATAATGGTTTCCCCACTAACCTCATTCAAAACCTAATAAACAAAAGACATCATCAAACTACAAGAGTTTAATTATATCCGAAAATAGCTAATTTAAATACATCGTTTATTCTGCTCACATACTTTGGAAAAACCAGCGAACAGATTGCTAATATTTTTCGAAATGAGAATCATCAAGTAGCATTTAACCTTCCTGGAAAATAATCAAACATGCTATTCAATGCCAAAGATAAAGTCGATCCTCTTAAAAAATCTGGTGTGTATGAGATCCGTTGTTCAGAATACAATAGTGTGTATGTAGGTCAAACAGGACGAAGAGTATTAACTCGTTTTTCCGAATATCATCGTACTTTTCGTCTTAATCAAGACACTAGCTCTTTTTCAAATCATTGTTTAGAATGCAAACACCAATTCCCGGATATAAATAATCTAAAAATTTTGCATAATTGCAACAAGGGCGCTAAGCTTAATCTCCTGGAGTCATTGGAAATTTTCAAACAGAGCCGTAATCCGTCAGTAAATCTTCTTAATGAGCAGACCGAACTAATCTTTTCGCCACTTTTTAATCTGGTACTACCCTTCCGAGATAATCCGCAAACAATTAGCGGCAGGTATATTCCCTCACCCCAAAATAGTTAGTATAAAATCACAATTTCATCAATTTATAATTCACTTGATAATGACGATAAAACGTCGAAACTCGAGTCGTGCTGTGTTGTTTAGATTTATATAATTGTGCCTACACGTTATATAATATTTTTACAATAATTATTTGTGGTTAAAACATAGTGAATTTTTCAATTCAGTGTAAGTATGGATTACCACGTAGTAACGGTCGCAACCATTCTCTTTATTATTATTATTATTATTAAACTTTAGCTTTTACTTTGTGACATATATTTTGATGATTCAAAATAAAACCCAATGACAAACTGAAGTTTGTTGTTGTTTCAAAAATGTTTTGCCTTCGTTTGAATTTTAGTTTTGATTGTCGTGCTGTGTATTTTTAAATTTAGTTTTCAATATATATAGTTATTCTCAGGTGATTCAGCGATGTAATAAGAGACTAATATGAAATAATAGTCTAATTGTATGGGTTATTAGATCTTTATGTCAGGATTATTATTACGATGGTGGCTAATTATGTCTTAGGACGTGTGAGTATTGATTTTGATGCGCTATTTTACAAAAGGAATCAATCAGCTATTGTAACAGCTTCTGGTAACGGTAGAGGCATGCATAATTAGGGTGGTATCATCTGCTAACTATATCCCGTAATTGGAAGGATAAGAGAATAGAGGATTATAGTTATGAATATTGAAACAGAAGATGTTGTGAAAGAGAAGAAGCTCTAAATAAGACTTAAATGCAAAAAGTGTATATTCTTAAATATACTACTTAAGTAGTTCGTTAGATTAACATTGATATTAAATATAACAATTCAATGAAGTTTGTTTTATATAGATACTGTACCAAAGAAATATTAAACTTACATTTAGCTTATTGGCCTGATCTTAATAACCAATCTCACATTACTAATCAAAGATATATATTTAGAATAAATAAAATCGTTATATATTTTTAAAAAATTTACTGTAATGAGATTCAGAAACAACAAAATATTCAGATGTCTGTTTCTTTATCGCGATTAATCGAATTCTAACAGAAAACGTATTTGTAGAATTTAGAGAAAAATCAATCCGACTAACAGCTTATTTATAGACGGAATATAGATTGGGGGGGGGGGTGTTTGGGGCACGCGAGCCAACTTCCGGGACTGCATCCGCGTAGAGCGCACCATCAATTCCGCATTATCGGCTCAATTATTTCGGCTCCGACATCACGAATGTGCACTCAATAAGCCCCCTCATCAATAACACATCGGACTAATTAATTCATAATAATGCCGACAACGCCACGGAATTGGTCCGCTTAACCGATTCGTGAACATTATCGATGCGATTTATACGGGACGATAATGAATAATGCGGTTATATAATTAATTCAATTATTTCGCGAAACGAATTGTGTAAATATATTCGAGAAATTATGTCGAACATTTAAATTTACTATTGGGGAATTAATCAAACCAGTTACTATAATTGCGTATGCAATTTACTTAAATGGTATATTAATCAAATGTAATTAATTTAAATACATGTATAATAATAAAAATTTGTAATAATAATAAACATCTTGATTCACATTTTTTTCCTTTTACAATAATAGTCTTAACATTTTGAGCTTTATTAGTGCATGGACTATCGACTATTGGTCTTTCGGTCCTAGAATATTTATTATTCATGAATTTATTATATAATATTAACGTAATAAGTTTATAAAAAAATAAGTAAACTGTTTTTCCAATTAGACGATTAAATGAACTAATTGATGTGATAAATATTAAAACTTTAAAATATCCTTTTCTTAAATTTGTCTATTTCGAACATTCTCACAGAAACATTTGATGAGGTATGTAAATAAAAATGATTAATGAAATGTATATATTTTTTTATTAATTATAAAATTGTTATTAAAAAATGGTAATTGATTTTTACTACATCCATCGCTCTTATAATAATATAATAAAATAAGAGATATTCTCGTAATAAATCTTTCGTTGGTTATTTTTAGTAGCATGCAGAGAAATATATTATAAAGAACCGACTGTCATGCAAAATACCCGAGAAAATATCTGACCCGATGAAAAAGTGAGAGTCTCATTATACTTGCAAGATAAGTTTTCAAATATGTGTGGCACGTATGTGTCTCAAATAAATCATATTCCGATATCGATCGTATGAGCGGTTGCGGGACGAATTTCAGAAATAACTTTATACTAAATATAATATCTAGAAGGGAAATTCGAATTACGGGGTGTGTTTCATACCTGCCCTTTTATTGTTCGTTAGATTAATAAATTCTTTTAAGGTTAAAATTGTTTTTATTGATTTCTTTATTATTCGATCAAAATTTTAAGTACCTAATACCATTATTCTTAAATAAAATCTGTATTAGATTTTTTTAATATTATTTACTTAGTTTATTGTAGTTTTTGCTTCAGCCATTATTCTTAACAAAACTAGTCAAAATTAATGTTTTGCGAAATAGATCAAGTAATCTGTTTATTAGCATAATGTTGCCTCAGATGATTAATTCTATTTAAGGAAAATTATTATAATTAATTATAACATCAGGTGTTGAAATTAATTCGTAGCGTTTTTTTAGAGAAAAATAACAATTTATTTAAAGGAAAAAAACATTATTGAAAATACTGCCCATTGCTTGCCACTACTTTTTCCCATCTTTTGGAGGCAATCCATGAATGAATCCAATTTTTACAATTTTTATGAGAAGTGAAATTTTCCCCTGACAAACCATGAGCCATCGATCAAAAAAGGTGGTATTTCGAAGGGGCAATATCTGTAGAATACAGCGGGTGGGTTAGGACTTCCCATTTCAGAGTATGGTCGAGCATTGTCGTGCAGTAAAATGACTTTATCATGCCTTTCGCTGGATTCCGGCCTTTTTTCTTCAATGCACGACTCAAACGCATCAATTGTAATCGATAACGATCCCCAGTGATGGTTTCGTTGGGTTGTAAGAGCTCATAATAAATCACACCCTGTTGATTACACCAAATACAAAGAAAGATCTTAGACCCATGAATATTAGGTTTTGCCACTGATAATGATGGCTATCCGGGCTTAACCCAACTTTCTATGCTTAGGATTGTCATAGTGTAACCACTTTTCATCACCAGTAACAATCCGATGTAAAAAACTGTTTCTCTTGTGCCGTTGAAGCAGTAACTCACATGTCAAAAAACGTCCCTCGTTTTTAATTCATATGGGACCCAATTTCCTTCATTTTAGATCATCTCCAAAGTTTTAAGGCGTTTTCCTACAGTTGATAAATCAACACTCAAAGGTGAAGACAACTCTTCAAGAGTTTGAGATAAGTTTTCTCCTAGCAACTTCTGCAATTGAGTATCTTCAAACTTTTTTGGCTTTCCATATCGTTCCCTGTCTTGCAAATCAAAATCACCACAAAACGTAGAAACCACTTTCGACACGTTTGCGCAACTAGAGGAAGTTCCCCATAAACTTCTTCCTAAATCCGATGACTTTACGCAGCACTTTTATTAATATGAAAGTAATGGAGCAAAACTTTCGGCAAAAACACTTTATTTGTCACATTTTGTGACATATTCAAAGAGTCGTAACTTATTATTATTAAAAAGTAGGCATTAAGATGTGTCGTAAAAATAACACTTAATAACAGCTTGTTTACAATAAATTTGTTTCTGAAGGTAAAAACAGAGTACTGTAATACCCGCACCATCTCTCGTAAAACGCTACGAATTAATTCCAATACCTAATACATAGGTCCTTTTCTTATTATTTGCAATTTTGACTACAGTTAACATAAACATAAAATTGCTGTTTTTCTTAACATAATTACATTGAATTTAAACATTTTTTTAAACTTGTTCTGCTTTACTCTTAAAATCTAAATGAAAATAACACACAGTTTATTCCTTACTTCACTTGTTTATTTAAGCATTAGACGTACATTTCGTTCACAAGGTGAACATTATCAATAACAAACTAACGCTTAAATAAACAAGTGATGTAAGGAATAAACTGTGTGTTATTTTCATTTTCAAAACATTTCACGTAAACTCAAACCAACAATAGTATTAAAATCTATTTTTTACTATTTTATCCTTATTAAAGGTGTATACTTAACACATATAGTTAATAATAATTATGTTTATTTACAGAAATCCAGTTTTACATGAATAAAAATAAAATACAAAATAGTTATAAACATTTATTTTTACAATTCTTAGAATCTAATGAAATGGAGTAAATTTAAATAATTGAGATATGATTTATTGGTACTTGACCTGTACTGCTTATTTTATTATTACTAAAAATCAGTAGAAATTATTAGTAAAAAATAATGATTTGGTCTTAAATAAATAAAACAATAAAAATTAATAAACTAAAATAAAAATAGAGTCGAACTTTATTATAAAAATAATCGAAATTAAAGAAATAAAAGTGAATAGGTTTTATGAAAAAAAACACATCTATTATTTAGAGATTAAAAGCAAACCACGGATGAAAATTACCAAAATATTATATATATTTTATGAAGTAAAAGAAAAATAAAACAATCGTTAAATATAATCAAAATACTCTCGGTATTTAGAAAACAACTTCAAAAATGAGTTCAGTTTTACTAGACTACAGTTGACACTAAGGAAACAAGAAATAAAACAGTCAATATTAAATGAAAAAAAAAATTAATTAAAAAAGGCAAGATAAAAACAATTCAGTTTAGGCATTCAATTTAATAAATAGTTTAATAATATAAAAAGTACACTGAATTGAAAAATTCACTATGTTTTAACCACAAATAATTATTGTAAAAATATTATATAACGTGTAGGCACAATTATATAAATCTAAACAACACAGCACGACTCGAGTTTCGACGTTTTTGGTCATTATCAAGTGAATTATAAATGTAAGTATGGATTACCACGTAGTAACGGTCGCAACCATTCTCTTTATTAATATAAAAAGTGGTTAGTGATATTCATTTATTCAATTAAGCTCTATCGGACATAAAAAAAAACTGCTATATATAAAATAAAAGAATAACATACATATAATTTTAACACCATGCTAAAGGGCGGGGTTCACACTAATAGATGATCTTCTCATATAACTAATAATACCTCCTCCAATGATTGATAGTACATTAGCTTTAGATACATATATTTAGCATATTTTCCTTTAAGAAACAAATCATAAGCGAACCTTTTGTAAGTTTTCAAATTAAATTTACAATAGTTGCTTCATTTACTTCTTACAAAAAGCTGCTAATTTCCAACGATTTTTACAAACATTTTATGTTTTTAACTTTTTTTATTGAAGCTTTCAACATTTTTTTTTTGAATGGTTGATAAGTTGTAATTTCTTTATGTTAATTATATTCCAGCTATTTTTAAGTTTCAACTTTAATAAAAAGCTAAATTTAAATTGTTTTAGGAAAACGTTTTTTTATTATTACTTTTTACTTCTTTCTTCTTTGTTATATATTCAAAAAAATCAATTTTTTTTTTTAATTTTCAACCCTTTTTGGCAAAACTTTAAATGTTTTTGATATAATAGAAAACTAATTTAAATAAATAAAATAAGAATTTGTTTGATTTATTTATAAAGTTTTTAACTTTTATATAAACTTTTTCTAGAAAGTTGAATTTTCTTTGAAACAATTACGTGTTTTCTTTTCGATACATTTATCAAATGTTATAACATTTTCTATCTAATTTAAAAATGTTCAGTAAGTTTTTAAAAAAATATAAATTATTTTTTTATTTAAAAAAACGCCAGCTTTTCTAAAGAAAATATTAAACTTTTAAATAAAGTTAGTTTTTTACAGTTTTGAGCAATTTTTTCATATATACATCTTTTGTACAAACATAATACATAACAATAATAACAATCAATATGAAACAGATATATGATATTAGTCCATCTGGGCTATAGACTCAATAGGTCTTCCTGCCCTCATTTTTTTTTAAATTTTATTATTACAGTTTTAACCAAAATTTTAATCGGTTTTGATTTAAGAAAAAGTGAATATTGTTTTGTGGTAAAAAATCTTCACAATCAATCGTAGATATACTTAAATTAACTTTAAATGACCAAATGATTCCAGTTGTGGAACATACAAAAAACCTCGGCGTAATAATAATAATAATAATAATAATAAACTTTATTGCCCAACAGTCACCAAATACAGGAAAATATAAATATATATGATATGAAATATACACAACCTCTAACAATCATTAATCTTAAGAATATACAATAAAAAATTAACAAAATATCTAAAATAGAAAATATAAAGAAAAAAATAACAAAAATAATTATTTAAATATATCTGAATACACTTTGTCCGCATTTTTACACATACGGAAAATTGGAGATTTGTACAACGTATTAGACTTAGATAAAGGGACATGAAAGGTATTACATTGACGTCATTAAATTTTAGGTACATTAAAATTAACTCTTGATAGGAGATCGGGACAATCAACCGTGCTTTTCCAACATGTTTGCGCTATTTTGGTTCCTACGAGTGGATAAGTATTCAAGATCAAACCGGCTGAGAAGATATGCATAATCCACGCCTTGTTCAGGATAAATACCACCAATTTTATATGGAAAAAATTTTAAGAATCGTCTCTGTACCCGTTCAATAATTAATGATAGATACGTGTAGTGAGGATACCAAACTGTAGACGCATATTCTAACTTGCTCCTATCTAGTGTAAAATACAATGGCTTGAGTAACATGACATTATCAAAATATTTATCATACGTATAATAAATCCTAGTGTTTTTGAAGGAGATTTGCCTAGATTATATATATATATATATGTTGCGAAAAAGTGATTTGTCGATCGAATATAATATAGATAATAAATTAAAATTTACAATCCATTTGAATTAACTTCTTCAAACATCGTACATCAAACTTAAGCTATTATATGCGAATAGACAGCTACTTAACTTCTAAACTAAGAAGAAATTGAGTGAAGTCATAGTATTACCAACATTTCATTACTATTGGTTTATGATTGATACTTTCTTTGCTACACTCTTGATGAAACATATAACTCACTGGATAGGAATTAGGAATAATACACTTGTTTTGTTTCATATATAATGAAACAAAACAAGTGTATTATTTCTAATTCCTATCCAGTATTGGTTTATTTACTACCCATTTTTAAATGCCATAGATAAAAATCGTATTAAATTAGTTCAGAGTTCTTGTTGTAATTTTATTTACGGCTTAAGAAAGTATGACCACGTAGGTCACAAATTACGGAAACTTGGGTGGTTAACGGTAAGTGATCAGTAGAAATTTCAATTTCTTGTGTTCATCCAGAAATTGCTTGTCAACCAATCACCAGTATACTTATTAAACAAGTTAATTTGGCATGAAGAATGCCACTCCGTAAATGTTCGAAACAGTAACTATTTGCATATATCGCAGCACCGTACCATTATTTTGAAAATAGTTTCAGATACGTCGCAGTGAATTTATATAACAAAATAGATAGGGAAAGATCGTTACTACCGGTATACTCTTTTAAAAAACAGCTACGTGCAAATCTGACTAGTTCTACCTTATCTTGTGTAATTAAGTAATTTTATTTTATTATTATTTGCAAACTGTTTAGTTTAGGATCGTTTTTTTTTGAGAAATTGTAATGTTTTATGGGTTAAGTGGTAGAGTAGCCTTAATGGCTAAACTTCGCCCATTTATTTGAGCAAATAAAGACGTGTATTACTATTATTATTATTGAATATTAAAAGTGATCTTTGATATAAAATAAAGCAAAAAAAGAGGAAAATTTCAACCGTTTAAAGTAATTAACTCTTTGATTTTCCTAATTTTTTCGCTCTGCTGTTTGAATGATATTTGTTTTAATACTTCTACTTTTTTAATTAAATTTAATTTTTTAGTATCACTTTAACAATTATATTTTTTCAATCATTGTAATTGCAAGAAATGTTACTTTCTCATATTTTTATTTTTTGTTAATAAAATTTCAATTCATTTTTTAAATTTAAATTAAAAAACTTCTTTAAACAAATTTTAAATTATTTCTTATTTATAAATTTAAGTTGCTCATTTTAAAAAGTTTTTAACTTAATTGGCAAATCACGAATTTGTGATAAAGTAAAGCAAATTGAATTCCTTAATAATCAATCCTGTGAAGTAAAAATCCGGCAATAATATTCCATGTCATTACCACTACATCATAGTATACCTCAAGGATCCCTATTACATCAAAAAAGAGTTCAATTTTATTAGAATATAGTTGAAATTAAGAAAACAAAAAATAAAACAGTCAATATTAAATGAAAAAAAAAAATTAAAATGGCATGATAAAAACAATTCAGTTTAGGCAATAAATTTAAAAAAATAGTTTAATAATATGAAAAGTTCATAGTTATAATTTTTATTCAATTAAGCTCTATGGGACATGAGAAAAAAGCTGCTATATATAAAATTAGAAAATAATATAGATATAATTTTAACACCATGCTGAAGGGCGGAGTTCATTCACACTAGTAGATGATTTTCTCCTAAACTTATAACCTCTCCTCCACTGACTGATAGTACCTTAGCTTTAGATTCATATATTTAGCATATTTTCCTTTAAGAAACAAATCATAAATCACGAATTTGTGATAAAATAAAGCAAATTGAATTCCTTAATAATCAATCATGTGAAGTAAAAATCCGACAATGATATTCCATGTCATTCCCACTACATCATGGTATACCTCAAGGATCCCTATTATTCCCTCTACTTCATAATATTAATTGCCAGGACATATTAATATAAATATCATTAATCTTGATAGAAAATTGATTTTGTAAATGGCGCATTAAAACTTTTTTTTTCCTTTTCGCAAAATTATCCCATCTTCTCCCAAAATTCAAAATCAACAAACCGAATTCAATCTTCTTATACTAGCAAATACCTAGAAATCCTACTTAATTATAAACTATACTTCAAACCGCAAGCCCTATTCATTAAACCATTAATGCCTAATTAAAGCCAGGGCCCGGTGTTCAAAAGTCAAAGAATTTTAATAAAAAACCGCGGCCAACGCTTATATACATATATATCGACTGTTAAACTTCCTTTGGTTCAACTCAATATCCAAGTACAGAGATATTCGCACTCTGAACCTTTATCGCAATTAGGCAGCCAAATAATTCACTTCACAACCCATTTAATAAAAAACCATGTGAATCCACCCAAATAAATTGCGTCGCCCAATGTGCATTAGCCATCAGGAAAATAATTGCTACAAACTTTTAACCTAACCCTCATTCATAAATACTATATTTTCCTTAACCCCAAACAAAATACAAATATCTCACAAACACTCTTTACCAATTCATTAGATCGCATCATCCAGAGAATTCCATTTAACTAGCCTCAATTAGTTCATATTTTTTTTGTATTTAAGACTTACGATTGATAGCCCAGTCATACTTTTATAAATCACACTAAATATATTATTTAATTGTTAAAAATTGTAAAAGAAAAGTAACTGTAATAAATGTGTTTTATATAATTCAAATTTATCTTATCTTATCTTATAAGCATTGATTTCAAGTAGATATTGTACACTGTCGGGGACAGAGCAGAGCCCTGTGGAATACCTGCACAGATCTTACACTCGCTTAATAGCGTGTTGTTTATTTTGCAATTTTCCCTACTATATGAGTTTATTGTTGAACGTTTTAGTGGACATGCCAGCTCGGAAATAAGAATGCAAATCGGGAATGATTTTGTGGTTTTCGAGGAAAATCGAAATACGACTCAGTAGAATGAGCAAGCTAATGGGACGATAGTTCTATGGGAGGAGAGTTGATTTACCTCCCTTAAGGATGCTGATTAAGGTGGCTAAAAGCGCGCATATACCTTTGCGGAAGAGGTTTTTAATCATTGCTGTCAGAGTAACGATTTATTTACTTCAGATTGTTAAATTCTTCGGATAAACCGTCAATCAAGATAATACCATAGAGGTGCCATCTACTGTCTAAGAGTTACATCAGATTATTAAGGGATCTAGTGCAGCGCTTAGGCAATAGATGGCATCTGTATGGTAAATAAATAATTGGTTTTTATATAAATACTTAACTGCAGTTACGAGAATATTTTTTTATAGTAACAATAACAATTTATATTGTTTCGAAATGTCAAATAAAAATGATTTCTTATTCTATTACGCGGAAATAAAGAAAGAAAAGAATAGACTTAAATTTTCGGAGTGTGACTATGTAGTGCATAAAGAGTATTTCCAAAATAAAAGCAAAAACATATTACGAAGACAGGAAAAGATCAATTTATTTACTGCTTCAATCCATCGGCCAAAACTAACTTAAAAATGGAGGTTTAAATGTAATTGATGAAGACAAATATGTTAAGCAAAATTAACCATCTCAATGAAATTATTAATATAAAGGATGCTATAATATTCGAATTATGAGAGAAAAATGAAATTCTCCTAAAGCACGTTAAATTGTTAGAATAGAAGCAAGCCGTCCATTAATGAAAGTAGCAAACCATTACTGAAAAGTTGCAACGTAGATATCACAATCATTGAAATGCCATCTACAATTGAAAAGCAAAGTGAATTGAGGTCTACAGTCTGTAATAAAACACTATGTACTAAAGTCAATAGAAAAATATCAACATACAAAAAAAACATTGAGACTGAGAGATTAGACAGACAGCAGACTTAAAAAAAATCAGTTAATGCCACTGGCAATCAGCTCAATTCAGAAGCAAAATAGCCAACAATATACACGTACAGGAGTAGCGAAGAATACATCAATCAAAGTAGTTCCCTATCAAAGGCAAGGGTATCTACATATAGGTATATAGAGTCCACAAGGATACAACCAAGATATGATTTATAATTATCTCACAAAGGAAAGAAATTTTTAAATCACTGAGTGGAAACAACTAGCCTCGAAACATCCATCGTTCATTTAAAATATCTTTTCCAATTCAACATCTGGACAACTTAAAAAAGCCAGAAATATGGGACGCAGGTATTCGTTATGAACGTTTTTTTCCAAAATTACGGTCGAAACGGAGAACGATGTAAAAGTACAGCATTTTAAAATTCTATTTATGAAGATTCAACCAGTAAGGAACAATATAAATAAAATAGAGTATTTCATATTTGAGAAGAGTAATATACGAGGGTAGATAGTCAAGTTTCGGGAATGGGCAAGAGATGGCGCGCGTATCGTGAAATTGTTATGATGGTTGTCAAGGCTAACCTATTTTAGGTAAGCTGTAAAATTTTAAGACACGTGCGTCGTTCCGTTTTTGTTTACTAGGATATCTTGTGAAGCGAGTCAGGCACTTTTGCAAAAATGGATAAAAACGAATTTCGTGCAGTCATCAAACATTTCTGGATGGATGGGAAAAAGGGGACGGAGATACGAGATATTTTGCAGAAAGTTCATGGCACATCCACACCTTATTGCAAGAATTTTACTGAAATAAAATCAATTAGGAAAAAACATTATAAAATGAATTATATTTTTTTTTGTAAAATACTAAAAAAATACATTGTTTTAGATAATATTGTAACAATGTAACATTAAAAGGTATAATTCTGTTGAAATTACCTTTTCTAAATTTTTACTATCTCATACTTCACACAGAGTAAGAAAAAAAATAGTAATTATGGCATGGTCATTCAAAGTTCCACCAAGTGTTCGCACCGTACACATCGCTGCTCCCCTAAAGATCGCGATTAATTACGGCCACAAAAGCGTTTTAATTCCCGCCAGGAAATTCCATTAGGGGTCAGTGGCGTGACAAAAAACGGTAAAAAAAATAAAATCTTGAGGTCCCCCACTCGTAAACCGCGGGTCCGTTATCGCCGTTGCGAATGCGACTCGGTCCCGCGGGACCCGCTTGAATAATGGAAATTTTAAGGGGCAGAAATGCGCGACATATTTTAATTTTATGTGCCTTTTGCGCCCTTTTCCCGCATATTAAATCGTGTCCTGATTAATCGACTAAAAAGGGACGGAATGCGAAATGCGCACGGATGAATGTACGTAATGGAAACTTATTATGCACACGTTCAAATGTTTTAATTAATGGCGTCGCATTATTTAGTTGTACTTAACAGTTATTGCCATACATTATAAAATGACGAACAATAAAGAAACGTTATAATCAAATATTCTTTATTTCAAGGTGTCATAAAACATTACAGACACATTTAAATAGTGTCAGGTTTCCATATTAATTCTATTTAAACTATGCATATGGATTAGTATATACACAATTATTACAATGAAGTTTTAGTTTATTTAATATACATAATTCTGTCTTCTGAAAATTAAAGTCAAAAATGAGATTGGACTGTTTCATGAAAAAATAATGAATTTAGTAGAGGAAAAGTGGGTGTGAAAAAATATTATATTTAAATATAGAATACTAATATTTAATAGAATATTATTAAATTTGATTGTGTTTCTTAAATATATATGTTAATAAATATTATTATGAAACCTTATTAAAAAATAATGCGTTGACCCGGCGCATCCACCATAATATTATAATATAAATTACCCATTATCGGAACCTTTCCGACGACGTTATCCATCCCGTGGGATTATTCAAGGCCGTTAATGTCGATTTAGGGTGCCAATAAAATTTGCGTCTATGGAAAGAAGGGCCATCCGATCGAATGGAGGGCAGAGGGTCATGATTGAGGACGGGGCTGACGTGATTATTTTTTATACGCGCAAGTTAGCGCTGCGCCGAGATGAAATTCCGTCGTATTTTAATTTTATGTGGTAGTTTATTGTCTTGCCCGGAGTATATAAATGTACAATTTCAGTGGCAAATTACAACTAGGCTCGCTAGCGGATAACGATGCCGTAAATCGTGAAGACGAACGATTCCACGCCAATTGCGGCACTGCGTAAATTTCTAAGACATATATTTATAAATCGGATTAAACGCGGTATAAATTTTGTGTTAAATATTTACCATCTTAAACTGTATTGAATATTTAATTCCATTGAAAGCTTTGTTGATTTTATTTCATGTTACAAGTTTTGTTTTCGTGTACGGTAGAGTAAGCACGAATAAGAAACATAAATATTTATATTCAATTACGTTTAGAGTTTTAAATTGGAGTGAGTTACGTTTATGCGGGCCACGTTGTAAAATAGTAGAATTCTATTATACCAAACGCAAATCTAGAACACAGCGCTTACATGCATTCGCATTATTTATCTGTTTATGTTACTGTATCCGTAAGATTTAATGTAACTCGTTATATTGAAAGCAATTTGCGGATTGTAAAATCTGTTCTTGTCAAATTAAATAATTATAAATTGAATATTAGAAATAATCATAAATATTTTGTATAAATAACAACAAAAGTATCATCAAAATAAATTTACAATTATCAAAGTGATCATGAAGTTTAACTATTTACCTTAACTTGTTAAAAGGCTTTAAAACAATTAAATATTTGAGAGTTTTAATACTAATAAAAAATTCACTACTGAGCATAAATTAAATATTTAATTTTTAAATATTTATACAATATATTACAAAATGTATACATTCCAGTAATAAAGTCTTATTTTAATTTTTTTTGAGTAATAAAAGAGCCCCTTACTTTATTTTGGGTCGTAATTAAAACCAAACGTTGATTTTAAAGCCGTAAAAGTTTTAACGGCATTGCAGCTGTAATTTCGAGCTGTAATGCGGTGAAGTGGTTTCAATGCCGTGAATTAAATTAACACTGGAACCAGTTCATCGTGACAGTAATTCACTAAGAGATGTGCATTGTTGCCGCAAATGTGTCCGGAACAGGCCGGCTAAATGTGCTGATTGTTGAATTGAATTGAATTCCTCATCATTCTCTTAATAAAGCCGATAGAAATTTTCGCCAGTGAAAATGTCACTCATTTTTATTTATTCTATTGAAAATAATTGAATTTAATTCGAAACGAATTTATTTACATTATCTGGGCCTTGCTATTTTATAATAAAATTTTAAGATAAATTTAATGCATTTATTTTAGATGGGGTTATAATGATGGTCCCATTCTAGTCGGTGTTTTATAAATTGTCAAGTGTAACACGAAAATTCACAAATTTACACTTGAACGATGCATTAACTTTTGCTTAACTTGAAAGTTTTGCCTGCAGCGCTATTATACTCATGAATATCCCCACATTCATTAGTCCCTGCCTAACGTCCTTACATGAGACCCAAACATCGCAGCTCTATCGCCTACTAGTGGCTCCATTAGGACGAGCTATCACGATCTTTTAAAATGGAAGGCGGCAAATAAAAATATGAATGTATGTAGGGAGGAAATCTAAAGCGATGATGAGAAAAAGAATTTATGCGAGCAAGAAATATGAAATTAAGGGTAACACTTTGCCAAGATGTAAAGGAAGGAAATACGAACGATGAAAAAAGGCGCTTATATTAATATATTGTTTTATTTATCGGATAAGGATTATAAGGATTAGCCTCATTTATGTATTTAATTTTTAATTATAAAGCCATAAATCTAAATAAAACCCTAATCCAAATGATTCATCCTAAATTTTAGATCAATTACAATTCAACGAATTACGAAGATGTACATATTATTCTAAATAAATTATAGATCTACAAACTAATCCGTATACTAAAGTTTGTTAAATATTTGACTGTATTAAAAAATCTATAATGTTGATAATCCCAACAAAACATATTTAAAGTAATTTAAGAAAGCAACTTATTTTGAGAAATAAACACTTTGTTCTGACAGCTTTGCAAAATAACTAAAGTCCCAAAATATAAATTAAAACTTAAATATGTCACAAAGAAGTAAGTTTTAGTGTACCATACAAGTAAAAAATACATTTTAATTTTAACCATTGACTAGCATGACTAATTTTTAATAAAAATTGCAATTTAATCTAGAAACCGATCAGTTAAAGTAAAAGTAAAGTGTATTGACATTTCGGTCTAATAGTGTTTCACAAAATAATATAATAATATCATAAAACAATAATAATTCCAATATGTTCTTTGGGTATAGTCTTTGTCGTGCTTTCTTTAGTTTTTTTCCAAATACCAATAATTTTCCAAATTAGAACTACAAAACAATGGAATCTTGGCAAACAAATAAGGAACCTCAGGTGCCTTACCATTGCTAAAAAATGCACAGCCACTCAGTAGGTCAATTAGCTTAATGAAAAATGTTGATTACAGCTATTTGATACATTTTGTATTAGAACATAGTAAAGCTGATCTATTTAAAATAAAATAGTATTTTCACGCCAGATTAAATACTTGTTTCTTTATATGGGTAAATTATTATTATTATCTATTAAAATAAAACAACATATTTAAGATGGTTTCACTTCTTATTGATCACTGCCACATGTTTCACTGATATCATCATGCAAATGAAGCTACTATGTGGTGAAACATGTTGTAGTGATCAACAATAAAATGGCAAATCCTCCCAACTGTGTGGTTTTATTTTAATGTTTTATGGAGTTTCATCGACAATGCATCTCATCAATTCAATAATTACAATTATATTTTTAAAACAGTTTCACATTTTTGAGATAAATTCTGATGTTATTTTACTACTGATGGCTTTACCTCAATATTTATAAATTAGGCTTCAGTTTCCACATAACTTGCATCCCTATACAACACAAATATTCCATATACAAATACAGAACTTAAAACTGATTCGAGTTTTAAAATGCCTTCCTAAATTCTTCGTTATACTGAAATCTTTTAATTTTTTGCACATCGACTAATATTTCTTCACTTGAAACGATGTTAAGTACTGTATTTCCTTCTTACTAATTAGTTACATTTATTTGGTCCTAATTCCAATACGAAATCTCTTAAGTATACAGGGTGACTGACGAAAAACCTTTGGTGCTGTATCTCGCTTATTTTTGATCGGATTTGATAAATAAAACATCAAATTAAATTATTTTTAAAAGACTTTAATATGAACTGTACTGATATTTTTTCTTGCATCCAGTTTTTGACAAAAGACGATCAACTTTTTTTTCAAATTGCACTGTATATATATTTTGTACTGATCCGCAAGGAGATTTTTTTCTGAATCTAAATTTGTAAACTATTTTATCCATTCATCAAACCAAAGTCGAGAAATTGAGGATTTAAAAAAAAATTAAAAATCAAATACCCATAGTAAACAATATACAGAGCCTATTCCAAATGTCAAAAATGACAGTGTCAGTCATTGGTACAATACTGCAATGGTTTTAAATAATTTCATAATAAAAATGTTGCAAGATTTCAAAAACTGAAAAACGATTTCTGTAGAAGCATAAAATTCTAGTACAGTGTTTGAAATATTGCAACATTTGAATTATGAAATAATTAAAAATCGTTGCAGTATTGTATCAATGGCTGTCACTGTCACTTTTGATATTTAAAATAGGGTCTGTATATTGTTTACAATGGATACTTGACTTTTTATTTATTTTTTTAATTCTCAATTTCTCGACTTAAGCTTGATGTATGGATAAATTTGTCTACAATTTTATATTCCGAAAAAAAAATCTCCTTGCGAATCAACAAAAATATATATACAGTGCAATTTAAAAAAAAAGTGTTGATCGTATTTTGTCAAAAACTGGGTGCGAGAAAAAATAACAGTTCAGATCCTATGAAAGTCTTTTAAAAATGGTTTAATTTGATGTTTTATTTATTAAAATCGGATAAAAAATAAG
This sequence comes from Ontholestes murinus, assembly GCA_963969525.1. Lineage (NCBI taxonomy): Eukaryota > Metazoa > Arthropoda > Insecta > Coleoptera > Staphylinidae > Ontholestes > Ontholestes murinus. Next base: position 21,251,241 of record OZ018392.1, on the reverse strand, counting down.
CGAGATACAGCACCAAAGGTTTTTCGTCAGTCACCCTGTATGAAGTACTTTACAGCAATTTCTAAATCTGATTTGAAAACTTTCCTTCGTGCGTTCTAGAATTTAATTATCAAGATGTTTCAGGAATTTACTTACCATAGAATTAGAAATTTTATTTTCTTCGAATACTCTAAAATTAACATTTTTGTTTGGATTTTTATTAATACACTACAAAAAAGACTTTTATTGGAATATATTAATACATTGACTATGGAGGCTTTTACTTCGTTATACATTTTAATCACAAATTAAACACAATAATTACTTTGTTTTGTATAACAGTTATTTATTTAAACGGTGACCAATGGTTTCAATACATTCACGTATGATTTTCAAACCGAAAGCTTTGAAAATGCTTTTTTTTCTTCCGTATTCTAAATTACAGTTTTAGTCTCCTTATTTAATGTGTTTATTTTTAATTAAACTATGCACGTAGAATTTGCTGTTTCAATATAATTGCTTCTTATATTTCATAAGACTATTTAGGTGTATGTAATGTTGGCGTATGCGATGTAACGGATTCGAATAGTGATAAACAAAAACGGGAAATAGTATAAGGATTAATGTCTTAACATGAAATTTTATGGAAAGATCGCCGCTACAGAGATATTGATTAGTGTTATAAAGTCAATTACGTTACGGATGTTAAATATGCTTAGGATTAAATCGGTGTTAATTTACCTTTCACTCATAATAAAGGTTGCAGGACTTTTTTTTGGGCAATTAGAGTTCAAGAGGAAGGGCTGGATTTGACAGGATTACCTACCGTTGAAGCCAATTACATTTTGTAAAAATTATACCATAAATAGAGGAATGTGGGTAGATATAGACTAAGAAGTCAAAAAGTTTGAAGACATTCATTAAAATAATTATTGATACAAATTGGCTTAGTATTTCCAAATGTTAAGAATGGGCGGAAGGAGATAATGTAACCTTTTCTTTAATTTTCACTTGCAATTGTAAAAGGTATTTGGATACTCTTCCAGTTATTAAAATTGAAATATTCTTTAGTTTTAGTTTTAACCAGGAGGTATACATGATTTTTAATGAGCAAGTAAATGAGATTTGTTCTCGTAGGATTTAATTTTAGAATAGAGGACACATATAGTAGCTTTTGTATACTTGTGTATACATCGGTGGTGGAAAAAACTATGGGGATGATGTCGGAGAATTTTAAGTCAAATATTATGCATGCGTATCTATGGAAACATTTATGGAATCTTTTTGGAGTTTTTAAGTAAGTCATTCCGGTCTACAGTCTATTTATTTCTGTGAATGTAATCATAAATACAAGAAATTAATGGTAAAATATTATATTATTATGAAGAAAGAGACACGATTACTATAAAATGGTAGAACAAAGTGTCTTCTTCTTCATTACCGTATATTCAAGAAGAACCACAAATAAACGCCTCCATAATTAAACAATTATATTATTAATTTAAGTATTGTTTGAAACATTTAACTTTTTAAATATTCCATATATTTAATTTATGGAATGCACAATTTTATATGAATGATTTTTATATGTATTCATATTTTTATACAATGAATTTTTAAATAGTTTTTTATTAATAATAAGTGCCTAAAATGTAAATATTTAAAAGAACAAACAAAAAAATTAACTATAAGATCTCGATAAATTTTCTCAATGAAAGGTTGTTCTAAACATTAAAATATTAATATTTAAAAAGTTAATAAATGAACTTCGAGATCTAGATTTTACTTTTCAATGAAAAATGGTTCAATATAATAAATTTTCTAATTATTAATGTTTATATTTACTGAATTCTTAAAGGGTAATATTTTATAAATATTAAGATAGAGAGAATAACATCTTAATTTGAACAAACATAAGTTTTTAAAATAAAATTAGTCTTAGTCTAGCTTAACTGTCCGGATGATTTGAGCTGATGAATTTGTTGTTTGCTATTAGGGAAAAGTCTCGGAAAGTACAGAATTTATTGAGAAGAGTTACATTGAAAGGATTATTGGCAAATTTGACACAAGCTATTTTCTGTCTATCCTTTCGGCAACGTTGAAGTGCTGGAGAGTATATGGATAGATTTAGTTAAAGAGGATCGCACTGTAAAGAGATCGGCAAATCCAGTTACACATACTAAGGACTGATTTCGTGCAAATGCCTTGATTTTTATATGCAAGATTAGTGACGCACTGTAGTAATTTTTTTATTAAACGTACATCAGCTGTAAAGGGGGGGTGAATTGGTTGGTATTGTTAATATTGGTTAATATTTTAATATTGATTGAAGGAGAATTTTGTGTAATTTTATGGATTAAATAAAGAGCTTGGATTTCGGGATTTGGAACAGTTTACTTTTATACGCCATTTGGATCACCAGGATTGGATCGCATCAAATTATGATTAAAGGGATAATTGATAGTTAGTGCGTAGGTAACTAGTGCAGTGTCGTCGGCAAAGATGAGATCCTTATGGTATCCCTTGTTAAATAGGAAGGGAATCAGAATAGGTTCATTTAATTTCAACCTGGCAGGTTCTGTTGGAGAGAAAGTGTGGATGATAATGATTAAATGGCGTGGACTAAATATTGATTACGTAGATTATTATATTTATATATAACAAATTTTAAAATAGTATATTTTATTGTTTTTATATTATGGGTTTTTACATACATACAAATTTCTTAATGTTGACATTTTAGTACACTAAATTTTTGAATAATGGAATTTTTCAATTATGACAGAATATTAGACGATCTATTATTAGAATTAAAAGTTTTTAAACCGCATATTATCTAAAAAATAAAATGAAAAAGAAAAAGAAAAAATGACGATTAACTACGAGACTTTAATCTGCTGCCTATTTCTAAAACTATGGATAGTCTTTTAGCTGTTCAATAGCCTCTATGAGATATTGCATTAAAATGCAGTAAACTTGAATGCTTTATAAATAAATATATAATAGTTTGTACATTCATATGTATAGACATTGAATTTTTAAAGGATCCAGTTTTAAAACGTCTAATATTAACTGTCATTATTTAAAAATTTAAAAATATATATAAATTTCTAACTGTCTATAATGCAACAGTGAAATAAATCAATTAAACTATTAGTATTAATATTAAATTTATACTTTAAACTTTCAAAATATTGATGCTTCTATTGATTGATATATTATATAGAGTAGATTATTAGATCGTGAAAATTTTTAAATAGTGATATTTATAAAAGGTAAATATAAAAAAATAAATAAATAATAAAAACAGTGAATTAAGATATAAAGAGTCTTGATTGGCAGTTTAGCCGGTTAGTTAAATACTGCAAAGTAATACAAAACCGGTCCGTCGGTGTTGTTGACAGGGAATATTGTTTAATGTTAACAGTAAATTGTTAATTTGTGTTTTAATTAAGTTGCTATATTGTTTTTTTTATTATACATTCTACTATTTTCTATTGAAAATAAAGCCGATTATTATTATATAGAATTTTTTAAATATTTATTTTCTGCATATTAACTTTTATACGAAATGAATTTTCATAATAATACATAGAATTGTATTAAGAAAACGTAGCAGTGACATTTATTATAAAAAGTTTTTATATATTTCAAAAAGAAACGCACTTCCATATTTTATAAATAAATAAATTAAATAAAAATATGGAACATAAAAAGTGCCTCTCTTCATCAAATTTATACATCCAGTTCCATCAAGAATGTAGCATAACAAGCATTACCTTAACTATTCTGAAAATTAATAAAATATTATTTAAAACATGCCTATTTCTATAATAACGGCCATAATTTTAAACCATTCAATTACAACATAACGCCATCAACGACATTCTAGAGTATTCAGCACAATATAATATTGTTTTCTTGGAACGGGTAATATGTAATCGCTCTAAATTTATCTACGTTATGTTTGACTGGAAACGTGATCCTTATATTAGTATAAAATAAAAAAGGGACTTTTAAATTTAGTTGTATTGCTTTCTATAAAGGTATTTTTAGAGAGTATTGAACAGAATCTGATTCTGAACTTTTGATATTACGAAAAAATATAAATATATTGATTCTGCAAATGGTTCTATAAAATAACTCAATAATCTTGATATAATATCTTTTGTTATCTTCGATTCTTGACGTATTACCTTCAATAGAACAATCAATCATGTTCTAAAAGGCGAATTTTCTAGTTTAATTAGCAGTAAGTACTTTGAATGGCATAAACCTTGTGATTATCAATTGTTTTAAGTTATATTAAATTATATAATATTTTCTATTTGTATAAATTGTGTGTTAGTATTACAATTGTTATTAAAAATCAATTATTCATTTTTATCAATCAAAAAATTAACCTAATTCTGATCATCCAAACTAATTTAATTTCACTAATTAACTATACTAATATATGTATTTCATTGTTTCAGGTAAGTAGTTTAATCCTGCGAATATATCAACAACGCCAACACCCAGTGTCGCATCAGCGGTTATCTCCCGGAGGTAGGTAGAGTTAGCAGCCACACTACCAACAACAACAAGAACAAGAACAGCTATTACCGAAGTCCCTTCCTATAATTTCAATTAAAGCGGGCTTATACTCCGTGGCCTGATTAAATTAGCACTGTGTACTTTGCATTGTGCCGATGTGGGCCACGCACGCGTCTACGCCACTTCCGATCGCGCGACCTATAAATGAATTGAAAATTAATTAATTTTAATTGGCACCCCTGCGACCCGCCTTAGCGGACGGACCTTTCATTACGCGCCGCGCGTGAATAGAAAGGGCCGACCTTGTAGAAATATGTAATAACTTTAATTACTATTCATTAACGTGAATTAAAGGTCGTGGGTGTTAATACATCTAATAAAAACGATGTGGGGTGATTAATTATTCCCGGTATTATGTATATTTTAATGTATGACCGCTAATGACATTCTTCACTATGTTATTAAGATTTAATTATATTTATTAATATAAATTTAACTTCAATATGCTCATTTTCAGTTAAATCACTTCCTATAATTGTCTAATTATAAGGGATAGTAAATAAATAATTTTTACAATATTATGCTGAACAATTCATAGTTGAATTAGTAGATACCAATAACTTCGATTAGTGCTTTTTAAAATTATTAATATTTGTTATATTTGTATATTTCCTTGAAAACTATTTTGAATTATTTATTTAGAATTTGATATTGTTTAGTTCAACATAATAATTCTATATTATAACTTTATTATAGTCAAATTGTCTTATACAATCATAATGCTCTTCTAGAATTCATATTTAATTTATTTATATGGTATTGATTTAGTTGGTTCTACTTTATTGTTTACTTTCATAAATTTTATCGATTATAACTTTCATTTAATTATTTATCTAATGCCATTACTCCAAATTTATAATATTTATATGTATATTTAATGCTAATATTACTATTAAGGATTGAGACATCATTAAGGTGACATCTATTATCTAATCATTGTACTGATTTCCCTAATTGAGAATACAAACAACCACATCAATATCAACCGTGGCAATTAACAATAACAATAATAAACTTTATCTACGATCGTACAGAAAGTAGACGCTTTTTGCATCATTTTTCATTGTAAAAGTGGCTTTTTAAAGCACTAGTGCTTTTTTACGTTTTTATTGCACGGTAATGTCAAACTGTTTTTATTGCACAGATATGTCAAATTTGACAGATGAATGAATAGCACAAATTTTCGACGAAAAACTTAATTTTTTATTAATTGATACAAATAACTAATAAACTATAAATAAAATATATAATACAAACGAAATTTCAGATTTAGGAACTCCCAAGATTTAATTTAATGCAAGTCGACGCGATTACACTAAAGCGAACATTTTTTCCATAAATAATAATCTCGGCCGACATTTGTGCAACTTGTTTACTGGTTGCTAAGTAACGCTTTCATTAGTGCACTGCGGGTAAAATATGTTTTCATTAATTGAATTATTGAAATGAGATTAAAATATTACTCATAAGAATATATTCTTTGAAATCCTTTACGATCGAAGATAAAATTTTGTAAGGCACACGTGTAAAAAGTTTCTTTATTGCACTCCTGGCTTTAAAAAAACTCGCTCGTTCCTCGCTCGTGTTTTTAAACGCCAGTTCGTGCAATAAAGCATAACTTTTTACACTTGTACTTTAAATAACTATTAAAATATTGGTTCCATGTGAACAATAGATACGGACTTTGTTGGTGAATAGGTCAAAAAACTCCGTAGCTATTATTGACAGACAAATAATATATGAAGTAAATGAAACGTTCTTTTTGAAAATTTACACAGTTTTTAATGTGAAACACTGCGACAGTTATTTCGGCAAACAGTTGGTACATATATATAAAATATAATAATTTAATACCTAGCATTTCTTAATTCACATATAATAGCATGTCTAAATATAACGAACACTTATAAATAAAAATTTTATTTTGCTCTTCTTAACATAGTAATTTTATTAATTTTATTATTTTTGAGTGATATTCTTGCTTAATTAAATAATTAAAATTCCATTAAAATAAAATTAAATAAATCACTAATAACTCTTCTTCACAATTTTATTTTATTTACTAAATGTACATTTCGGACATAAATCAATGGACTGCACTGTGCTAATCCGTTGATAATGGTCACTCTGTGTCCGAAAAGTACATTTGGCAAATCAAATAAGAAGGTAAGGAAAGGTTATTAGTGCTTTATTCGTCAAATTAATTGAATCTACATGAAACTCCATCAACCAATTTGATTTATTTAGGCCTGATTCCATTTTTGATATTTAATATTTAAGTGACGAAGGGCAGCAGCTGAAAGATAAATGGAGTATAAGGTAAATATTTTGAGAGTGAAATTCAAATAGCTTAACCAATGAATAAACAGAAAACAGTGGAATGAAAATATTTACCTTACTTTTACTTAAAAAAAAATACACTCCAATGTGCATATTATATATTTATACAGGGTGACTTACGAAAAACCTTTGGTGCTGTATCTCGCTTATTTTTTATCCGATTTTAATAAATAAAACATCAAATTAAACCATTTTTAAAAGACTTTAATAGGATCTGAACTGTTATTTTTTCTCGCACCCAGTTTTTGACAAAATACGATCAACATTTTTTTTTAAATTGCACTGTATATATAATTTTTATTGATTCGTAAGGAGATTTTTTTTCTGAATATAAAATTGTAGACAAATTTTTCCCTACATCAAACTTAAGTCGAGAAATTGAGGTTCACAATTGCATAGTCTGGTCATATGATCTCCGGTGTCAACTGCAACTTTTGTATTGTTGTTACGAAATTATTTCTAGTTTTTTTTTCTCATCTCTAGTTGTCTCGGTCGGTTATCTCCTAAAGTAAGATAGCTAGCGAAAAATTATACAAGTTTTACTTTTTCTTTTAATTATTACAATAAAAACGAATTAAGTATACAGGATCAGACAATAAGTCAGGACGAAACGACCTTGCTTTTTCTTTAATGAAACATGACGTTACCATCACTTAACCATTCGGCTAATTCACTACCTCATTCTATTCCATCTACAGAGGAGGATGAGTTAGTAGAAATATTGTCTTCTTTAAAATCAAATTTTTGTTCTTTTGATAATAGAATTCCGAGCTTTTTGGCTCAGGATTGTAGAATGGTGTTTGCTGAGCCCTTTAAAATAACTTTTAATTTATCAATTAGTACTCGTATTTTTCCATATAAATTTAAACGAACAAAAATCTTTTGAAGAAGGGCGATAAATCTTATTAATAACTATAGGCAGGTCTCAATTTTATGCAAGTTTGCTAAAGTTTTTGAATTAAAAATGTATTCTACTTTGTATAATGGAGTCAAGGCTAAAATTTCACTCTTCCGACATGGATTTATGCCCGGCTGCTCCACAATTACTAACTTGGCATGCTTTACCCAATATATATCAGAAGTATTGGATAAAGAGGTAGAGTTAATGTTATCTATAATGATTTTTATCAAAGGCACACGCTTTGATACTCTTATTGTACAAAGTTGGTAATTTTTGATTTTTGCCGGCTACTATTAACCTACTCAGATCATATCTTAACAATAGAAAGTGTTTTGTATCTTATAATGGTTTCACTTCTTTTGAATTTGTAGCATTTGTAGCACTTTCTGGGTTCCTCGGGGTTCTCATCTTACTTTTTACACTGGCGTATGCTGACAATATCAAAATATACAGAGAGATTGGGTCTGATGTGGATACAAAAATTTTACAGTCTGATATTAACTTTATTCAACAATGGTGTAGTGATAATGGTTTGTGTTTGAATGTTGATAAATGTAATAGTATGGTTTACACAAGGTGTGAAATAAATTACAAAAATTTATTATGTGAGTGATAGGGCTTTGTCGAATGTAGAATATGTTCGTGATCTCGGAGTATTATTTTCTTCTTCCCTTAATTGCATTGCATATAATTGATGTATGTTTAAAGTCGTCTAAGTCACTTGGATTTGTTTTTCGTGCTAGTAAATATTTTCAAGACCATTCATTACTTAAAAGATTTTATTGTGCATTCGTAAAGAGTAAACGTGAGTATGCATCTCTTATCTGGTACGCTATATATGTCTCTCATAATATGCCTATTAAGCGTAGAGGAGTGTATCCTGAAAGAGGTTGTAGTGAGGTAGATTTACTTCTACGGCATGAGTTGGTTTGTATCAGTAAGAGACGAGATCTCTTCTGTGCTAATTTTGTAAGAAAATTCATTAATAATGAAACTGATTGCAACTTTTTATTAGATAAAATTTGGTTGCATGTATCTTGTCCAGGATCAAGACATGCTTTTACTTTCGCCTTGCCCTGATCCTGCACAAATATTCCACAACGCTCGCCAGTCCATATTATGTGTGAAACTGGGAAGTAATTGATGTTTTTGAATAAAAATTTAGTTGCTTTTTATTGTTATTATTATTTTGTATAATTATACTGTAATTGAACAAATTTTGTCTATTGTATAATAATGTCTATTATTATTATTATTAACTCTTCGATATTTTGCGGCCTATTTTTGTAGACTATTTTTTTTATATTTCCAGCAATAATTCCACACCAAACATTTACTTTTTATGGTCCTTGAGTGTGAACTACCTCCATCCAATATGGATTTTGTTCTGAGCAATAACTAGAGGAAAACAATATGTGTGTGACAAAGTTGGCATTTTGGTTAAATTTTGTTCATAATAACGATACTACGATAAAAATTGTCTTTACTTAATTTTTGTACCAAATTAATTTTATTTTGATGGAATTTTTCCCGTTTGAAAATATTTTTGAATGAAATGTCGACTCATGTTACGATTTAAAGCCCTCTATTTTGTCGAATTCATTGAGTTTTCCATCATATCTTACCTGACATTCAAAGAATTTTCTTTTTTTGTAATTCTGGTATTCCATATTTTGGTAAATTTGTGACACCTCCAGTTTCATAAAAACGATGTAATGTTTTTGAAACTGCCGATTTAGAAAAACGTTCCTGATCGGAATGCACTTCTTGAAAAATATTTACTTCGTCATAACTTTGACTTCTATTACCAAATCCTAGGATCATTAAAATTTCAATCCGCTCGGTTTCACATAAACATAATATTTTTGTGCAAAAATTATAGAAACTTTTAATGGTAATTTGATGACTATTTTTTTATAATCTATTAAAAAACTATTTTTAAAGTTCGATATCTCTAAAACGGGCAAGTTTAGCCAATTTTGTATACGAATTTTGTTTAGAATTTCGAGATGAATTGAAATATGGATTAACCATTAAAGAAAAAGCAAGTTTATTTCAAACTGACTGTTTGACTGATTTTATACACTTAATTTGTCTTTATTGTCTTAGTTTTTTTTTAAACCCTAAAATCTTTGTATCTTAACATCTTACTTTAGGAGATATTGGACCGTTTTTATATATATTAGCGATCCTCTATTTCTTGGGAATATTTCATCAGAGAAACCAAATATATTTGAGTGTTGTGGACATGATATATCGGCTTTAAATCCTCATCAGGAATCTCATGTTTGTTTACTGGCAGTGTTTTTGTTTCTTTAGTCCTTGAGCTAGAGTTTAGACGACCAAAATAGGGCCTTACCATGTCTAATACAATTGTTTGTTCTTGGTTTACCTCTAGTTTATTATATACCATTTCAGTATAGACTTGGCTGCTTAGAATTTGCACAAACCCAAATGTTGATGCAGTCGTTTATTTTGTATGTACATTCTAAAAGGGAATTTTGCACGAAATATTGGCAAGTCCTCTTCAACTTTAACATTGGTAGATTGTGATAAATTTTCTACATAAGACAAAACCTTTCGTATTGCTTCTAATTTATCTCTACTTATTTCAAATCTGACATACCTTGTATCTTCAAATCAGATGTACCTAAAGATTTCTTTGAATATATTTCGTAATAGAGTAGCAAAGGTGTATGTGTGATTGAATTGAAATTTTTAATCCACATTAACCTTACTGAAATATGGACTGAGATTTCTACCACCAGCAACAAGTACACTATATTTTTTTTGAATATAACATCTTTTATTTTCTTCCCTTCCATGTTCAGGATTCTCTTCATTCCGCATTTAAATGCATTTATTTGCATGCAAATATCGCCTAGCATGCCATTTGAAAGTTTCTTAAATTGAAGTAATCTGCAAACTAAAACAATAATTCTAAAGAAATTCTTATATAGCTATTTACACATTTTCTAATAAAATTGTGCATATAGATAGAGAAGAGGAAAAAAACTCATCTAGAGTCATGTGTTTGCAGGCGCTGCAGTCTTCCACTCAAATCTAGATTTTGATTTATAAACACAAATACGTCAGGAAGCTCTACACCGGTGTTTCCCAACGTGGGGCCCACGCCCCACAGGGGGGGCCAATTTGATTGTTAAGAGGGGCAATTCGAAAATGGACTGGATGAAAATTACACCCTTTTGCTCCTATCTATTTAAATCCAATGTTAGATTTCTCTATTTACTGCTCATACTTCAACTCATAATCGTATTCTTTAGGCTAGTAATTAAATTTCTTTATTCTTCGCTAAATCTGGAGAAAAATCATATTATAGGAGATAATTTAATAAAACAATCAATATCGGCATTTCTTAAAACGGTCCTTGAAATAGATGACAAAAATTTGAAAGCTATGCCATTCAGTAATAATACTTTTAGCAGAAGAATAGACAAGAGGAGTAAATATATTGAAAAACAACTTTTAGAAAAGATATATATATATATATATATATATATATATATATATATATATATATATATATATATATGATAAACTAAAAAACTACTTAGTTGTCAATAATATTCCAATGAAAAATATAACATCCTGTGCTGCAGATGATGCTCCTAATATGATGGACAAGAAAAATGGCTGCTTAAAATTGATGAAATATGAGAATCAAGAAATGATTCGTGTGCATTGTGTCATTTATAAACGACAAACCTGAAATGAAGTATTTGTTAACAGTCGATTTTAAAGCATTTCTGAGTTTTTTAGCCGATATCTTTTAAAAACTAAATATATTTAATAAGCAACTTCAAGGAACAAATAAATCTCTTATCGATGCAAAAGCGAAAATATTAGGTTTCTTACCCTTATAGAGTTATGTCAGAAATATATTAACAAAAACTTTGAACAGTTTCATTGGCTCCAAAAATGTGAAGTCAATGATACTGCTATACTTGTTATTTTCGATCATCCGAAAATTCTATGGGTTTAAAATTTAAAAGATTTTCTGATTTAAAACAAATTGATTTTCCAACATATCAAGAAGAACTCGCAGAAATGCAAAATAGTGAGTCAGTTAAAACTTTTTTTTTAATATGGCTCGGCTTTGAGACGAAACAAAATCAAATACCCAAATTCTACCAAATGTGCAAGAAAACTATTGTTACCGTTTCCATCTTCATATTTAGCTGAATGTGGATTTGGTGCTGTAAATGATTTGCTGGGAAAAAGAGAAACAACGGGAAGACTTGAGACTGAAGCTAACCAAATTGGAACCTAACATAAAATCTTTGTGCAGCAAGTATCAAGAGCAACTATCTCACTAAATTAAGTTAATAGATTAATATAGAAAAATCTACACCCCGGTGGTGGCGCATCGGTTACGGCCCCGAATTGACGTGCAGCAACGTTGATTCGGGTCAGTAGTCGGATGGGTGACCGGTACCATTCACCATTGGGATACAATTAATGGTGCTTTAGAGTGACGGGGGAGATCCTTTAAAGTAACAAGCTCATTTACACACACACAAATACACAAATGACACATGGCGGAAGGACCACGTGGTCGATAGCCTAACACTACTACTACTACTAGAAAAATCTTTATTAAAATTATTTCGAATTTGAATTTCAGTTTTTCATTATATGGTTTGAAAATTTACTCATTCTGTTTCCTTAATAATTTCCTAGTGATTTCTTCCTAAAAGCTATCATTTAAGTTTCTTGAGTGAACAATTCAATTTTTTAATATTAAAAATTCTGTATATGTTACATAGGGGGGGGGGCATAAGAATTTTAGAAAGGCTTAAGTGGGGCATGGCACAAAAAATGTTGGAAAACACTGCTCTACACCATTTAAGCTTTCCTTTCTTTCGATTTTGTCAGGATTACGAGTCCTTTATGTCACTTTCTTCATCTTTGGAGAACATGTATTCAATATCATTATGCTCTTCATTCCAGTAAAGAAGTAGTTCTGGAGCCATATATATTTTTGTGACAATGAGAAGAGAAGAAGAGTACTGAACTGTTTAACTTGATTACCATATTCAACTGAACATATTTATGCATGATTAAACATATTCAAAACAGATGTTTTGCTTATCAAGACAATCCGTGAGGGATAACTTGGTTACACTGAAAATAAATGTATTTAGATGGAAAATTACTGATATCGAATAAGAATAGATAGTTTACGTTCATATTACTAAAATAATTTAATAAACAATAAATGTGACTGAATCACTGACTTAAAATCAATTTAATTATTGTTTTTAATTTTTAATGTGATTTTAATATATAATATGTTACTAAGATTCGCATTTCTCAAAAGAATAAATTGCAAAGTGAAGTAAAATTAAATTATAGTTAAGAAAAGTCTTGATAAGAAACTTGTTTTAGAAAGCGGTACTCCATAAATCAATCAGAAATATGGCGGGAAAAATGATGATGTCAAAAATTAACTAAAAATCAGACAGAAACTCGCATAAAATGCGCTGATAAATAAAAAATGACATTAAATGATATGTATGCAGGATTATTGAAAAAGATTGTTATAAAAATAAAAATGCCCATTAATAGACATATATTCAGACACATTTTTAAATTAGTCGAAGTTGATTCCGTGGACTTTAAATCATAATATTTTATGAAATTTTAGATTTGAATAAAATATTGATGAAAAAACTTTCCCATACTTTTTATTGAAAAAGGTAAAATGAGAAAAATTTATATTAGAAACATTTTGAGTTTGGTGTCATAATCTGGTTTAATACATAGGTTATTTACCATGAAAATAGATTGTAATAAGCATAGTTCGTTAATTGATAATTTTTAGAATATTATATCCACTTGTAAACATTTGGAAATTTGAATGCATTTATTTTTAATTTTTGGGTCTAATGAGTATATACTAGCATTGGTTATGTTTACAATATCTTGATACAGGGTGACTGACGAAAAACCTTTGGTGCTGTATCTCGCTTATATTTGATCCGATTTGAATAAATAAAACATCAAATTAAATGATTTTTAAAAGACTTTAATATGAAATGTACTGATATTTTTTCTTGCATCCAGTTTTTGACAAAAGACGATCAACTTTTTTTTTTCAAATTGCACTGTATACATATTTTGTACTGATCCGCAAGGAGATTTTTTTCTGAATCTAAATTTGTAAACGATTTTATCCATTCATCAAACCAAAGTCGAGAAATTGAGGATTTAAAAAAAAATTAATAATCAAATACCCATAGTAAACAATATACAGAGCCTATTCCAAATGTCAAAAGTGACAGTGTCAGTCATTGGTACAATACTGCAATGATTTTTAATAATTTCATAATAAAAATGTTGCAAGATTTCAAAAACTGAAAAACGATTTCTGTAGAAGCACAAAATTCTAGTACAATGTTTGAAATATTGCAACATTTTAATTATGAAATAATTAAAAATCGTTGCAGTATTATATCAATGGCTGTCACTGTCACTTTTGACATTTAAAATAGCGTCTGTATATTGTTTACAATGGATACATGACTTTTTATTTATTTTTATAATCCTCAATTTCTCGACTTAAGTTTGATGTATGGATAAATTTGTCTACAATTTTATATTCAGAAAAAAATCTCCTTGCGAATTAATAAAAATATATATGAATAACAGAAAAACGTTTAACTTTTTTATACTACTTTTTATTTTTATACAACACTTTGTGACTAGTTTCGAATTACACAGTAATCATTATCAAACTTAGTTTGAATAAAAATAAAAAGTAGTATAAAAAAGTTAAACGTTTTTCTGTTATTCATTAAAAATGTACTACGAAGTGAACGCCTCCAAAATTCAAGATAAAAATATATATATACAGTGCAATTAAAAAAAAAAATGTTGATCGTATTTTGTCAAAAACTGGGTTCGAGAAAAAATAACAGTTCAGATCATATTAAAGTCTTTTAAAAATGGTTTAATTTGATGTTTTATTTATTAAAATCGGATAAAAAATAAGCGAGATACAGCACCAAAGGTTTTTCGTCAGTCACTTTGTATTAGTTTAATAGTTTTTGGAGATCTTTATAAAGACTATTTTTGAAGCTAAAGTATTTCGAAGCACAAAATGGTAATTATTCGGCTTGGAAAAATCATCGATCTGAAATTACTAAAGATAAGAGCTTAGTGTAGTATTTTAGTTTAGTTTATTTGTTTTATAAATCTTACTAAAATAATATACAAAATAAAATACACTTACAATAAATTGATTAAGGTTAGAAGCATTTACCTCGTGATACACTTTTATTCACTTACAATAACTTTAAAATTTAAAACACAAGACTTGAATGCGGAGTTCATACTGCAGTATTCTTCCATTTAACTCATTATTTCCTATAACTCATGATAAATATCAGAAGGTGATTCTTGCCATTGTAAGTAAGTATTTAAAATATATTGCTGGATTTGTAATTTTATAATGATCACTTTTGTAATTATAATTTTGAAATGAAAAATATGTTCAGGTTGTTAAAATTCGGTTATGAACTTCATTTTTAGTTTCATTTAATTTTTAGGTTCTGCATTCATTAATTTTGTTTAATATCATTTTTACGCATTATAGAAAAAACTTTTGGAAAATATTTAAAACAGTATAAAATTGTGATGGTTGAGAATAATACACATTTCGTAAATATATTCGTGAATAATACATAATTTGCGTTTTTCAAACATACAAATGGCCTCAACAATTCAATTGATAACAAACCTTAGTATTTTGTAAAAGTTATTCCGATTTCACATCAAATTGAATTTATCGACATCATTAAAATATATTTATCGTGTAATTATTCACCGTTTGTATACAATTTGAATACTGTCAGCAATCAATATTCTGAGTTGATAATGAGGTTACCCTTCAATACACGCTTGGTCAAGTCGATTTGAATATATGTGCCTCGTATTTCAGAAGACGGACCATAAGTTTAGGGTCCGTATCTGATGTGACTTCCGGAAGATCCCCGAGGCATCGGCGTATTACTTCCCCTTCGGAGCAATTGTCGCACGGCGGGTGAACCGTCTCCCCTCGCCCCGCTGTATCCAATATCACCCCAACAAACCTCAACTTCGTGACCGAGTTTTCTATTTTCTTTAAAAGTACAAAAGTACGATAAAGGAGCGGACGTTATTTCTCCGCGCTCCTCCCCTGATTGTCGTTATTTTTCTGTTTGTTCTAAATTAAATTCACATGGAGTGAATGCAAGCCGTGGATAATGCAGCGTTATTTTAAATTGAAGCAGATGTTTTAATTTAATATACCCCAATTAAAGTATGAAGTCATTTAAGGTTATATAAAATTTCTAGGATCGGGGCGAACAAAAGAGAATAGATGGAGTTTCGTAAAAATTTGCATAGATAATAGCAGGAAGTTTTGCTCGCGCCGTGATAAAAGTGCCAAAAAACTAAATTGTCTCAAAACTTTCGGATGTAATAAAAATATAAGAAATTTTGAAGAATTTCAATTTAATAAGTTGAATATTTTATTATTCAACTTATTAAATTGAAATTCTTCAAAATTATTGATGTGCTGTGAGTCATTATTTAAAACTAAAATTCAATGAATATGCATTATATATTTATAGACGTATATATAATAATTAAAAGTATGTAACAAATATTTAATTCTCATTCAAAAGTTTGCAGTATTTCAAATAAATCTTCTAAAATTTGGATTAATTTGGTGAAATATTATATCTAGAATTTGTAATTGTAAACAGTGGTCTTAAGGGGTCTTTGAGTTCAGTAAAATGTAATATATTCCAACTACACAAAAGTGACTGTTTAAAATGTATAAAGAATTATGAACACTTATTTAAAATGCGGGGAATCCCTTCTAATATCTTGACATAGGCTATAGCTACAGTCATTATAGTTAAAGTACTAATATATTAGGAACATGAATGTCGTATTACCTTCATTTTTCATTAAAGTAAAAAATTAAGCACATTAACATTCATTATTTCACTCTTTTATTGTTATGCTAGGAATATAACTGTGCTTAATTAATTATTTTTTCTTAACATTATATAACTCACTTATTAATTTCATTAATGTATTTAACTAGTTTATAAATTATTTATACTTAAAGAAAGTTATTCACCTCTTGTATACAATTTGAATACTGTCAGAAATCAATATTCTGAGTCGATAATGGGGTTGCCCTTCAATACACGTTTGCTCAAGTCGGTTTGAATATATGTGGCTTGTATTTCAGAATTATACCTAAATTCTATTTACTTTCTTATTAACTGTCGATCTAACTATACAAAATATTGAGTACAAGTTTGATTTTCAGATCAATTCATAACTACATCACTCCCAGCCCACGTTCTTTGGGGTTCATTATGCAAACACGTCGCTCTCTTCGTGCTCGCGCTATTTTTCATTTAGTCTGGTCATTTTTCTTGGGCCCCGTGCCCGGGGGTACACTTTGAATGGGAAGGATTGTTATGCGAGGGCACTAATGAGGGACGGGCCGTCAACATGATGAACGGCGTGTCGCCAATGGAAAAGAGTATTAAAAGACTATGGAACGTCTCATATTGTGCCATTTTCAGCTGCTGCGCTAAACGCTGTAATTTTGGCACACTGCCATGCGTAGAAATTGAGTTGTTTTAATTAACGCGATAAGAGTATATTCATAATTTACATTTAGGTAATTTTATTGAAATATGCATAATTGGAAGTTATACAGTTAAGGGTAATATTATAATTTTAGATTTATTAAAATTAAATATATCAGAGCTAGAATTTACGTAATATGAAGGTTATCTTAATTAATGCAATATCGCCTTTGTAAATTAAATATCTCGGCAATGCTCGAACCTCCGACCTTTGTGTTTTTGGTTTAGCGCTCTACCATCTGGTCCGTTCAAGTTAAGGGTTTTACCAACTGCATGATTTATTAATCCTTTACACATTTATATATGAATATAGATATATAATGTCAAGTTTATAGATGCAAGTTATTTTTTAGGTTAGATGTACATAAATTGTAAAACGTAATTTACTTATTATGTTCCATTTATAATTATTCAGATGACAATTGAAACATGCGAATTGCATTAGTTTTCCTCAATTTAAAAAGTTTGTTCAATCAAGAGAGTGTCATTATAAGTATCGACTGTAAATATTTTAAAATTTTAGTTAAATAAAATATAACTCTTACTATAGTCTCTTTACTTGTTTGATTAAGAAATAAATGTTTAAAATAATTTTCTCAATATACGGAATATTTTAAACGTTATTTCCTTGTCGGTTCCACATTTATAAATTAAGTGCTGAAAACTCTTGTCATTCCAGGCGATTAATAATAAAATTATCAAACAAAACAACCATTGTACTTGAACGTAATTACTTAATTTTGCTAATGGTCTCATACTTAATTAAATGTTCACTTAGTGGACGAAATGTACATTTAGCGGTTTAAATAAACCAGTGAAGAATTCATTTAATTCAATTAATCTCCACGTAACAAAAAACAAAATACCTAATACTTAATATTGCTCCATAATAAATTAAATATTATAACATGTCTTTGCAAATGTTCCACTTTACATAATGCAATAAACAAGTTTGTCAATTAAAGATTAAAACAGTAGTGCGCGTTAAGGGCTTACTATATACAGTTACAGAATTAATTCGAACGAACAGAACAGGATTTGTAAACGTGTGATAATTGATGGATTTACAAGGAAAATCAATTAACCTTTGAAAAAAACTTTAATTTCCCTCGAATGCAGGGAGCTTTGTTCTGTTTATTTTAATGGTTAGATGTCCGTAAATTAAAAATATTTAAAACAATGAAAACATGAAAAAAATAATAGGTATAGCAAATGATTTATAATACCAATGGTGTTAACTAATGGGTGATTTTTTAGCAACTTTCTTTTTGGCAACACTGTTTTTGGCAGCTCAGCTGTTTTTCTGTAACATGTCAACTGTCAAACATGTTCAGTTTGGTCTATAATTTAACCATTAATCGACTTACAAACGAACAACGTTTGCAGATTATTGAATTTTATTATCAAAATTCATGCTCGGTTAAGACAGTGCATCGTGCACTTATTCCACTTTATGGTCAGTTTGGGCGACCTTCTGAGGCGGCTATTCGGAATCTTATGACTAAATTTCGCACCAAATTTACATTATTGAACATTAAAACACCAACACGCATACGTAGAGTGCGAACAGAGGAAAATATCGCATCTCTATCCGCTAGTATTGTTGATGACCGTGAATTATCGATTCGGCGCCGTTCACAGCAATTGGGCCTCTTTTACTCCACTACGTGGAAAATTTTGCGGAAGGATTTGTGTAAAACCTTTTAAAATACAGCTGGTGCAAGAATTGAAGCCACGCGACCTACCACAACGGGTAACTTTTGGTGAATGGGCGCTGGCAAAGTTGAATGAAGATTCACTTTTTTATCGAAAAATTGTGTTCAGGGACGAAGCTCATTTCTGGTTGAATGGATACGTGAACAAGCAAAATTGCCGTATTTGGTCTGAAGAGCAGTCAGAAGCATTGCACGAACTGCCAATGCATCCCGAAAAATGCACTCTTTGGTGTGGATTATTGGCCGGCGGCATCATTGGACAGTAGTTTTTCAAAGACGACGAAGGCAGGAACGTTACTGTGAATGGCGAGCGCTACCGTGCGATGATTACATTTTTTTTTGCCCAGAATGGAAGAGCTGGACTTGTGTGACATGTGGTTTCCACAAAACGGTGTCACATGCCACACAACACGCGAAACAATGGCCCAATTGAGAGGCGAGTTCGGTAAACAGTTTATTTCACGTTTGGGGCCGGTCCATTGGCCGCCTAGATCGTGCGATTTAACGTCTTTGGACTATTTTTGTGAGGCTGTGTTAAGGCTCATGTCTATAGGGACAAACCCGCAACGGTTGACGCACTGGAAGCCAATATTGAAGAATTTATTCGTGAGATACCAGCCGATATGTTGTAGAGTGTATGCCAACATTGGACCCAGCGCATGAATCATTTGAGGCGTAGCCGTGGTCAACATTTAAATGAAATCATCTTTAAACATTGAATTATATAGATCGTTCTATCGACTCAAATAAAGATTTCATTCGTTTCTCTAACTTTTATGTGTGTTTTTTTCTAATCAAATCCGTAAGCTCTTAAAAAATCACTCTTTATATCTTATACGTAAATATTTAAAATTAAAGGATAGAGAAAGATAAACATCTTTATTGAAAATGCTGTCACATTTGATAATACGAGTACAATAACTATGCTGTTTCTCTTCTTTTTTCCATTGGCTATCGACCGGTGGTTTTTCAGCCCTTAAAGAATATTTTTTCACACCTAGCAATTTTAATTTAGTCTACATTTGTATTTTTTTAAATCTTTTACCTAAACTATAAACTCCAACTCCTCCAACCCAAAATCCGCATCAAACAGTGACTCGTGGTGGATGCATGGGAAGCTTGAGGATTTTCGGTCCCCCAAATTTGACAGTTTTGTTTATTCACGTAGCCAGTAAGTTAAAAAATCACCATCGATTTGTCGATGCTCCTCTATCCAATTGGCGAACTTATGGCGCTGCGCATGGTCTGCTGATTGCGGATTTTGTGTCAATTGGATCTTGTAGGCATGCAAATGGAGATTTTTAGTCAAAATTCGCTGCGCAGAGCTTCTTGAAACGTCCAATTGCTGAGCACGATGGCGAATAGAGGTGGAAGGACATTCGTCAACACTAACACTCACTGCGACTATATTTTCAATCGACCGACCGGTACGACCTCTAACCTCAATTTTTGCGTGATCGTGCGTTATGAAGACCAAAAGACGTGCGAACTTTTCGAACCGTCTCTGCAAAATTTTCACCATTTTTGTTATAAATTTTCACAATTTCTAAGCGTTGCTCGATCATGTAATTATTCATGACTAAACCTCAATACTTCCTGATGCCAATTGTCAAAGATTAGTACTCTATGTTCGCAAAAAAAAAAGCGCGCAATTTAAAATGTCAGATCAATTTGAGACACCCTTTACATACGTCGACTTATTATAGATTAAATCCATCCTTAGTCTCTCCACTATTTTAACGTCGCCGAAAGTTCAGTTTTATAAATACTTACCAAACTAAGACATCCCATCAACACCCTCTACAAATCCCTCCAAGGAAACACCTAGTTACCTTTACATTCCAGGTTATACATGCCTTAATATAAAACAATCTCTTTAATACAACAATTTTCAATCAGTTTTAATCCTAATATTCCACCCAAACATAAACACTTCATCAATTCAATAATAAAAATCACCTAGACAGTTCAGATTTTGTAGTATTTTGTTTTAATAAATTAGGCAGGTTGTTTCTATATTAAAATGTATTAAAAATAATTTACAACAAGGATATGACAGTTGTAATATGTACAATCTTCTCTCATACCTTTGACATCCTAAAGCTTGATATAATATTTGTAAAGCTATTTAGGAGCCGCTCTAAACTTACAGTTAATACTAAAATCACAGTTTTCTCTAGACTACATTGATTTCTACTGTAACAAATTTAATTTAGAATGTGGGATTCCCAATGTTTTAAACCTTAGGCCATTTTTCTTGTGATGTTAGGACGCTTAGGGTCCCTGCACTGCGGTCACCGTGATCCTTTTGTGCGCCTCTGGACGTTTTACTCCCTCTGTGCTCCTGTGTCTTCTATGAAGGGGTTTCTGCCAGGGGATGCTCTTTAGCTGTTCTACAGGAAGCATAGGCTTAGTTTCAATCTGTATAGTCTTGACAGCATCAGCATGCTGTTAGATACCGGACCATTTAGGAAGAGTCTCGTATGCCTCATTCCGTTTTGGTTATCCTATGTCTTTTTGTGCTCCTCTGCTAGCTTGCGTCGGATAATTTTTGTTCCTGTTCCATGGGGTATACCGAAAGCCGGTTCAGGTCTTATGAATTCTCCCCTTGTTTGGCAAGAAAGTCGGCCCTCAAGTGTCCAATAATTCTTCCGTACTTGGATATCCATACTAACTGTTTTTCCTTGTTGTCGCCAGTGCATCCAGCCTGTTTATGTAGGTCATGACCAGCCTGAACTACACTATCTGTGTTATGACTGCCTGGCTTTCCATCATAAAGGACCAATTTCCTTTGGTATGTCCCGACTTCATTACGTGACTGGTGTGCTCGTCAATTGCAGCTATTTCGGCCTGGAATATGGAGGAATGTTTCGACAGAGCAATCGCCAATTGTTTGCTCCGCTTGCACCCTCCATTGATACCAACCTCTATTAGTATAGTATAGTCTTTAGTATTTTTGGCCCCGTCTGTGTACCACATAGTTCCTTTACTCGTTTCCGGGTATGTTCCATTTGTTCATTCACTCAGCTATGAAATCGGACGTCACTTTTATGATCTTTTCTTCTTGTAGTACTTTAAATGTTGCTGGTCTTGATGACCCCACATTTAAACTGTGTCCATAATATGTGTTATGGTTACCATGGCGTTGTCCTCATTGCCTTAGTGATCAGCAGATACTCCTGTCTTTGCACTCTTTCAAGTCTTACTGCTGCGGTTTTGGTTTGGGTTTTTTTTCTTCCCAAACGAGCGCCTCGTCTTGTGACCACAGTGTATAGCTATTTGGTCATACTGAGTCTCAGTCCCCAGGTGCGTCCGACCATTTTTCTGGTCGCAAAAATTGCTCTCGTGGCCTTTTTCATTTTTAAGTGGGACTTCCATTTTATACATACGTAGTAATTTTATGTCATCAATTTTTTGTCTCCTAGTGAAGGGGACGATTGCCGTTTTGGCCGGGTAGTTAACTCTTCATTTCTGCACCATCTTACCACGGTATTTAGTGCCTTCTGCTCCAAGTTTGATACATTAAACCTCAGACCGTAACTTGTCCTTATTTATTTTTAAGACGTTAATCTTCTCCCAAGTGGTATTGCGTCATATCGTTAATTTCTCACCTAACCCTTGGTTAAATTTTCTTGTATTAATAAGATTGTTAATTAAAACACTTGATATTGTTTCTCTTGTTTATTCTTCGACCAGTCTAGATATATCTCCGAATAATAAGAAAAAACAAACAAGTGAAATAATAATAAGTGCTTTAAGCAATAATCTAATTGACATAATACTCCTATAACCAAAAATTAATAAAATAGACTCTGGTGCGAAATACATATATGCTGTTAGTTGGCATATTCCTGTAATTTTTGTGGTAATTTAGATACTTATTTTATAATTTGTTCTTGAATAAAAATTTGTTCAGAGGTCAATGATTCGGGTCTTCTATTCACCCTCAAATTAAAATTTTATTAAACATATAAATACGTTTTCTACAACAGCTGTTGAGATCATTATGCAAATATGTGCAACATTTTGGCAAGTATCTGCCATATTTAAGAGGAAAGAAGGGAAAGATAAAAAATCTAGAATGCAAGGGATAGGTGCTCAAAAGGATTAAAGTATCTGGGGTTTATGTTTAAGAGACGTTATAAGAAGCATATCAAGTGGGTGCAGGGAAAGAAGGGAAAAGCATGGGTTTAGTGAAGGAAAAATGGCGAAGCTGGATGGATGACAGTACGAGTAACGTTAAGCCCCTAGGATGCGTGCGAAAAACCAATCTTGATGTATGAATCAGGAGGTTCTATAGGTTATAGATAGAACAATGGTGATTGTTGATGTTGGTAATGCCTGAAGACATACTGCTTCGGGAAACGAATTGGGAGAGTGTGTGAAGTGACACGTTTAGTGATCGGATATGAGATAAAACTGTGGGAATTGGTAAAGGAGGGAGGGAAGAAGTGTGGTCAAAGGACTGGGTACACAGAGAGCTGAAAGGAGGACAAGGTATGAGATAGTGAATAGGTACGGGGAAAGTGGATACATTGAGGGTTATAGGGAGTGGCAGGTTAATGGGAGGAGGCCAAGGTACCTGGAGGAAGGCCGTTTCAGAAGACAGAAGAGGGTGACCTTGGCAAAGGCGAGATACAAAGGAGAAAGAAAGAAATGGATGCGTGATGGTTATGAATAATGCGTGCTATGTGATGTTTGAAGGATAAGTGAAGTCATCTAACAGAGGAATACAATGGAGGAAATTGGGAAAAGTAAAGAAAATGTGGGGTCCTCTTTTTCCATAAATGGAATATACCAAGTGCATTACTTCTCTTTCTTTGAAAAATTGGTTCCCTCAAGTAAGAAGCAAAATAAGTATCGAAATTTTTGTTATCATTATTGGATAATGTAATATATTGTGCAGATATAAAATTGATGGTAAACTTATTTAAATTGTTTCCCAACGTCATATATGCGACAACTAGAATTGAACTTTTTTAAAAGATCAAATATTCTGAGATTACTATAAGTTTATTAAAAATAAAATAGTGCCACTGCATTTTATGTTTTAACAACTACTAATTTGATTTATAAAATACTTAAAAACTCACGACTTGATCATCATTCTATTCTTAAAAATTTGTTCATTTGTCTATGACCGAATTGTCTACTTAATTTAAGATTAGTTAGTGATAATATTAACAAATAGGAAAGTTTGATGTATTATTTTGCAATCTTTTTCTTAATTCAGATTATCATTGTGAAACATTTCGTAAAGCAATAATAATACAATTTACGCTTAGTTCATTTTACTAATTTAATTATGTTGTAATTTGTACTTTTTTGTTGTTTTAAAACCAAGATACCAAGAAAATAGTTATTTGTACAAGTATGGAAATGTTACGCTTTTCCGCACGAGAGTAGGATGTTGGTGTACGAGCGAGCGAAGCGAGCGACTGCATCAAGTTCCTACTCGAGTGCGCAAAAGCGCGTTTTCCACGAGTTGTACACACTACTTTTTCACATACTGCATATAACATCAATTATAAAGGTGTTTTCGATTTCATTTTTAACACTGACATATAAAAATTAGGTTATAATTACCGATAGTACGTGTGTTGTATATATTACTCCATGTATGTAACTGACACTGACATTGATTAATAGTAAAGTAGTACGAAAAAGTGTATCCATGCTAAAAAGTGTTGCTATGCAAAAAAGTGTTGCTATGCGTAAAAGTGTTACTTTTGTCACCGATTTTGAATTCGGAAATGTAAGGTATTTCTATTCAGTATGTGAAAAAATAAATGTTTCCATGAAAAAACTTTATATTAATTGAAAGTCAATTAAAAGTAATAAAATTGATATTATAGTTTAAATTATCTTAATTTCTGTGTATTTTTAAAATAATTTTAAAGTTGAGAACCAATAAAACTGAATATCATTTTATCATCTTCAATTAACCAGAATTGTAATTTCTTGAGAGTTTTCTCATCTTAAAAAGCAATCATTTTTCTATACTTTCACTTGATGTCGGATAGATTCTTATATTTTTTGATGTTATAGAGCAGATAATCTATCTGAACTTCGCCTACTTTTATAAATGTTATCTTTGTTTGTAATTACCTTTTTTAATTTAATCACCTGGATATACAATTTCTTTGTGCCAAATTCTTCACGCCTTTGTCCCTCCATCATCAAAATATGGAAGTCACAAGATTTTAATGTTTCATTTCGTGTTTCTTTAAATGAAACCAACCATTTTCACTAATATAAATTAGAAATAAAAAAATTCAACTTCTATTTAAACCATACAAAATATTCTAGTTTTCTCTAACATAATCTGCTCTTCAATGGTTTTTAATTAACGGTATTTGTTACTCAGTTGACAAAAATCATACATCACGTTTAGAACCACAAGTGACTGCAGTTAAAGAAAAATAAGGAAAATCTTGCTGATGTGTGTAACTTATTCTTAAACTTATTAAACACAACAGATCATCAACAAAATGCAAATGGTACTACAGTACATCACTGTGATGTAGCCGGCCGCTGGATATTTTGGGCACTACACCAATGTGGTGTAGCCGGCCGTTGAGCGATAGTTTTTTCGTGACACCACTGTGGTGTCGCCGGACGGCAAAGTGTTAAGAACTTCTAAAATCGTACTATAAAGGGATTTGTTAATTCTTTAGAATTAGAAGATGGAAAAATCAATAAAACACTTTTGCTTTGTATAACAAAGCAAATGTTTCATTGATTATTTCAACATATATAAAGAAGCAGAATTGCCTTACATCAAAATATAGAATATAGGATGTCTAACTTTTCTAAGAATACGAACGGTTGATCTTAATATTATGAACTGATTGACGAGGCACGTAGTTGAAAATTTATATTATATTGAATTAATAATTAGTCATTTTAAAATTTTTATTTAACTCACTACAATTTTTCTCCATACTGCGGCTTTTTTAATCTGAAGAAGCCAAGTAATATTATGATAAGGAATTAGAAGATTTATTTACGTTAATGGTTATTCTTGAAATGTGGTTAGTGCCCAAAAGAAGATATGTACTGCCAAGGCATTATCACCTTTGTACATAAGCTTATAGGTTAATGTGTAATGTGGATTATACAAAAGATAGCAAGGTCAAAAAAGAGTTGGTAATAGAGAAAGGTCTAAAGGAATACCTTGTTCAGTTATAAAAGCACGTGATCTTAAGAAATCATATTTAAAAAGCAAATCCCGATGCCACACTAAATAAGAAGCTTTCTGAATGTCTAATAATATAACTGATTTATGCCGAGATGTGTTATTTGACAGTTTATATCATTAGACATTCAAATGTATCTCACTTAGTTTGGGATCGGGATATGCTGTTCAAAAACGATTTCAAAGACTACGTGCTTTTATTTCCCATCAAGATATTCCTTAACGCCTTCTTCTATCACCTTCCAATATATATGTCTTTGGGTTAAGTCTAAAGTTTTTCGATGTTTTACTACAATAATTAAAGGCGATTTTTATAAAAATAAATACATTTTATTCAGTTATGTATTGACCATTTTTTCGATAACCTTATGCCACCTAATAAACATAAATAACTTAAGCATCTTTCGGATAATGACACCTCTGGCCTTACAGAGCAAAAAAGGAAGCAAGTGCTATTTGACACCATTGTCTAATAGAAAGTAGGATAATTGTATCAACCTTGAAGCGACTTGGCCAGATTTGCCAATGCATGTATATATGGCTTGTGCATGGTCAGGGAATTTTATGTGTGGCTAAATATTTTAAAGGTATTTTTGTGGATATTATTAGGGTTAGATTTAAAGATAGCTTAAGCATGATAGTCATCACCAGAGACATTGTTTTGCCTGTATATAGGCAAGTAAAATATTAATTCTCCTTTATATCATCAGTGGGTATACAGGGTGACTGACGAAAAACCTTTGGTGCTGTATCTCGCTTATTTTTGATCCGATTTGAATAAATAAAACATCAAATTAAATGATTTTTATATGTATATGTATATAATGAATGGGGTGGTCTTAAATTTGTCATAGTAAGTGTCATGGTTCAAATGAATATTATTTGTGATGGTGTAATTTCTAACAAAAAAGTAATTGCTTTATATTGTTCTCCAAAATTAAAGCTTTTTATGTAGGGTCATATATTTTTTAGAGAAAAAATATATTTTTGTAGATATTATTACTATATATAATTATAATAATTATTGTGTTTCTTCGTCTCTTTCTGACTATCGACCGTATTTCTTTCAGACTATTTTTTTATAAAGTTTTGCTTTATTATGTAGAGATATTGCTACAATTAATTCACCACACCGTGGCTTCATCAGGCAGATGACATATGCATACTAAATAAACTTTATAATAAATTTTTGCATACATATGAGCATGAGTACCGTATATATCAGGCCTGTTCATTTTGCGTTCCGTTATCGCATCGAATAGAACCTCCAGGCTCAATTTTAGAAAATAACTGTGCATTATCACCACCGTTGACATATGCGTTCAATATATGCCGGATGTCTGCTCCGAATTTATCACGGATAGGACGTTTAATATTATTGAATCTTTCGCCCTCTCCGCACACCCAGAACCTCCACCCCGGCGCGCCTGGCGAGCATGCCCATCAAACTTTCACGGTTTCGAGACCCTCAGCGTCCCAGGTCAGCAGCGCCGAGAAGCCAACTGGGCCGCATGATGCTGCTCTTTTGCGCATTTTACACATTGTTAAATTTCCGGCAACAAAAAAATGCCCGGCATATTTCAGCTCGACTAGAAATTCTTTAAATAGCGGCCGGGCATTTCGCGAAAATGTAATTTGCATTAAAATCAAGGTTTTAATTAACTGAAGGAAAAAATATAAGTGAAATATTTCAATTAATAACAATAATTTTAATTTGTGTATATTATTATATGTAAAAATGTTGACAAAACAAGATTTGTTTCATATTTGCTGATTGAAGTGGAGTCTAAATTTCTGCGCTTATATATAATTCTAAGTTATTAGCGCTGCGCAGAAAATAAATTAATATATTAGGGTGACACCTAGGGATTACTTATAATTAGGCTTTAATGTAAACACTGCTGAATTCCACAACCGAGTTTCCCTACCAGTTGCAGCACATCCAACGGGAATGTATATAATTGACCATAAAGTTCAGCTTCCGTCTTCCTCGAGGCCGTCCTCGAGAGATTTTAGCTTGGCTGATGGCGAGTCGCAATGTCAGTAACTTCAATATTAAATACTTCGCAAAAGAGCTAATAAAACAATACGTTCCTCGTTTTCTATCGACTCTATATAATACGAAGCGGAAATGGAAAATCCAATGAATATAGATTGAAACGTACCTGCATTTCGATTACTCGTGATTTGACCTGTGGTTTAAAAATAAAAATTGGTTATTGTTTTAACAAGGTAGATATATAATAATAATAAGTATTTAAACACATTTTAAATATTAATTGTTTATATGATTAATTACCAAGTAATAAAGATAGAAACCATCATTATGACTAAATTATTTTTAGATTTGTGTAACAATGGTGTGACCTAATAGAGCAAAATGCTATTATTTTCAAGTGTCTTTTTCTGTGATTATCTATCAATTATCTTAATGGATTATAGATTTGTTTGAAAATTATATCGAAACTATTTATTTACGATTCATACAAGGAAAAAACAGCACAATTTATTTTCATCTATAATTATATTGTGAATAGATGTTGAGTTAAGATAAAAAAATCCATTTCATTACTTTTTTGTCCTTGACAATCAATAAATTATAGTACAAACGCCGGCCAAAAAGAAAACAACACTGATTCTTTATATTTCACTCACTAAGTAATATTTATGGAGGACTAAATAAATCCCTGCTCCGAATAAATGCCACATTTCCGCAATGTGTAAAGTCCATTAAAAAAATTCCACTTTCCTCTCGACTTTTGTCTAGTTTCCGGGGACGTTTAATTACGATCGCATTGTCCTACTCGCGGGGCGGCGCTGTCCAAGTTTTTCCCTTTAATGTGTGCGCAGTAATTGTCACCGGAACTTTCATTGTGTTTCGGCCAAGTTTTACCGCCCGCCGCCCACCCCCGTAAACCGGAAGTTTTTCTGCCCGGGACGGACCAGACGTCCGTCAGCGCCGGGGAGCGACTCCTGGCTTTAATTAGGGATTCAATACGTTTCCTCTACTTCACAAGTTTTAACGCTAATTAGCGCGGACTGGGGGTTTTTGTAGCCTTTTTTTCTGCGGAATACTTCCGGAAATGCATAATTAAACTTAATAGATTAGAGAGTTCAACAGTTTATTTTAAGGAGAGAGAAACTCGTTAAATATTTTAAGCGCCCCATTTATTGCCGTGTAAGCATTAAACTTGCTTACAACAAAGTGGATGAAATATTTAATGGGAATTATAAGTATATTGTTGCGAATTTAACACATGAATTTTAATGAATTGATAAAACAAACGGATCTTGTTTCATAGTAATAAGCATTTATAATTCTGTTAAAAATTTATCCACAATTCAATATATTTTGTAATTAGTTGAAGTGTCTGCAAAAATTTTAAAAATCAAACACTTATTAGTAATTAAATAAAAAATATATACATTTTCATTTATTTCTTTCACTAGATAGAAAATATATAGGGGAAGTATTGTTTTCGTGCGTGAAAATGTCTCTGGGCGATATATCTGTAACTTAAGGTTTAATTGTTAAAAACTAAAACTGAAAAGCTTTTAGTGAACATTCAAAAACCGGAACTGCCTTTTTTTGTTTTTTTTACGATTTTTTTTGAAAGTTAAAGGAAATAAGAAACTGAACAAGTTTTATTAGAACAGATTTTTCATCAAATTCTTATCTTTCAAGAAAATAAAATATAAATTGAAAATTTTGACATTTTTTGGCAATTGCTAATAAACTATTAGAATTATATGAAATTTATATTACAAATAATAATAGAGAATTCAAAATTAAACAAATTATTAAGAATAGCCTGTCATCACTAATGCCCCAATTTACTAATTTAGTTAGAAGAACATCATGATTAAGAGAATCAAAAGCTTTACTAAAATAAGCGTGTATAACATATTTAGCAAATTTGTCGCGGTTTTTCTTTTTTTCATGAAACCATGTTGCTTTGTAGATACTTTTGATTCAACATAGGAATAAATCTTGTCCGCTACTATGGTTTCAAAGATTTTAGCAAAATTGTTAATTATAGAAAAAGGGCGATGGTCATTTTTAATACCAAATTTAAATACTGGTGTTACACGAGCAACATTTCAGTCCTTTTGAAATTATTTTGAGTATTAACACCTAGCTGGCCGTTAGCATATCAGTCCGTGTGACTAGAATAGAAAACGCATTCATTCTAGAACCCAAAATTAATTGTTACCAGAATTTAGGCTTATACTGTTAGTAAAAGGACACTAGTGATTTATAATATCAGCGCAAGACTACAAAAATATTTTAAATAAAATTTCGAATGAATTTTGTCCAAAATACTGTTCCAAACATATGCTAAAACCTGCAGAAGCGGAATCTTATGCATAATTTAAAAAATATGCAACTTTTGTGACCGTCTACATATTGAATAAAAATGTGAGGCTATGTATTTTTTTCCTAGCCGTGATAAATAAAGTTACACTTAAATATATTGTTTTGATATGATATTCAAAACATTTTCCTCTACATAAAGGAATCCTAAAATATTTGCATATAAATCATGTCTCTCATCGAATACTGGGTTTTGCGCAAACTCTTCAACGTTTCTTAGGTTTTTGTACCTAAACTCACCATATTTTTAAGTCTACGGTGCTTTATATCGCCCGAGAGTCTAAATGTGTATCCTTATGAAGAACGCATCTTGTTTGATCAAATGGTGATACTTTCCCTATATTTTTCTCGACAACTATGAGGCTTACGCAATAAAATGTATTCTTAATAATTTTCTCAATTTTGAATTCTAAATTATTATGTATATGTAGGATGGGTGGGTGCCTCTAACACCCCCCCCCCCCCCCCAATCAGTAAAACATAAGCGAGCGTTTTAATTAAAAGTCGTAAAACGTTAATAAACATAACATTTCTGCAAAACTAATTTGATATATTCATAATAAAATATATAAGTCCTTTACGTTGTAGAAAATTCACTAATAAATAGAAAAAACACGAAAATATTTTCGTAAAATCTACAACAAATGATTTGTTTCAAAAGTGATTTGTTCTTGTAGTTTTAATAAGACTCATTTGTTGTAGATTTTACGAAAATATTTTCGTGTTTTTCCTATTTATTAGATATATTCAAACAAATTTTTCAAATAATTTTTGATGATGTTTATCTGACTGGAGGGTGAGATAGAGGACACC
This sequence comes from Ontholestes murinus, assembly GCA_963969525.1. Lineage (NCBI taxonomy): Eukaryota > Metazoa > Arthropoda > Insecta > Coleoptera > Staphylinidae > Ontholestes > Ontholestes murinus. Next base: position 21,219,647 of record OZ018392.1, on the reverse strand, counting down.
CACCCACCCTACTTATACATATAAACCTTAATTCCTTAGCACCTCGTTATACTTATACATATAAACTTTAATTCCTTAGCACCTCTATGTCCAATGAAATTAATTACAAATCGTTTGTGAATATTTCTAGATGATTTACATTAATAAGATACTTGTGGACTAGAAATTAATCACTGCGCAAGCAGTATTTTGAGAATGGTATATCATCAATGCGATTGTAAAAATAATATTCATTATTTCTTTAGGAGGATTGTATAGGTAGGTATGGAATTATGTGGCTGTTCAATTTTGGAAAAAAAGAAAGAAAGAAAATTTGATGCCAAGAAATATTAAACTGAAAAAGATAAGCTTTCAAAGATACATATAACCATCACCGAAATCAGCAGAAGAGATTGTAGTGTATATAAAAGAGGTATGTTAGAACTTTAATGACCTAGATGTTGGCTGATTTGAAATCAAGAGGTGAAAGTTAATCAATGTAAATCATGTACATCAACAAAATACTGCTTGCGCAGTTGTGGGTGTTTGTGGTTAAGAATATATATTGACTTAAATTATCTACAAAATACTGCTTGCGCAGTGATGTATGCCTGCATGTAAGAAGTACTGCGCGAGCAGTATTTTCTAGATGATTTACAGCAATAAGGTACTTATGAAATAGAAATTAATCAATGCACAAGCAGTATATTGTGGATGGTTTATCATCAATGGAATTGTAAAAATAATATCCACATCATCGACGTCTGTATAAGAAACTGTAGTGTGTATAAAAGAGGGTTGTTGGAAGATTCGCTAGATACTTGCTCATTTGAAAACTAGAAGTGAAACTATATTTTAAAATTCTTAAGAAGATAAAATAAGTTTATCACTAATAATTATTTAAATCATGTAAATCAACAAAATACTGCTTGTGCAGTCCTGGATTATTATGTATATGTAGGGTGGGTGGGTGATCTCAAACCCACCCTCCAATCAGTAAAATATAAGCGAGAGTTTTAATTAAATGTTGTACAACGTAAAAAAACACAACATTATTGCACAATTTGATAGATTAATTCAAACAAATTTTTCAAATAATTTTTGATGATGTTTTTTGACTGTAGAGTGGGATATAGACCACCCACCCGCCCTACATATACATATAAACATTAATTCCTTATCGTATCGTTGTTTCCAATGAAATTAATTACAAATCTTTTTGAATAAAAATAAAATGGAAAAAATTTTGAGTAACTTAGTAAAAATATAATGCATAATGGATGGGCAGACTTTAAATCTAAGTTAGATAAGATTTGAGATGGAAAGTTAATTATATTTAAAATAAAATTTTGATTTTGTTTCATTTTTTATTACATAAAGGGTTTGATGGTTTCTAGCAGCAAAATCATCAACCATTAGCAATTAAAGTTATCATGTATATGTAGGGTGGGTGGGTGGCCTTTATATCGTCCTCCAATCAGTAAAACATAAGCGAGGGTTTTAATTAAAAGTTGTAAAATATAAATAAACACAAAATAATTTTTGGAGATTTGATCATACATTTTTTTTAAATAATATTTGATGATGTTTTACTGATTAGAGGGTGGAATAGAGGCCACCCACCCTAAATATACATATAAATTTCAATTACTGATCGTCTCGCGGTTTGGAGTAAAATTAATTACAGAACTTTTTGAATTAAAATAATTTTGGTTGAGGTAATTAATAAAATTTTAGTGCATGATGGGTGGGCAGACTTCTAAATCTAAAATAGATAAGACTAAAATGTAAAAAAATATAAAAATGTTGCTATAGCCATCATAATATTTTCCTTACATTTTCTCCAAAATTATGAGATGTAGGCAAAAGGCGATTTTCAATAATTTGTTCAATTTTGGATTACTTACAATTACTTGTTATACAAATATCATGTAACTCTTATAGTTTATTAGTACTTGGCAAAAATGTCAAAATTTTTGATTTTTAATTTTTTTCTCGCAAGTTAAGCACTTTATGAAAACATGTTTTAATAAAATTTGCTCAGTTTCTCATTCCCTTTGATTTTTGTTGGAAGAGTTATGTAATATTTTTAAAATTTAGAAAAATATCGAGAAAAATCCAAAAAACGCCTCGAGTAAACAACCACTTCCGGTTAAGGAATGTTTACCAAAAGCTTTTTAGTTCTAATTTTTAATGATAAAACCTTAAGTTTAAAGTTTCATCTCAAACGAATTATTCGTTTTTGAAATAGAGCGCCCACAGACGTTTTCATGTACGAAAACAATACTTCCCCTATATATCTATATAGGGGAAGTAATAAGTATTGAACTTGAAGAACTTTCGGGATCACATGGTAAAATATTATTTTCAAATTTTATCCATTCTTTTGCAAGTTTTTTTTCTGGGGATTTAAATGTTTGTAAATTAAAAAGTTTATGCAGTGCACAATTTAAAACAAACATGGAAACTTTTTTATCCATTCATTGTTTGAAAGGTATTGATCAGCATAATCTATACCTTTCATGTATTTTTTGTAATCCAAAATTATTTTGGGCTTTACAATCATATATCAAGTTTTTATATTTGCTTTCCCGGATTCAATCATGGTAGCTTTATTTATTGTAATCATCACCCTAACTGCTCTTTTATCTTTCCAAATGTGTATTGGAACGTCTTATTTTCCGCGAAAAACATCTTGACTTCTTCGTAACTTTAACTTTCTTAGGACTGCAGGTAATCCGCATATTCTAATTTTTTTTTAATAAATTGTTCTGCCAAACGTAAACATGGTGCTATACATTTTCACTACTATCTAAGAGATTACACACAAGATCATTCAACCCTTGTCCATTACCAGTATATAATTTAAATTTACATATTTAACCATTTTTTGCATCGCATAGCATTTCCTACAAGAAGTTCGTATTTCTTAAGTTTTCCTGGATTATTAGCGTTCCTTCCAAAAAGTAATTTAGAACTAAGCCTACCTTAAAAAGTAGTATTTTCTAGCATTTCCTCATTGTTGGAATAATGGATCGGTTGTAAAACTTGCCTGAATCTATTTCGACTCATTACTTTGCCAAAGAAAGGTGTTTCCATATAAGGATCTGTGGACCAGTAGTCATTTATCCTATTCTTCCTAATATGTCCCATACTCGTAGTATATTTAGTCCCAAGAATTTTTTCAGTTCGGATACCGTTGTGTCCGTCCACCACTTAACAAGTTTTATAATATTAAACTTATGGGCCTTCTTATGGCGATATCTGTTTTTTTCGATCTTCAATAATGAAAAGTCATAATTAATAAATATATTTACTACTTGCGATATATCTCCTGAATCTCTTGGAAAAACTTTAATACCTTTATTTTCTAAAAGTAATACATTTACAACAGTCTGAAAATTACTTCTTGAAATAATTTCTTTATTTTCTATGTAGACACGTTCTATATCACTAGTAATCGATTCGCTTAAAAATGGTGAGGCCCTTCTTCTTTTGGTGGATACGAAAACAGAAAAATCACTGCGAGTGTCCAAAATATCTGCACCACTTTCGGCTTCAGACAAATTATCGGCACACATTTCACCATTAATAGACTCACTTTCTGCATTCATGGTAATGTTAAGGGTTAAAAGTAAATTAATTTAAGATCTTCACAGTTTCTTAGGAAAATTATTCGACATTGAACAATAAACATGCGAAATAATAAAAAAGACGTAGTACTACGCCAACGGCTACACGAAAACAAAAATGAAATAACGTATAAATACGTCAACGGCTCCCCGACAATAAAAATTGATTAACGTATTAATACGTCAACGGCTACTAAATTTGAAATTTATAAGACGTAGTATTACGTCAGCGGCCAGCAATGTGTTAAGTTGAACATATGATCAAGTTGCGTGACTAATGCTTAAATAAATTAAGTAAAATTAAATATAAAATTATTACTCAGGGTTTTTGCAGCTAACAATATCTTACTTTCCGTTATGAAATCGATATTTAATGAACTAATGAAATTGAAAACTGCATTATCCATACTATATGGTAAGAAAAATACTCCCCGAAACTATTGACTATGCATTCAGGGCTAACAATAGCATTATCTTCATAATTCATGGTGCCTGGGATTCTAGTCTGAGATTTCTTAGAATTTTCATAATTCCATACCATTTTGGGGTCACTACGTATAGATTGTTCGGCATCAGAGATAAATATTTCATGGTCCCTCTTAACTTCGTTTGTTTCGATCTTTGCTAAAATTCTTTCAAAGATAAGTAATTCAATTTAGACAATGGTGTCAATCAGCATTTCATGTTTTTTATTTGGATAAGCCAGAAGTTCTTTGAGCGTGGCATCCTGATGTTACCCGAAAGATAGCGAAAGGTCATTGAGCAATTGCTCAATACATAACTGAATAAAATTCTATAAAAAAAATCGCCTTTGATTATTATAGTAAAAAATCCAAATCACACAACCCAATAAATAATACGATTAAATATTTGATTTTGAACAATTTATTTCTGTATGAAAAAAGGGAAAACCTAGTAAGTGGGAAGAACTATACTTCAACAGTATATTATAGTGTTTGCTCATAATGAAGTACGATACTACAGGAGCAGGAGAAATTTTCTAATTAAAGTCATAGTTTTATGGAGTTTTTCAAGCATATTAAAATTAAGAAGATTTATGCACAAAAAAACCAAACCTGGCAAGATGAGTTTCTTGTGAAATACTTAAATCCGCAATTTTATTAAAGTGTTCAGCAGAAACACTTCGAAGAAATGAAATAATTCAAAATTTTACGTATGTCTTTATAATTAATTTCTTTTTACATGTATTTTTAAGAAAGGAAACCAAAAATCTAAATAAATAAATCATTCAACAGATATGATAAAGGTGTGTCTGTGTGTTGTTATATCCATTAAAAGTGAGTTTGTTCTCATAAAAATTCAATAAATTAACAATTTAAATAATTTGAGTAAAGAAAAATATAGATTTTATTAATAAATTTCAATGTTAAGATTAAGGTGAAGGTGAAATTCAAGGAAACTAAAATAAGAAGGTTCATGAACAAATAAAAACGAAACCTAGCAAGATGAGTTTCTTGTGATATATACTTAAATCTACAATTTTATTAAAGTCTTCGGCCAGAAAGTACGATTTTAGCAGAAACACAAGGAAAAAGAAAAAAACTAGTATTTCACAAGTTTGTTAGACTAGTACTCTACAGCAGAAACTCTTCAAAATTTTTCAAAGAAAACGTGAAATCATAGTTACGAGGTGGTTCGTAAAATAAGGTTCCCTATGCTGCTGAGATATATTTGGGATACGTTTTTTAAGAGCAAAACGTATTTCACCTATTTACATTCATCGTCAGTTATTCGAAGTTTATGGGGAAAATTGCATATCTGTTCGACATGTTCGCAAATGATGCAGAGAATTCAGTGAAGGCCGCATGGACATTCACGATCAAGACAGGAGCGGAAGGCCTTCAGTTTCAGATGGAATTGTCGAAAAAGTTGAGAGAATATTGCTTGAAGATCGGAGGATCGCCATTAACGAACTTGCTTTCCGTATTTCTGAAACTTTGTTACAGGCGACGAAACATAGGTGTATCACTTTACCCCCAAAAGCAAGCAGCAATCACGTGAATATAGTCACTCATCTTCGCCGAAGCCGAAGAAGTTTATACAAACACAGTCTACTGGGAAAGTCATGGCAACTGTCTTTTGGGATAGGAAGGACCTGCTTTTAATCGACTTCGATTTTGGTTGGACTGTTGTGCCTTACTCCAAATTGCGAGACGATCAGTAATTTAAATTTATATGAATATGTGGGGTAGATGTAGGCCTCTATCCTACCCACCAATCAGTAATACATCATCAAAAATTAGTGAAAAATTTGTATGAATACATCTCTAATAAAATAGTGATGTGACCATCATACTGCTTTTCTTATATACCATTAATAATGGACACTTTGTGTCCGAAATGTGCATCTGAATCAAAATAAAATATTGAAGAAACCTTCTAAGTGTTTTAATCAATGTTATTATTATCTTTAGTTAACTCAATCAACCCAATTAAATATTAATAGATTTATTCAAACAATTTTTTCAAATAATTTTTGATGAAAATTATTAAAAAATTCTATAACCCTTAAAAAAAAACCTGTTAAATTTTACATACAATAAGATAAACAAAATCCTAGAAAAATTTAAAGTCTAACAGTAAAAAATTTACAACTATCAAAGAAAAGAAAAATAAAACAACGGAAAAGTTTTAGATATCTAGAAAAAAATGTTTGTATATTCTAAAATTTTCGACAAAATTTTTAGTAATATAGATTAAAACTTACTAGAAAATTTTAGAACATTTGAAAATTTCGATAAATGAAAAGCAAGAAAAGCAAGAAACCCTGAAAAATCTAAGAGTCTGAAAGGAAATATTTCTGAAAAAAAACACTAAACTCTAAACAATTATGCAATTAGAAGGATTTTTTTTAACCTCAACTTCAAATAATCTGAACCTTCTTGATGAGTAAAATTTTTGAATCCTCAAAGAGAAATCTTAGAATTTGAAGTAAAAAACCTTGAATAAAAATTGTAAACGTTCTAGGAGTTTAGAAATAAAACTGCAAAAAGGATCTAGAAATTTTGACAAATTTTCTGCGACTTTAAATTACATTAAAATTCTAGAGCCCTCTAAGAAAATCGTGGCTAATTCTGATAAGATTTTTTGTGCAATCTAGCAATTTTTCTTAAAACGAGAGACCACGACCAAATTGCTATAAATTTGTTAATTAGAAATTTCAAATTACTGAAATCCCAAAAATCCTTGTAAAAATCCTAGAGAATTTCGATAAGATAAAGCAAGTAAAGCAAAAGAAACTCTTGATAAATGATTACAAATTGGAGGCAAAATTTCTACTCGAAAAATTAAAAAAAAATCTAGAAATCTAAAAAAAATGTTTGAAATTAGGTACCAGAAAAATTTGGTTTTAAAATTACTTGAAAAATTATTTTCTTATTTATTTATCAATTTAAAAAAAATAACTCTTGAAACATGACGATGAGTTAAGAAATGCTATAAATTTTAAATGTCTCAAAGAAATATTTGGAAAAAAATGTGAAAAAATTGTGTGAATGAAGATGGAATAAAGTGCAGAATATTCTAAAACCTTTGACAAAATTTCAAGGCATTTAGATATAAATTCTGGAACCCATTTAGAATTTTATTAATTTCCAGAATTTTTACTTACCGACCCTTAAAAATTTCCAGGATTTCTTGCTTTATTTTAAGGGCCTGCAAGTTAAAATTTTGGGGATTGGTAACATTTTTTCATCAAATTAAAATCTAAAAAAGGCTTAATATTTCGAAAAGTCTCGACAAAGTTTGTAAAAATGGAGACACAACAATATTTGTAACTGAAGCTTCTAATTTCTAAAAACTTAAGCAAGTTTGAATAAGATAATATTAGAAATGGTGTAAATTTCCAAATATTAAAAAAATACAGTGAATTCCGGAATTCTTGAAAACGATTAGGTTGAGAAGAAAAATTTCTGGAAAATTTTAAAGACTTGAAAGAAAAACTGCTGAAAATGCTTGAACCCCCGAAAATTTCTAAGAAACTATTGTTAAAATTATTTCAAAATTCATTAAAAAATTTGCTCTTCACGAATTGCTAATATTTTTTCATCAAATTAAAATCTAAACTACTTTTCTAAAAGTCTCGACAACATTTCTAAAAATGAAAACGTAAAATTACTTGGAAGTTTCTAGAAGTTCTCTAAAAATTCAAGCAAATTTGAATAAGACAAAACTATTGAAGAAAATTCCTCAATTAGGATAAAAAGCAAAATTGCTGGAAAATTTTAAAGAGTGGTTAAAAATACTGTTAAAACAGAGACAACTTAAAATTAAACAATGGTTTTAAAGATAATTCTTGCAATTTGGTGTGAGAAATTGCATAAGAATTTAGGAATCTAAAAAAAAAGTGCTTCAAAATTCTAACACCTTTAACAATATTTCTAGAAAGATCATAGAAACTACTGATAAAAAAACTTTTAAAATTACTTTCATAATATACAGGGTGTCCCAAAAACCCTAAAAGTATCAAAGTTGTGTTTTTTTTAAATGAAACACCCTGTATTTTATTGCATTTTTGGATCCTTCGATCAAAATAAGTGTGTGTTTTAATGAGGTTTTTATTACTTAAACCTTAAGGTTTTTGAAATAATTTGAATTTTGTAAAAATTTAACGTAATTTTCATGTTTCAAATACTTAAAAAGTAATTAAGTTAAACAACGATGTTCAAACAATAACGATTACTAACGATCTAATACAAAAACGCAAAATAACACAACTATAACAAAAGACGGGCTTTTTAAACTAAAGTAACAGACTAAATTAATTATCTTACGTTTTTAAATAAGATGAAAAACTAGATACAATAAAATTTTTACTTAAAAAGTACTAAAACGGTGTAATAAACAATATTTTGGCGTTTTCTGTAAAAACAAGAAGACTTAACATTTGAGATATAAATACCATTCGATAGGTAATTAAAACGTGCATTTGCTGATAAATTAATAAATATAGCATTTCATTTAAATAAATGAAGTTATAGCTATATAAAGTTCTCATTTGTTTAATTCCAATTTTTTTACACCCGGTATAAGATGTCAAATTTATTATACTTGGAAAATAAAATATGATCTATTGTTACATTTCAGTGTAAATTTGGTATACATAACTTAATTACTTTTTAAGTATTTGAAACATGAAAATTAGGTTAAATTTTTACAAAATTCAAATTAGTTCAAAAACCTTAAGGTTTAAGTAATAAAAACCTTATTAAAACACACACTTATTTTGATCGAAGGATCCAAAAATGCAATAAAATACAGGGTGTTTTATTAAAAAAAACACAACTTTGATACTTTTAGGGTTTTTGGGACACCCTGTATATTATGAAAATAATTTTAAAAAGTAGCCCTAATAGACCCCCATATATCCCCAAAGTGAAACTTTTTGAAAGTCACGTATTTTGGCCACAATATTCCGTGCCGTATAGCGTGAATAACCCTGTATAATTAAGATACACTCAAAAATTTTACTTTGTCAATTTTCTTTTTCTATAATATTTTCTTTTAGTTTTCGAAAAAAATAATAACAATTTTTGCTTTGAATATAGTTTTCAGAAATATCTTTTATAAATTGTGATACTTTTTTTAGGAAAAAATACTTCCATTTTTCGAGAAATTTCTACCATTTCTTAAGATATATTTTGCACCAATTTTTATGTCAGATTTCAAGTATTTTAACACATTTTGCTTTACATTATCTAAGTCTCAGGAATGCATTTCTCAAATTGCAAGATTTTCTTTCTAGAGTTTCGCAATTACTTTAGAATTTACTGCAAATTTAGTTAAAATTTCTAGAATTTTCCAGAAATTTATCTTTCTGATTTTTAGAACTATCTTCTATTTTGTATTTATCATCATTTCTTAAATTTTTCTAGTTTCAGAATTTTTTTAGTAAGCATTTTTTTTCTATATATCAACAATTTTTCTTTAATTTAATGAGAATTCATCACAAGTTATTTACTATTTTTTTAGATTTCTGGAACTTCTTTTTCTAAAATTTTTCTGTTATTTGTCTTTAGTTTCTCAAGAATTTTATATACTTCGTGCTTTATGTCATCTGCATTTTTCAAGAATGCATTTTTTTCGGTAATTTTAGAATTTTGCATATTAATATTTCTTCAATTTTATAAGAATTCTCTACTTTCAGAATTTTTAATGTTTTTAATATTCTAAATATTTTTTGCTTTTATGTTATTTGAAATTTTAAAACATTTCCTTTTTAAATTTTACTTCTATTTTTAGAATTTTTTCAAACTTTCTAAAGATTCAACAATCCTACACTAATTTTGCTTCTAGAACTCTAGAGCATAATTTTTTACTATTTTTTTTATTAACTTACAAGAATTTTACGGATGTGAAGTTAGCCATAGATTTTCAAATTTCATTATTTCTATACATATTCAAGATACATAGATTGTTTTTAGTTAAGGGTGTAAATAAAACATAGAATTAACAAATTTTGATACAAGCACCCCAATTTTCAACCCTTAATATTTTTTATCACACCCTTAAATAATTGTTTAAATAATAGTTTAATGTGAGCTGAATCCATATTTGTTGCTAACTTTTTTATGGAAGAGGGTGCACTTTGAAATATTTTAAGATTTATCCGACCGCTCTCTCAGACTAGGGGTTGATATTCTTTTTTTTTTCGTATGATTGAAGTAAGGTGGTCCGAATTTTAGTTGTTTAAATAATAGTTTAATGTGTGCTGAATCCATATTTGTTGCTAACTTTTCAATGGGAGACAGCGCACTTTGAAATATTTTAAAATTGTTTCTAATTTTTTTGTATGATAAAAGTATGGTGGTCCGAATATTTTATTTGTTTAAATAATAGTATAATGTGTGCTGAATCCATATTCGTTGCTAACTTTTTTATGGGAGACGGCGCACTTTGAAATATCTTAAGATTTATCCGACCGCACCCTCAGACTGGCCACTGATATTGTTTGTATATTTTGTATGATAAAAGTATGGTGGTCCGAATTTTATTTGTTGAAATAATAGTTTAATGTATGCTGAATCCATATTTGTTGCTAACTTTTGAATAGGAGACGGCGCACTTTGATTTTTTTTTTTAATTTTATTATTTAAGGGTGTGATAAAAAATATTAAGGGTTGAAAATTGAGGTGCTTGTATCACAATTTGTTAATTCTATGTTTTATTTACACCCTAAACTAAAAACAATCTATGTATCTTGAATATGTATAGAAATAATTAAATTTTAAAATCTATGGCTGAAATCTATGGCTAACTTCACATCCGTAAGAATTTTTCTTTCAAATTGCAAGAATTTTCTTAAATTGTTCTAATTTGTTTTATTAATTTTTCTATAATCTAAGAAATAAAGAATTCCCTAATCGTTTTATAATATTTTAGCTTTACATTAGTGTAATTTTCTAAATTTTCCAAAATGTCTCTTTTAAATCTTTCCAATTCCTAGAATATATCCTTAACTTTTCTTTATGATTTATAGAATTTTCGAGAAAATTTCTTTCAATTATAACAGAAGTTATCACTATTTTTAAAATTTCCTTATTAAAATTTTTCGGGATCTTTTTGTATTACTTTTCTATCAGAGATTTTTAATTCTTTCCTCTAATTTTTGGTATTTTTTTCCTGCATTTATCTACCGACTTTGTAAGATTTTTTTTTCTTATTTTGTAAGAACGGTTATCTCATTTTTCTAGAATTCTAAAAAAATGGCACATAATTTTCGTCAGTGTTGCTTTTATTCTCTCCCAATTTTTACATCTTACTCCTCATATCTGAAGCCCATGGCACGTTTTTTGCGTGTATAGTTATTTTTATGGTTTTGATTTCAGTGGATTGTTTTTATTTGTATTTCTTTCAAATTTTAAGATTTTGTACAATTTTTATTTTTGAAAACAATCTAATTTTTCTATTGAATTCTACATAATTTTCAAGGAATATTAAAATTTTAAGAGATTATTCGTTTTCCTTTTAAAAACAAAATATTGTGGAATTTTTCTTTGAATTTTTTTTAGAGGTTTAACAATCTTCCATGATTGTTTTGAGGATTTATAGAATTAAGTAATTTTTCTTTCCTTGTTAGATAATTTATCACCATTTTCTGAATTATCTTATTTAAATATTATAAAAAAAAAATCTAAAATACAATAAATTTTTAAAAATGTTTATTAGTAATACTAATTCTAGAAATTAAATTGAATTTTCATTTTCTGAATATTCCCAAAGACCTCTTTTAAATTGTAAGATATTTCTTTCAGTAATTTTCATCAAACAACATTTTCTTCTAGACTTCAAGATTTTTCGAAAACTGTTCTATTTTACGAAAAATTATTACCATTTCTGAATACTAAATATTTTAGGAACATTTTTGGGAATTTTATTTTTAAGGATTCTCTTTCATAACTTTTTGATATTTTTCTTCCATGCAATTTTCTTAGGGTTTTTCTTTCTAGTTTGTAAAATGTATCAGATTAGAAGTTTTTTTCAAAATTTCTAGAATTTTCAACATACTTTTCTGAGAAATTGTAGCTTTGTATTATCAGATTTTCTCAATTGTAATGTTTTTCTTCAACCGTTTCATTTCCAGATTATTAGAATATTATAGCCCTTTTTTCCAGATTTCTTCTAATAATTGTTCAGAAATATTTCTGTACTTTCCGAGAATTTAGCAATATTTCATCAATTATCTTTTTGGATTTATCTTTAGAGAGAATAATATCTTTATTTGAACACTTAATACAATATGGGGAATATATACAGATGATTTACAATAATGGTTAGTCGGTCTTTCTGCCCTGTCTTGACTCTAAGTTATGTTTAAAAAATAAATATCTTTGCTAGCTAGCCTAACCGTCTTGATAATTCGAACTAATGAATTGATGCAGCGTGATTGATGGGTGTTTATGTTTAGGAGGGATATTGGGGTTTCGGGGGCTACAGAATTTATTGAGGAGGGTTACATTAAAGGGATTTTTGGCAAATTTCATACTAAGGCTATATATACGTTGGGATATTGGGATGACTTGTGTGGTTTTGTAAAGGAGAGCATTAGAAGGATTGTGTAGGGGGTTGATAGGATGTTTTAGTTTGGTAAGGGTACGTAGGGCTGACCTTTCGGCGACGTTAAAGTGGTGGAGGGTGGTTAAATAGGATCGTACTATAATCAATAAGAGGTCGACAAATCGTTGTGTAAATGTGTGTGGCTGTTTTGGTGGAAATGCCTTGATTTTTGTAAGTGAGTGCACGGAAATGTCGAGCTCTTATTTTAATTTTGGATTTGATTGATTGTGCGTGGGCTGTAAAGGAAAGTTTGGAATCGAAAAGGACGCCTAGGTATTTACAGTTGTTGGAGGGGTGGATGTATGTGTTGTTAATATTAATGGAAGGGGATTGTGATGAAATTTTATGATGGGGAATAAACAGTTTGGATTTGGAAGGGTTTACTTTCATACGCCATTTGGAACACCAGGATAGGATTGCGTCGAATGATGATTGAAGGGATAATTGGGCAGCTTGGAGAGTCGGGGCGTGGGTGACCAGTGCGGTGTCGTCAGCAAAGAGGAGGGCGTATCTTGAGGGATGAAAGTATGATGGTTTGGGATCGAATAGGTCATGACAAAAAATGTTATACAAAAGGGGTGAGAGTGGAGATCCTTGTGGTACCCCTTGTTGGATGGGAAATGGGTCGGAATAGGTTTGTTTGGATCTAACTTGGCAAGTTCTGTTAGAAAGGAAGTTGTGAATAAGGATAATTAAATGACGTGGGATATTGAGAAGGAAACATTTATATATGAGGCGAATATGCCAAACCGAATCAAATGCTTTTTGAATATCCGGAAAAAAAGAATTATTTTTATTTTCGTGGTTTAAAAAAATTAAATGTAATATCTTTAGCATTTTTTTCTTCAAAAATTTTGAATTATCCTCCTAAATTACAGAAGAATTTTATTATTTGTAATACTTTAATTCTAGAAATTAAATTAAAGTTTCCAAAATATTTTTTTTAGCTTTTAGCTTAACATTTTCTGAATATTCCCGAATACCTCTTCTAAATTTTTAAGGTTTTCTTTTCAATAATAATTTTCAAATAACTTTTCTTCTGGACTTTCCAAATTTTGTAATTGAAGTTATTGCAAACAGTGAGGCGATCAGTAATTACAGTTAATATGCATATGTAGGGTGGGTGGGTGGCCTCTAACCCACCCTCCAATCAGTAAAACATAAACGAGGGTTTTAATTGAAAGTTGTAAAACGTAAATAAATATAACATTAATTTAATAGATTAATTCAAACAAATATTGAAATTTAAGAAATTTTGAAAAATAAGTTAAAAAAAGTTAAAGAGAATGAAAAACTGAACAAAAATTATTAAAGCATGTTTTTCATAAAGTTCATAAAAAAAAATAAAAATTAATAATTTTGACAATTTTTTCCTATGACCAATAAACTATATGAGTTAAATGAAATTCATATAACAAGTAATTGTAAAATATAGGGAAAGTACTATGATGGCCACATCACCATTTTAGTTTAAGTACTTAGTTTGATAATGACTACACATCATAAGTCACTAGAGTAAAATGTATAACATATAATGTATATAATCGATACTTGTTCTGCTACTCTCTTGATGGAAGCAAATTTTCAAATTAGGAGAAGTAAAACTCTTGTTATGTTCCATTTCTTTATTTTTAGATAACTGACACGTGTTTCGGTCCTTGCGGATCATTATCAAAGTTAAAAGAGTTTTTGTCAGTTATCTGAAAATAAAGAAATGGAACATAACAAGAGTTTAACTTCTCCTAATATAATGTATAGTATAATTTTGGAGAATGTATAGTATAATTTTGGCCATTTTCACGAAAATTACATATCTGGTTCCATCAAGAGGGTAGCTCCACAAGTATCAACTATATGTATAGTATAGTTAATTGTTTTCTTTATTTTTATTATCCAGCACGTTTTTAAATCTAAATTATATATTTCTGAAGGTTATTTTATAGATGTTCGATTAAACAGTTTCGAATAACTCTCTCTCGAACCATTTAACACGGAGCACGAGATTTTATCCATACGAAACTAAAACTAATGTTCACGATGAAAATTCAACGTTCGATAAAGTAGTGGACCGTCTTGTAATTTATACCGGCGATTCTCGCCGAGTTTTCCAAGTTGGAAAAATCGTCCCTTTTCAGAGGATAATACCTTACAAGATGTCTTAATGTCTGCGGACGATCCCCCAATAAATCTCGTTATGGATGAGCTCGCGGAACATTCCTGAATTCAAATTAGGGTCCGATTCTCGTCTATTTTTTCTTATAGTTTACGATTTATTAATAGATTAAAGGATAAAAACAATTGCTTGAAATGATAACACAATTTATGGGTAGTTTACCTGAAAAAAATCATCGCAGTAGTGCTTAAATATATTTCAATAGGGGATTACTGTATCGTATTGACTTTGCGTTCATATTATCTGTACAAAATAGTTTGTTCCGTTTTTGAAGACTGATTTTTGTAACTACGAGATTATAACCCTTTGTTGTCACTTCAAATCTCCTCTTTCATTTCTAGATTCTAATCCATAACCTCCCTTAACTTTTTCTTCTCCCACCATTACGTTAAAATCTTTCATTGTAATTGTCACATCTTACGTTTTGATGGATTTTAAAACATTGTCTTAATCTTCGTAGAAACTTTCTATATTATTTTCTGGTTTATTAAGGATAGTTATATTAATACCAATAAATCAATAAGGTATGCATAATTGTAAGGAAAAACTGATCTACAATTTTAACACCATGATGAGGGCTAGAATTCACACTTGATAATCTTCCACTCAAACCCATAATTATATGCTATATAATCTTACAGTATGTAATATATATTTTAACAATAGATTAAATTGATTTCCTCATATCATGTAGCCTCCCAATGGACTATCTCTGATGATGAGATGGAATCGTAATTATTGCTAAGCTCTGACGTTCATTATGAATGTTGAACGCTTGACCGGCAAGTGTTTGTAAACTTGTGTCGGCAACATTTCGGGTTGTAAATATGGCGTGACGGTCTGGCCCAGATTATCCCTTTAAATATTAAGCGTCTTTTCGGTTGCTGCGCGCGGCTGAATCGATACAAAGCTCATTCCCTTCATTCATCCCTTTCATCCCCCTACATTTTACCACCTGTAACTTCGCATTCAATACTAGCCTGCAAATTCCACATTTTCTTGACTCAAACTACTCTTCAATGTGAATATTTCATGGATTATAAAGCACACATTTACGTAATATATTTGAACAACATTAAGAGGTAGTAACATACATGTTGATTTCGCTTAATTATAAATGTATAAATACCCGCTTGTCAACAACTAATCAATGTAGCTATGTCAAAAATTACACATAATCCTTTGAACCTAAATGCTAAAACAAAAATAAATTATTTAAATATAATCACCGGATTGTCATTATCCCATCAATAGTTGGAACCGTTTAATCAAACAATTTAATTTTATTCGAATTCAATATATTTAAAATCAAAATTAATATACAATAAATTAAAATAATTAATGGGTATGCTCTGAAACTAGACATGAGTGTAATTGAATTTAATAATTTGATGTAGTGGGATTATTTCAGTATTGAACTTTTACACGCGTGATTTAGTCAAAATTCGGTCACACAAATTGATTTAGCCGTTATGCACGAATTATTTATTTGCGTTATTTTATTTATTTATGCTGAACTAGATTTTTATATTAATAATACATCGAAATATTTTGAAAAAAAATAGAAGTATATACTGCCTTTTAATTGCCATTATGTTAATATTTACCTTATGCTACAAAACTGATCTGACTTGAATATATAGGATTTACTTGATTTAAAAGAAATGGACAGTTAATTAAACCACTAATAAGTTTAAATAAATAGTATAAAGTTTAATGGGCTTAAAATAACATCCAAATGATTATGATTCCAATTCAAACGATAAGTAATTAATTTTATAAATCTTGACTGGCTGTATTGTTTCTATCTGAACTATGGCATTGTTATAATGGGGAGACCAGACTGGAGATGCATACTCCAAGTATGGTCTTACGTCTTACCAAAGAGAGATATATTAGCTTCATGGTCTTCATAGATAACGGTTTACCGAAACGAATAACAAAACCCAACCTTTTAGAACCTTTGCATGTTATAACATTGATGATTGGAAAACGTAAGCCACTTATCAAACACCTAGATCTTTGATTAGGGTATTTTTTTAGCGTATTGCCACCTATAATCGTTTTTAATTCGATGCCTACGCTTACTAATTGTCATAACTGAACATTTTTCAATGTTGAGATATAGTTTGATTTATCACACCACTCAGTTAAACGTATTAAATCCTCATGTAAGGCCACACAATCATTGTAATCTTGTATTTTAAAGAAGAGCTTTAAATCATCAGCATATAAAAAGCAATGAAAATAATAGAAATTTTTGGCAATATCATTTATAAATAAAAAAAATAGAATGGGAACGCTGTGAGATCCCTGGGGTACACCTGAGGGAATACTGATAATATCTGAGGAGTAATTTTGAATTCGAACAATTTGTTGACGCTTAACCAAATAACTTTGTAGCCATTTAATAATTTAGGGTCCGAGTCCCATCGCTTCCAATTTGATTAACAAAATATTATGATTAATTTTGTTAACAAAACCATTCTGCTCATCACTTAATATAATATGTCTTAATATCACGACACTTCCAGCTAAATTGCTTTGCAATTATAGTGTCTATTATTTTAGGCATTATGGATTAAAGAGATATATGTTACCCCTGTAACTTCTAATATTATTTCTAGGCCCAGATTTACACAAAGGAATTACGTAACGAACTTTCCATAAATCAGGAAAGCACCCAATCTCAAGAGATAATGTAAATAAACGAAATAACGGTATTGTAATCGTAAAAATGCATCTTTTCAATAGAAAAGGTGGAGTGACATCCGGTCCGGAAGCATAGATATCAACAAGCTTTTCTATAGAGCTATAGACGTCTTTTATATTAATCCTAAATTTTTTTAAATTTAATATATCGCATATTTTATACGTAGGCGTATTATTTAAATCTTGATTATCATAAACAGATGCAAAATATTTCGCAAATTATAATATATAATAATTGGCTAATTATATCAATACTTTGGATTAATTTTTTGGGATGGCCGTCCTATTCACACTATAAAACTTATTTAATAAAAAAATATTCATTTCGAAAATTGTTTTTCTCACTTGTTATAAATTTAAGTATTGTCACCAAATTATAAGTATATATACATATTTTTTAGTAATATTGTGAATAAAAGCCTTTGTATATAAACATTATTATCCAGTTTCTACTAACTTTTAGAACTTTCAAACGTTATTATTTTCATTTTGTTTATTACATTATTATTATAGGTTACATCTATGATCTAAAGTAATGCTTAATTTTACAATAAATTTTGCCTTAATGAACTGATTGAAAATGCACGTAGTGAAAACTCTATATTATTTTTAATTAATAAGAATTATTTGATTTAAAATTTTCCCTAATAGTTGGAAACTAGCAACTATAATTCCGATCCCCAAAATTGATTACCCTACTAGTACCAAAACCTCAGGCCTATCAGTTTATTACCGATTATCTCTAAAGTATTAGAGCGTGTGCTTAGAAATCAAATTGCTGAATTTCTTGAAAATAACCATTTGTTACCTTCATTACAATCTGGTTTCAGACTTAACTATAGGGTCCGCCAATAGGGACGCGCGAAGTTTGCCGGAAGGGTGCGGCCATGTTGTTCGAGGTAGAGCTGTCAAAGTTGCTGTCATTTGTTCAGTATATAACCCCAAATCACCATGGCAAGTTTGAGCGTCGAGCAGCACGTGCAACTTATTAAATTGTTTTACGAAAATGGGTCATCAGTTCGAGCAACGTTCCGCGCCCATTTTACGGTCGCGATGATCGGCCTGTAGAGTCGACTATCCGATTGGTGTGCAAATTCGAGTCGACTGGTTCAGTAAACAACCAGCCAACACTGACACGTCGACGAAACGCCCGATCGAACGAAAATATCGCTGCTGTCCGTACTTTTTCGAGAACGAAGCTGGGGCGGCCATAACCGTCAATGGGGAGCGCTACAGGTCGATGATAACCAACTTCTTTTGGCCTAAACTGGATGATATGGACACGGACGACATGTGGTTCCAGCAAGACGGCGCCACGTGCCACACAGCCCATGCCACAATGGACATTCTGCACGAGCGATTTCCGGACATGGTCATCTCGCGCAGAGGCGATATCAACTGGCCACCGAGATCGTGCGATTTAACGCCTTTAGACTTTTTTCTCTCGGGCTATCTCATGTCGCTGGTCTACGCCAACAAGCCTCTAAACACCGATGACCTCAAAGTCAACATACGCAACGCCATCGCTCAAATTGAGGCCGATATGTGCTCCAGAGTCATCGAAAATTTAACCTCCCGGATCCGGGCTACCAAACGGAACCGCGGTGGTCATTTGAACGATGTTATCTTCCATACTTAATGGGGTCGAATACCCTTTCGAATGAAAAATAAATTTCGTTTCTACCTCACATACAACTTGTTTTATTCAATTTTAAAGTTCACGCGCCCTTATTGGCGGACCCTATATAACTATTAATAGTTGCTCCACCGCCCTACTTAATATTTTAGATGACATTTTACCCGCCACCGATAAGGGTCTTTTAACTACAGTAAAGCCTTCGATACTGTCAGCCATCAATTGTTGGAGGCCAAGCTCTATTACAATTGCTTTGACATGACTGGAGTGGACTAGGTCGCTAGTTTTTTGGATAATCGTCTTCAACGAGTTCAAATTGGGACTTGAATATCCGAGTTTGCTCATGTAAACGTTGGTGTCCCTCAGGAATCAATATTGGGCCCAATTGTATTTTCCATTTATACGTCATCTCTAACAGATCATCTTAGATTATTGCACTGCAAATTCATACGCGGTCGATACACAATTATTACATTCTTTTAAACCTGGTGGTACTGTGTTAGCTGGTAAAAACATATCTTCCGATTTATCAAAATTGGTGAATCTCTCCCGTGAGCACACTCTATCAATGTTAATAAGACTTCAATAATATTATTTGGTCCTCATAGCCAACTAGAATCTTCGAAAAGAGTACTCGAAATTAAAATTGATGACACTATTTTGCCCTTTGTGGAAAAGGTTCCGAATTTTAGGCTAATAATTGACACAAATTTACGTTTTAAATTTCACATTAATAAGTCGGTCTTTTTAATGTTTAAAAATTATTTACTCTAATAGACACTATCGATTAAAACAAAACGGATGCTTTGCAACATATAAGTGTTGAGAGAATTTTTCAGACGTTGTTTATATTGTTTCTTTAGATAAAATTACAATAAATCGTATTCAGCAAGTACAAATTTCTTTTATGCGTCTAATATTTGGTATTCGTATATTGTGAGCACATTTCCAGCAAACTAACTGACTTTAATTGGTTAAATATGTATAATCGCCGCCTTTTACATTATCGCACTCTCTATTATAAAATAATACAATCTCGTACGCCCCCTATCTCTATAACAGAATTTGAGATTTAGAGGCATTATCTCACCACCATATCACAAATCTTCTATTTTTGAGCGTTCATTTTCTTACAATATATATAAAATGTATAATAAAATACCAATGCATCTAAAAAATCTTACATTGATTAATTTTAAAAATGAACTCCGTTGTAGGTTGATGAGGAATGAGCTTTAACTATGTCAATATATATGTTTTTTGATTATATGTAATATATTTGTATTAAAAAATTATACCGTAAATTTAATTTATTAATGTAGTAGGTTAAGTAGAAGAGCAGATAATCTATCTGAACTTCGCCTACTTTTATAAATGTTATCTTTGTTTGTAATTACCTTACTTAATTAATAAAGACAATTTATTATTATTATTATTAAATGTTTTTCATTACATTTTTTTGCCAAATAATTGTTTTGAACACATCTTATTAATTAAACATTATTTGTTTATGTTGTTTATGAATACCTAAATACGTAATTTTTCACAGTCCATTTCCCTGCTCTATGTTGATGAGATAAAAATCGTTCAGAACCGTACTGAGTTTGTTGTTGACATGGAACAAGAATACAAATTTTATAAAAATAATAATATGTTAGTATTTATATGTGTTTCATAAGAGTGTTACATTTATGATTGGGTAGAGAATTCGGATAAATATTACTGAATCGAAATAAAACGTTTATTAAATAAATTGAACGAAAGACTTTACAATGTTTATAGTTAGGAATTGCACTTGTTTGTGACTGTAAACATAATTGTTGCACAATCTACAAATAGAATTAAATTAATTTTTGCTGTTAGCAGGAATTAATAGATTCTTTCTAATTAAAAGTAACCACGAATAAAATTTCGAAACTTATGGGATAATAGTATAATTATAGCACAATATAATTTCTAATGAAGATTCGTAATTTATTAGATTAAGTTTAGTACTATTTAGTTTAGTTTAGTTAATTTATAAGGTCTATTAAAATGCATTACTGCATACAAAAATACACTAAAATACTTAAACATTTAGAGCATAGAACTTAAAACAAAGCTTACGCCTTCTTTAGTTCTTCCACTCAACCCTTTGCACTTGGTAGCTGGCAATAATAATAATTCTACGCTAATATATTAGCTCTTTGGCATACTAAGCTCATTATTTGTAGACCTTATTTATTATATTGGGTATGTCAATGTGACATTAAAACAATAAAGCATGTGATTCTTGTTTATTTATGGTTAAAGAGATTTATAGGTAGATACAAGTTTTTTAGAAGTTCTTGATAGTTATTGAAATTTGATTTAATTAAATTCTTTATAGCTGTTGTTGTATTGACTGCAAAACGTTACACTTTGTTTGTTTGAGTCAGTTTTTGAAACTAGAAGTATTTAGTTTATAAAACACTAAAATTATCTTTCCATAAATTTGTTTTCCAGACCCTGAAGATATGAAAACGCAACGGTTTCTAGCACATTTACAATCTAACCAGCTGCGTTTAGGTTGCCGTTAATAAGGACCCAATTTGATCTGGTACTATATCATATTGCACCCCATATCATCACTTCTTGTGCAAGGGCTTTAGAAATTTACGTTCTCCGCGCATTCGTCTGACCCTCCTATGACCATTGTTAACCCACAAGCAAAAAACGGGACTCACCACCAAACAAGATTTGATACCATTCTTGCAATTCACTCTTTCGTTGCTTAATTCTAGCCTGCATAGACGCTAAAGGGGTGTAAAAGGAAGACTTAAAAATGGATGACATTAATGCAGTCCATACGACCTTTTCAACGATATTTCAACTGTAATAGAACAGGGTTCTATACATCTTATCAAATCATTTGCAATTGATTGAATTGCTGAAAATCTGTCGCTTGTGACGTTCTTTGCAATCTATAGTCTTTCGGGGACGTCCAGATTCAGGGCGTCCTCAAACCATTTGGACCGACATCTCAATACCATTGTAACATTTATACTAAGAGCAATTTCTCTTAACAAAAGTCAAAACTATCATGCCTCGTTCAAAATCAAAATCAGTTAATTGGAAAAATATTGATGTTGACTTACTCTTGGTGTTCTCAACATCAGAAGGAAACCGTGAATAAACCATTTGCAAAATTGACAGTTAAATACACACTTACTGGTTTATTTCTTCAAATTTATCAAGGAAAAAACAAAGTACTAGCTCGATTTTATTCAAGTTCTAATCATCAGTTTGTTTTATAACAATAGACGTTTTAAGATAATTTATAAAAATCGTTCAATAAATTCTAGGTGTTTTTATGGAAATTAAGTTAATAATTATTTAATTATATTCAGTGCAAAACTATTTTGTAAGGCACCTAGAATATGTACATATTTATACTTTATGACTGAAAACATTTCTGTATAAGGTATCCCAAACCTTTATTAGAAATACAATAATAAATAACCCTCCTATTTTTTTTAAACGTAGGGCTCCAAATATACACATTTTTGACCCCTACGTTTAAAAAAAGATTAGGAGTGTTTTATTATCTCGCAGTTCGTGTTCATCTAGCAAAACTACAGTTAAAAAACAAAAAAATAGGTACTGATGTGTGTTATTTCTAATGATTTATCTAAGCCAAGAGAACTTTTCCGATTCTGGTATAAGCTTTAATTAGTTTATTTATTGTTTGTTTTTTTTTCTCTTCTTAAATAAAATCTAGAATATATACCACTATGAAAACTATTACTATAATTTTAATTGAAGAGATCCGGGCGGAATTCATTTCTTCGAGATGTTCTTCCACTATGACCCATTCAGCCTATTCTTGTGAAGAATTCTTTGTTGGTGTTCTTCCGGCGGCCATTATTCAACTCGTTCCTTTGTATTTTTAATTAAATACTATTTCCATCAAAATAATTGAAATTTCTAAATGTAAAAATAATTTGAATTATCTCAGAAGATAATATTATTTATTATGATGTAAATCAATTGTATTAAATTTTATTAATTTGGTGAAGGAAAGCACTTCTTATTAGAATAATATTTTCAAAATCTTTTGAAAAGTAATAAAATATTAATAACTAAAATTCCCAGGCTACATTCTAAAATGCGACCGTTTTTAACCATGTAAGGACGATTAGCATTTTTCAATAAGTACTATTTATAATATTTCGGTGACATTTTTATATCTATGCTGAAATGTGACTCCTAATCACACTTATCAAGCTCGCTAATCCGCATTGAGTTCCACTTAAATGGAAAACTGTACAAACATTTTCAAGAATATTCTTTTAACAATCGTTTAGGTGATATTTTTTGATATTTAAGCTAAAACTTTACTAGGCTCCATCAAGTTTACTATCTGTAAGAATAGCGTCTAAATTTTCTCTTACAATGAATAGGAAAATGATGTTAACTTTTATAACCAGCTCCTATATTAATCGATCAGCTCTGGATTTTTTTCCGTGAGAGCACGACAAATGTTCTAAACTGACAAATTCATCATTTAATATAATCGAATTCGAGGTTATTTAATACCATTTAACAGTTACTCAACACCATTCAAAGTAATTTCATGGACATCAAGGTGAATAAAGCTCTTTTGTATCATTTAAAGATCATTTGATTTTAGCTGACTATATATATGTATATCAAATAGGAACTAAAATTACTTTCTAAAATCATGAATACAATTGAAACACGTATTTCACTTTTTAGTTATTTAATTAAATTATTTGTTTGTTCTTTATTTTGAATCGATTTTATTTGTATTATTTTAAAAAAAAATCGTATTTGGTAAAATAGTTTTAAGGTAATTTTTATTTAATTTTACTATCTTCTAAAAACTTAGGAATAAAACTATAAAATACATACAAAATTATAAAGAAAGGTAGAAAATGAAAGAAATATTAAAACAATTTTAATAACCAAACAAATAGTTAAAATATAATTATTTAAGAGATAGTCAAACTATCAAATAGTATAATTTGCCTTGAATTTAATAATGGATCTGGTTAGCTGATATGTCCTGATGATTCGTACAAAATTCATAATTTGTGAATTTCTGGGGATACAGAATTTGATTAGAAGTATTTGATTGTATGGACTGTTTGTGAATATAATTTTAATATTTAATATACATTGGAAAATAATTTGAGTGATTTATTATATAGGCTTAGGAGAAATTACTAGAACGGTCGATTATTCCATAAGATAGATGAGTTAACAATGCTATAACAATGTTGTAAGGCTTTAATTTAAAATCTACTTATCTGTAATAAATTGGAATATACAGGGTGACCACAAAATTGTGGTAAATTAAGGTTACATTTTTTAAATTCATTATTACTATTTATTTGGATAGTCCTATCAATTTTGAACATTTTATTAACCATACATTACACCTAAATTTATTAGTTACTTAGATATTATGACATTTTTATCAGTTATAAAACTCAAAATAAATCCCAATATACAATTTAATCAGTTAACATAAAACAATAGGTATAATAAGTCGTCGATAAACGGCTTTATTTTTTTATAAATATTGAAAATGCACCAATTTACTAACTGACAATGATATAAATAATCGCAAAAACGTTGTTGAGTATGTATAACCATTTTTCTTATAATTCCCACTTTCATTTATAATTTTAATTCTTGGTTCTTCTAAATTATTGGAATTTATTCCGATAAACATCATTTTTGAAGTAACCCCAATAAAAGAAATCTAATGCTGAAACATCGGGAGACCATAAAGGTCATTCGATAGGCCCTTCGTATCCATCTGTTTGGGAACTTGACATCCAAAAATTCTCTAACTTCCCGAGAAAAATGTAGAGGAGTTCCATCTTGCTGAGACCAAGTTAAATTAATATCGGGAATTAAATTGTTCATAATTGGAACCATCTTTTACCGAAGGAGTTGGAGATATCGTTCTAAGGGAAAATTTTATTTATCTCTCGATATAAAAGGGTCAAATTACATGTCCCGCAAACAATCCAGCTCAGATATTAACTTTTTCTGGGGACTTATGCAGTTCTTCATACCAATTTGGGTTATTTGATCCCCAGCAACGGTAATTTTGTTTATTCGTCCGAAAAAACAATAAGATTTGGAAAATGCGGGTTCTCTTCAATCTTTCTCGTAATTATTTCAAAAAAATATAGTCTTCGATAATAGTCAATGTCACAAAGTTCTTGTACAACATTAACTTTGTATAGATTAATTTTCTCGGTATGAAGAATGTTTCCTACAGATTATTGATTAATTTTTTGATGTTGGTGATTAGTATATTGTCTGGGATTTTCTTATATTGAAAGCAGAATGTCAAATTTTTTATCATTTTAGGTCTTCCTGCCTGCCTGTGTACATATTGTCATAAATATCATATAGCTCTTGATATGACCTCAGTTTATAACCATACCCCCTCAAAATTAAAATATCAATTCTGTCTGTTTCAGTATGTAAAAAGTCCATGAAATATACTTGCTTGTTTAATTTTAACAGAACTTCATTTTCCGGTTATTTTCTAAGGCCCTACCTAATTTGTGTCGGTCGGGTAACAACGATTACGTTTGAATATCGCATTGTTATTCGTTATTATTTGAAACGTCTATATCAAGGAAACTTTTGAATTTAGGTATAATGTATGGTTTATTATATGTTCAAAATTGACAGGACTATCAAAATAAATACTAATATACGAGGTGTTCCATTTACAAATATTTAATCTTAATTCAGCACAATTTTGTGGGTCATTTTGAATATTCAAATTTATTACAGATAAGTAGATTTTCAAAAGCCTTATAACTTTTATATAAGACAGTTTTTGCTCCTGTATTTTTTGAAATAATTGACCATTCCGCTAATTTCTCCTAACCCTTTATTATTGCCTGTGATAATGACTTTATAGAAATGTTTGTCATATCGTTGGCCATTTGAAGCATTTGTTTGTAATGCTTTAAGAAAAATAAATTCTGTATTTATATAGGTGCAGCAGGACAAAGTATATTAAATTCAGAACATAGTTGCCAGAATTACTGAAAATCAAAAAACCAAAGATATTTTTTACTATCCGATGCTAGTTTAGTTTTATAAACAAGTTATATTTAAGTTTTTTGATGTTTTAGGAACAAAACTCTGTTGTTACTTAATAAGTACCGAATGTTTCTGGCAAAGAATTTATCTATTGTTTTAAGTCAAATTTAAAAATAGGAAAAATATCATAGTTTCCAAAACGCTAAAAACTTTCTATCCTTGGGAGACCTACAGAAATTATAACCATAGATTATAAATTGGCAAATATAAATGACTTTGACAAGCTTGAGGTTTCCATTAAGAGCTAGCAAAGTGGCATTTTTGATTTCTAATAAATAATTAACAATATTGGAACCCTATACTCTTAACGTTAATAAATAATTAACAATAGTGGTCTCTGTGAATTGGAAGAAATATAAAAAATATATTATCAATATTAAATTTACTAGAAAAGAAATCACAAATATTACCAATTTTAAAATAAAATTTTAAGGTTATTGAGATTAAACTCTATGAAGAAGAGCGGATGATAAACATTGCAGTTAGTAAAAAGACATAATTAGCGAAAGTTAAAGTTATACATTTAAAAATGCAAAATCCAATACATTAACACAAGTATTTTATTATAATGTAATTTAGTTATCATAAAACATTACATAAAAGCCGCACATTTTCATTTTCTGAAGAGGTAATAGTAATACCACGAGTGTCCTCCCTGCGTGTATTTGTCTATAAATGGGTTTTTACTTTAAAGGATTGCCCTGTTTCTCTAAAGCGCCATTAATTAATATCCCAAAAGCTGCAAGTCACCCATCCAATCGCAGTTCGGGAATAACGATGGTGCACTGTCACTACTGAATTTATACCTACGTAGAAGGACACACTCACTTTCCAATATCCGCTCTACTTGTGGTAAATTGTAATTATCAAACACAATAGGTGTTCAATATATGCAATTGAGCTTGCATTAGAAAATACTAAAATATATATTTAGTAGTACATTAATTTTTAGTAATACCAACACAAGGTCTTAAAATATAGATGCCTAAATACTATCTAAGTTTTACTAATTGTGTTTCTGTTCTTCAATTATCGCCGCTGTATAATTAAACAAAAAAGTACATCCTCTTCATCTTCATCCCCCCAGAGAGATCTCTTCGCCGCGGTATTAATCCCGCTCCCACTGGCAGACAAAAGAGATTTATCACCGGCCCACAAATTATACATTACACGTTACGTAATGCAACTCTTTGAAACGGGCTCGGATTTATTTGATTCCATTTTGCTGCAGGCACGTTATTCCCGTATTTATCCCCGATGGCGCTCTCCTTCACGTCGTCCTTTTTCCCTCCACCCCCTCTATTTATTGCGATGCTGAGTTATTGCGCGTCGTCCGTCTCTATTCCTTTTTGTGGCCAATCAAAGACACGCCAAATGATTAATTGATCACGACGGCACAAATGGGTGCCACATATCGTCCAAGGCCCGAATGAAAATATAAAATATAATAATAATAAAATTTCTTCAAGCTTAAACACAAAGTGATAGAAAAAATATAGAAACTTTATTATGTATGTTAGATGAAATTCATCCATAAGAAGACATTATTAAAATTTGGTATTAAAATTTCATCGCTGCAAAATCTCAGCTGGAATTTGATTTCACAGTTTTATCAAAATCATTGGTCTAATTAATGACTGTAGCATTTATCAACCTTATTTTGGTCACGGCCCACTTTGAGAATATGTTTTTTAAATTTTACTTACCATCTGTCGCGAATTTAAAATAGCTATTGCCCCCTCGTTTCCATCTTAATGCCTCTAATTTTCTCTGGGTGTCCTACTGCCTCCCCCAACCCCGAAAGTCTCAAACGCCCACAAGGGGGTGTTAGCGACCATATTGGAACCTATAAGTTATAGTTATTAAATAATCTATCAATAATATCAATAGACATATTTTTAAATATTATATCATCTGTAAAATATAAGTTACACCTTATGTATATTCAAAAGACAATGTTTTGCTCATAAATTTTAGGCTTGTTTAAATCACTCTGTATATTGCTAACCTTGAATTCAGTTGGCCTTTCTAGAAAAAAAGATTATCTGAATTACGTAGTTTGGTAGCAGTCAGAAAAAAATTAATATTTGCACTGAATTTCAAACAAACAGGTTTTCCCTGCCACATCAACTGTATTGCGAGCTTTGTGCTAATATTTGTTCGACATTATAAAATCAGGTCAAATGGTGAATGTGCGTTCTGCAGGGGGCGATTATAACGCGGACAAAATGCAGACCGGGAGCAATTCATATTTACCTTATCTGGTCAATGTGAATGTGTATTTATGTATATAAATGTAACTGCTGGGATCTTAGCACTATTGTACTGTTATTACAAATTGTTTCCAAATGTCGGCATTGTAGGTTAGCGGAAACAGCTTTAAATGATTCAATGGTATAATCATAATGTATAGAAATAATTAACAAAATGATCTTCTATGTACTTAATATGGCAGTTAAATAATGTTGGCTTCCATAACATCAAAGAATATATATGGTAATTAAACATTCTCTGGTTTTGTTTTGTGTCTTATTTGATTGATTATTTAAGGGCGGAAATTAGTAAGAGTAAATCAAATTCGTTCCCAGATCGATGATAGAATACAAGGGAACATAGAAAGAGGTTTATATAATAAAATTGTAATTAGGTGCCAAATAGTATTAATTATTTAATTATGGTCCTATAACTTTCATCTTAGTAAGTTTATTGGAACTATTGGATAACGCATTATGTGATTAAGATCATTAGAGTACCTTTCTCCCTAAAGTTACTTCAACTAGCTTGTATAGTTTAGTTTCTTGTGCTAGTAAATAATCAGTTATTAGGTGCTGTATTATTACTTCGAATTATTCCTTACAATAAACAAAATACACAACTGAATAGATACACAAATAAACAATATTAATAGAACTTCGTAATGACTTGCTAATGAATTATGCAAAAATTACTTTTAAATTGAGGAACGTATTACGTCATTTAAAGCCCATTAATAATTATCATTGCTACTGCAGTTGAATATGTTTTATCTCTATAAATATTATTCGGATCCAGTAATGGTGAACATTTTACATCAAAAGTAAAATATGCTACGTTTCAAATTGAAAATTGCCATACATTATACATGTTGCAACACGTTATTTCCAGAACAGAAAGGTAGGGCGTATCAAATATCTCTTTGTCCAGCGAAACATCAAACAAATTTATGCAGATACAGATATTTGCACGTAGCCAATGATTGCACCTGCACAAGAGCTGCATAAGCAAACAAACCCGGTTTTACAAAGAACCAAAAGTAAATTAACACACACGATTTAATATTTATTATATTATATTATACGATAAAATATTTATCTAAATGAAATCATTTTTAATAATCCACATTGCTTCTTGATTTACTTACTCTTACATAGTTACTTTATGATAACCACTATTACAGTCTTCTTCCTGATCAATTTTATAAAAATACGTCTATAATAGATATTTATTATTTGCATGAAACCACAATCAGAGCTTCTATTAAGAGCTCATAGTTAATTTTTACTCTATGTAATTAAATCATTACAATTAATAAAAAAGCTATCTGCAACAAAATAAAATCATACATCGTGTTTATTTGTATTTATACGTTTTCATGTTTTGCAACCCTTAATGAGATAACATGTTCTCCTAACGAAATAACACAAAATTACAAGAAAACGTCGTTATTAAATGACAGAGATACAAAACATATTGTTTTAAATTTTAATTAGAAATTTTATGAGAGACATGAAGGCAATTAAATTCAATATTGCCAAACAACCACAATGTGGATACATGTTTTGATTAAACAGTACAGTGGAATAAAACCGTGCACACGCGCATTTCATAGCTGATTGATTCTGCCCGTAGGGCACTTGCGGAAATAACAAATAATATAATATAAAATACATATTTTTCCAATTTTACGGCGTGCTGCAATGTTTAAATAACACGCAAATAAAAATAAAAACACTGGGAAATAAAATAACAGTTCAGTGGAGTAAATTTGTAAATGTTTAGTTAATAACTGGAAATATATTAGAATTTTCCATGCAAAATTTTGCATAATCAAAATTTTGCATATAGTATATAAATTTAAAATATTTCAACAGTTAACTGCAATTCTATAAACCGTTTATTTGGAAAACTAAGAATAATATTGATTTAAACTTGAATCTTTTAGAAAAAAAATAAAACTTTTATCAGTTATAAAAAGTAAAAATTGTATTTATAAAAAAGAAGAACTAATAGACAAGAGATGCCATGTCATGTATGTCACGGTGAGTTTGCCTGAAGATTTCTTAGAAATGAGTTAAAATTAATAGATCTAATAACTATAGACAAAGTAAAGAAAGTAATATATAAGAATTTAATTTAATAAAAGAATAACAAGAACGTATCAATAACTCACATAAAGTAATAAACTGCGGTTAAACGTTTTTAAACTGTTTATTCATGTCTTATTGTTCTTTTAAAATAACAATATAATGTTGAAAGTAAATTGGATAAAAATAATGCAGAATTGTTGATTATAGAAACAAGCATAGTTTTAAATAAAACTAAAAAAATCACAATACAATAAATATTTTTAAACAAAATTAAAGCCTAAAAACTAACAAAAATTATAATAGTAATATGTTAAAACTTAATAAATTAATTATTAATAAGTCAATGCCAAAAAATAACAACATAACATTTAAAAACGTGTATAAAGAGATGCTGTAAATAAAGTAGAATTATATTAAAAAATGAATTTTAACTGATTACAATTAATCCAACTAAAAAAATTAAACAAATTTAGTGAAAGAATTAAGAGAATCACAAGTAATTTTCATAGTTAGAGAAGATTATATACTTTACAGAAGGATAATAATCCACAAGGACCTTAATTGTAAAATTTAATTAAACAACACATGCATAGAATCATAATTAAATCTGTGGTTTCATATACTCACGCTCCATGCACAAAATTGTCATAAAACTTGAAGAATTAAATTATAGAAGCGAACTAATTTTAAATCGCAATTAAACACAATTTATCCTGAATCAATAAAATTGATTTCTTTTGATTTCGAAAACCCATTCACAAGTATATCTCCGCACGAAGAAAAACAATTATTAAAAATAAACACAACTAAAGCAATAATAACGCGATTAAAACCAAGACATCCTCAGATTATTTGATGTTTGTCTAAACCAGAATTACCTTTAATTTACCGACCTAAAATTGCAGCTTACCATAGCATAATAGATACCCATATTAACACACTCATGTCAACAGATTACTCTAATAAATAAGTCTATACATTTCGAAAAATAATGTATTTCTAATATACATAATAAAATATATATTAAATTTAAAAAAAAAACTCTAAAAAAAATTATATACTACAATATACAGTTAAAAATTTTAAAAAAAAACTTGAAATGGCATTAATTTGCATAGGTGAAGAAAGCCAGAAAATTTATAAAATGCTTACAGCAAATAGATTAACATTGTCATTTACAACAAACAGCTTAAAAGAATAATCAAAATACTAAAGCCAAACAGAAGAAAAGGAAGAAAATTGTACGATCTAGAATCTATTGAAATTAACAGGAGGAAAAATCAAAACATCTATATGGCGAGAAACGAAAGTGCTTAAAATTAACGAATTAGAATGTCTGATATTGCTTTTAGCAATAAATGTTTTAAAATATTCGTTTAGTGTTGATGTCGATGTGATACTAAAATATATGTCATAATAAATTAGAAATATTTGCACCAAGAATAATTTTCGCAAATTGCCTAGATTTACCTATTTCCATGGTATGTGTTTTTATGTAAGATTTTTTATTTTTAAATTTTGTACTAAATTGCAATATTATTTTTTTAATTAGTCCTAACATCAATTTGATTTGTAAATTTTTTTTTTAAATTTCATACTAGCATATAAAATATAATTATAATTATCTATACTAAAATTATTATAATATTATATAATATTAAATATTTCAGCTAACATCATGTTCAATAAATTTTCAATGAATACCTCTATTCGTGATTTGTATTATTGAATGTATTATGCAGTTAAATTAAATATTATAATTATTAATTTACTGAAGTATATAATCCTTAAATTTAATTCATTTTATTAAATATATTATTAATAAATTAAGTACTTTATTATTTATTATTTTATACAAAAACTGTACTTAAAAAGGCAATGGAAATAAATTTATAAATGTAAGCAAACAAATAAGTAATAAAAAAACCTTTATTGACATAAAAGCTTCAACATTAAACTTGACGTGAAAACACTCTATTCTACTTTTCTCTTTACCTTCCTCACCTAACCCAGTCTTGCCAAAACCTTTACACCAAATCCATTCTCTCTTATCTATTCTGCTACCCTCCTGTTTTCCCCCAAACACTCCTCATACATCCCTTCACACTCTCATCCCAAATGATTCCATGTATCCATTCACACCAACCATTCCATTCTCAAATCCAAACTTTACTTCTTCATTTGTGAAGACATTATTAGGCAGGTACCTTGATACCCTCCAATACACCAACCACCTTTCATACCTCGGATCGTATATGCTCAAGCTTGTTGCCATACATGTTCTCCATCATTATCCAATCCACACAACTTTATCTCATTCCTCACCACCCTCTCTATTATCTTCCCATGAACATTCATGTATTTTGTATCCTGAAGCAGAATGTACCCAGAGGTTGATCTTTCAAGCCCCAGAATCTGTTTCAGGAATAACCACTGCGCTCTCTCAGTGCCTTCCTACTTCCTTATTCTCCATGTTTCTATACCATATAGCAAAATGGGCTTTACACACGCATCCCACAGCTTACACGCCGATTGGAAGTTGTTTGTGTACCCATTGGGCGTGCTCACCATTTTCCACCTGTGCATTTAGATATGAAGGTCAAGTATTTATATTCCTTCACACAAAATCACCTCTTCCTTCCATTCTGATTAACTCATTCTTCTGTACCTCTCCGAACTTCTGATTTCTCGCTTTCCTATCTTCTTCCATATTTCTGCCTTTAATCCGTCCTTCAAACGCTTTTTTTCCCTCATCCATGAACTCTTCAACTCTTGTTCCCCGACACCACTCGTTCCTCCACTTTTTCTGATACTACTATCTGTCCACTTATTCAGGGTGTTCATACTAAGTTGCTTCACCTGAAACAGGTAGAACTCATTAAAATATTGGTGCTACGGTTCAGATTTATTATTTTGTTTTTATAAAAATCGCTATTACTCCCTTATATGAAGGACTATTAAAAGTAGCTTTCGGCTCTCTAAAACATGTGTATTTACAATTATGTTTTATTGTATCAAATAGCAAAATGGGGAACGATCAAAAATTTCAAAAAAAATATGATGATAACCACTCCATGAATTTTTAAAAGTAAAACATTTATAAAATTCTTATACTGTCTACTACAAAATTTGTCCTAAACATTTTTTTCAATCTATCCAAGAAAAGTATTTATTCAGTTACTTGAATTACATATGAGTATTACAAAAAAACATTTAAAATGAAGTAGCTTGTTGCCACTGAACAATGAAACAAAACAAAATTAGATTTGATAAGTACACAAAACCGAACGATTTTTACTTATGTCAGAGGTTGAAATACTTTAAGGTTCACCATTTATGTGCTTATTGTGCATAATTTGTATGTAAAAATTCACAATTATCAAAACTATGAACTTGTTGACATGCTTTTGGTTTTTGGGGAGGCAAGGCCTAATGCACGAGAAGCTCAAAGAATTTATCAGAGAAGATACCCAAATCATCACCAACCGAGTAGGCAGCTTTTCAGCAAGAATTTTGACGTTTGTCAGAGACTGGTTATTTCTACCCAAAAATTGGTAATTCTAACAGATTACATCGAACCCTTGCATTGGAAGAGGCTGTACTTGATATTGATATTGAAGATGACTCTTCAACGAGCACAAGGGTAATAGCTAACAGAGTACATGCAAATCATGTGGCAGTTTGGCAAATTTTGAAGGAGCGGCCATTTTGAAAATTTATTATAAATATGTAGTTTAATTGTCAAATTTCTTTTGCTTTATTGTTCAATGACAAAAACTACTTCGTTTACTTTTTTTAGTGTGTTGATACTTATCTGTAATTCAAGTAACCGACTAAAGCCTTTTTTAGACAGATTAAAAAACTGTTTAGGATAAATTTTGTAGTAAATATCATAAGGATTTTATAAATATTTTACTTTCAAAAATCGATGAAGTGGTTATCAAAATATTGTGTTTTGAAATTTTTGATCGGTCGCCATTTTGTTATTTGAAACAATAAAAAAAATATTGTAAATACAAATATTTTAGAGAACCAAAGGGTACTTTTGAAACTTTTTGGTTTTTAAAATAGTCCTTCAAATAAGGGAGCAATAGCGATTTTAAGAAAAACAAAAGAACTCCAATAACTCAGAACTGGGGCACCAAATCAAAAACTAAGAAGAGTTGTTTGTTTTAACGAGTTCTAACTGCCATTGTAGAGTGTAACGATTTAGTATTAACACCTTGTATATGTCGCCTCTTTTCACTTCTTTTTAAAATACTCCATATCTCCTTTTCATTGGGACATAATCTGATTTCATTGGTCGTTCTTTTCAAGGACTGCATCTTCTTTTTCGCTCTAACTTTGATGTGTATACCCAACGCCGCCACCACACACTTCTCTTCCCCTCTACCCGAAATCCACTTCCTGAATGTTTTCCTCACTTTTCTTTTTGCATTCCGATAGTCCTCATCGAACCATGAGCATCTCTTCCCATCACTCTTTTTCACTTTTCTTCCGCATCCTGCAATGATAATCGTTTTTACTTCATTCCAATCAATCTTCTTTAAGCGCTTTCCCATATTCTTGATAGCACTCGAACTATCCTTTAGCTCCCACAATTCCTGTTCTTGCTAATTTTCCTTAATTTTTCCTATCCATATATCTACCATTATTGGCAATTGGTCAGACCCAATGACTTTTTCCACCGCTATTCTTCTAATTTCTTCCTTTTTAAGCCCCTTTACTACGGCACAGTCAATGACTAACAAGGAAAACAACCCCAAATATGTTTTCTTTCCCTCCCAATCACCCGTTTAATATCCCATCACTCTTCTAATAACCAATCCCTCATCCTTATACCCCCCATGTCATGTTTATCAATTTATCCTGAGACGGTCTTACTATTAATTCACCCTGACAACTCATTCCTCCCCCTCCGCTGCCCCATTCTCACATTAAAATCCCTTCTTACAACACATCTCGTTCCTTCGTTGCTTTTCTCGTCTAGCATTTTATGCACTTCGGCCCAGTTCTTATTATTATACACCACCCCTACTTCTAATTGATACTTCTCTCACTTTTGACACTTAATCCACGCTATACCATATACCTCGTCTATAAATTCCACCTGCCCATTTCCATACCCCATTTTGCTCTCCCTTTCGTTGCATCACTACTTGCTCCTTGCATCGACCACCTAACCCCCTGGATGTAAATCTCTCACATTTTCCCACTCCTCCTTCATCATTCATGTTTCCACTAATCCCACCAAATATTTTTCTGATGCCCACTTTTCAAAGTCTTTGTGCCACCTCTCGCCCCTACACTTCTACCTTATCCCCGATACGTTCCAAAAGCTGACCCTTAAACAACCCTCCCTAGTATGAACTATTTTTTAGTTAATTTTTTAATGAAAAAAGTAATTCTGGAGGCCTTCACTTCGTGATACATTTTGATAATTGAAAATAAATAAACAATTAACTTTGCTTGTATCACTTTTTATGTTTAATTTTAATAAAAAGTGATACCAACAAAGTTAATTGTTTATTTATTTTGAATTTGTTTAATGAATTACTTACTTTTTAATTATGGTTTATTTATATTAATTAATAAAAAAATATGGTTTAAAAATGAATATTTAGCTATAAGAGCAATACTGTGGCTTGGAGCTAAAAAGGCCAATGCCAAAAATTGCGTATTTGAGAAAATCGCATTAAAAGTTTTTATCAGACATTATTTTAATTCTAACTGACATAAAGTACAAGTTGTATGTTTCAACTTTGGCTCAAACATAGATAATTTTGCATAGAATCTGATAATGTACTCCATGTTTTGGAAAAAGATTTTACTTTAAAAAAAAATGACTTTGGCCTTTGTTGCATACATACACGATTAAATTTTTTTTTAGGTGACATTGGTCCATATAACAACAATAAAAAAGAGAATATAGTTATTTGTTATGAAGTTTATTATATTTTTACAAAGTTTAGTGTTAAAAAAGGTGAAATAAACTAAATACATTACAAAACTAAGATATTCTACATCTAGATATGAAAAACTTTATGATAGTAAATCTATTTCCTCTTCAGAAGCTTCACCCAAGTAATCCACTATGTTATCATTTGCTGACATTTATTCAATAAATTAATTGTAGTACATGCGATTAGTTTTGCTGATATATAGCAAAAGTGCCTTTAAGTCATTTAATTTATCCGTACTTAAGGGAAGTGGTTTATTATTAAGTGGTTGAAGCTTGAGAAGACCACCCTGTCGTGTTTTCTTCTGATTTCTGGATATATCGAAAATTTTAAACTTGTCCTTAAAGGAATGTTTGTACAAAATGTTCAGCGAATCTGTTGAATACTGCATCCATTTTATTTTGAGCCACTGAATTGGTTCCTTTAAGATGTTTATTTCTCGATGTACATAGTGAGTGTATAAACATGATTTGAAGTTTAAAAAGTCGTTTTGTTCCAATTCTATAACCTTTGTAGGGGGTTTTTTCGGCACCAAACGTATTACATTTGCCCAACCTCGAGGCAACTCAATATCAGCACTAGTACGTTTTTTGGTTTGTCCTATAGCCGCATGGATAGTGTCTGCCTCCATATGAGTATGTCCAGCCTCAAGAAACTTATGGTTAATAGTTAAATGTTTACCTTTAGCTTTCAATTCAGAAACAGTGTGCAGTAACATTGTAGAAAAATAAATAATGCGGTTTTGACCTCCGCAGGAGTCGCTGTACATAGTTGCCGTGTGAATATTATTATTTTCTGCAAGATTATGAAGGTAATGGTAAATGCAAGAACCGATTTCCTGCCTTTCACGATCAGCCATTGTCTCATTCCATAGGTAAAACACAGAAGAGGATTATTTTCCTATAGTTTGGTAAATGGTAAGGTTAAATGTCCACAATTGACGTTTGTAGAAACTCAATCCACTTCTGAGATATGAAGTAGGCAAACATTTTTATAAGTCGAATGACATTGTAACAAAACCTGGAGTATGATGGCATTCCTCCTTATATCTTCTATTTGACTTGTATGCCGACTCAGCCAAATGTAGGTGTCTGGTTTTATTTTCTTCGATTAATCTGCGGCCTATCTCGTTTTCACAACATTTTAACTGCATAAGAAAGTTGTCGCATTTTGCGCATGTATCATTTTTTGGGTTTATGAAATGATAAGTTGAATTTCCCAACAATAATTTTTCTGTATAGGGAGGCATTCCGCGGT
The DNA here is from genome assembly GCA_963969525.1 of Ontholestes murinus. NCBI lineage: Eukaryota > Metazoa > Arthropoda > Insecta > Coleoptera > Staphylinidae > Ontholestes > Ontholestes murinus. Next base: position 21,181,758 of record OZ018392.1, on the reverse strand, counting down.
TGAATATTTCCTTCTTTACAATAATCCAAATACAGTCGGTACATTCGAGAAATCAGTAGATCGGGTGACAAATACTTTTTCTGAGTGTGGGATCGTGAATAGTGACTCTGATAAGCGGGAAATAGTTTTATGTATTCTCTTATTAGGAGTTTATCCTTTTCTGGGATTTTAGGTTGGTTTTCATATTGTCCTCGTTTATCCTCAGAACATATTTTGCTATTGCTTGACCGTTTCTTTTCAACAATTACTCTCGTTTTTTTTTTAAGTGACGTCAAATGTATTTATAAACATAATTTGACACATTTCTATTCTTTTGCCGTTGATGTTTGTCAAAAAATATTTTCTAGAAAAGTTGCGTCTACTTTTCTTGCCGCCATTATGTCTTAATCGCTGAACATGCTTTTCCTCTTCTTCTATGGAATTTCCCACAAACTGGTTTTATCCAGTGCTAGAAAATTTATAAAAATTTGTAAAGAGAATTTGTCGCTCGTCAGGGGTGAATTTCTCAAAACACTTCTTCTTGCATGAACACGCTGCTTTCATTTCTTTGGCAGGTAAAGTTTTCTTTCCCGACACTGACGAATATTCTCTGCCTTGAGTTTTCAACAGTTTTCTTATATTTCGAGTCCAATTAGAAGAATTCCGCTTTCGTTTCCTAGTAGCGTCATCTTTGTTTCCTTGCTTTCTTCCCCTGGGCGATTTATTTATTTGATTCTCTGCCGAATCAACCAATTCTGCATTGTTAATAAGTTCTTCATTTACCAGACCGATATCCAAACCGACATCTTCAAACTGTTCTTCTTGGTTGTTTTCAGTGTCCTCGTCACTGTCTGACGGTACATATTCATCACCACTATCGTCTTTAAACGGTTCTGAATCGCTTGAATCTGTATTTGGTATTATTTCTACTTCAATGATCTCTTCCAATTCCTTCGTTTCTGGAACTGGTATTGTGCTGGACCGTGTGCTTAAATTGTCATCATCACTGACTGACGTTGATTCTACAAGATACCAATACAAACCAATACAATGTACATGTCATGTGGATAGCCCACATGACCAAAATGCATATTTTCAACTATTCAGAGCCTCCTGCAACGATATGCGGATATTTTCGGTATTTATTGTGTATAGTCTGGGCTCTAGTTATTACAACGAATCAACATAACCTCAAATCGGCAATATTAAATGAATAGTTCTATATAAAAATATAATGCAGTACTGAATCACTTACTATTGTCAGCTCCACACATCTGTAAAATCTGCCTTGTCCTTGAATTATAAGTATTCATTTTCTTTGTTCCACAAACACTTTAAAACTAGAATTGCGATGCAGCTGCAACCATGTAACGTTTATGATGGCTACTGCTGCTATGAAGGTTAAAGTTAAAAAGGCCAATGTTGACATTGACCCATTTATGTTAAATAAAATAATATAAATAGTTACAAGTAAAAGGGTCAAAGTAGACACTGGCCCTTTTAGCATAAACTGATTTTGATGAATTCGTAGCGACATTGGCCAAAATTAAATTTATAGATCTGCTATTGGTTGAGATTTGACTTTGGCTGTTTTACCATCTTAAAGACCATAAGAAAAGAAGTCTAATGTATTGCTTATATCAATACGGCAAAATATTGACATTTGCCTTTTTAGCTCCAAGCCACAAAATAAAAGTTAATAAAAATATTTGGTATATATTTTTAAAATCTATCAGCAAAGGATAATTAGGCAAGTTATTCAATATATCAGGAAATATAAAAGCAATTTTATTTTTAGTTACATTAACTAATAATGGTTTTAGAAAACGTTTGAACTAAGGGTGTACGAAACGCTATTGTAAGTATAAATTAAGCCTTTATTAATAATATATACCATAGGCCTGAGCATAACGACTCCATTGATTAACGTGCCAAAGGATTCCGTGTTCCCAAAACTTCTGTCACCGTGACGGGACCAAATTTCTTTCATACTTTTCTTAATTTCGTCATCTGGGTTGAAGGGAACTAAACACATGATAATCACAAGGCGACATTTTCAGGCTGTAGTGAGGATTAAGCTCGCCAGTTCCGCGTGTATGGTCCTAGAGATATTTTCATCATGATAACAATCAATCAGAATCTCTATAAGCAGCTGGTTTTTCTTCTTGATAAACCTCCATAGTCTTTGGAGTGCTTCACAGTCTACATTGGACTTATTGTCACTTCTCCTTAAAAGGTTCAAACCCATGGCGTCTTATTTGATAACAAAGGTCTACTACTTGTTTCTTTGTCTTGTTAATCAATAGAATCATTGAGCTAATTCCTATAGCGCATACTTTAAATAAATACTTCATATACACCCACAGTGTCGTTTCATACCTTTTCATTTGAACAGCTTTTATATAAAAATCTACTCTATTTGAACTTTGAACTTTTTATGTTTTATATTAAATACATTTAAGGAAACTGTTTTTTTTTTTAATTTGCAACCTGACAGAAAATACATCTTAGTATAGATGAATACTATCTTTATTTTTACATAAATTATCTTTTGAACTGGATTACCAGCAACTATGTAATTTTAAATGATCATTGTATTAGAAGATTAAGTCAATTCAAATTATTATGAGTGACCTCAAAAAGCTATATTAAAGTACATAAAAATCTATTATTTGTAATCAGGTTATGGTAAATAGTAGTATACATTAACAGCATGAAAAAGAAGTAATTATACTTTTAAATTCTTGAAAGTTATACTTAAATATGTTACCTAATGAAAACCTTTTGACAGAGATAAATTATACCATATTACACGTTAATGTGTATATGTTATATGTTATAGTTTTCTGAATAACGAATAAATTATAAAGTTTAAATCTAACAAATTGGCTTACGTTATTCATATTACGCCTGTGTTTACTTGGTTTGGGATTGCCTGTAATGTGAGAAGCGATAATATTTGCTTTTAAAAAGTCTTCATGAATATTTTTTTTAACTACATACTAATTTGTTATTGTAAAAATTCATATTAACTCTTATAATTTGTTATCTTATACACGCAAACTTATTTAAATGCAAATTTGGGTTTTATCCAATGCACGTGTACAAATAAACAAAATAGAAAAGAGAAATACGATTGCATTTACGAATATTATTCTTAACTAAATTTAACAATAAATTTACATTGTAAATTTCCGCAGATAAACTTGTTGTCGCCCATCAAATTATCATCTCCGCGTTAAACTCGAACCACCTACACAAAGTTTTAATGTATTCCCCTCATCAGTCCGTTATGTGGTGCTCTTTTCCGAAGTTTAACTTTTCCAACCGGTAAGAAGTAGTAATCCCGCTGAATTAATCAACTGATTTACGACCTGGCTTTCCGTCGCCGGCGATAATTGGAGCATATCCATAGATTAGCTGGCCTTATAATAATTTTATTGAGGCTCCCATAATACTAAGATGGTTTAACCTAGTTAACGCTAAATTATGATCTGCCAGATTAATGGTGTCGGGTAATAGTTCAGAGTATGTTAGGGCGAGAGCTCCTCATTGTAAGAGTTAATGTTCGCCGGACGGTGTTTATGAGGCTGGATGTTAAAAGTGTAGCATTAAACACTTACATAATTAATCATTCATTTCAAAGTTTATTACTTCAATATAAAGTATTAATTTCTTTTTCTTTCAAATTAAAGACATTTTGCAGAATAATCTTAAGTGTCGATCGATTGTTAATTTCTAAAATACGGCCGATTGCCGCAAAGAAGTCGAAGAATTACAATCATTTTTGTTATAACTACATAATGTAAATACTAGCTTCAATAAAGATGGTTTCTCTCTCTCTCTAAAACATTAAAATGGTAAGCACTTGTTAAAATTAATTTTAGTGACATTCAATTCATAATACATTATTATAACTATATCATCTATTATACTTCAATTATAGTAAATGTTTTGTTGAGTCAAAACTCTTTTATTACAATAAACTGTATCAATTAATTCAAAACATATAACATCACATAAGACAGCGTTTATATTGATATACTTAGTGAGTTATAACTATTTTTGTTTGTGTTAATAAAGAATAACAAAGTTATAGCCATAGCTCATTATATGTACACTACCGCCCTCTTGTTCAAACACTTATGTTTCAAACTCCTCACCAATAAACACACACATATACATACACAAACTTACACGACCGGTCGAAAATAACTTCGTAGTGTATAAATATTTCATGAGTTTAGCACTAGAAAATTCCTTTACTGCTCTTCGCGCTCCCTATAAAATCGATGAGCGCTGCACACACGGCCCCTATAAAATCCCCCCGAGGGATGCAGATTTCGCGGGCTGCATTCGAGGCCCCGGCGAAACCCTTGGCACCCTTTTTGAATCCAATAGATGTCCGGACGCTAACAGTTTGGCATCCCTTTATTGCGATTAGGTAGATCGTGCATGTGATAAATGCGATTTAGATATGCTAAGACCGTATCGTCTGAGGAAATTGAATCGGCGGTAACATCCTTTGAGCAATTGTGACTGTGGTAATGGAAAAGGGAATGCTGTCGCCGAGATGTAAACAAATAATTATTATACAGGTATTTCATCTCTTCTTATTGTTACTTTGGAAAATTGTAATAGTTGTTATTAAAGATAGATTATTTCGGTCGTGTAAATAAATAAATATATTGGAAGGACCTGTATTACTTAAACGAGGGTGTATTTTAAAGTTTTTTTTCTATTGGCCTTTTTTAACAGCAACTGCATGAATTCTTGCCTAGACTCAGGTTCATAGTGATGAATCTAAGTTTCATTTTCAGTAACAATTTGCTCCAAAAAAACATGTTTGTCTTTATTATCATCATCTTGCACTAACTGATTATTATGGAGGACCTTAAAGATGGTAGTTTCAGATACTCCAATCATTTCTGCGAGTTTTTTCTTCTTCAAACGTGCATCCTAGAATATTAGTTTTTCGATTTTTTTTCGTTGAGATCTGAATTATAAATTAAGTCACGTAATTAAACACTAAAGTAATATGATTACAGTTTTTAAAGCTTAAAGTTATAAAAATATAACCTACACTAAGAATGAATATGAATAATAATATTAATTAGAAGCTGTACTACAAAATAAAACAAAACTTAATGTTATATTATAAGTTTCTAAGTATAGCCGCACACATGTTTATAACCTAGAATTATATAAAAGATAACTAATTACAAAAAGAGTTCTTAAAGTATGATGAAATATTGTCACTCAAGTTGAGACCAGGCGCTTATTTAAGGTTAAGAAGCGGTGGCCATAGTCACTTTATCCGCTAGATAAATTCTTCCTTAGAAAAATCCTTCGCCTGGTTGGAATTCGAAACCACTGTTCGGTGCCCGTGAGCAAACACGGAGATACAAAATGCAAAAAAAAAACTTTTAGGCAGTGCGATTGAGTTTTATCAAAATACACATTTAGGAATATTATTATTTGCAAGCTAAATTATCATAGACAACAAACGCAGCAATATTCAACATTACTTAAACAAATAAGCCCAAAAATTTATGCATTGGGTTTTTAACCCTATTTTAGTGAATCATGCCTTTTATTCATTTTAATTATTAGAAAATTTATAAACTAAACGTTTTCACTTATAGCTCATCCACTTACAAATTGTTTAAAATATTTAATTCTGTAATGGTTTGGTATCATTTCAGTGATAAATCTTGAACACTTTTGTATCTATACGATTTGATAGATTTTGATTACTTCTTAAGTTTTGTCACTTTGATTATGATTAAAAACTTTATTTCCTCAAGTTGACCTGAGAGATCAGGTATCAAAATCTAGTTTTTTTAAGTATAGCCTTATTTATCATCATGTAATAAACTTATGTGTTCTACATGGCAACCATACTTAATTTACTACTCTTCCATATGATCATGTCTCCAAATAACTTAGACAAATAACCCGTACAACAATTTCTGTCCTTTATGTCAAAACCCAAATCTGTAACTACCATTTCGATAAATTTAATAATTAATAAATTATCTTTTTCAAACTTCATACGAAAATGTTTTGTACCTCTAAGCTATTAATAACCCAAAACTTAAATTAAATAAATTCATCAAGCTCCCTATAAACTCATAATTAGATTTACATCACATTCTTCACTTTGATCATTACTTAGGTCAAGACTAACATCTATTGGAAGTAATTTTACAGTCTGATATCTCATATGTTTTATCATATTTTTTATCAAATATTTTAATAACAACGTTATTTTCATAATATAACATAATTTAAAGTATTAACATTGATTTTCCCAATTAATATCATAACATTTTTGGTCTTTTAAATAATCTTCAATCTTAAATTTATTTTTTAAAATGTTTTCTTGACATCATCTGCTTGGAAAGTAATTATTATAAATAAATAATGTTTCTTTTGATCACCAAACTAAATTGATACTGTATATTCGAAATTTAACAAAATTTCATTCACCCTCTCATTTCAGGATCTTTGTTTTATATCGCACGTTGCCTTATTTGATTTATACATATCTTGGCACTTCTTTCTAACAAAATTAACACAAAATTTATATTATAGATAAAATAGAAACATTATATAAATATAGGTTTTAGATGAAATTAAATTCACTTGGCTTGTTCCGCAAATTAATAAATTATTCGTATTAAGGCCATTATCAATAAAGAAAATCACTTGTTGAAGCAACTACTTCTGTGGCAAATACCTCGACAGGTTGTTTTTTGTAGTCTTAATACGACTCATTTGTTGTAGATCTTACGAAATATTTTCGTGTTTTTTCTAATTATTATTTAATTTTCTACAACGTAAAGCACTTATATATGTTTTTTCTAATTATTTTGATCCCTACTTTTTCAACTGTAAATTGTATTTATAATAATAAATTTAGATGTTTTTTAAATATTTCCAACTGTGTAAATGTTCCTGACCAAATACAAAAACTTTTGTCTATGTAGCTAGTCTAAAAATGTATAGGTTTACTATCTTCTTGTTGTAGTAAATTATTTTCAAAAGTATCCATAATTATTTCCGACAATAATAGCGACAAAGAGCTGATCCCGTTAAGTGGTCCATCTGAATAGATGTATATTTTGCTATTCAATTCAAAGTAGCACTGGTTAATGCAAATGTTTATTAATTCGGATTTGTAGAATTTTGGATCGTTTTTCTAAAATTGTTTTGATCTTTTTAATAAGTATATAATCCTTTGACATCAAATAAGATTAATTTCGCATTTGGAGGAAATGACAATTTATCTAATTTACTAGTTCTATTGTGTTTCTTCTTAAGTGTGGTGATTAAAAATTTGTGAAAACCGGAATGAAATGATTTAGAAGTTTACATAATTTATAAGTCGGAGCTTGCCTTGATGTTATTTTGTCTTTGTGGATTGTAGGTAAACCATATAGAATCGGGCTTTTGGATACATTACTATTAGCTTCAGTGTGAACCTAGCTGAGATTAAATTAGTGCTCTGTTTTATAACTTTCATAAGTTCGTTTTGATATTGTTTAGTTTTTCAAGTTTTTATTACTATAATTAACTGTGTGTAATAAATCTTTTGTTTTTAAAATGTAATCTGGTTTATTTATTATAGTTATAATGTTTTGTTTCGGAATGATGTATTTTTCTTTTATAATGTGATATTTTGAAATTTTATTTTTTTTATATTTCTTTCTTCTAAATTGACTGTTTTATTGAAAATTATTTCTGAATGAATTTCTACTGTCTCAAATGATGATATTTGTGTTGTATGTGGGTTGTATTTTAAATATTTTTTGAGTAATGAAAATTCTGATTTATCAAATTTTATATCTGTTTGGTTTACTACTATAGGAAAGAATTTAACATCATTTTCATTACCATAGCTCTTTCAGTGTTCACTTTTTTACTGCGTAAATTTGATAATTTTTGCTTTTTGGATCTTGAAATGTTCGAATGATGCAATCTTAGCTTCTTCTCTAGATGCGGAGTCGATGTAATAAAAATCTATTGGGTATAGTTTCATGAAAAATCTTTTAGGTAGTAGCTTTAACATTTCTAATAAAGGGTCTTGCTGTTTATATCAATTTTTCATTTACAAAGAAATCCAAATTTAATATTTCATGAATGATTTTCTCATTTACCTAATATTTAAAATATTATTCCAAATTTAATAGTCTGATTATTACTACTTCCTTGGATTCCATTGACTGATGATTGCACTGGATTTTCATGAATTTGGGCTTCGTTTTGGGGATTTTCCTTTAAGGAGATTTTATTGATGATGTGTTTATTTGCTCTTGCAAATTTGATGAGGTTTTTTTTGAACATGTTAATGAGCTTTCCTTCGCCGCCATTTAATATACCATATACTTGTGCCTCATTAATCACTTGGCGTAACATTATATTAATTTAGGTTTTAGATTAGATTAAATTAAATTCACTTGGCTTGTTTTACAAATTAATAATTTATTGGATTAGCTTCGGCTCAAGGCCATTATGAAGAATAATGTACAAAAGGGATATAATGATACTATAAATATTTTCAGGTATAAGAATTCGCTATTTCCTCCATATCGTTAAGAACTTAGGAACAAAATAACATCATGTAACAAATTTAAAAAGAGAGGAGTGTACGAATTGGAGTGTGATAAATGTGATGCAAAATATAGGACAAACTGGCAGGTCATGGACGAAATATTCCCCGATATTAAATGCAATTTTAACCTGAAAGTATTTATAGTCCAAAAAAATCTATTTTATATATTAATAACTAGAAAAACACGAAAATATTTCGTAAAATCTACAACAAATGAGTCTTATTTAGACTACAAGAACTAATAACTTTTGAAACAACTACTTATCTGGCTAGTATCTAGTAATTTTATATATTATTGTTCCTTTGTAAAAGCCTTGAGCCGAAACTACTTGAATAAATTATTAATTTGTGAAACAAGCCAAGTGAATTTAATTTAATTTACTCTAAAACCTACATGAACATATGCTTAAGATGTTAGACGAAATATCCACATGCGGAATTCACTCCTTCTAAAGATCTTCCATTTAAATCCATGAATACACACCGTCAATATTGCTTCAGAATACCTTAATTAGTATCCATTTGTATATTTATAGTTCAATAAATTATTTCAGACATATATTTATGATATATATTGTAACTTTTCAAAAAACAAAACCCTCTGGGGGTTTCATAAAGATTATTTTTAACACAACCAAGTAGGATGCTTTTATATCTAATTGTATAATTTTTAAATTTAAGTTTTACACTTAAAACTACTCATGCTCTTAATTTATAATTTAGAACCACTGGTATAAGGATTATAGCATAATCTATTACTGAGTTGACTTTTTTTTTCTTTTTAAACAATTTAATCTCATATAAAGATTATGTATTAATTGATGAGGCCGTTATTTGTTGAAAATCACTTGTTAAGTATTAAAGTAAAAGAACATTTTTCATTAAAAAAAAATTATTTGCTGCAATAACACGCAACAATTGTTTCGTGTTATTATTGTTGCGTGTTATTCCAACAAATAAAAGTTCTTGAGAATTAAAAAAGTGCTTTTGCTTTAATACTTAACAAGTAAAGATTATGTCTTCCCATTTATCCTTGCCAGCTCATGAAAATGCTTCTGGAATAATATATGTAACGAAATCTTACAGTCTTTCTTTATGATTTGTCAATGTCCTTTATTATTATGTTCCAATATCAAGATATCAGCATCTTTAGATGTGTCTTCTCTGAATCCTGATTTTTAGCCTTCAATCTTCTCAGAAAATATTTTTACTTCCTTTAGTACCACATTTACTACTTATTACATTTTTCGTGATTAGATTGTAACACATGTAGCTTTAGATGTTCTCGTTATAACCATCCAAATTATCTATAATGGCCCATTTTTAGCACTTGTTTTTTTGCTTTTGGAACATATACCCTAGTATTATAAATTGTTTGTAAATGACAAATATTGGGTCTTCTATTCGTCCATTGCTTAAACAGAATTTTATAAATCTTTGGAGCAATATAATATACAGGGTGTCCCGTTAATGCGGGGAAATGGCTGGACTATAGATTCCTGAGGTCAAAATATGACGATTTAATGCAACTTATCTATATCCAAAAATTTACGGTTAAGCCGGAATTTGGCTTCAAAGTTTTAAAAATTTTCTTTTGTTTATAACAATTGAACGCTTTATTTGATTTGAATGAAATTTATTTTTAATAACTACCATAATATAATACATCATTTCAGTTATTATGACTTATGTTGGTTAACAAGAAGTATAAGAAACAGTAGTACCACCACTTAAAAACTAAAATATTTTTTTATTGGTGCATCAAATGAAAACTAAAAAAATACTACTTGAAAGAACATTTCATTTAAAAACTTTTTTATCTCTTAATAATATTTGATATCTTGTACGATTTTCCCACAAAAAAATAAAATATATATTTTTTATCTAGTAAAAAGAAAATCTAGTTTTTCATCGAAAATAAATGTTTTTCGTGGCCGGCTTTGTTTAAAAAATGTAAATTATATATAATAATAATTATTTAGTGTCTTTTAACAATTAATTTTTAACTTTATTATAGTTCATAAATATTCATATTTGGAACAAACATATATCTTGTTTGTATCAGGATTTTGCAAAGAAAATTGCTTGAAAAGTGTTAGATGTTGTTTTGATTTATTTTATTAATTGATATTATTTAATTTTTATTCAATTGAGTAAGTTTATTTACTTATTAATGAGTGCATAATAAGTATACTTTATTCATATTTTATTTTTTTTGTGCAAAAACCGTACAAGATATCAAAAACTAGTAAGAGTGAAAAAAGTTTTTAAATCTAATGCCCTTTCAAGTAGATTTTTTTAAATTTTATTGGATGCACCAATAAAAAAATATTTTAGTTTTTAAGTGGTGGTACTACTGTTTTTTATACTTCCTGTCAATCACTAATGGCCACAATAACTGAAATGATGTATGATATTAAGGTACTTATTAATAATTAATTTCATTCAAATCAAATAAAGCGTTTAATTGTTATAAAGAAAATAAATAAAAAATTTTGAAACTTTGAAGCCAAATTCCGGTTTAACCGTAAATTTTTGGATATAGATAAGTTGCGTTAAATCGTCATATTTTGACCCCAGGAATCTATGGTCCAGCCATTTCCCCGCATTAACGGGACACCCTGTATATAGCCCTACTAAAAATATAATCAATCAAACATTAGATACTTAGCTCTTTCAATGATACGATTGTAAAGTCTTGCAATATATTGTGCTGGCGTTATTTCGTTAATTAATGTTTGTTACATTATTTACCACCATTAAATCTTTTAAAAAATTTTGGTTTCTAAATTTGCTGATTTTTTACTAAAGTTTTAAACTCTATTAATTTTTTATATGCCTTATCCTTTATTTCATAGAAATACATAAAACACATTTTGCTGTAGTCATCTATCAATGTTAGAAAGAACCTTGCAACTTCTATTGAAGTAGGACTACAAATGTCTGCCTTGACAACATCTTGACATTGTGCTAATAAAAACCATCAACTAATTTATATATTTCTTTATGTATGCACTATTTAAATTGCTTAAGGGATGAAGATAAACTTTACAGTTTTGAAAAACCTTGCGTTAAGTTCAATTAGGTAACTTCAACGTGTTTCTTTAAATTTGATTTTACTATTAGAGTTTAATAAGATTTGTAATTTTGTAACCTCTTTTTGCCTTTTTTATAAGTTGACAAACCCACACTAAGTCACTAAGTTTGTAGTTAGATCGGGAATGAAGTACCTTTAATAATAATATTGCGATCTGAAATGTCTTTTCTTCTTTCTATTTGCACATCGCTTGCACATTTTACATTCAAATTGTCATTGCAATTAAACACTTGGCTTCTGTTTCAATGTTTTTATTAATTGTTTAATTTGATGAATTTGATAAGGTTTCTTTCGTACATAATTAAGTTTAGTTTATTTGCTTTACAAGATCTATTTGAAAATTACATAAAATACATACATAAATACACGAAATCACTTTAAAATTTTGTGAATAGACCTTGAAGGCGGTCACGAGTTTTCATATTCTTCCACTCGACCCATTACATCATTGATTTTAATCGTAATGCATTGTGGAGTGATTTTGTAGAAAGAGATTTGAAGGATCAATTTTAATTTGCAATTGGAGCACCAGACTTCGATAGAGTCGAATGAGGGTTAAAGGGTAGGTGGCGAAAAGCAAGGAATGTTGTGAAAGGTTGAAATACGTGGGATTATTAATATCGTGGAAAAATATGTTGTATAGGAGCGGGCATAAGTGAGAACCTTGAGTTTTACTATACAAGCACTTACTATATTGCTTTCTTTTACAAGATAATTCAAAAACTGTTTCACTACGGGTTATGTGAGGTTAGTGTAGATCAGTGTAGATTATCCAATACTTTTTTTGGTGTCAAATAATTTACATGATCAAATATGTTGATTTTTTTACTAAAATAACCCCCTTAAAGAATTGAAAATAATTTAAAAAATACCTAATGCAAATAATTTGACTAATATTGCAGTTAAAAACTTTAATTTATTAATCGAAATACTCTAAAATTTAAATAATACAAAAATTTGGGGCAATGCTTTATTTTTCTCTTCAATGGTTATCGACTTGTGGTCTTTGAGAATGATATTACGATTTAGAGTGTTAATAAATAATTTGAAGTATTCTCTTATATGAACCATATAAGCAACTACGTTTATAAACAGCGTAGCCATATTGATTAATTTTCAGTATAACAAAAACAAAATATTTAATACTTTTACTTCTTTACATACTTTTATATGAATTATTTTTAAATTTGAATATTAATCAACCTATTTTTATACACTTTACCACGACCACTAATCACATTTCTGCAGTTACTAATAATTAGAGAAATCTTATTTACCCTGTATACACAGTTCACAACTTAACTCAATTATCGTATGTTGTATCGATTTGCGACACTTTCGGGAGTATTGTGTAATTATTACAGAGTCTGACTTTGTCCGTTCTGGTGGTTCGGATGCTAGATAAATCCAATTTGCCTCGCTTTTAACTCCCTCCCTCATTAAGGGCGGAATTTCGTTTTGGCTGCACTGCCAAATGAACCGACAATCGATCCTGATGGTAAATCAATCCTGAAAGCTCTCCGCATTCGATAATGTTTCGTACGTAAAAATTCATGTACGAGTAAATGTTTACAGTTTATAAATTTAGACAAGATAAATAAAGAAATGCTATAGATTTTAATTTTATTTCATTAATTGTGTTTCTGTTAATTTAATCAAATCTATCATAATGTATTATTAGCGTACTCTTAATCTCTACTAAAAAGTATTCATTGCCTTGGCTTGCTCTTAACCTATCAATTAATTATTTCGTACTCTTTACCTACGCTAAGTAATTATTCATCGGTCTAGTATACTCTTGACTTAGGTTAACAAATTATATTTGACCCTAGCGTACCCTTGACTTATCCCAATAAATTATTTGTTGTCCTAACGTACTCCTCACCTATGCTAACAAATTATTTATTAAGTATTAGTATGGAGTTTTATAAACCCTGGTATTCGTAAATATTGAAAAACTTGTAAGGTTAACAGTCGCACTATTGGCAATTCCCAGTAATTATCGTTGCTTATTTACTCAATTTAGAGAAATCTTGTACAATAAGTGACCTTTTTAAATATTTAAAAAGTTTAAAAATGAAAAAAAAAAGAATTGATCTTTTAATTTAGATGATTCCTTAATTGATTATTTTGTATCGAAATGATCCATCCTGTAGTTATTTAAAATATTTTAGTAAAACCTTGTATTTATGAGCTATGTTCCAAGTGGTCAAGAATAATCATTTTCAAAGTTTTAAACTTATTCACAAATTGTCCCTTGACATTCTATACCATATGTATAGTTTGAAATGCCTTTAAAAGTTTAAATGCACATTAAATAGAAATACACATTTGTATAATAATAACTTTTAAATATCATAAAATTATTAGTATTTACCACTTTTGAAATTGTGGGAATATAAATATTGTAAATTGACATTAATTTATTTAACCAGCAAGAATACTCTTTTGCTATTAACGTAATTATAATCAACAACACAGTTTAGTACCAAAGCAATTTGAATAGATTTAAGAAAGGATACACGGAGCCTCTCTTCAGTGGATAATTTAATTTAATTTATTGTTATACGGCTAAATACAGAGTTTGCCCTTAATGAAATCATATTTTATACATGCCACCGCTATTATACTTGTAATTACCTCACTCGATAATATAAATGAATGACTGTCCCGCATTAACCCAGTTATCCCCTCCCGCTTCTGATTATTTAATTACGGCGCAGGTGAAAAACTTTACACAAATACAGCTCTCAAAGGGATGTTTATTAAACAAGTCGCACTTATCTTCGTCCCGCCCGGAGTTTCTTAGAAATTAGCTCATAGCGTTAAAATAAACGACTGGCCGAGATAAGGAGGACGGAATGTGGCCCCAATTCCGAGCCCCCCTCCACCCACTAGTCGAATTTTTTCCTTTCATCCCCTGCCGACGTCAGTCTCTCGCCCCAGTTTCCTCTGGCGACGCTCAAACTTCTCATAACAAAGAACTGACGCCTTCCACATCTTAATATATATGAATTATGCAATAGGAGATTGTAATAATACCGAAAAAAATGCCGGTTTAGTGTAGGATAAACATACAAGGAAAGTTGAAAACTGACATGTGTCTATGAATTCATATGATTCGATCCAATTCGTAAAAATCAACAATTTCATTTCAAAGGCGATAAAAGTAACTTCAGGGGTTCCTCAAGGTTCCCACTGTGGGCCAATTTTATTTTTATTGTTTATAAATGATCTGAACCTATATATTAAACATTCACAATTTCTCTTATTTGCCGATGATCTGAAGATTTTTCGTTCAATTAATGTAACAACTGATGCAATGTATTTACAAGACGACTTAAATAACATATACAAATGGTGCAGTGACAATAAATTATATTTTAATTATAGTAAATGTGTTTCCATATCATTTGGAAGAGGGCGAATTGTCAACAATAACTATTACATTAACGGAACAAAACTGTTGTCAGTTGATCATATTAAAGATCTAGGTGTTATAATGGATCGTAGCCTCAAATTTTCCAAGCATATAGACACTATATGTTGTAAGTCTTTGCAAACGTTAGGATTTATTAATCGTTTCGGGAAAAGTTTCTCTAATGTTACTCAAAAACTGTTATTTATATCATTGGTGCGTTCTCAATTAGAATATGCCTGCTGCATTTGGTCACCAATCTATAATAAACAAATTGCACAACTTGAACGGGTACAAAACAAATTCCTTTTATCTATGGCGTATAGAAATGGTATCAGCAGAGTTAATTATAGTCGAAGTCATATGCTAAATTCTCTAAATTTAACCTCGCTACGCGATAGACGTTTTTTCTCTGATCTATGCGTTCTATTTAAAATAGTTAACGGATTAATAAATTCTAGTCAATTGCTTGAAAGTGTAAACTTTAATATACCATCAGTAACCAGATCAAATTTACCATTTCGGGAAACGCTTCACCGCAGTAATTATGCTCGTAATAATGCCTTAAGTCGAATGATGAGAATAGGAAACTTGGTCTGTTGTTCACCCAATTTCATTTTGTACGGTACATCTTATAACATATTCAAGCGTCGTTTGAAATTTATTGATTTCTCAGCGTATGATATTTCCAATTAGTATTAGTATTGTAATAACCTGTTTTATTTTTTTTTTGCGCATTTCTATTAATTGTATAATAAGCATTTTAAAATTTTCTTTTTATTAGTATTATATCGTGTAATGTTATTTTAAGTGGTTTTTAAAATGATTACAGATTCATCTGTAATATATTTTTCAGTTTAACGGTTTTATATTTTTATTTGTGTTGATATATGTATTTATTTAATTCATTGTATTTATTATATTTATTTTAGCCATTTTATTTAAATTATTTATATTATGTTTCTATCTATAGATGTGTATCAATCGTTTATATTTGTATTGTTTTTATCTATTTTATTTATACCATCTATGTTATTTATTGTATTTTATATTATTATAGTAGTTTATTTAATTTATTTAAATTAGAGGTATGATTCAGAAATAATGAATACTTTGTCTATGGGGAGTCAATGGTGGGTAGACACTTATATTTAGGTACTTCTGTGCACTTTTTTGTGTATTTCGTTTTTGTGTAATATTTTGCATATTATATAGTTGTAAAGGAGATTCCGTAAATAAATAAATAAATAAAAAAATAAATATGAAATACTTCGTTGCTATGAGTAATTTTAAAGAAAGTTATCAGACTACACAAATAGATCTTAATAATCACACTATGGGTGTTGCCACTGAAAACTGACATTCCTCATGTAAAGGTCGACTCTTTGTCAGTAGAGTTACTCATGCGTTATTTGTGTTATTTATAGTATCATAAAAAATTGATGTTGTCTAAGAAATGGAATTTAGTCTTTTTCATGCGATTACTTTATAGAAGTTTCGACGTGGATTATATCAAAAACAGTGCATCGGTGAACTTTAAGCGAAGTAGCATCATCAAACACAAAACTTCGAAGCAAGTGGTCACCTATCTTTTAGCAATAAGCGGACATGTAACAATTGTGCTATTAGTATAAATTGAACCTTTCTTCACCAAAACAATACACGCTCTCACACATAGACTCAAACAGAAAGGTTCTGAGAACTGAAAAATTCTAATTAACAAACCAACTGTTTATCAATTCTCTACCTACTATGTCTTAATTAATTTTTGTTTTAATTATTAAAAAGATATTATTTATTGTCGGAAACGTATTAATATTAAAGCCGCGTTAATTATTTTATCCATCACACGAATGAATATTTAATGCAAAACTCGAAGAACCGTAATAACTACATTAAACCTGTGTTATTAATTATTAGCATTGCGGTCAGTGATTGTATTTTTCGTGTGATAAGGTTATGATTTAGAATGTTAATCGTAGTGTGCGGCGTTTTGCATATCCGGTTTTTCCCACTGGTTTTTCTTGCAGCCCCACAGCCGTATACATCTTTCACAAACTCCATTTACATCACAACTGCACACCGTAACATGCAATAAACCACCCTGTTTATCGCACCACCCTATAACCTCCCCCTGCACACACAAAGTTTAGTGTATGCGCTGGTGGAGCGATTTTTCTTTGCCTTTGCCGTCCAGTTAATAATGCATCGGGCTGAAAGTTAAAGTTAAAGCTCAGGTTAAAACCAATCTCCTAAAATTTAAGCTAAATAAAATATTGTATTAATGCTGTAGTGTTTACCACCCTAATTTATTTTTGTTTTGCAATAAGATAATTTTTGTCACCATAAAATTAAAAACAATATCGTAGTATTACAAAATACAACAATAAATCATGAATTAAACTAAAATTCAGAATAAGTAAACATTTTTTAAATGTTGAAAAAAATCCATTACCTTAATTATAAATATGGTGTGGATTTTATTTCTACCACTGTCATTTATTTTCATGTATTATAAGGTTTTAATGAAAAAATGTAATATAGATTTTTTATTAGTCTAAAGAAGGCACGTGTGGGCTTAAAAAAACATTTTTTTGCCTCTGGATAATAAAAAATGAACAGAGTAATAAGGTATAAATATAATATTATATAGAAAGAAAATATCTTAACATGGTTACATCATGTATAACAAAATAATTATTTATATGTAAGATCCTGTTTAAATTTCTTAAATTAAGATGTGTAATTAATTTTTTCTCTTTTTGTTCTAGGTAAGTGGTCCATTTCTCTCCCCGATATTCACCCCTCGCGTCCTACTCGAGAAAACAGGGTGAGTTTTATTTAACGACACCCTCTCTAGTCCCCGGAACGCCGTTATTTTAATTAAAGCGCCGCGGCCTTAATCATCCCTCTTTCACGTGCAGGACATCGAACGTCGCGACGGCGACGTCGGGGTGGCATGCGATCGGGACGACGGACCAGACGCCGCCCTGTGTTTTCTGGACGTTTACGGTTTACCAGGGTGGAAAATCTGGACGGACGTCCGGGCCATACATAAATTACGCTGTTAATTAATAACTTTCCAATCTGACTTTTTTCCTCTTTGTATACAAGGGTAGAGGGTTGCGATTAATTATGTGGAATTAACATTCACGTATTTACGTCGGGTAAATAACGTGATTTTCGAAATTCCAATTATGGAACTTGAAATTTTGTTTTCGCGTAATTCGGTTTTAATTATATTAACGTTTTACTTTGAAGGGTTTTCTAACAAACAATTGTGAAAGGGTTAACATTTGGCTTTTATACATTGTGTTTATTTAAATTTCCTGCTATTATTCATCACATCACCTGGATTATTTATTTATCCCACAGTATGTTAAATTCAATATTAATTGTACATTACACAATTAAAATAAATAATATTATGCTAACAAAGAATGGTTTAACAAATTCAAATAAATTTTAATTAATTTAGTTGTGAAATAAATAAAGCAATAAAAAAAGACAAATATTTTGATTTTTATATAAAATATGTGGGAAATAAATCACAGTCATATTTATAACGAATTTAGCTTAAGATATTATAAATAGATAAAATTTTAAAATATCCATATATTATAAAAATAAGTAAAAATAATGAATCAATAACAATAGTCATATTTGCCGAAAATTTCATTAAACATTTATATAGATCATAGCAATATTTGAAAAGTAAATACAAATGATTTAATTGTAATTAAAAGTCTTAATGAAAATATAAAATAATATTTTTGACAATAACAAAAAAATCATTAAATCTCACTAAACTTGGAATCTAGTAGTAATGTCAAGTTTTTTTTTTTATATTAGGATGAAATAAATCAATACTCACTTACATTAATTATTATATAATAATATAATAATGAGTAAAGTAAGTGAATTTTAATATATTTCATCATAATTCTGAAACTTTTTTTATATTTAATCGTATTATATATTAATGTTCTAAGATATTATAAATTTATTGTATTTAGAATAATTTTCCAACTTAATATGAATATTTTAATGTTGTTTATTATGTCTGTAAAAAGCAGAAATTAAACGGGGGTTGATTACAAAAAAATAATTTCATAATTTAATCACGAATACTGAAATACATTATTGTTATAAAACGCCCACCTTTGTATGTAAAGGTATTGTATCGAGAATTAATATTTACGTACTTTCGTTGAATAAACAACATGTTTTTGGTAATTCCATTAATGAAACCTTTTGCAACATCTGGTTGTTTAAAGTAATTTGTAGTTAATTAATATGAAAATACGTTTTCCATTTACATGTTAATATTAATAATGTAAAAAAAAACATACTTAACTAGTAAAATGTCAGCTTAATTTGTAATTTGATTAATAAAACAAATTCAAGAAATATTAAAGTGTTGAATATTTGCATCAAAGGGCAAAAATAGTTTAGAAATAAAGGAATGTGGAAATTTAGTACATAATAAATTATTAACAGGATAATATGTAATTAAATAAAAATAACGGTTAAACTACGTTAAAGTTTTAATATATTTACTGCATGAATAGTATATTGTTCAACGAGTGACGAAAGTAACATTTTTTTAAGCGAGAGAACAGTTTACTAAACGAGGCGAAGCCGAGTTTGGTAATGTTCGCGAGCTTAAAAAAATGCTTTCGACGAGTTAAACACTATACTTTTTCTACTACCTTACCTATGATACTAACAAACTTTTATTACTATATAAACAAATACTTTATTTTGAATTAAAAATTACAAAACTACAGATCATATTTAAATTACTTACGATTTAAATATCAAATTTTCCGACAATTTTGCAAAATATGCAAACAGCACAGTGAATATGAATTTACGCGATTATCTGTCTTAAATTGACAAATTGAAAACTGCGAACTGTGAACTGAGTGAACTGTGTTTGTGTACTGCTCCTGCATTATTCCCTGAATAAGTGGTTTTTGTTGGGAGAATTGTTATCAAATTTGGAGACCTGAGTGAGATAAGTACTGTTGTGTTATATGCCAAGTTTGATTGAGATCGGTCCATTACTTTTGGCGTAATAATTGATTTTAATATTTTAATTTGCGCGTGGTTCAGCGATATAAATCCGTAGTCGCTTTTTTATGCCGATGGAAGATTCCCCGAGGTTAATCCATGCAGCATATTAGTCGGAGGTCAATGTTCGCTTATTAATTTTATTTACCTGCATCAATCAATTTACAATTGCTATTTATTTTTTCTAACTCTCTTACTTACTACACCTTTGTTCCTTTTATGTTATCCCTACCGTGACCCATTTCTACTGTGTTTACGTCTTATTATTGTTAGTCACCACGAAGGGTCGCGTTGGTGTGAAGTAGTGTGTCCCTGTTTTTTATTTTTCTCTCTCTCTCTCTCTTATCTCCCTAGCTCGATTATCTAAAATATAAATTTATTCCAATTTTGCGCGTAAAAGATGAAATGCGTAGGGTGTAATCTGTTTGTCCACCCCGGTCAATTTAAATCAGGAGCCTTAAAATGCCCTTCGTGCACCGGTTGGTATCATGTTGATTGTTCCGGAATTGATGCGGACTATGTTCAGTACTACTTAACAGAGGCCACTAAATCAGACGGCGACAAATGGATATGTACTAAGTGTACTAAAAGTAATAATACCGATGCTGTGGGACGTGATTTATCAGATCTAGAAGTCGCGATAGATAAAGTACTTAAAATTCAAATACAACAATTTAAATCCGAGCTTATGAAGACTATTTCGACGGAATTACATAAAATCCATGCAAGTATTGATGCTATTACACTGAAACAAAATGAAATGCAATCTGAAATAGATAAGTTAAAAAAACTAACAAATAATGGAACGGATGAAGATTTCTATATGGAAATCGAAGAACGTAAACGACGCAGAAAAAATATAATGATTTTCAATCTTCCCGAATCCGCTAAATCAACAATTGAAGAAATAAAGCAGGATGATTGTAAGAAGGTTGAGGATATATTAGGTGATCTAAGTATGCCGAATAAGAAGCCTGTTGCAGTGTTTCGTGTTGGGAAAAAGTCCAATTCACCCCGTCCAATGAAGATTATTTTTTCCAAGAAAGAAGATGCCGTTGATGTTCTTAAAAACAGCAACCGGGTAATTAACAAAGAGATCTATATTAAAGCTGATTTAACAAAAAATCAAAATGCTTATTTAAAACAGTTGAGGGAGGAACTAAATAAACGTAAATCGAATGGGGAGACGAACCTTACGATTCGTTATGTCAACGGTTCGCCCACAATAATATCGACTAATGTAAAAAAAAACTAAATAATATAAATATATATTTTCATAACGTCGGCGGCTTTTCTAATAATTTAATTGAATTTGCGTCTCGAGTTTCCACTTCAGACTATGATATAATAATTATAATTGAAACATGGTTATCGGACAAAATAGCTGATGGAGAAATTCAGGTTCCTAACTACAACATATTCAGGACCGATAGAACTCCCCTAACAAGCACAAAATCAAGAGGAGGTGGTGTATTAGTGTTAGTGAAAAAACAGTTTAAATGTGCTCGTATTCCCGTTTCTGTCAAATCGGTTGATCACTTGTTTATTAAAGTAAATTTAAATGATAAAAATTATGTAGTAGGCGCTGTATATATTCCTCCGGAGTCACCCATTGATCTGTATGAATTACACGGCCAGGCAGTTGAGGAAGTTGCGGAAAATAATCGAGTTGATGAATTTTTGTTGTGTGGCGATTATAATTTGCCATCAGATAAATGGAATAACGATGGTTTTGGCGTGTGCGTTAATGCCTCAACCTCAGTGCGTGCTCGTGCTCTTATTGATAGCTTTAGCTTTTTAAACCTTAGCCAAATTAATGCCATTCCTAACGAAAATAATACATTTCTCGACTTAGTTTTCTGTAATAATTTAAATATTGCACCTACAATGGCAACTGATTTACTTTGCGATAATAAAAAACATCATATTGCTTACAATATTGTCCTCAAATGTAATTGTGTGAATGATTTTGCGTACTGTGATATATATTATTATGATTTTAAAAATGCAGATTACTTTGAAATAAACAATTTAATTGCTAGTACGGTATGGGTTGACTATTTTAAATCATATTTAGATGTAAGTAATGCTGTGGATGCTTTTTATTCAGTACTGTATGCTGCAAGGGATTCTTATGTACCGAAAAAGAGGGTGCACTATGGAAGCAAATATCCAAAATGGTTCAATTACGAGTTAATAAATTTGATTAAAGACAAAAAAATGGCTCACATCGCATTTAAAAAATCCAATCGAGTTGAAGACTATTTAATTTTTAAAGAGTTACGCCAAAAGTGCAATTCCCTAAGTAAATCGTTATACTCTAATTATATCCATATGACTGAGAGTAATATTCGTTGTAATAGCAATAACTTTTGGAAATTTGTCCAAGAACGGAAAAATGTAAACAGCACTCCTTCAAGCATGTTTTTAAATGATCTAAAAAGTATCAATTTACAAGAATCTGCGGATCTGTTTGCTTTACATTTTTCAAGCGTTTACAATGAAAACCTAACAGCCAGAGGTAAAAGTTATAATCTAGAGCAGTATGTTGACCCTTCATTTAATTTTAGCATTGATTTTATGCGCGTTTTCAATGAATTAATTAGTTTGAATAAAACATTGTCTTGTGGCCCGGATAACATTCCAAATATATTTCTTAGAGAATGTGCATATACAATTTGCCATCCTCTTACTATCCTCTTTAATCTTTCTTTAGCGCAACAACGTGTACCATCTGTTTGGAAGGAAAGTTTTATTACTCCGATTTTTAAATGTGGTGATCGCGCTAATGTTAGTAACTACCGCGGAGTATGCATACAATCTGCGATTCCAAAAATTCTAGATCGTATTGTGAGTGAGCAGTTGGGATGGTCATTGAAACATGTAATCGTTGACGAACAACATGGGTTTTCTCCGGGTAAATCTACAACTACAAATTTGATTATCTATCAGGATTACCTTTTGACAGCTTTGGAGGGTCGGTATCAGGTGGATGCCATTTATACGGACTTCTCTAAAGCCTTCGATAGAGTGAGTCATGATATCCTGATACAAAAATTATACTATATCGGTTTTTCGGAGAATGTTGTTAAATGGGTAGAAAGCTTTCTTTCTGATAGATATCAAATGGTAAAACTAGGTAATTGCATTTCAGCTAAAATCAAAGCTACCTCTGGTGTGCCCCAAGGCTCCCATGTTGGCCCAATTTTATTTAATTTGTTTATTAATGACCTACCAAACGGCTTAAAGTTCTGCAAATACCTGCTCTATGCAGACGACTTAAAATTATTTCACTCTGTGCGATCTATCTCCGATGTCACTAACATTCAAGAGGATCTAAATTATTTACATAAGTGGTGTTTCAATAATAAACTATCTTTAAATATATCTAAATGTAAATGTATTACATTTAGTAGGAACAAAAATCCAATCGACAATAATTACAGTATTGATAACATATTTTTGGAACGGGTATCGGATATAAACGATTTGGGTGTGTTATTTGAGAAATCTCTGTCATTCAAGACGCACATATTATCTATAACCAATAAAGCTTACAAGATGTTGGGTTTCATTTCTCGAATTGGTTCTGACTTTAAAATCGATACCTTGAGACTTCTATATTGCACCTTGGTTCGGCCGCTTTTAGAATACGCGGCAACTATATGGTATCCTCATCAATACTATCTAATTAATGCATTGGAGATGGTGCAAAAGAAGTTCTTGCGTCGTATGGCATACAGGATGAATATATTAAATCCACAGTTAAATTATAATTTACTTAGGGTTAATTTAGATATATCAACATTACTTTTTCGCAGAAATTACTTTGATATGTGTTTTTTATACAAGGTAGTAAACGGATATATCAGCTGTCCTGCGTTGTTAGGAAGTCTTGGCTTTTGGCACCAAAAATCAGGACCCTCCACAAGACACCAAATCTTATTTAGGGAGAAATTGCATCGCTCTACGTACGTCAGGAACAATCCGTTATCCAGATTAATCCACACCGCCAATTGTTTATTGCCCTCAATTAACTTTGACTTGTTTGCAAATAATTATTCATGCTTTCGTAGGGCAGTGGTGGTTATTAATCTAGATTCAATATTTATTTAGTTTTTCTGGGTTCGGTATTCTATTTTTTTTTTCAAGGTTAATCTTTTTATGGGTAGAAATAATGGGTGTTAATTTAGTATTTAAGTTGTTTTTTCATATTGTTTTATTTATGAATTTCAGTATTTAAGTTTTCAGTTCTTTGTATTATATTGTATTAATTTATATTTGTAAAGAGATTTTCGTTAATTAATAAATAAATAAATAAATAAATAAATAAATTCCATAAATTTTGCATATATTTCTTCATACCTCTTTTTCGATTTTTCTGATAATAAATCCACATAGGTTTTCTCAGCTTGATTTACTATTTCTGGTGCAGTATTGGAAAGATCTAAATCACTTACTGAATCGGAAATCATGATATGATGAAGTTACGAACAGTACAAATTCAAAAACTGACGTTTAATAATGACACGATATAGTGACAGTAGGCAACTAGACGGAGGTGAAAATTTGTAGGTAACTTTCGTCCCTAGTGACGAAAGTTAGCGTTATGGGATTTTCTCTCACTAGTGACGGAACTCAAATTTTCGCTGGAGTATTCGGTGACGAAAAATGTCTTTTTATAAAGGGTATTAGAAAAATGTCTTTTTATAAAGGGTAGTAGAAAAAAATATTTCTGCGCCAATAGTTTAATAAAAGTGTAAGTGCATTTACATGTTTACTTATTAAACTAACTAAAACTAAAACAAACTTTGCAATGTGTGGTTAATAGACGCAGAAGTTTAATCAAACACGAAATAAAAATTTTAATAAATTTAGAAATAATAATTTTTATGAATTATCCTTTTTTCAAATTCAAAGCAAACCGGGAAGTAACGCATTAAAAGAGTAAATATAACCTTCGACATTTAATTTATTAAGTACGATAGATGGTTCGACTATTCTTGTCCCAATTATTCATAGTCAAACATTAAAAAAAGACGACGTTGATGTCGTTTAATTTTGAAATTTTCATGTGAAAATGTTGCTTCATTCATATACAGAATACTATTGTGGACGTTGGAATGTTCTTGGATTCTAGCCAATAATCAATTGCAAAAATTTATTCTTTGTTCATAATCCGCATCTAACTTTACAAAACCTGTAAGAAAATTGGTAAACAGCTTTTAAAACTTATTGTTGTTGATCTTTAGTAATCTTGAAATTCTTCTAGTACTGTTGCGAGGATTTTCAGTGACAGCATTTAGAATTGCTTGCCCGAGAGTAGGTATGCGTCGAGTTCGTGGTCACCCTGATTTTTGTCTTATTGGTATTACACGTCCACTTTGCAGTGTATATCCCTTGTTAATACGTGTCTGGAAAATTGACGAAGATTAGAAAATTTTCTGGAATATTTAGCAGGACAATCATTAGAGTTTCAATTCTTTTATTGCGAGTTATGTCGATTCCATCCATTCTTCCAAAATCTATTGGTAAAATCTAAAGAATATATTATATCTAATAATAGATCATCGTGATACCCCACCGTGTAATGTTTCAAAGGATTAGTGCGCAAAGAGTCTTCAATCACAACGGTAGAAGCGTCAAAATCGTCATCAAATGCATGCTTGTTGCATGGCCAAATACCGGTATATTTGAAATCATTCAAAGCAATATTCATACAAACTGATTTTGAATATGCAATTTCAAATAGTTCTAGTTTGTTTAATTGTGTTACCAAGATTTGTTATTAACCAAGACGATTTAAAAAGAGATCTGCCCAATGGTTGAAGACGATGGGTTGTATGAGCAGGAAATGAAAACATTATACTGCCATACTTGCAAACTAGTTCTATAGCTTAAATATTTTTTGTATGGGTAGTGTGTCCATCCAAAACAAGAGGTATTTGCTTATTGGTACTCTTCTCCAATTTTGTATACTTAATGAAATATTTTAACCATTGAATAAAAGGTTCTGACGTTATCCACCCGTTTTTAGAGCATCCAAATACAATACTCGATGGTGCTCCTTACTTTGAAAAATCGTTAATCCACTTTTAAGTGCATTAACTTGATATTTACCTTTCTGAGCAATTATTTTGGATGGTTTGTGAATATTAGATAATCGTTTCGTTTTGTCAACGTTATATATCTGGTTAACAATGAACTTGTATGGATTCATATTTATCAAAGAATCCATAAACACTTTCTTTATTGAAAGCTCTGGCCCTAGCCATTGATGTTGCTTCTGAAGAACGTAAAGATAAACAGGGATTAACCTTCATGCATTTATAGTACTACTTCTTCGCTACATTTTTTTCTTTATTGAAACGGTGTGGTAATTTAAATATTTCCGACAACTGATAAGCAAGTCTTCTTAGATCAGTTGCAGTAATCCCAAAAAGCTTTATTCTAAATTAAGAATGTGCACAACAAACTCTTTATGCATATTTTAGTTATATCCTTAGGCCTTCCAAAT
Organism: Ontholestes murinus; assembly: GCA_963969525.1. Classification (NCBI taxonomy): domain Eukaryota; kingdom Metazoa; phylum Arthropoda; class Insecta; order Coleoptera; family Staphylinidae; genus Ontholestes; species Ontholestes murinus. Next base: position 21,155,054 of record OZ018392.1, on the reverse strand, counting down.
ATGGCATTCTTATTTAATGACGACATAACGTTGGTTTAGGAATGTTATGTTGTCGATGAGCTTCATTGAATTCATATGTAGGAAAAATAAAAAATAAATTCTTAAGTCGTACCAGTACGATTTAGGTATCTCATACGGGTACGACTTAAGACACAGCACATTAAAATTTAAAACTAGATATAACTTAATATTAAACACAATTTCGTTTATGAGAGTCACTAAAAGATGCAGAGAAACAGATGGCGCATGAATAGTGAGTCTGCGTACTGCTGTTTTCTGTAGCTTTGGACAGTTTCCTATAGACTTAATTAATAAAATGTAATAAAGTAAATTAAGTAATAATTATAAAAACACCAAATGTTTTCGTATTTTGTTTTTAATTATTAGGTTGAAATTTCCAACAAATATTATATCTGTAGGATGAATACATATTTCTATTAAAGTCGTTTCAAAAAATATCAAGAAACAATAGTTAATAACTCCTTATTATTTAAAATAAACATACTTTTTTATGTAAATAGTTATTCCTGTCTTCATATGTTCTTTCTGTTATTTTTGAGCAAATTTACTTATAAATATTAACTAAGAGATTGTGTAGATAATTTTTGTTTTCTTGGTTATCTGAAACCTAGCTTAATCGATATTAACGAAGGTTTTAGATAAACCATAAAAATCAAAAAAATCGATAGGTATATTTTTGGGTACTAGACGATCTTAAATTGAAATAATCTAATGGAATTATAGTCTATCCGTTGGATCTTCCGTCCTAGGTCACAAAATATCGCTTCGAGAAACGACACAAAAACATTCAGTCTGATAAAGTAAACCAAATGCGTTAGAAAAAGAACGCACTGTAAAACGTCGTTTTTTGAAACGATAGTTTGTGACGTACGACGGAAGACTATATCTTCATTACCAAGTTTTCCATTTCTAACCCAAACATATATGTTTTCTTCTTTATTTTCGACCTTCGTAATTTGTATTATAATTTAACACTTGCTCATTATTATGAATAATATTGTTTTGTCTGCTGGCCAATGCCAGTGTCTTTTCGACACTGTTACATTATTCTTTTATGTTACTTTTTGTGCTTTAAAATCCTATTCTTCATTCTTGATAATGCCAGTTTTAGTTTTGTTTGATGTAAAAACAATTCATATTTTCCTATTCAGTACACTATTAATTTATTATGTCCAGAACATATTTTAAACATTAACTAAAATAATACTTTAGAACCATTAATTAAAGCTGTCAAAAGTTATCTATGCTTAAATGTAGATGTTATCTTTGGGAAAAATATTTTGTCAAAAGCAAATTTGGACAGAGAAATCTATTTTGTTTACCACAGTGTGTAGAATCGAGCGATCTTACCTTAAATTATGCGTATTGAAATATTACAATTTTTAAAATTAAGTTGAAGGCCGATACAATTTAATGAATTGAAATTTTTATTTATAATTATTAAATTATTGTCTAGGTTATACAAGTCACGTATCATAACAAGAAGCTATATTTTAACCATTTTATGAAAAACTAAAAGATTATCTTGCTTTTATGCCATCCTCAAGTAAATGTGAAGAAGAATATTTTGAACTTTATATCAATCAACATCAAAATAGTTTTAATTACTAATATTGTTGTGTTATTCACTACTCTTCTATATACAATCATTTTTATTGACAAATGGATGAATCAAATACACAGATATGATTAATTAAGAGAAAGTTTGCGATCGTGTTAATTTAATGTGGCATATGTAATCATATAATTATAAATGATTGTAGATACCTTGTAAATATCACACACTTCTAAATGATAATATAACACAAAGTGACCTCCACAATTACCAAATAATTATAAATTTTGTGTACATACATAAACTGTCTATCAGTGGTCTTTCAACATGTATTGTTCTCTTTGTTATTCTAAACTTTAATGATAAACATTTTTATCATAAATTGAAAATGGCAATATACTATCAACTACTATAACATCACGTAATCAGCCTGCAAGATTTTTTTTAATGTTTACGATGTCAGGCAACTGGTTGTTATTGTCATCTTTCTACAGAGAGCATTAACCTGGACTCCGAAATTTGAGCAAAGAATCGTTGAGCGCTTTTATGGTCTTGAGTCAATAAAATCTAAAAACAGCATTGGATTGTCACTGAAAGATGGAAACGGATACGGAAATTTCGGATGCTGAATTTGATTTCACATGAATTATGTCATCACTATCTTTAGATAGTTTTAAAACTGACGGAAGATCATCAAAGCGACCTTTACTGACAGCAGAGTCATCAAAGCTGCATTGTGCGAGAGTAGACGACCAAGTGGCGGAAAAATGAGTCCATGTGAAGTCGATATTATTTGTAGTTTTTCGAAACACTTATATTCACATTTTAGATAAATTCATATATCTCAAATATCAAATATTATTCCAGTCTTACACTGAATTGAAAAATTCACTATGTTTTAACCACAAATAATTATTTGTGGTTAAAACATAGTGAATTTTTCAATTCAGTGTAAGTATGGATTACCACGTAGTAACGGTCGCAACCATTCTCTTTATTATTCCAGTACTTCTTAATATGTTCCTTATTTCAATTATTTCTTCCAACACATTGCTACACCCAAAAACCCAAGTAATCCCCGTTAAAAACCGCCTTGAACACCTTACTATAAATTTTACCACAAACCCTGATATCCAACACATCCTCAATCATCTATGTTTATCTCGCAATCCTTCACACTCTCCTACAACCAAACATCCTTCCACAACAATTTTAGAATTCATAACATCTTTTAATGATTCATCTACATTTGCATCAACATAATCATCAACGGACAACTAACAATAACAACTAACAAAGACTGACAGGAAGATCATTATGTATCAAGTAATAAATAAATAAATAAATAAAGATGTTTGTCTCTCTCAATTATTTTAAGCTATTATCCACAACTTTTGGAATTTTTTAAACTTTTTACGTTACGATTTAATCTGGCTACAGTTGCTATCAATAATTTTTATTTTGTCATTAAAATAGCTGTAAATTGTCATATATGTGCCAATCTAAATTGCGTAAAAACTTGCAAAGAACCAAAAAGTATGTTCTATTTGTGTAATAATAAACTTAACTCAATTTTAGATTTAAATTTCGTATTGGCTAAACAAAGAGAAATTCAGCTCATTTGATACTGATTTAAATGTCAATCTGTTTGGTTCTATCCCTACCACTTTTGAAGACAATTTGTATCCATACTAAAAGTTGAAATTGACATCCTACCAAAAGAATTAAAAAAAGACAAATAACCAAAGACTTTTTGAGATGAAGATGTTGCAAGAAATAGTGCAGTAAAGTTAATATTAATCTAAAAACGTGTCATGACTAGTAAAAGCCAATAAAAAATAGTATAGTAAAAAGATATTGACATAGAAGAACATAATACTGTTTCTATTCGCAATATAGAATAAAATAAAGAATGAGACGAATAATCACTTTATCATCAAAATAAATTTTCACCCTCTGATTTTAATAACAAATCTATATTTTTTTTAAATCTTTACAAGTCACTATATTCGTAGGCAAAACAAAAACAAAACTAATTGTTTCGTGGAGGGGCACAATTTATTCAGACTTAACGAACGCAATCAACATAGTTTTTTATACATTACAATAATATTCGAAATATAATCACACAAGTGATTATTTGATTCATTTCAGATTTTCTTATGGAGACACTCTGAACCTTTAGAAAACAAATATCATCTATCCGAAACCTTTGATGTCTCTTCAAGTATTCCACAAGGAATGTAGTCTTGTAATTTATCTGCTTGCTCTTTCATTACTTATTTTCATTTTCTAATTTTTATATAACAAATATTTTCTAAGAAATTAATCAGAAGAATAGGTAATTAATTAAAAACACTTGGTTTGTTTCACTAAATTTTATATTCTTTCGGCTAGTTTCGCTATTTACAGCATTTTCAGAAGAGTTTGTAATATATGATTATTTGTAAATTTGAATTTTACATTATAATATTAATAGTAGTATTATTAAGTACAGTTATTTAAAGATTTGGGCGTTTGGATAATGAATGAACTGGTCTTTGATTATCATAGTAATTATATTTGTAATCGTTTTATAACAATGTAAGGTTTTATTAAGCGTAAGACTTATCGAAATAATATGTTTGCATATGTTTGCTCTCATTTGGATATCGCCTCTAGTTGATAGCAATATCGATTAAAATATTTTAAATACTGAATTGATGAGGCTGTTACTTGTTGAAACTCCACATCACTTAATTAAATACTGATACAGTATATGGTTTCAAAAATGTTTTTTATTTCTACAACTATGTTTCACCACACATTTTGAAACTATATACTGTGTCAGTATTTTATTAAGTAAAATATTTTATTCAAATATATAACTTTCACACTGCGTTCATCAAATGTGTATCTTTTAGATTATATTTTAATAAATTGAGTTCAAACTAAATTTATAAAGAATAACAAAAGTGTTGATAATTTGTGTTGTTTAAACTATATGTAGATAAGTTCGTTTTATGTGAAACTGAAAATGGAGATATTCAATGCTCCGTTATTTTATCTAAATTGGATTTTTACGTTAAAACATCAAATACGATTATCAATATAGCCCCAACAAATCTCTATTTCAGTTACCTTTTCATAAAACAAATTACTGTTATAATGGCTTGATTGCATGTTTTATGTGCACATGTAATTCACTGTCTACGTTTAATAGTTTCGATTTATTTTGTTATTCTTTGTCATACAAAATAATCTGAAAAAATATTCTATACAGATACATGGATAAAACTAAATAATAGTTAGCCTATTTGGTGTTTCTTACCTGTTCTGAAATTAATGATGAAAAAAATGTACCTAGCTATTCTGATGAATCGTACAATTGAATGAATGAATTGTGAGGGAAGGATGTTAATATTTATTCGGGTAATTTGTTTTTGGAGGATTTTTGTATATTATTAAACGTTTCAAAATTTACCACTTATAACAACAATTTATTCTTACTTATTTAGATCGTTTTCAAGGTAAAAACAACAGTTTCAGTTGTAAAATATTAAGAATCATATACAGAATAATAATTTTATTGAGGTACAGTCATTTTCAATTTGAATTTTAAACGCGTTTCTATTATTTTGATATTTTCCCATATAAAGTTATTTATTTAATATTATTAGAAATATCTTGTGTTGGAGCGCTATCACACCCCAAGTTAACCATAGGGCGCTATTTGGAGCTCTCGGGTACGTCCGTACCACCACCATATTTTAATTTAAATAGAAAATAGTCTAAAACTAGCATCAGTAGAATAAACACCCTTAGAATATAATTTCAGTAATATTACGACGAAACCATCCTCTGAGATAAACTGGCACACTACATCCAGCCCATACGTAACATCTTGTCTCATTAAAGATAAAATCATTTTGTATGAATTAAGCAGAGAAAAATGATTTTGCTTTAACTAAAATCATTTCCATTTACAAAATACTGAAGATAAGGTTTATATAGCATATTATATACATGGTAAATAATTAAATAATTCTTTTGACTTATTAATTTGTTATTGTTGTGTTATTGACCAAATATATTTGTAGAATACTTATAGTATTATGTTTTATTTAGAAAGAATTGTATGAGCATGTTGGAAAAATAAATATAGTCTGTTCGTTGGATCTTCCGTCCTACGTCACAAAATATCGCTTCGAGAAACGACACAAAAACATTCAGTCTGATAAAGTAAACCAAATGCGTTAGAAAAAGAACGCACTGTAAAACTTTCGTCGTTTTTTGAAGCGATAGTTTGTGACGTACGACGGAAGATCCAACGAACAGACTATAAATACAAATACTCAAATTAAAATAGTTTTCAGGTTAAGAAGTACTCGTTAATGTAAATTTTTAGTGAATTAATATATCTTCTGGTACCACCAGTCATGTAAGATTATAATGTTACAAATTATTTTAACGGTTTTCTTTTAAGCACAACAAGTGGCTACCATTACTACCCCCCGCAACTTTCCCTAACCACATCGCATCCGTTTTGGCAAACTGGAAAGTTTAACGTACTCATCGGCTCATGGGGTGCCAAAACGTTATGGGGTGCGTTATTTAGTGCGGCGTCCCGCTTACGCTTGTTGCTTCGCCCTTGGAAAAGTGCCATTTATATCGGCGGGGTGGGGCGGCGGCGGCGGCGGGACGTACGCGGGTGGTTCGAGGATAATAGCGTCTTCGTTTCGAGTTGGCAGCAAAAACCCGGCTGGCATTTGATGGAATAAACGGGTGGTTAATGGAAATGGGGGGAAACGATAAATGGCGCGTTTATTACACGCAACACGGCGACGACGACAATGGTCGAAGGTTTTAATTTCACGCCCATGAGGGTAATATAAATTAATCTTCTATGTGCCGATATTACTCGAGGTAAATAATTAGTGACGTAGATACGAACTATGAATTACTAGGTTAATTTTAAATTTCACGTTTATTGCGAAATATAAATTTTGAATAACGCCCATGTGGAAGGTAAACTAAGAATACCAAAGTGAAGAATTGATGGTGGAAGGCAATATTTTGTGATCCAAATTGGAATTAGGAACTTTAAAAAAAACTGGACTTTGTTTATATGATACACACACATACGATTTATTTTGTAACTTCAACCTTTACAAGACCAATCGTATAGTCAAAAATGTATCCTGTATGTAATATCAACTAAGTTCAGTTTATTTTATAGTTTCTGATTCCTGGTTGCTGTGCTTAGTATTATTCACCATAGAAAAACAAGAATACAGCACTAAGTCCTATTCAGACTACACAATAAATCACTTATTGTTGTAGATTTACGAAATATTTTCGTGTTAATCTAATTATTAGTTAAATTTCAACAAAGTCAAGAAATTTAATATATTTTATTCAACATAGACTTTAATAAAAACCAATTTAAAGTAATGATCAAGTAATAATCAATTCTAAGACTGTGTATAAAGATTAAAGAACTAGATAGCTTTTAGCTAAAGAAAACTATTATAAACTTTTTAATTGACTACAAAAAATAGCCGGTGTAACATAACAAATTTGTTTCTATTTCAATTTATACTTGAAAATCATAAATAGCAGAAAAATAAGTAGTATTTTATATAATTATTTCGTACTTTTATAATACTCATAAAAAATGTTCCATAATGTACAAATCATATTAAGTTTTAAAGGACATTTAAGTTTCATCACATAACTAAAAAGGTTGGACGAGATAAAAGACTCGGAATTCTCGTTAAAGCAATTTGCTGATAGATTACAAGCTCTTTTTAAAATATACGACTCCGTGCAATTAAGCTTAGTGCCTTTGTTGTAATTATGTGTCAGTTTTAGGGCGTTGCATTTTTATTTCTTTGAGAGTAAATTGGAATTACACTAAGCTGATATGTCCTGCGATTTGTTCCGAAATAATGTTGTCGAAACAGCAAGTAAGTGTAAATTGAACTTGGTGTAATATTATTATCTCAATAATTTTAGCCTTTTTCTATGTATGGATTAACCTAATTTAGACCAAATCTACTTAAATATAATATACATATAATAAATAGCGTATTTCCGACCTACACCAACAAATTATATATTTATCTATAATTTTATATTATAATGCTTAATACAATCAACCTTCAGAAATTGTTAGTCAATAACAAATCAGAGCCGAAGAAACTGAAAACTGTTTACAATTCTCTTTTAAATAATCTCTACAAATGATTTGCAGACGCACAAATCCGGTCCTAATTGAATCCGTCATTTGCAAATATAGCGCAATTTTACAAAACAAATTATCTCGTAATCTCACGATAACCAGTCATCCAGTCGTAAATTTCTCATAAAACTGGGTTTATTGATTAATCCAAGACGAACGTTCCGCGTTTCACTCTGTGCGCCGTCTGACTCTATTACGCTTAAAATTTAAATCGCGGCAATTTAAAATTAATTCATTAATAAAACCGCCTCCTATCGCGCCGGACCCTTAATGGTGCCGATTAAATCGGGTCATTTCGGAATGTCACGGGGCCGAAGGTGATAAAGCTTTATACTCAATTTTATTTATCGGCCGTAGTAAAACGCAGAAACTTGGGGTTAATTACGAGGCGATCAAGTGGTTATAATTAATGGGTCGGCATCGGGTACGAATGTTAGGGATGGTTAATAAATTTTATTAATGTGATCGTACTGCAACTATATTAATAAATCAAATAATCAAGTTATTTTGATCGATAAATTACGTTCCATTTTTATTTTGTTATTAAATTTAAAGACGACCTAAAGAAAACTGTTGAAAATCGATTAAATAATTTTCGGAAAACTTTTAGATCTTTATAAAAATCCATAGAAGTAAGAAACAAAGTTCTTGAAAAAAATTTAATGGAATAAAAGAAAAATTGTTACAAATTATCAATAAAATGAACAAATGTTTCAAGAGAAATTTTTGCTATTTGGAAGAAAAATTGTTTCAAAATAATTGATAATGAAAAGAAGAAGAAGAATTTTTTTCTAAATTAAAAAGTAATGAAAATTCAAAGAATTAAATGCAAGGTATTTTTAGAAATTTTGAATAAAATCCCGATAGGTTAAGAAAAATTTAAACTTTTCTGAAAGAAAATATAGAGACAAAGAAAAATTGGTAGGAAGTTTTAGAAATTTTGAATTTTCCAAGAAAAGAAAAATCTAAAAAAATAAGCCACTAAAGTTGCTATTTTTTAGTAATGCCAAATTAACTCTATTCTAGAAACATAGAAGAAACCATTATGAAAACTAAAAATCTAGAAAAGTACTTGGTGAAATTTGAACCTCGAAAACAAAGCTCACTATGTTTAGAATCATCGAAGGCAGTTCTTAGTTAAATTATAGTAAAATAATTTTTTTAAAGATATATATAATAATATAAGAAGTAAACTTTTAAAACTCCAGAAGAAAAATTACTCAAACTTCAAAGAAGATTCTCGAAATTTGGGAACGAAAATGAAAAAAAAATAAAATCACGACAAAAAAATTCTAGAAAATTCTATTACCATAGAAGGAAATGCGATTAAAGAATAATAAAAATGAAAATATTGTAGAAAAAATTTAAACCTTAAATGGAAAATTAAATTGTAAAGTAATATCTAGAAAACTCGAGTAAAAGTCAGATAGGCTAAAAAACAAAAGATTAAAAATGTTTAAGAGATTAAACTTAAAATTCTAAACAAATCTAGAAACCACAAATCAAATTTTAACAAATTGGATAATAAATTGCTATAAAATTACAATCTTATAAAGATAAGGAATTTGGTGGTCATAATGAAATATTGGATTGATGCGGCTGTTACTTGTCGAAACTCCATAATAACACTTAAAGAAATACTGACACAGTATAGGGTTTCAGAATGTTTTTTAATATGATCAAATCGATGTCAACAACTCACCACTACTGAATATGTTCTAAACTTGTACCAAAACCTAAAATACTCGCCTGTTTATATATGTGTTTACATTTTATGTTCATCCATTGTAACCTGTTCTATGCATACAATGTAATTTTTCTATATTATTGTAATAAACATCAACCCCCCCCCCCCTTCCAACCTTGTTCACTCGACCTAGTATATAAGTGATAATTGTAATTTTTAAAATCATATTTTCATCTACCTGATGAAGCCACTGTGTGGTGAAACATTGTTGTAGTACAATATTAAAAAACATTCTGAAACCCTATACTGTGTCAGTATTTCTTTAAGTGTTATAATGAAATAAAATGACTGTATCAACAAATAAATTAAATAATCAGCAGTAGTTGCTAATCTTTCATAACAGTGGTTTAGAATTTGAAAAAATAGAAGGAAACATTATAAAAACTTCTAGATGTCTTCTAGAAAACTAATTGCTGGGATAATTCTAGTGAATTAATAAATATTACTGTAAACTAATGAAAAGAAAACAATAAATTCCCGGAAAGTCTAGAAATCTGGAAGAAATATTGCTAGTTACTTATAAAAAGTAATGAAAATAAGTGTAGAATATGTTTTAGAAATTGCTAGAATTTTTTAAGCAGGACTTACTCCTCTGGCAGAAATTTTGTACAAGAAATTTTGTACAAAATTCTATAACAGTATTTACAAACTCTAATAGAATTTTGTATGTTTGTTTGTACGTATTATATATTTTTCTAAAAACAATGGTCTTATAAACAATCAAGTGATTCATTAATTAATACTTTTATTATTTATTGTTCTCTATCAACAACAGGTTTTTCGATCTATTCTGGATCTCATCAGTGTAGCGCAGTGGGAAACTTTTTTAAAAATTTTGTTGATAAGAGAAAAAATTCATCATGGTCACTCTTATAATAGGGTAACGTCCTACCGACTAAAATCACTCTTCTGCGATCGCTGGTATGACTACTCCTAGGCAAAAAGTTTATTTATTTATTTATACATCTTTGGACTTCTTCCTTAAAAAATTATGTATACAATAAATCAATTAAAAAAAACGTACTTCAAATTTTGGGCGAAAGAGACACGGGCGGAGTTCACAATAACAAAGTGTTCTTCCACTCTAACCCTTCATTTTCCATGATGCCGAGGGAGCTTATATTCTCTTGCACTTCCGGATTCAATTTTAAATGCTTTTATTTACTATTTTTATCCCCTTTTAGGAGAGACTTTTTTGGCTGTTAATGTCAGCATGACAGTTCTTTTCTAGTCGGGGATTTGGGGAGACCTGGTCGTCCTTTATGGCGCTCTCCTCTAGAAACGCAGCGTCTCCGGTCGGATTACTGTGGCTCTAGGTTTTCAGTGACAATTGAGTACCAATAATTATTATACATCAGCTTCGATGTTTGCTGCCAGTACCTCCATCGTATTTCGGAAATTTGGTTCCAAAGAATAGATTAGCGTTTATTTTACTACAAAAGTTTATAGTGAGCTCTTAGAAGAAAGGGAAAGTTTTTTTTGTTTTTTCTTAATTCCCTTATGGTATGATAGTGTCGGACTCCTATGACTAAAACCTCTTCTCGGCGATCGCTGCTGTGTCTAGTCAGGCATAAAAAGCTGCTGGCTGTCTTATCATCATAGTCTCTTCATGCAACCTTAGTTGATCGCGTGTTGGTGAGGGGCTACAGACCTCTGACTTTCTCGATGTGATTTGCGACTGTCTCGGGTCAGGAGAGGTGCTAGTCAAAGATTATGCCGAGATACTCGATCTCGTTCTTTATCGGAATTAGTTCGGTGTGTCGCTTGTGTAGATGTTGTACAGTGTCGGGGAAAAGGCAGAGCCCTGTGGAACGACTGTACAAATCATTAGCGAGCGAATGAAAGCGTTTTGTTGAATCAAATCATCGAATCATCGAAACTTTCTGTCATGTAGAAAATCGTGCGTAACTCTGATTTAGTAATCGGGGAAGTTAATATGGATCATCTTATAGATGAGTCTATCATTTAAAACCCTGTGAAATGCTTTCGAGATATCAAAAGGACTGCGGCAGTATCACGTTTAATTTATAAGCCTTCTGTAATGAACTCGATCACCCGAAAGCGTATCAGGGATTATATTATGGTCTTCAAGAAAGATCGAAATACGACTCAGCAGAATCTTTTCGATCAATTTACCCAACACGCTAAGCAAGCTGATGGGACGGTAACTCGTTGGGTGGTGAAGTGATTGGCCTTCCTTAAGGATGCTGATCACGGCTGCTAGTTTCCAAGCCGATGGGAAGTGTCCCATCTACATTCCGGGCGAGGGCTTTGACCATCGCGGTAGAAATACCGTCAATACCCGGAGCTTTTCGCACATTAAACTACTTTATAAGCCCATTGAGTTCTTCAGCGGTGGCCGGTTGGCAGGTTTACCTACGGTTGTTAGAATCTACTAAGTAATTCTCTACGGTTTCAGTGACTTCTTCGATGATGTCAAAGTTATTGCTCGGGTTTAGGGAGAATTGGAGCTCCACAGCATCGTTCTGGATATTAACATGACCATTTATACCTAGTAGTGCTTGTTTACCTACGGTTGTTAGAATCTACTTAGTAATTCTCTACGGTTTCAGTGACTTCTTCGATGATGTCAAAGTTATTGCTCGGGTTTAGGGAGAATTGGAGCTCAACAGCACCGTTCTGGATATTAACATGACCATTTACACCTTGTAGTGCTTGTTTAGTATGATTCTGTCGTTTCCACTGGTTGTTCTTGCATATACGCATATTGTCTATGACTTTGAGCTCAATTCTGTTGAATTCCGTACTGTATGACAGGTCGCGCATGTTCTGCCATCGACAGCGAGCATCTTTTTCTCTTCCTTCTGGTGAAATGGCCAGGGCATCTACCTATGCGGTGATTCTGCTGGTCGTGGATTGAATTGCTGAACAGAGCTTAACGACTGCTGACTCAAGGTCTTCTTTAGATCTGATGATCTGAAGAGGGGAGATAAAGAGCTCAAACTTTTGCCTGTATTCCAGCAAAATAGTGCATTTTACCTTTCTCAAAAGTCGACTGGTTATGAACGCAAGATCCAAGAAAACTGGATTATGATCGGAGGACAGGTCGTCAAAATGTCGTGATCTGAGTTGATGCTTAAGATGACGGCAATGCCAATCGCATTCTGTAATGAGCTGGCAAGGGGTAGAACGAAAAATCAATATGTTCTACGGCTCCAATGTCATGTCTCGAGTTAGCTAGGATGTCAGGAATTGAGTTTTACTTTGGAGTATTTAATTCTCCGGTTAAACCGTAAGATATTACCATAGAGATGCTATCTATTGTCAAAGCCATGCACTAGATCCCTGTTTGAGTATTTTTATTATTATTTAAGTAGAGTGTAAGGTACATTTTGTTAACAACTCGATTAATTCTTAAAGTTTTGTTTCAAATAATCCTAAAAATATGAAAACTTTACAAACGGCAAATCTTAGAAGATTTTAAACAATCGTTGAATTAATGATGATAATTTATTTTTGATGAAGGTAATTTTAGCTTAAACTATTAGTTTTTACTCTGCAAACTTTTGCAAAGTTTTATTTTAGATAATCTCTTCATGCAATAAAAATTTTCTGCTTTCCTACTTTAAAATGTATAACATAGACCTCACAATTTCTTGTATTCTTCCACTCGGTTGAGTGTGGGCTTCGAAGCATTTTTTCCATTTTCTAGAGTATTTTAGCCAAATTTTTATAATCCTGTTTTATTTCATATGCTTACTTTCTATAATCCTTTACTTAAGATCACATAGTTTTTTACCACTATTACAAAATAGTACTATAGATAAAATTCTGCCATGTACGTTTTTCTAAAATATTTTTGTTCTAAAGCTATTAAAACCAAGTGCAGTTAATATGTTACGGTTGACTTAATCGTTTTTTTTTTTACTTGAAAATGCTTCTCTTCTCTATAATTAGGTCTGCCAGAAAATTCTTAGAAAAATCTGAAATCCTAGAAGAAAATTCTTTGCTAGACTTTTATAGAAAAGATATGAAAAAAATTCTTATTAAATAAATTTCTGAAAAATTTTGTAAACCTCGAAAAAAAAACCCAGAAATCTAGAATTCTGATAAGCTAAAAAAATAATACAATAAATCTTCTAGAAGTCTGGAGACACATTTTCTAAAAAATACTAAACATTGAGAGAAATTCTCGCAACTTCTAAGATAAATTGTTGGATAAATTTAAAAAAATACAAGCAATGCACGAAAAACGAAGGAAAGTTTCTGGAAACTTCTAAAACCCTCGATGAAAATTATAAAAATTTAAAAAAAGTACGATGAAATAAACCAAAAATATAATAGAATTTTAATTCTATAAATCTGAGGACATAGTTTATAAAAATCTTAAACATTAAGAGAGAGACATTCTCGCAACTTCTAAGAGAAATTGTTGGATACATTATATAAAATAATACAAGTAATGCACGAAAATAAAGAGAGGTTTCTGTAAATTTCTAAAACCCTCGAAGAAAATTATAGAAATTTGAAAAATAAAAATCCGACAGAATAAAGCAAAAATATAAGAAAATTTAATTGCAAATTTTAGAAATATAATAATGCTTTGAAAAATTTGTCGCAACTTAAAAAAATGGTTTAAACAATAAGCTGGAACAAAGATTTCTAAAAAAATCCCCAAAGAAAATTCTAGGAATTTAGAAAAAATTCTGAAAATGCCAATTACTATCAGAAAAAATACAAAATACAATAAAGGTTCTTTAAATGTGCCTAGGAAACAAGCAGCAAAGCAAATTTCTCTAAACTAAAGACTTGAAATTTTAGTTAATCTTTGTTCCACGTTTTGTTTTCTACTGCGCTTTTCTTCTGAAAAAACGATAAATTGAAATTGGTCAATATTTTTTGTTTCTCGGCTTGAAAGATATCTGCAACCCTTTATTATATTCTGTATTGCAGATTATTTTATTAGATTTAGGACCAATAATAAATATTCACATAAAATAGTCTCATGTAAAATGAGCAAAAATAAGCTAGTAATGGCCAAGATATTGCCCAAAAGGCAAAAATAGATTGCTGATGAGGATACCATCATCCAGTAATAGGGGCAAGAGTGGAAGAACACTACGTGAACTCCGCCCGCATGTTCCTTGCTCTAAATTGTGAAGTATATTGTAAATTTATATTAATTGTTATTATTATTTTTTAAAGTGAACATGTAAAGTTAAATCAATAAATCAATAAATCAATAAATATTTAAAATTATTTACCTGAAATGGGCTTTAATTACTTATTTTGTACTATTTGTAGAACAACTTTAATTATAAATATTTTGAAAAGATTTACAAAACACTTCACATAAACTTAAATCAACAATATTGATTGTCAATTTTTTTTTTGTGCAATTATATAGACTATTCTGTAAATGTGATTATAAATAAATTAATATATTTAGAATTTTAAGGGTATAGGTGTAAATTAAAAAGCATATCTGTAGCTGCATTTAAACCAGTCACCTATGGATAGTTAATCGAACACGTTACCTTATGTGGTTGAAAAAAATTGCTTAAAAGCAAAGTTCAATTTGCTAGTAAGAATTTATTCAAGAGAGAAAGGGTTGTATTTGTAAATTTAAAATGAATAATGCAACTAACGCGCCAATCAATTATTTCTATACTTTTTTACTTAATTTCTTATATGTTTCAATAATTTTATCTTTATTGTTACATGTAATCAAAACCATGATTACATACAGCCAAAACACCTTGTCTAGAATTGAATAAAAACCCAACATCATTCATCATCAGAGTGGCAAGAGCTGTACCGCTGAAGTAATAAACGTAGTTACCACACAAATACACAAAATTACATATCTGACACAATGATTGATAGCACAAAAATACAATACTAATAATACTATACATCTAAATAACTAAATTATTATGAATTTCGTTTATATATTTGTTCTAACGTAAGTCGACTTTAAATATTCTCTGGCAATAATAAAAAATCCATACATGCCCTATACATAATGAAAATAGTCTTTATTTCTCTCTTAAATTACAATAGAGTAAAATAAGAAAGAAAATGTGTGACAATAAAGAAAAAATAACAGGAAAATAAAATCATGTATACATTATGATGAAACGAAAATAAAATTCCTTACTTTACTTATTATTTTATTTTCGTTTCATCATAATATATAACACTTCACATTACTCAACCCGAAATTTAGTGATATGTATACATTACTAATCAAAATATTCTTCTAAACTATATATTTCTTTCTCGCATAAGAACAAATTTTCTATAAACTTCTTAAAAATTATTTAGTGTTGAAAATTTATCAAAGAGCTCTGTTCAATTGCCTGTTTAAAACGTTTGGTTTTTCTTATATTTAGAAATTAACAAATTTATATATGAGAAAAATCAAACACATTTCTCAAGTATTATTCGTATGTTCATACCAATTTTTAAAGAATCATTGCTAAATACTATTTATTTTACGTATTTATTACTTTAAATCTATAGCAAACACAATCAAATATTAACAAGTATAAAAGAACTTACATTTTAATATAATATTAATAATTATGGCGTATTATAAGCATCATAAGCCATGAACGAAACAAGAGAAGAGGGCAGGATAAACACACGAATTCATTAAAATAATAATAATGGGCGGATTATTCAGACATTTAAATTATAAATTAATTAATACCTCAATACTTTGGGTTCAGCTTACAACTCCATCATGATTAATTACAAATTTCATCATTATTAACGGACGGAATATCAAAGGAAATATCTTATTTAACAAGGGCGTAATAAGAAGGAATCGGCGTGCAATCAATCATTGTCATAAACAACAAATTAATAACATCGAAGGGTTTATATTTTAATCTCCAATAAAAGTAATTGTATGCGGAAATTTACAACCAATTTTATATCTCTGAAGCGGAATTCATAACAATTCGATTCAATTGTTTCCTTTATAGGAAACATTACGGCATTGTATACACCGGTTTATTATCTAGTAACATTTATTATGGCTAATTGATATTTTTATGGGCGACACGCTGGGATGGCTCGTGAATTTCCGTTCAATTAAGAAACACCATGTTCTGGTAGTTTTATTGGCGATCGTAAAATTTATGAATTGTTATTTATGCCTGAACCGTGTTTATTAGGCTCCAGACGTGTGCTCTGCATGATGCGGAGATGGAGTCCACAATACCATACACGCATCCGCAAATAATATCATCGTCATAAAAATATGCTATACAGTTTTGCAGATGTGAAACATGATCGGTGTTTGCTTTTTTATTTATGGTTTCGATGAATACAAATGAAGACGTGATGTTTTTATATTAATCTTAAATGATATTCAATATCATGATTATTATTCTATCGGTGCATATTTATTATCACATGATTTTAAATATGCATCTTAATCTTCTCCCTGATAATAAACACAGTGAGGATCTTCTTTTGATTTTGCAAAGATGTTTTGGAAATGTTGAATCTTGTAATAGTTGTAGACTAAAAATTGAAATTTTTTAAGTTGACAACTTTAATAAACTAAATTGATTTCTATCTAATATTCCTACAACACTGTATATTCTTATTTCTAGTCTGATGTTGAAGGTATATAAAATGTTTGTAATTAATTAAGGTATATTTAGAGATTTGGATTAATTCCAAATTATGTTGTCGATAAAATAGTAATCGCGTAACACAATTGTCTCGTGATCAATGAGTCGGTTTCGCGTGCATTGCCCTATACATGCGTAAACAGCATAGTAGGCGTCGCCTGGTTTTATTGTTTTTAATAACGGAATGACAATAAATTCCGCCAGCAGGATCCACAGGTAACGTCCTTATCCTGACATCCATGTGACACACTTTCTCGGTTTACGGAAAACTATAATTTCTAATGGTGGTGGGGGGAGGAGGGATGACCATGGGGTGGGGGGTGGCGATGCGTACGCGCGTACGATTGCACATGGTCTTCACTATGTTGTTTTCATGAATGCAATAATGGTTTTCGAGTGGTGTTAAGGGTGGATTATGCATTAGCATTGAGCAACAAACGAAGACATATCCATGGGAGAAAGGCGCGCGAGCGGGAAATCAATATAAGGGGTGAGTTTGACGGGGCGCAGGCTTGAACCCTCGCGAGAGCCCAGCAAGCGGCAGTCTGTCCCACTCGGTTATTGCAGCCGCACGACTCTCATACTCTCTCTCAATCACTGCGTGTCTAGTCCGTAATGTGCTTCTTGTGTTGCTCTTTCAGCGCCATTTAGAAATAGACACCCTGCGACTATACCATCAACATGTGTTTTAATTCGAAGTGCCAATGTATTAAACAGCAACGTGAACATAAATATACCTGTCACGAATACACAGAAAATTATATTTGTTTACATTTTTTTTCGCCCATAATCATCACCACTCCTAACCCCATCATCACTATTAACACACAACTTGACGGTTCACCAGGTAACACCACCGATTAACACACACCTAATCACACCTCCATGCATGCGTTATCATCTAATTCATACATCGGCGTTCCCACATGTGACTTTTCAGATGTATACCACCACCATCGATAAGCGATCGCTGATCAAATGATTGTTAATTAAAACCAGTGTGCGTGTGCTGTGGAATACCATTTTTGAGTGTTTAGTGCCCGCACGAATGCTTATACTTTTTTGGAATACTTAAGGTCAGTCTTAACCAATTCACACATCCACCAGTTGCGGCAGTTTCGGTTTGTACTTAACCAACTTTTTACAACAACCAATAGCTTTCATATATTTCTGTAAGCATAAATGAAATATTAATGTATTTAAATAATTCAATAAATTGTTGATTATTGGAATAATTTCGTGGACCAGTTACGAGTTTAATTGGTGTATAAGTAAGCATACTTATCTTATTGAATTGTTTAAGTATGTATAAGACAATTATTAAAATCATTACCCTAATACCTTCCGATTAAAATATTCTAAAAAATATTGATTATTAACCTATAGATAATATGTTAATATCTGTTTGTGTATACTTTAACCCGATAGAAATATCTAAATTCAGGTAAATCGTTATGAATAATTCATGGAAATCATTGAGAATTTGAATGTAGCACCTTGATTAAAACGGGACGTATTTAAATAGAGAATCAATTGTAAAACATTTTCAATTGTGTTCATGAAATTAATTCTTCACTGAAATATGCGAGCGTGACGTGACAAGCGTTAAAAATAAATTACTTTTTATGTGTTTAACACTGTGGACGAGAAAACTTTATAAAATTGTTCTGATGCCGTAGCAAGTATTAATTTGATTAAAAATTATGATAAATAATGCTATAATAATTTTATCACACCATGCCTTGAATATAAAGCAATTAAGTTTTTAATGGTTAAAAAGGAGCGATTAAGATTTTGCAAATAATTAAAGCGCTAAGATCGCAAACGTATGATTCGATTGAGAAATAGGATTGTTGAATTTTTGGAAGCAACAAGCAATAGTGATTAAAATTTAGATATAGCGTATGATTTTACGTAAAGGTCTGCAAGATACTATCAGCTTTAAGTAATTAATAAAATATTTAAGAATTGCTTAAAAACTCTTATTGATTATTAAAAATTTGTTGTTGTCGTGACAAAATGTTAAAAATTGTTAATAGTTTAGCTATTACATAAAAAATCTTATAAGATCAAATTTAACTTAAAACATTAAGGAAATTAAAAACATATTAAATATATTTAGGAAAATCTATAATTATGTTCTAAAATATTCGACGAAATTAAATTTTTCTTTTCATTTTGTAAAGAATGGAATTTATAATCTTAGAATTTTGTAGGTTTTTATAGTACTGAAAAATCGCTTTTAATTTTTTTTACAAAACCCAACTTTTCTCAGTTGGATTATGCAGTGCTTAATTCTTAGCAATGTTGAAATTGAAATTAATTCAAGTTCTGTTATAGTTAATATAAATTAACTATAAACTATTATATTATTTACCCTACCAATAGATATAAATAAGTAGTACTTTGTTACACTGTTTTTACAGAGATTAACATTTCCATCAATTTATTTTTTGTAAACATTAATTTAAAACTTTATTGTAACCCACTTTTTCAAAGGATGAATTTATTATATAATAATGTTCAAATTTCGATATTATACAATAAATTCATTCTTTGAAAAAGTGGGTTACAATAAAGTTTTAAATTCATGTTTACAAAAAATAACTTGATGAATATGTTAATCTCTGTGAAAACAGTGTAACAAAGTACTACTTATTTATTAATGTTTATAAAAATTAATTGATAAGCTATAAGATGTGGTGATGCAAACCTCTAAAATTAGAGCAGAGCTTACAAAAATATTGCCAATAGTTTGCTCTAATTGCTCCTTCTATTATCTATTATATCTCTGCCTTGTATTAAAAAAGGAAAACATTGTATCTATGTTATAAGATAACATACTAGAATGATTTCTAAAACATTAATAATATTCAATTCACATGAGGTCTATTAGTTCTCAATTATGTTATGAAGCTTTACAATTTTATCCTCTTTTGATAAATAATCGAAAATGGTTGTACTTTACATAAGTAATTCAAATATAATTGATATTTGTAATAGAAAATGTAATGTACAATATGTAAATTAGATTTTGTATTTAAAATTTTAGGTGAAGAAATTATTGGAATCGGAATATTTTTCTATGGCCAGTATCATGTAATAAAATAGTGAAAACACTTGCTAGGTTTAGTTTCTACTATGTTAGTAGCACTAAAACTTACAAATTCGATTAAAGCTGACTTGTGATCACGATATTTAGTTGTGGTATTGATCATTGAGACATTTCTTGTAAGTGCTTTTGTTATGTTTCGGCCAATATTGTTCAAGCAGATGCCTTTAAAGAATAATTTTGCAGTAACCGACGGTCTTTGTTTATAAATTATTTTTTGTACTAGTACTATTTAGATGATCGAAAAAAACCTATCTGCAAGATTATTAAATAATAAAGCTTATATTAAGTTTTTCCAGTATTTAAAATCCAAGAAGTATGTTTATTATTCTCTGTTGAAGAGAGTTTAAATATAAAAGCTGTGTTCTAAGCGAGGACAGTTTAACCTTCCTAAGGCCAGATGAGATAATATAAGTAATTTCCATTTTGTAAACACTTATTTCTGTAATATATTTGTATTTCATAGAATATATTGTATTTTTATACGTTAAAATTATTTAAAACCTTTAAATCAGTAATAGCATAACAAAAGAGTATTGGGTTATACATTTACCTCAAGTGACTTACGTGTAAGAAATTTAAGCCGGTCTTAGAAAGTTTAATTTAAATATCTTCAAGTAGAAAACTTACTAATTAACGATACATTTTATATCTTTGGAGGTTTCTTTGCAAGTAATCTAACTAATTTTATCAGCTGTATCTATTATAAACAAACAATCACTGTCGTTGGTCTGGTCATACATATATTCTTTTCTTGGAATCAAATATGTGACAGTTAATTTAAATTCTAATAATGAAAATTTATCTGAGCATTGAATATATAAATAAATGCAAATAAAGTTGTTTTGAAGCAGAATTGATGATGCATATTTATTGGTAAGAGTAGATTCTTCGAAGAAGTAAATTCAGTCTCTTTTCATCCTTCCATAAGCTAAAATTTTAAGTTAAACACAATTTTTGCTTTGTTTGTATAACTGAATTAATCTATACAAAATAAAATTGTGTTTAATGTATGATTAATGATGTATACGAAGTAAATGCCTCCGTCGTAAAATTTTAAGTATATTTTCATATTTCGTAATATCATTTTTCTTATATTTTGTCAGGAAGGAGTAGAACTAGGTAATAAATGAAAAAAAGAATATGAAAGTCAAGTGCATCAAGTTCCTTTCTTATTTTGGGTCATTTGCTTCATACTTTCCAAGAATATGTTCGGTTTTATTAATGGAATCGACTTTCAGAAGACTATTTCCTACTTATCATAAACATATTCCATTTGTTTTGATTTTAAAGCCAAATCCACATCCTGCATAAAAACATCAAAGAAAACATGAAAAATTAAATTCTGCACTTCAAAGTTACAATAAAATACATTGAAGTTTTGCATTGAAAATTGCCCTATAGTTTCTCTTTTCGCGGTGAAATTTAGTCAACCACTTAAAGAGTTCTTATTGCCGTTAATTTAGCCCTTAATAGTGTTTTGTTGAAACCTCTTTATAATACTGT
Organism: Ontholestes murinus; assembly: GCA_963969525.1. Taxonomy (NCBI): domain Eukaryota; kingdom Metazoa; phylum Arthropoda; class Insecta; order Coleoptera; family Staphylinidae; genus Ontholestes; species Ontholestes murinus. Next base: position 21,133,280 of record OZ018392.1, on the reverse strand, counting down.
AGAACATTTATTTGTTAAAATATGCAATAAGTTTGTAATTGGCGCACTATATATACCACCCAATTCTAATGTTTAATTTTATGAACATCATACCATGTCACTAGATCAAATTTGTATGAAAAATCCTAATTTACAATATATATACTGTGGCGACTATAATTTACGTAGCTCAATTTAGGATCTAGTTGATGGAGATACTCATATTTCTAATTGTGAGCAATGTTTACGTGACTGTTTAGCATTTAATAATTTAAGTCAAAAGAATACTATTCCTAATTCGCGTAATGTATTTTTAGATTTAGTATTATCTAATATTAAGGAATTAGATATTTCTAAGTGTTTGGATGGATTATTTAATAACACTTATCATCATATACCTTATTTACTTAGTATAAAGTTTTCTGGTAACGTTGAATATATACAGAATGATAATTAAAACACTTTAACTTTGTTTTACCACATAAAATATTTATTGCTGTGACTATAGTTTCGAACATTCACTGTTCATTATCAAACAAATATTTTATGTGGTAAAACAAAGTTAAAGTGTTTTAATTATCTTATTAAAATGTGACTGGAAATCTATTTTGTATCATCCTACTATAAATATTTCTTTGGAAAAATTTTACGAAATTATTAATGCGGGATTAAGTTTGTGTGTTCCTACAAAACGCAAAAAATCTTCTACCTTCCGAAGGTGGTTTAATGCGGAGCTGATTCCACTTATCTTTAGGAAAAAGAAGGCACATTCTGCTTTTAAGGCTAATGGCAGACTATGTGATTATGAAGAGTTAAAAATGCTCAGATTTCTTTGTGTTAATTTAAGTCAGTCACTTTATGAGCAATATATTAAACATACTGTAGAATGTCTTGGCTATAACCCTAAATATTTTTGGCATTATGTCAATGAATGCACTAGCCTGCATAGTCTTCCTAAGCATATGTTTTACGAAAATAATTCCTGTGATAATGGTAATGATTGTGTAAACTAATTTGCTAAATATGTTTCTACTGTCTATAGCAATGATGATGTACATTCCTTTATAAATGTATGCAATGATTCTATCTGCATTGATTCCCTTGTTGTTAATACAACTGATTTTTTTAATTGTTTAAATAACCTACTGGATACTTCTACTACTGGACCTGATGGCTTACCACCTAATCTTAGCGTTTTCGCGCTAACCTCGCCAATTCAAATTATTTTTAGTCGGTCACTAATTAGTGGTGAAGTTCCCAATTTATGGAAAGATTCTTTCATAAATCCGCTGTTTAAAGATGGTGATAGATCAGATGTAACAAATTATAACTGCCTTATTCCAAAAATTCTGGATGAGTTGGTATCCAAACAAGTAATGTGGGCATGTAAACGTGTAATCTGTGATGAACAACATGGTTTCCTGCAGGGTAAATCTATAATTACAAATCTACTAAATTATCAATGCTTCTTATTAAACGCCTTAGAAAATGGATACCAGGTGGATGCTATTTATACCGATCCTTCTAAAGAATTTGATCGTGTCAATCATAATATCTTATTTGCTGCCTCAGCATCATAGAAGAGGAAGGGTTTGAGTGGAAGAACACGATTTGCAATTGTGAACTCCGCCCGTTCTGCTTTCACCCAAAATTTGACGTATGTTTTATTTTTATTTTAATGATTTGTAATATTTGTAATTTTTAAGAAAGGAGACCAAAGATTAATAAATAAAATAAATAAATAAATAAATTATCATTGCTTGGATTTGGCGACATAGGTATCAAATGGTTTAAGAGTTGTTTGTAAAAATTGATAATTATATATCAACAGCAATAAATATTACATCTGGTGTACCTCAAGTTTCCTATTGTGGGCAAATTATTTTCTTACTTTCTATTAATAATTTAGGGCAATGTATCAAGCATTCTAAATTTTTAATGTTTGCCGATGATTTGAAATTATTACAAAGTACAAAGTGCAGGCTCCAAAGTGATCTAAACAATATTGTTACTTGGTGTAATTCCAATAAACTTGACTTAAATATTAAAAAATGTCTTGTAATTTCTTTTACTCGTTGTAAATTGATAAGTTTTAACTATGTTATATATAATGATGGCCTACGATTTGTTGATGAAGTTAAAGATTTAGGTATTTTATTCGACACTCGATTAACTTTTTCATCTCATATCAATATACTGAGAAATAGAGCCTTCAAAATACTTGGAACAATTTCTAGATTTTCATCTGATTTCAGAATTAAAACAGTCAAACTATTATATGTATCATTAGTAAGATCGCAGCCTGAATATGGTTCAGTAATTTAGAATCCTTTTTATGTCAGTAGTAGTAATATAATTGAGATGGTCCGAGGAAACTTTTTAAGAATGATGTCTCTAAAACTTATAAATTTCTAGAGACTTCAGTCATTCCTATATTCTGACAACGTTAGGCCTAAAAACCTTACGTTATAGAAGGGTTATGTTCGATATATGCTTCGGTTTTAAAATAATAAACAGCTGTAGCGGTATCTTGCTTTCATCTTTTAATTTCAATTGTGCTAAATATACTCGTTTTGTGTCATTGTTTCGTTTATCATTTCACTCAACCAATTATGGATCGCATAACCCATTAAGAAGGATAATGAAATATTGTAACACTTTGAATTCTAATCCAAATTTTAATATATTTGACTCTTCCTTTATATAAGATTTAAATGTAATTTGAATCGAATTGATTTATCTGTATGTTTCTATAATACCTAATTATTAAATTACTTTTAGTTTATTTATATTTCGTTTTGAACCTATTTTAATTTATAGCAGTATAATATATAATTTTATTTTTTTGTTTTTTTGAATATTCTAGGATAATTTGATATTTTCTTTATATTAATTTATTTTACTCAGTTCATGTTGTCTGTGTTTGGTAATACCAAGAAAACAAGAAACATTTTACATAAAATTGGTTACGTGCACATAACATAACTACTAAAAATAAACTACAAATAGCTGTCAGGTAGCTATGTAGAGAACAATTGGTTCTGAAATGAAATTTATAAAATTTTTAAAAGCTACTGGCAGTGGAATGGCAAATCGGATCATTAACACTAGAACTACCGGTTATTATATACTTATTTCTACCAAACTGATCATTTTGACCGGTGTGATATTTAGTTGGAAAATGATAAAAATTCAAAGAAAATAAAATATATTTTATTCTAATATTGCAAGTAATTGACATATAGATCTATTTATTTAAAAACAGTCTCGTGAACAATTTATGCAACCGGTCATTTTGACCGGTTGGTAGTTCTAGTATTACATAAAAGGAAGGGTTTGAGTGGAAGATCATTTTGAAAAAGAGTGAACTTTGCCCATTATTCTTATAACCTAAATTATATACACGTTTTTTTAAATATTTTGTAATTAACTTTTTGGAAAATTGTGTATATAAGCATACTATAATAATATTAAACAAAATGAACAGAATAAATATTCATTTCAAGTATTACTAATACTAAAAACTTCTAAACAACATTTTTTGCAGATTTTGCAGATTTTTCTTTAGTATGTTGCCAATATTTTTTGTACATTCTTGAATGAAAAAATTAGAAGAGAAATATTAAAGTATTATAAATATATCTAGACGAAACACCAAGGAATAAAATTAAAAGAAAATAATTATTAATCAAATTTATGGAGATCGCAATAGAAATGTGTCTATACTTGATATTTAAATTATCTAATAATCTAAATATAATCGGGTAAAGTAAAATAAATTTTATAAACTGTTGAAAAAAACCAAAAACAATTGGCAAACCTTAATTCTTTCACCAAATATTAATAAGCATACTGGATGGATGAGGCTTTTACTTTTTAAAACTTCCTATTACTTAATAAAATACTGACACAGTATATGGTTTCAACAATATATACAATAGGCATTTTAAAACTGATACTTTATGAGCCATTAATAGCTAACTTTCTTTGTGAATTATTTATTATATTGACATATTTACATAACTGATAGATAGCTCTAAGATGCTATTGATAAATAGTAGATACACTTTGTTATAACCACTAATATGATATGATACATTATAATTCAAATCTATCTCTACAACGTTTTCTTCGGTGCCTTTAAACATTTTTTTACACAAGTCTCAAGAAACATATTTAAATATTTCAATTGTTTTTTTTTTTGTCAGGCGGGTAATTTGTAATTTATAATTTAAATTAATATTCAACTTTCATTAAGATTTGCATAGACAATGGTCGATAGTAATTATGTTGCTTCTTTTTAATGGGGATTAGCAGATATTACAATCAAATTTAAGTCACTAACAAATTTTTATATATGTAAAATTTCCTGTTTGGTCTCCAAATTAAGATAACCACAAATATTTACAAGATTAACAAATTTGTAATTAAATAAAATGAAAACAATACACTTTTAAATAGACATTAGCTATTTCTTTACAAATTTTGTACTACCAGTAAAACCTTTAAATTGGGAGAAGTCAAATTCTTGTTATGTTCCATTTCTTTATTTGCAGATAACTGACACGTGTTGATCATGATCCGTAAGGACCGAAACACGTGTCAGTTATTTGAAAATAAAGACATGGAACATAACAAGAGTTTTACATCTCCTAATTTGAAAATTTGGTTTCATCAAGAGAGTAGCAGAACAAATATCAATTATGTAAAAACTGTATGTTTAAAATATAGTACTAGAATATATTTATAATCTCTAGGTATTAGTTGACAGAGATTGCATACTTCTGCGTAATATTGGCAAGTCATAAAATACTCAGATCGGTACATTTTAAAGCATCAAAGAAAGAACTTTGCCTGTGGTACTTTAGAGCATAATAATCGAAATATTTATATTTAAACAACATATATGTTACATGATTCTAATGGAATGTTGTAGGCCTGACCATGAATACACAGCTGATTCAAGGGCCTTAAGAATTTTGTTTGAGCTCCTTAGTTTTTATGTTATAACAAGGATTAGCAATTTTTGACTGGAAGTCTCCAGTTGGAGGTAGTTAGAATGACGTTAGATACGAATATGAATCCAGATGACTTTCTGTCATCTATGTTAATGTGTGTAAACTACCTTAAGCTTTTCGACTATTTGACCTTAGAAATAATGCGAGAGAAGTTACGTCTTGCCGCCTCCGAGGGCCAACATTCATTCTATCTTTCTTAAAAAGTAAATTGTTCTGGTGTTGATATAGTTTAACGTAGGTAAACAGATGACATTTATCCATAAAATAAAATAAAAATATTATAAATATATATTTAAAGAATGGTGATATAGCCATCATAATACGTTTATTCGAAAACTATAAGGTATTTTTAATAATTTTCTCAATTTTGAATTCTTTATAATTATTTGTTATATAAATTTCATTTAACTCGTGTAGTTATTAGCAATAGGCGAAAATGTCGAAATTATTAATTTTTAATTTTCTTGTTGCAAGCGAAAAACATTATGAAAAACATGCTTTAATAATAAAACTTATTCAGTTTCTCATTATCTTGAACTTTTGTTTGAAAAGTTATGTTATGTTTTTTAAATTTAGAAAAATATCGAGAAAAACAAAAACACATCTACTTTCGGCTTATGAATGTTCACCAAAAGCTTTTTTAACGATAAAACCTTAAATTTTATTTTAAAGGGATCTTTCTAACCCACCCTTCTATCAGTAAGACACAAGCGAGGGTTTTAATTAAAAGTTGTAGAACGTAAATAAACCAAACATTATTGCAAAATTTAATAGATTTATCCAAACAAATTTTTCAAATAATTTTTGATGATATTTTACTAATTGGAATGTGGGATAGAGGCCACCCACCCACCCTACATATACATATAAACTTTAATTCCTTATCGTCGCGCTATATCCAATGAAATGAATGACAAATCTTTTTAAATAAAAAAGGAAATTAAAAAGGTAAAATTTTCGAGTGAGTAAAGTAGTAAAAATTTAATGCAAGATGGGTGGCCAAACTCTAAAACTAAATTAGATGAGATAAGCTTTAGAAAGTCATTTATATTTAAACTTAAATTTAAATTTTGTTTTATTTTTTCTTACATACAGGGTTTGATTGTTTTTAGCAGGAAAATTATCAACAATTAGCATTTAAAGTTATCATGTATATGTAGGGTGGGTGAGAGGCCTCTATCCCACCCTGCAATCAGTAAAACATAATCGAGGCTTTTAATTAAAAGTTTTAAAATGTAAACAAACAAAATATTTGCATTTTTTAATTGATGTATTCATACAAATATTTCAAAGAATTTTGGATGACGTTTTACTGACTGGAGACCACCTACCCTACAGTTTTTAAATTTTCCAAGGAAATATTTTATTCTAGTTTAAATGTAATTTCAAAATGCTAATCACATTCATAGCTTTATACTTTTATAATTTTTTATTCAAAAATGTTATTTGACTGTCCAATTACAACAAAATTTGTAGAAGGACAGAAAGGGTGTCTCTTTTTTCTATTACTTTCCAAAGACTTTTTAATAGACTAATAATTCAATTTTATATTGTAGACGGTATATCAAAACAGTAGTTACAAACTTTTAGAAGATATAAAGACGATTTAAAAATGCACAGTAGAAAAAGTGTAAACTTATGTGTGCGATAGATGTCGCTACACAAACTAAAGCGGCAGATGATGTTACATGCACCCAAGTGGTTATTTCTGACGCCTTCGCTCTATACATTCCTTTTTAAAAGTGCTTTTGTGTTATTAAATACAATAATCCTATTTTATCCTCTTGTTCGTTTCTTTTCTTCATTGTGTTTTGTTGTTTTTCCGCGTTCAGAAAGCTTTTTCGCCCATCCATTGATAAGTGATTTCTTATCGTATAAATGTAATTCTTAATCACTGTTTCCACGGTTGATTTTTATTTTGCTAAATGTACATTTCGTTAGGTTATTAGTCCGAGAATAATATTTAGAGCGTTCCTATAATAGTGACCCAATTTCATGCTAACATTGTAAGGTCAACTTTACAAACTTCAATGTAACACCCAATATCTTTATGATGAGATCTAAAATAGCTCTAAACCGGTCCGTGGAACATTAATTTAATATTTACTTTATTATTGTTATAATTACCTTATTAACAGTTCTCTACGATTTGTTGGTGACTATCCACCCAAAGAAAAAACTATTGCTCAGAAAATATACCATCCTTTATGGTATTTATATTCAAATAGTAAAGGTGAACATTATTGCTCTTAAATAAAGGAAAAGAAGAGAGACTTTTAATTGTTAAATTTAAGATATTTGCTAATATAAAATATCAGTAGCTTCAAACATAACACTTATTGGGTTTTAAAACAATATGAGTACTTTTAATTTGATTCTATTATATCTTAAAATATAGCAATAAAACCTCCCGACTTTAAACGTTTTATTAAATTTACTTTATTTCGTTAACTTAGCTCAAAAAATGATATTATAAATTATAAAGATTACTCTATAATAATCTTACTAGCTAACTTTTCTTACTCTACACTGCTTGGGTAAATTTCCAAAACTAGATTGAACTAAAACAAGTTTTTATAGGTTTTGTTCTTTTATACAAGATGTGTAGAGAAGTAAGACCTATAAAAAACCAATTTTTTCTTTAATTCTCCATCAAATGAAGTTATTTATGTTATATTACGTAAGTAAACGTACGAATTATACTTTTTCAAAATGGCTAAATAATATAACAGTGGTATAAGCTAATCACCGGAATAAATTTGTTACTTTCAAATAAACGAATACGACAGATCGACATGCGGTGGCATCCGGGATAGAGATTCCACCGAAATAATCAAATTTCTGTGTGGCTGGTGGATGCTTTACGCTAGACTAATCAGCGAAATGAGACCCTTCCGAGTGCGGCTTTCAATCTCCCTTGATAATTTGAGGGATCTGATTACAATTCTCCCTCATGCCTCTCATTTTCTTCCTAATAGTAAAACCTCCTTGGCTATATTCTCCTAAAATCATTAAATTGCATTGCATTTTGTGCAAAACACTAAATATAAAATATACTTTTGTATTCAACAATATAATTGAGCTACGATTTAATAAGTCTGGTTTAAATTTAATATAATAGATAATACATTTCTTTGTAACTGTTTATGAATAGCGCATTCATTTAGGTATATTAAGGACATATTTCCTTTCATGGCATTCAAAGTAGTTAATGATTTATATAAATTCTATGGTTGAAACAAATATAACTCTAAGTATTATGTGCGATTTATAACTAAAATGTCGAGTGGAGAAAAAGTTTAACCAGTTTACTCATTAGGGGGAATTACTAAGGGATTATAACTCTGCAGGAACATCCCCAACAACTCCCGGAAAATAAATTTAATACCCGTTTTAATTGGAAGGATGTTAAAATTATTAAAAGAATGTAAGGTGTTTTCAAATCATTATAAAAATCTTAGATTTTATTTTTTTCATTGTTTATGGTTTTAATTTTTTAAATGATAAAACTTAAACGAATTATTAATGTTTTAAATTATTATTAGGCTTAGAAAATGCACTTATTATTTTAAATTAGATATAAATAAACTAAAAGATTTTATTTATATTGTGAAATAAATTTACAATTATTTATTATTCAAATGATATGCGTAGGATATTTTTTTTCCGGCCAACAATATGCTAAATCTGAATGCCTTCAATTGAATCAACGTCGCTTCTTTATCCTTTTGAAAACATTTTCATTCGGTTCTCATTATGCAGGTCCTTGAAAGCAATGTCATTGGCTCTATCCGTTGGACTTGTAACCCCGTCCTTACTACGCTCAAAGGGTTCGTGATTATGGTAAACGTAAATAGTTGAGATCCCGCAAGAGTTTGAATTAGCAAGTGAACAGGAATTTCGATTAAGGCGAGAAGCACGGAGGTATTGTGTTGGCGAAATTGATTCACATCATCTTCTTTGACCTACTTAGACATAGTTACAAAATTAATACTTGAGCCTGTTATTAGTACCGTTTTTATAGTGTTATGCGCATAATTTTGACAAGGATTATATATTAAACTTACTTCTTTGTAGAAATTTGTCAGCTATTGTAATTTATTTATTTTGTGCGGACTTTTAAACTGGGACGCCGCGAATGGGGTTGCTACTCGTACATAATTAATTAATCCGCTTTTAAGCGCGTTATTCAGACCCGCAAATGTTTGCAATAAATATTCCTATAATCCTACAACTTTTATTGCCCTTAATATGAGGCTATTAATCGATTCTCATAAATTTTTGTAACATTTGTATTACATGTAAATTTAGGAAAACATTATTCTTCAATTTTAAAATTACGTTTTTCTATTATTATTATTATTAGACATGACCTTATTAAGTACGAACATCTAATAACGTAATTTATATTTCCATTCAATTACCCAAATGCTATTATTGTTATCTAATTCGACATGTGACTGATAAGTTTTCATTACGACAAAAACTCGGCCTGGAGTTAATTATATTAATAAGCCCTTTCGGGTTACAACGATTACTAATGACTCCGGCCAAGAACAGATAATTGCCCCTAAAAGTAATACCAATTACCTAGAAATGTGTTTCACGTGTTATACTTGAACGGCGCAATCCACTTTAATATTATAAGTTGGTGGTGCCGATGAGGGGAAAACATCGTTTCAATGATTATAATTTAATCACCACCAATTTCGCGGCTGCTGTCACGAAAGGATACAATTACATATTAGGCGTTTATAAGCAACCGGTTTTAACGGGTGGATTAGCGCTGAAATTTATAATCCCCGCCACGAAACGTAAATGGATAAATTATTTGAAGGTTAAAGTTTCTCAATCACGCTATTATTTTATCAAAATATTTTAGGAATAATCTATTTAGTAATAATAATAATAAGGATTATACATTTGTAATCTAAATTATTTTACGTATTATAATTATAATAAAAGGTTATAAAGTTTCCTTAAAAAGAAATATTTTAAATTAAAAGTGAAGTGGCCTGGAAGTTATAAAGATAAAAGTATTACGTTCGTAATAAAATCATTTTGTAAAATTAGCGCAATTCCTATGAATGTAAAAAGTAATAGAAAATAGAATTATACTGGCGTTTTAAATTACACTAACAAATGGTGGATGCGCCGGGCACAATAAATCTCGCCTGCCTCTCTCATTGTGCTCAACCCGCCATATTCCTTTCATTCGCACAGCGTTCCATCGCTAATGGTTATATTTCAATTCCATTCTGCGTCCGCCTTCCGCCGGGATAAACCGGAATGAGGAGAGCATCCATTTTTGTCTTATTTATTTTTCGAGCTCCTTATGTAGATAGCGGAGCCGGACTAATACGTTTTATCTACTTAAGTTAATGGCGCCGAATTTATACGTGCAGGGTATTATGTGACGTATTTTGTAATGCTGAGTGGATATTTAATTGGAGTAATGGAATTTGTTGCCGGCAAGAGAGATTATAACTTGATCATATTTTATTACGTTGTGAGGTTATTAGCTAAATTAATGTGTTGTGATAATAATGCGCGGTGATGAATTATGTTCTGCGGCAATGTGGTGCATGTGTTATACTCTACTTTGTCGTTGATGTAAAATGTTGTGCAGCGTATGTAATTTATAAGCTGCATTAAGTAACAATTTTAAACTTCTTTTAAATTTCTGAATTATTACAAAAAAGTTACAATATCTTATATTCTTAAATTAGTTTAATTTATGTTATATCAAATGAAATTTTTGGAAATTAATATCATCATGACAGGTTAGTTAATAATATTTGATTATGTCCTAAAAATAGACGTTGATGATATAAAACGTATGTGGTTAGATATATATTTCTTTATTTAAGTAGAAAATATAACATCAGGATTAATTTATGATGTTTACTACGTGAAAATGGCCTTGATTCGAAGTAAAACAGTACAGTGGAAAAAAAATCAATCGCCTACGCACATTGTCCTTGGACTCCCTTCGCTCCCAATTCACGCAATATGAACCGGATGAATCGAATCCGCTTCGGAAATTATGCGCATACATTTTGATACTAGATAACAGTTTCGGAGTGCAGCGCTTTTTGACTCCTTTTTCAGTTGCGATTCCCCATTAAAAGGCGCCGCATTTGCAAAAGCTCGTTTCGCAAAAAAAAAACGAACGCAGAGAAAGAGTGGCCGGTTTACGTATTCAAATGGCATTCATGAACGAGGGCCCGTTTTGCATATTCACCTGAATTTTTGCGCCATGGCGCAAGGATAAATTCAGTACTTTTACTGGTGCTAGCATCCTTAACGTTGATAAAGATGCATTACTTTTTATTTTTAATGAGTAATTAAAATATACTTGACTTTGCAAAATTGAATGATTTTACTAGTGAATCAGTAATTTTAACATTTTTATTAATATATATGTTACATACGATCAATTCAACGAAGAAAAATTAAAAACTTCTTTATCTAAACAAATCTGTGATAATAGTCATATGTACGCATTTGTTCCCTAAAACAAGGTTTGCGACAGCAATTTCTAAATTTTTAATCTAGCTCCTTACCAACTAGTCTATTTAGATTCAGTATAGAGTATCCAGAATCTGATCATTTTACTATTGATAATAAACACATAGTGTTCGCAATGTACATTTAGTTCACTAAATAGTGAAACAAACCAAGTGAATTTTTTAAACAAGCTATTAAGTACATTTAGTTATTAAATAAAATAGTAAAGTAAGAAATATAACTGCCTTTAATTAATTATCCAGAATCTGATCCACTAATAATCGAGAAATTCAGGTACAAATTCTGCTTAAGACATCATTTTTAATTCTATTAAATTACTATCAGAATAATTTAATTCAATTAATATTAACATATAAGAGTAGTTTTGTACGCTATAACGAAAATCGTCTATAAATATGAAATTATAAAAGATACAATAGAAGCATTAAAAAATATAGTTCGTACTAGTATAGTAACACATCAGCAAAAACAAAAGTTATAATCCCATTGTTCTGTTTACTCATATTTCCACTATAATAAATTTGACGTTTATAGGATATGAAAGCCTCCCTTAATGTGTTTGTTTGTGTTTTCTAGTCAAACTAGGGCATGCTTGGAAGCCCGGCAAAAGTAGGTTTAGTGCCTGAGCGTCTCTAGTAATAAAATTTCTAGCTCAGCAGCAACAGATTCCACTCGGCGTAGATTTTATATACTCAGAGATCGAATCACATGCAAAAGGATTCAATCATAAATTCAAAGGTTCGTTAAAAATAATGATGGCAATAAAATTCAGCACTATTGCGCGAATACTCTAGTGTTACGGCAGTAATTAAATTTAAAAAATGTTGTTTATCTGCACATTCTAAAACTAGAGCATGTACAAAAATCATCTACATATTTTTCATTCTAAAATATTTAGTTTTTAAAAATACTTGCGAAATAATTCTTTAGTTGTATGTTTCATTTATTAAAATTAAAAAAGAGTAATTAACTTTTATACTAGTTTTAATATTACAAAAATAAAAATCACATTTATACTTCGTGACCGTTCTATAGTTTTGTTTGTTTAAATAAACTTTATAAATTAGTTCGGTCAGTCGGACACGATTCGTATTAATTTTATTCATTCCAGTTCTATATTGTTACTGCCTCGAGTTCTGCCAGCTAATAAGCAATATTGAACGTGCCTGTACTAGGTTTATACAAGCTCGTGATTCCCACAGCAGATATTTATTAATGCACTGAATATACGTCCATGCAAATTGAAGTTTATACGCTCTGGCTTTTACTAAAAACTACGCATTTGCATTGGAACCATTAAAACAACTTTTTTCTTCAATAAAATGCACTCCGTACCATACCAAAATTCATTCGAAAACTAAATTAATAGATTAAAACCAATAATAATTTTATGAATTCAAATTAGATTTTGATACTTTATTAACTATGTTTTGTTTTGATTAAAAAATACAGTGAAAAATATATGGAATTAAAAATGTATTACAACTTTCATACAGCAATATCGGGTGATCAACTTACCAATAAAAATTAATTCTAAATAATCTTATTTTAAATTTATCAATTACTATCAGATAATTCATATAAGGCTTGAAGCGCGTATATAATTTAATAAACAGTTTTCAAGAACTTCTAAACTTTAAATACGAACCAACATCCCATTTAACAAATTTTGTATCAAACTGATAATTTCAAAATTACAAAATTAATACTCGTATCTGAAGTAGTAATAATTAACTTTTTTTCAAACTGATTATTTCCCAAAACTACTACAAAGGAACGCCGTTTACAAAAATAATAAACACTCCTATCTAAAGTAGTAGTAATAAGCCATAAGCCTCTAGTATGTGAACATTGATAAGAAAGGAAAAGGAAAAGGAAGGCTTTAAGCAGAATATATTGAAGATATCAAGATGGTAAAAAAGGTAACACGTAATAAACAGCTGATAAAAGAAAACAGCAACATTATTAAAACACACTTAAAGTTAATAATAATTTTATTTTACGGATATGCGCCTTTACAAACAATACTAATTGCCTAACATTTTGAATAATAAAATCAATCTTTGTTTAAATTAATGTATACACGGTAACACCATTTATTCACAATAATTCCAGAAAACTATTCTATGACTATAAACTAAACATATACGCAGATAATAAGACAATTAAATATAATAAAAGGTTTAATCACAAGTAATACCATAAGTGATGGCAATTTACTCGAATAAATTTTGTTTTTGCATGAAAGTTTTTTGCTTAGCGATTTTAATGAAAGCAACTGTCACGATTTTTTCTATCAGTTGCTCGAATAAAAATCGCGATTAAGCAACAAACTTGAATGCGCTAAAAACAAAATTTATTCCGATTTAATTGTCATCACGAATGGTATTTGGAAAGACTATTCCACGACTTGAAACGAATATCGGTGAATAGTTCAATGTTTATATTAAAATTTTTATGATATATCTCCTGCAGTATTTTGGTCGAAAAATTCGACATTGATTAAATAACACCTCCCTTATAATCATTTGCATTTACCTTCTTTATACAGTGCACGCCGCTTAATGTGATCACAACGGGACTCGGGGTTTTTGATAACAATAACCGATTGATAATAATAGCCGAAAAAACAAAACTTTATTTTAAATAAAAATATATAACGTAACAAACTATAATAACGTAACATAAACTCTTAAAAAATTATTACTACATACAATATGTACTTCATTTAAATTTGAAACAAAATAAAAAACAAATTCATATTAAAAAAACTCATCCAGCGTTGTTTGTCTCTGATTTTCGCGGAGCAAGTTATTAACGAAAATTTCATAGACGTAATGCGTCTGAAAATCAGATGACCTGTGCTGCACACCGTCGCAAAACTTCCAGCGCTTTTCTCATTTCGCTAATTTTTGGGGGTTGCATTGCTCATGACGAAAACATTTCCAAGAAAAAAATGATAACATAAACCGAAATCATGATTACTATAAACGAAAAATTTTGTATGTAGTATTATACGTCCGGCCCGTTCTTCGCAAAAGTGATAACAATATCCGATTGATAACATTATCCGTGATTCTAATAAGCGGCGTCTACTGTATTATACGCCCAGTCATCATAATCGCGGCAAGAGTTTCCATTAAAGTTTTGCTAACAACTGGTAGTTTTTATCGGCGCAGATTTCTTCAAATCGTTTCCAAACACACGATCATGTTTAAGTTTGATTTTTTGGTGCAGAACTTGTCACCGTCGCATTTATTATGGATGGTTAAGTGTTACCAAACCTTTTGATTTTATAACCTACTTGCAACTGACATACGTAGAAACAACGTTTTTCGCTTTTTTATCAAGGCTAATTCAATTCATTTGTCGGGAAATAGCTAACTTCAGGTTATTCAGGTGAATAAATAGCAACTTGGTGTTTATTCACTTATAAATTGACGTGATTGGCTAAAAAATATCACATGCCTCATTTTCATTGGCTACATACAATAGAAGTGGAATAGTCATAATATAAAAATGTACTGGATATATTACGTATTAATATCAAGTTAATTTATCTGTATTAATAGTATTTAAATATGAAGAAATTTTCACTGAAATATCAAAGTCAAAATTAGCACAACTTATAATTCCTTATGTGTGAATTAGTCAAGCTGTAATTATTTAATATTATTTTTAATCAAAATATTATTTCAGAGAACGATTACACAAGGATAATTAATAATCAATATGTTCTAATATGTTTCAGAGGCAATTTTAAATAAGATGTATAAATATGATTTTATCCTTCGTCGCAAATTAAGACTTTCAATATTAGTATGGAAGAAACTTATTTTTAATCATTATTAGACCTTTTTAATTTTAACTATATACATATTTTCCTTTTTTCTAATATTTCATCTTTGTATAATAAATTTTAAACGTATCACAACTAAAATTTCTACAGTATATTAATATAAAACCCATTAAATTGAGAGTTTTGATACATATAAAATTTATATATTCCATCATTAGAAGCTTCGTAACAGAATAAACTATTAACTATTCTAAAAAAATATGTTGCCGATGTTATATGTAAATTTAAGTAAGCAGGAATATCTTCTGTAAATTTTCTAAATCAGATTAAAGTTCGTAGCTATGAGAGATATTACCAACTAAGTTATACAATTTTAAGTCATCTACATATAATAAACATCTAGCATTATTAATGCAATTACAAACATCGTTGACAAAAAGTAAAATAAAAATGAGTCCAATATGTAAACCTTGCAATACACTCAATAAAACGTTAATTTTGGAAGATAAATGTTATTGATTTCGACTGTTGGTTGATTAGTAAGAAAACTCTTAATCCTATGAATAAATAATTACATTAATTTAACTCGTAGTCAAGTTTATTGATTATTTTTAAGTATTAAACTCTATCTAATGTCTTAGTATTTTAATTTCAAAGTTGATATTGAAAACCAGAATCAAAGAGCAAATTAAGTTTACCAAAAAGCAGTTTCTATTGAAATAATGAAAAACATAAACTGCCTTTAGAAAACCAACTCTTCTAGTTAATTTTTTCAATGTTTATATTACTTTTTAAAATAATGTTTCTTTAAACTAACTAAAATTTTAATGTTTTTCCTTTCATAAATTAAAATAAATGTTTTAAATATAAAAATTTTAAATTGCTTTCATTAGAAGGTGATTAGTAAAATTAAAGAAAAAAACTGATTGAAGCAAATTTTAATTTTATTTTTTTGTAATTATTAATTTAATATCCCCTTTTTCTTTCCAATGATTTTGGAATATATTTTAAAAACTTTTTTTTAGATAACAATTTATGGGACAAATTTAACTAACTGCACTAAGTTAATTTTAATTTTTTTGCTTATAAAGTGTTTACTTGTTAATAAAATTTAAAAAAAAAGTTATCAAAGCAAATTTTTGTTTGTTGTTTCAATTATTCATTTAAGGTGCAATAAGTTTTTTTTAAATGAATTTTTACTTTTTTTTTAATAAAATGTATAATGTTTTACTTGTTTAGAATGTTGGATTAGATTGCATTAGATTATACGTGGTCGCTTGGCTATAGAGAGCCATGGAGCACTGCGATTAGGTTGCTTGTATCATAATACTTTATAATCCCATTTCCTTAGTAAAGTCAAGTAACTTTCTAGGAGGTCATGTCTTGATCCATTCTGGCGTAATTGCCATTTCTCGGTTAAGGTTAGTCTGGTAGTAGCCATTTCTACACACACATATAGGATGTCCTATCCCTATCCTCTGCTAATCTGCATAGTTTAGAAGGTATGCTGCCTACTTGACTACTCTTATCTCGCTTTTAGTGAGGCGCAAGAGCTGTTTAGCTATGCTAGGCGAGAGGTTAATAAATAATTTTGATTGCCTTTGACCTAGTGTGAATATCCAGTGCCCTATTTTGCACCTTTTCCCCACTCTTGGACCACGCCCTTCTTATTTGCATTTTAAATCCTACTTTGCTACTCTGCTTTGGTCAGATCATGTAGTCGTAGCTTCTTCCGTGGCGAATACATCGGCATGTTCATTGCCTATTATCCTTGTATGGCCTGGTACCCACACTAGAATGGGTTTGTTGCCTTTAACTAATTGGTTCAGAGCTTGTTTACAATTCCAAGCAGTTGTGCAGTTAAACATGTACAGTTTGAGGTTCCTTAAAGCATCCTGGCAGTCTGAGACAAAATAGATGTATACCCTATTTTAACTCTTTTTCGTACAAACCTGAGCACATCATTCCAAGGCTATTGGAATGATGTGCCTCTAAGACTGATGGGGCTTATCTGAAACTGATAGTCTTTATTAAATTTGATGGGCATTACGTGCGATGGTGTTTGTAGGAACTCTGGTTTAATCAGTTTCAAAATTTCTGAGTGCCAGTAGCTATGTTCTGTACCCTGCTAATTCAGTCTAATCGCACTCATTTTCTGATTTGTTCGTGTAGGGCAATTAGGTCGATATTGTAGCTTCTATTAGTGCAGAATGTGTGGTGTGAGGCCAGTCTCTAAATTGGTTGAAGCTTGCTTTGTACCGTTGCTTGTTTAATCACCATGCTAGCGAGCTATATGTAATAATAGGGCTTACTACCATAATGTACAGCCAATGTATGATTTTGGGTTTCAGTCCACATCATCTGCTAAAGAGCCTGTCGCATATCCATAGTTTTGCAGATTACTTTTTCTAGGCGCGAGTTCCAATTAAGTTTCCTATCTAATATTTATCTTAGATATTTTATCTGATCGGAAAGCACAATTAATATCCTATTACAGTTTTATCAGGATTGACACAGAAGCTTTTTCTCTCATACACCAGTTTACTATAGTATTAAGGGTGCCTTGAGTTAGGTAAGATAAGAGATCAAATTTGCCCCTTATTACTTGTCGGCCAAGGTCGCCAGGAGGTCATCCACTACGATACACTATAGCAGGAGCGTTAAACCGCGCCACTCAAATTTCCTTTTGCTGTAGTTGTCGTTTCTGATTCAGTTCCTATACCTACCTGCGGTGATCATTCGGTTTTTAAGTACGGCTTTGATCCATCTTATTATGGGTATGCCGATACCCTTCTTGATGGGCCATTTTTCCACGGGTTTGAAGGTTGTGATGTAAAATGCACCTTCAATATTTACGAAAATAAGAAATCTCCTTGGGCTGTAATGAAGCTTTTGATTTTCCAGGTAGATAAATTATCTTCTGCCTATTGAGTGAATTTGCCTCTAGAGCTCCTTCTATCGTTGTCTATAATTTTCACTATGACTTTTAGAAGAAATGAAGTAAGGCGAATTGAGCGATTTAACCCCATTGGGTGGCCGTCAGTTCGCTTTGGGGTTGAATTCCACCCTAGCCTCTTTCTATTCTATTGGACAATAACCTAGCGTAAAGCTAGCTTCCTTCCTAAAGGTAGGGGGCGATTATCTAGCCCTGCTGCAGCAGTACCATCTGGGTCTGGTGCTTTGAAGGGTTCAAAGCTACTAACTACCCATTTAATTTTTTCTTTGGTAATGAGTTTACCAGCTTTGCTTTTGAGCAGTTTTTTTTTTCTTTCTTCTTGTCTTTAGCAGTACCTTCCTTAAGCTCCTCCTCATAACTCCCATCAGATTTTTTTATTAACCCTATTAATAGCTACTGTTGAAGTAGTCTTTGGGAAGGAATTTGTGGATCTTGTTTCAGTAACTTCCTTACAAAACATTGTTCTTGTTTTCCTTTTTGATCTCCTCAACTTCTTATTATATTCCGACAGTGTTTATATATCGACATCCCTGTTTTTGGCACTGTTGCATTTTACTTGCATCTTGAGGTGACCTAAATCTTTGTTCCACCAAGGCACGTCTCAGAAGGGAGATTTCCTCTTTAGCAGACATATGGAGTCGTAGCTCTGCTGTAGTATGTTGAGGTAAAACTAGTTGGCTCCTACACCTAAGCAATTTCTATTGGTCTAACAAATAATAATATCTAGATTAAAATTAATACTTCTGCAGCTACATTCTTGATGAAACATATATATCACAGGGGTGGACGAAAAACAAACATGTTGTTTGCGGCATTAAACCAATACGTAATTTCCCAAAGGTATTAAGACTTAATATTTTAGAAGGATTTGATATTAAGCGGTCAATTAAGGAGGGCAAAAATATAGTAAATAGCTAGCAGGAGGTCATAACTAAAACATGATTTTAGCGGATTGTCTTATTTAACATAAGTACACAATGACCCTTGATTATATATACCGATAGATAAAAACCCACTCCTTTAGTTATTATAGTACACCTTTGAAAATGACAAACAATTGTCGAAACTTATTTCGGGAGATTAATTATGAAACTAAACAAGTATTCAATTTATAAATTTAGGGGAAGTAATATCTAGATTGTTGGAAATAATGACTTGTTATTGGCCTCTATTTTTATGTTTAGAACGTTACTTTCAAACTAATTTTGAATAGTTAAAAGTTCTGTTTTTAAAATTCTACAGTATATCAATATAAAACCCATTAATTTCAGAATTTTGAGACAGCTAAAATTTATATATTCCCTCATTGGAAGCTTCGTATCAAAAGAAACCTTAATGTTCCGAATATAATTAACTCTTCCAAAATTTATGTTGGCGCTGTTATTCGTAAATTCAAGTAAGTAAGAAGAAGACGTGTTTATAAAGGTAATTACTTTATATTTTCCTATGTTGAATGGAATTTTACCGGTTTTATAATTTTTCTATATTAGATAGAAGCTCATACCTATGAGAGAAATCACTAATAATTTTAAGTCATCTACATATAATAAACACCCAGCATAATTAATGCAATCACAAACAGCATTGACAAAAAGTAGGGACAAAATGAGTCCAACGTTTAACCTTATAATACACTCAATAAAACTTTAATTTTAGATAATAAATGGTTACTGATTTCGACTGTTGGTTGAGGATTAGTAAAAAAACTCTTAATCTGATGAATAATATGATTATTTAACCCGTAATAAACAAGTTTATTGATAATTATTGTGTATTGAACTGAGTCGACTGTCGAATGCCTTTGAGAGATCTGTACCTCTACCTATAGGGGTTCAAAAAAGTATTTTAATAGTTGATATTAAAACCAAAATCAAAGAGCAAATTAAGTTTACTAAAAAGCAGTTTCTATTGAAATAAGAAAAACATAAACGGCCTTTAAAAAACCAACAGTTCTAGTTAATTATTTCATTGTTTATATTACTTTTAAATAACTTTTACTAGTTTTCCACGATTTTGAAACATTTTTTTAAACTAACTAAAATTTTAATGTTTTTCCTTTCATAAATTAAAATAAACGTTTTAAATATATAATTTCTAAATTGCTTTGATTAGAAAGTGTTTAATAAAACTTTTGACCAGTCTTATCTGGCTTTTAGTGAGGCGCAAGATTTATTTAGCTCTGGTAGGCGAGAGGTTAATAAATATTTTTGATTGCTTTTGACCTAGTTTGTTTATACAGTGCCCTATTTTACACCTATTCCAAACACTTGGACTACGCCCTTCCTATGTGCATTTGATATCCTACTTTTCTACTCTGCTTTGGTCAGATCATGGTAGTCACAGCTTCTTCCGTGGCAAGTACATCAGCATGTTCATTGCCTATTATCTTTGTGTACCTAATACCCATATTAGAGTAAGCTTGTTGCCCTTGGATAATAGATTCAGAGCTTGTTTACAGTTCGAAGTAGTTTTTGATTGAAACATGTACGGTTTGAGATTCTTAAAAGCATCTTGGCAGTCTGAGACCAGATAGATGTATATTCCATTGTAACCCTTATTTGTACAAACCTGAGGTTCCAAGGCTACTGGTGCCTGTAAGACAGATGGGGCTTGTCTGAAACTGCCCGAAACTATGTTCTGTATCATGCCAATACAGTTATTCAGTTTCAGAATTTCTGAGTGCCCGAAACTATGTTCTGTACACTGCCAATACAGTCTAATCGCACTCATTTTCTGATTAGTACATACAGGGAAAGTAGATCGATATTTTAGCTTTCGTTACAGCAGAATGTGTGGTGTGAGGCCAGTCTCTGAAGGGTTTGAAGCTTGGTTTGTACCGTTGCTTGTTTTGAATCTCGACCCACCATACTAGTGAGGCATATGTAATAATGAGGCTTACTACCATAATGTACAGCCAATGTATCATTTTGGGTTTCAGTCCACATGATCTGCCAAAGAGCCTGTCCATATCCATAGCTTTGCAGATTACTTTTTCTAGGCGCAAGTTCCAATTAAATTTTCTATCTAGTGTTAATCTTAAATCTTTTATCTGATCGGAAAGCACAATTTTATTTCCTACTACTTTGGGAGCTTTGATAATCAGCTTCATGCGATTAGTGAATGGTACCACAACAGTTTTCTCAGGATTGACACAGAAGCCTTCCCTCTTACAGCAGTTTACTATGGTATTGAGGATGCCTTGAATTAGGGTGGATAAGATGTCTAATTTGCCCCTTATTACTTGTCAACCAAGGTCGCCATGAGGTAATCCACTACGATACACTATAGAAATAGCGATAGACTTCCGCCATGCAAATACCCTTTTGCCGTAGTTGTCGTTTCTGATTCAGTACCTACCTGCGGTTATCATTCGGTTTTCAAGTGTACGTTGATCCATCTTATTGTGGGTATATCGATACCCTTCTGGATGGCCCCTTTTTCCACGGGTTTGAAAGTTGTGATGTCAAACGCACCTTCAATATGTATGAAAATATTAAATTACCTTGGGCTGTAGTGAAGCTTCTGATTTACCAGGTTGATAGATTAACTGCTGCCTATAGAGTGGATTTGCTTCTAAGGCACTGCTCTTTCTATCGTTGTTTATAATTTTCTCTATAACTTTTAGAAGAAATGAAGTAAGGCTAATTGAGCGATGTGATTTAACCCCATTAGGTGGACGTCAGTCCGTTTTGGGGTTGAATTCCACCCTATCCTCTTTCTATTCCATTGGAATTTAGCCTTGCGTAAAGCTAGCTTCCTTCCTAAAGGTAGGTGGCTATCATATCTAGCCTCTACTGAAGCAGTGTCATCTGGGGATGTTTCTTTGAAGGGTTTTCTTTGGTAATGAGTTTACTAGCTTTGGTTTTTTTGCAGTTTTTTCTTTCTTCCAGTCTTTAACAGTACTTTCCTTAAACCCCTGCACATAACTCTTATCAGATTTGTTTATTAGCCTGATACTGTTGGAGTATTCTTTGGACAGGAATTTATGGACCTTGTATTAGTATTTTCGATCTGCTCAACTCATTATTATATACTGTTGCATCTTACTTATATCTTGAGCTGACCTAAATCGTTGTTCACCAATCTGATTTGCGATTTCTTCTTTAGCAGACAAATGGAGTCGTAGCTCTTCTGTAGTATGTTGAGGTAAAGATAGTTGGCTCCTACACCTAAGCAATTTCTATAGCGGTTCCAGTTTATTTTCCTCCGATTTCTACACTTCATTGTGTCTTTCTTTCCTCTATATCGGACCCAATCTGTTGTTCGTCTAAAAAATAATATCTAGATTAAAATTAATACTTCCGCAGCTACACTCTTGATAAAACGATAAAACATATATATCACACGGTTACACGAAAAACAGACATGTTGTTTGCAGTATTAAACCGCGTAATTTCCCAAAGGTATTAAGACTTAATATTTTAGAAGGATTTGAGATTAAGTGGTCAATTAAGGAGGGCAAAAATATAGTAAACACCTAGCAGGATCGTCATTTTAGCGGATTGTCTTACTTAACATAACTACATAATTACCCTAGATTATATATACCGATAGATAAAAGCCCATTCCATTAGTAATCATAGTACACCTTTGAAAATGACAAACATTTGTCGAAACTTATTTCAGAAAATTGTTAAATTAATTATGAAACTAAAGAAGTATTCAATTTATAAATTGAGGGGTAGTAATATCTAGATTGTTGGGAATAATGACTTGTTATTTGCCTCTATTTTTATGTTTAGAACGTTAGTTTCAAACTTTTGAAAAGTTAAAAGTTCTGTTATAAAAATTTTTCTTTCTATATTCCCAAAGAACTTTTTCATTTTATAAGTACAGCAATTTTATTTCTTTTTGCTTCAGAATGTTTCCTTTCAATAGATTTATCTGTTTTTTTTAAATATTTTTTCTTTATATATTTCCATCGATTTTTTTCATTTTTTGACTTCAGCATATTTAATTTATTTTTAGAATTTTTTTTTCAAACTGTTAATTGTTAGTGTTTTTATATTTTTCTTTCTGTAATCTAACGATTATTTCTTAATTTTTTTTAAATTTGTTTTTCAATTGTTTTTAGTAAAATCTAATAACCGTTCAAAATCAATTTTCTAACCAATTTTCAAACAAAAACCTAACTGTAATAATTTATAAACCTTTTTAAATATTCCTTTCGCTGCTTTTGACTCTTAGTTTGATAATGATTACTGTGTAATTCGAAACTAGTCACAAAGTGTATAAAAATAAAAAGTAGTATAAAAAAGTTAAACGTTTTGCTGTTATTCATTAAAAATGTACTACGAAGTGAACGCCTCCAAAATTCAAGATTTAATGTTTTTGTTGAAAAAGCCGAATGAATATTTTAAACTTAAAAGGTTGCTTAACTTTTAAATTTAAACTGTTTTGAATTGAATCAAATAGCTAATTTAACCCAATTTCAAAATGCTTCTTTAGAAAGTTTTCCAATATTATTTTCCCAAATTATTTTTTGGAAAATTTAAATCGCATACGAATCAATTGCATCTTTTTCAAGAAAATTTTGTTTACTCAAAATATGAACATGTTCAATTGATCAAAATAAATGGCTTGATTTTAAAATTATAATTTTGAAAGGTATCATAACAATTTATAACTACAAAAAAAGATCTAATTAAAATATTGAAATAATCAGGATATGCAAGTTAATATCCTTAATAATATAAACTTTCATTATGCAAAAATATTTAAAACTACTCAAATATATGTAAATATTATTAAATGTTTCCAAACACATGAGAAGTTATAATTATAAACGTAAAAACCAAAAGTATCAATATGGCCAAAAATAGTTTGATGAATCTTTTATCAACGTTATAAGCATTTAATTTTGTGCTTTATTAATACCTTTATTTTTAAGTTTTGTTTACTGCTTGAAGCCCTAGAAATTCATATTTTAAACTGAAGATTAGTAGGTGCATAAACAAAATATAAAAAAGTGTAATACAAATTCACAAAGAAAAACGTGTTTTCATATTTGTAAAACGAAGCAGAAGTCTTAAGAATCAACAATAGAATATAAAATGATTAACACAATGACAATTATTTTTTAAACTTACTTTATATATTAAAAATACAAGTTCATGGCTTAATGATGTCATTATAATTATTTTAAATTCTTTTTAATAAATCTTTATTTCTAAATAAATCTGAAATATTTTTAATTACACAGAATTTTACTTAAATTATTAAGACCAATAGAAATCATCATGTAAATGTGGTAATTTTTTAAATCGATTTTTGATACAAACTTATTGTTACAACATTTTCATTAAAACACATCCTTTACCTCGTGAGAACTATCTGCAACATGTTTGTTCCTTTTAACAGTGGATGGGTTTCAAGATAAAAAATAAACTTGGCTAGAAGTACTCCGAAGTTTCTTTTTTTCCGTTGGAGAAAATCCGGAACTGCATTTTCCTCCTACAGTTTTCAGCAAAGCTGCATTAAGAACAAAACACGCTCCCTCTCCGAATGCAGGGAAACCGCGCCGTTCCCACATCCTAACACTTGAAATTCACTCCTGAATTATGAACAACAAATGCAATTCGAGTTGAGGGACTGTGCACTTTGTGGATTCCCGGCAACGTTCCTATTTCGCCGAGGTTGCATTTATGTGTGGTAACGGGATGTACTGGTATTAATAATATGCACGTTTAAATTATATAAGGTCCATTAAGATCCATTTACATGTATAATTAAATTGGTGGGAAGTCGGGAAGTTCACGGTGAAATAGACTTTATGTTCTATATTATATTATTTGCGTTCAGTCTGAAATAAATGTATGGTTTATATTCATGTGTTTATGAATAATTATTAACTTAATTTAATTTTTGATGTTGATAATTGTTGAATGTTTAAGTTCTTAATCACTTTTATAATCGTAATAATATGCGATAACACTTTCAAATGATCTTGATTCTTCTGACTTGAATTACATATTATAGATACACTCAAATAAACGTCACAAATTGATTCAGCCTGTTAGTACTATTATTTTTGTAATTTAAAATATTCCCAATAACACAATAAGACATAATTTTCCGCGCACTTGAAGGGGCGCGAGCGTGAAGTTGATAATCGATAGGTGGTATTTCGTGGGGCGTATAACTCACCGATAACAAGCTCCTGATGTCAACTGCAGGCACGAAGGATATAATTCAAAGCTGTATTTCGGTGTGTCAACGGTGAAGTACGTTGTGTACTTTCGGCCATTGAGCAAATAATTAACATCATCGAGAATATTTCAAAAGATTGAAAACTTTGACTACTCGTGTGAAGTACTGTGCACATAAATATTATTCATCATTAAATGCATTGCTCTAATGACTGTCGACGAAACTCGAGTTAATATGCATAAATTGTCTCGCTATTTAAACTAACCACTTGCTGTGTTCCGCCAGTTGCTTGGTGTTATTAAAGGCACACAAATTAATTCAGCTGCGATATTATATCAACATAAATTACATCAATAGTGACAGTTTCGATTTTAACACACAATTAATATAATATATTAAAGCATATTATGGTAAAATAATAAATAATAATAATGAAGATGGTAATAGCGATCGTTAATTTTCATTTTTTTTAATTCCACAAAAACAATTTTATTTATTTACTGGTATTTTTTAACCATTATTAAAGTATCGACCCGCGGCGCTTATCCAATTTTCTTTTGTTTATGAAGGGATGTAGATTTTCTTTTGAACAAACAGTATCGAGTCAGACTGCAAAGGAATTTCAGAAAGAATTCCGGACCTTTTTAAATGTCACCCCACGGCAACTAATGGATTCACTGAGCACAAAAGCGGTTCTTTAAAAAAAAAAGTCAACTGCCTCGCGTTTTTAGAACACATGAACTCATATTTCTACTGTATAATAAATAAGACATTATTCAATACGTACAATGAAAATGGTCTTTAATGGAAACTTAATAGCTTGTGGATGCACTCCATCCTATTACGACACACACAAAAAAAACAAAGGAAACTTGTCTGTTAAAATGTCAGTCTGTGGTTACTAACGAGCCGGGATAGCATAAAGAAGCTTTCTCCAGAAATGGCAGATGACCCGGGACAAGGGTCAACCGCTACTTCTTAGTCTGGTGGTTTTGGGGAATTTGTTAACCCAGACTGATTTATGGGCGCTTTGCTATTATTTCTCAAATAACCAACCGCCATGGCATTTACTTTTAATGCTTACAATTTATCATATTGAATTAATCCATTCTATTTACACACAAGTAAGTTTACTTTTGAAGTAACGTATAGACACAATATAACTGATAGTAAATAAGTAAATAAAAAATGTTTTATTTTTTGTGTCTTTTCATAATAATTATATTATAATAGGCCTACAGTCGATACCTAAGGAGGAGAGTACAAGGAAGCATTAAAATTTTTATATCGTATTGTAATATTAGCTTCAATAAAAATGTATACCTTTCTAATAATATAAATATTTATCATAAATTGATAATAATGATTTTGTTAGTGAAGTCATGAGGCGGATGGATAAATGATGAAACTCCATACCATATTAAAATAAAATCTGCCTGATGAAGCCACTGTGTGTCGAAACCTGTTGCAGTGTTCAATAATAAATGTGAAACCCTCTCAACTGTATGGGTGTTCTATTTCAGTAATGATTTTGATTGTAATATAATAATTAAAATAATTTGTTAAAATTTAAAAATTTTTAATTATTTAAAAAAATGTAGAAATTACAAACATAGTTATTAGAACACACTAACATAATATCAAATTTAATCTAATTATATTATATTAATATGTTTAAACGAACAGTTATTTGAAGAAAACAATTAAAATTAAGTGACATAAATATTGATTTGTATGTATAAATATAATTTAAAAGTACAGTTCCCAAATAATGTAACTTTTTATTCGTAATTAGTTTAGGTTAAAATTTAAAATAAAAAAAACTAACAGGACCAAAGCATGAACGCTGTTTTAATCAATTTTTTAAGGTCGTTTATTTAATTTTGTTGATGTAAATGCTTTTAGAATAATGTTATTTATTTTGTTTGTACATCGCTAAATTAATATTTATTTACGCTGAAAGTATTTACAACTGATAAACATATTGATTTTAAGTCTAATTCTGTATTTTTAATATAAACAAATATATTAACATACAAACAATTAATTAATATATTTATATTATTTAATTAAAATTACTATTATTAAATAGTTTGAAAAAAAAATTTGTTGCGTAGAGTAATGAACTAACATCAATTATCAAACTGTTTTATATCTTATTTATTTTTTTTTTATTCTTTTCAAGAAAACTAAAAAATATTATCTAGGTGGTTATCAACCACATATCTATTATTAATATTGATTATAAGTCGTTTACAAGCTTTAAGTTGTTTTACAAATTTATTTTGAATTTAAATAATGTTCTTTTTTCATATAAAAATTTAAATTTACTCTCTCATTTCATTTCGCAAATACAAAAAAAATAGTCTTACTAAGATTAAAAAGTGAATGAACAAAATTTGTTGTTGTAGATTTACTAAATATTTTCGTGTTTTTAAATTATTAGTTAATTTTCTACAACGACCTGAAGAACTATAGTACATTTTATTTAAAAGTTGTTCTGAAGTAAAAAATTTTTTTTTCCTTTTTTTATTTAATGTATTATATCAGAATTTTTCAAGGGTTAGAATTTTCAACGAATATTTCTACCAACATTTCTTCCATTTTTGCTTTACCTTATCGGGATTTTCTCTTTACAGAATACCTAAAAATGCTCTAAAAGAGTAATATTCATATTCAAGCAAAAATGCTTTAATCTTTTTTCCGAAGGTTTTAATATCTATATTCGTAAAACTGGTACGAAGTTTGTTATAAAATTTTAATCCATAATAATTTGTACCATTTCTTGATCTCTGAGTCTTAGTGAAGGTAAGCATCATTCTTGTATCACAGGGGTGATTCTGAGAGTGCAATTTGTTATTATCGTAATATGTCTTAAGTAAGATTAGGCAATGCAGAATATACAGGCATGGAAA
Source organism: Ontholestes murinus (assembly GCA_963969525.1). Taxonomy (NCBI): domain Eukaryota; kingdom Metazoa; phylum Arthropoda; class Insecta; order Coleoptera; family Staphylinidae; genus Ontholestes; species Ontholestes murinus. Next base: position 21,104,933 of record OZ018392.1, on the reverse strand, counting down.
TGTTAAAATTTTAAGTTTAAAAATGCTAGCTTGCAGTCATCACGGTAACCCAGATTGTATAGAATACAAATAGCTTTGCGTTGAATTCTTATTGGAGCATGGTCACAGACAACTATACTATATGAGAGGTGAGACTGAAACAATGCAAAGCAAGCAGTAAGAAGGATTTGAGGACTAACATTTTTTTGTAATCCTGTTAGAACAAAAATATTTTTTTACTTTAGCTAATACATCACCATGACTGTCCCATAATTAATAATTGACAACGTAGACATCTATAAAAAAATTGCATATACAATACCGATAGGTATTTTTGATCACATTAATATTATTTAGAGTATACATTCTTGTTTCAGTTTTCTTCACATTGAAACTCATACGATTGGCAGTAAACCATATTTTAGCTTTCTCTACTATTCGGGCATTATCTTGAAAAGCAGGATTAATGATGATAGAAGATTTAAGCAAAGCTGTATCATCATCGAATAATATAACTTTGCATCCCTCTATTATCCCGGAAAATTATTTGTATATAAGTAAAACAGGAGAGGGCCCAAAGTTGATCCCTGCGGTAACCCATATTTTGTTTCAAGAAACTGTGAACTTAAATTGTTGTAGGTGACTGCCTGTCGTCTCTTGGTAAAAATTGATATCGCGAGGTCACGACTCAACACAACTCACAACACAAAAAATACTTTTTTTAAGTAATAAGTGCGGGACACAATCAAAGGCCTTTGAAAAGTCTACATATTGGTTGCGGCTGTCGTCTCGCCTGTGGCGAATATCTCATCGTTGACCTTGGCTATGGTGCAGCTACGACATTCGCTTTTCTAGTTTTAGCACGGCTGCGCGCGATTCACTCATTGACTTGTGGCTGGAGCACGTCGTACATCCGATCAGCCTGGAGTGCGAGGGTAGCAAGATCTTCCGTGTTCCGTGTTATTGACGGCTAAGATTCCTCGGACGTTCTCGGGTATTTGTTCTAATAATAAAGTTCTAAGAAATTGGTCATTACATTGTTTTCCAGCAAAGTTACACATTCCAGAATGCTAAGGGGGGGGGGGGCTCTTGAACTAGGTCACTTACCACGTTCAGTCCTATATACTACATAATAATCGTCTGAGTATGTTTGCTGAGAATTGCAGGAAATTATCTACTATGAGTTACTCTCCTACGGCAAAACTCTTAATTCGGAATTGTACTATCAACAATTGCGGCTAGCTTTGCCCAATAGGAGAGGAATTGTGTTCCATTAGCACAACATCACATACATCGATAGTGACTCGCCAGAAGTCCGAGGATCTTAGAACCTCCCAAGTTTTTATTCATTCATCTTATAGTCCAAACCTATGCTTAACAAAGTACTTGATGCCAAATTTGAGGAATTCGAACTTAAATAAAAAAAATTCTGGATATCCTAGAGGCTGGAATTAGGAAATTTTATAACACTATAAGCCAAGCCCATTTCCTGGGAAGAGCAGATAGATCGCCCCCCCTTGTATGAATATGGAAATTTGCCTAGACTTAATCCCGGAAAGAAACCCAGAGACAGCAGTACGAAGCCCAAAACCTACACTGATGGCATCAACCGAGATCTACAGATATCCATTTGACAGAGCAATCTGCTGGGTAAACTGAACTAGTAACAAGAGAAACTAATATGTGGGGAATTCTGGGAGTAAACCCGACCAGCACGGTCGCGCCACATTTCGTATAGTGGTACTACTCAGGGGAGATCCTTCGTATTACCTGCACGGGCAACGATTCCTCGAAATGGCTTGAAGAAACGGTCAACGGATAGGGATCTCTCTAGAAGGGAGCGGAACTAACAGTGGTGCATTTTAACAGCCTGACCAGGCTATTGAATGTTTCAGCCTGGCTACCTAATGCACGTAACGAGGGCGAAGCCTTGACCTCTCTGCAACTGCAAAATATCCATTAGCAATTATAAATTGTCCAGTATTGCGGCGCTAGTAGACATTCCTTCCCTAAATCAGAATTGTTGCTCGGACAGAATATTTTTTTTCTATGCGATTGTTAAGTTGAATAGGCATTATTTTTTCAATTACCTTAGAGAACATCGGAGGAAGACTTACTGGCCTGAAATTATTACAATCGGCGAAAGTCGTCCAAAGCGACCAAAATCTCAAAAGTCGGCTAACAAGATTTCAGCATCCATATTTTGGGAAACGCAAAGGCAAAACAATCAATAGTGAATCTTCGAGGTCTTTTTTCGATACAAATCGAAGCTGAAATTAGAAATGAGCTTTTGTTTTTAAGTTATAGCCAAAAATTCAACATTTTCCATTTCCGATGTTTATCTGTCATTTATTATTTTATCAAGGTCCAGTAATGGCCAGCGGAGCTTATGTATGCCTCGTCAGTCCAAATAATGCCAAGGTAAAAGTTCGGATTAGTTAAACAACTAGATTTGTACCAGTTACAAAATTCTAATCTTCGTTCGAAATCCTCAGGGTCCAAATGGTGTTCTTCGAATTGTCACCATTAACACTAAATCCAGCTTCTTTGGATCTCGGGATAGTAAAGGAACACTGCTTGATGAAATTTATCTTCAACCGTTGGAATATCGATTTAACGGGCTGTCTTCTCTCCAGATATCGAGTATAATATGTTTCCAATGCAACATTAGAATTACTGTTTTCAATAAAGCATTCTAGAATCTCCTTTTTTATAGATAGGAACTACTTTAGACATTTTAAGTTCATCTGGATATATACATGATTTAAAGACATGATTGATTAATTTCGTAATTGGCTCAATTATTGCAACTAATATACATTTGATTCTATATCAAGTTCTTTCGAGCAGTTTTACTTTTATTGTTTCGGAATTAGTCAGTCAAGCTGCAAGACTTTCAAACTCAAAAATTTCATTAAATATCTTATTTTTCCTTTAAAGAGAGATAAACATCTTTATTGAAAATAGTGTTTCCTTTGATAATACGATAAGAATTATTATACTGATTCTCTTATTTTTTTATTTCAGCTCATTCTTCTTTATATTAGCATAATTTAAAAAAAAATTGGAATGTAGAATATTTGAAAATTTTGTTCCAATAAATTTTTATTTTATCAGAATTTTTAAGCAATTTCCTTCAAGAGTTATTTTATTAAAAATCTCTACCAACTGTTTTGCAGTTTTGTTTTATTTGTCTTATCTAAATTTTCCAGAATTTTACAAATTTATACATTTTCACGGACGATTCCTTTTTCCAATTTTTAAATTTTTATAATTATGGATAATTCCTTATTTTAACTTGGAAGTATTTTCGAGTAATTTTTATTGCAATTTCCGAATATTCCTTTTATGGCCTAGAATTTTATTTTCATTAACCTAATTACTTATTTAAAGTTTTCTCATCGATTTTTATTATTAATTAAATAATTTGTTTCTTCAATTAAAAAATGTGCCTCTCTCTTTCAGATATTAACAACTTTTTTCAGAAGTTGTTTTTCCACAAACTTAGACTTTTTGAACATTTCTTATTTTATTATATCAGAATTTTTCGGAAGCTTTTAGGATTTTTTTTCAATAGCTATTACAATTTTTAAGCAATATTTCAACCAACATCTTTTTGCATTTTGGTTTTAGCGTAACAAAATATAAATACATATTTTATATTCGCTTTATTTTAACAAAATTGTTCAGGAATATCACTTTTAGATTTCTAGATTTTGAGAGGTGAGGGACGTAATTTTTTTTGAAGATTTTCTTGATGAAGTCTAACCTTTTCATTTTTTCAGAATATTTTTGAGCAATTTTCTTCCTTACCATCATTCTCACAGTTTTGTTTTGTCTCATCAAAATATTTAAGATTTTTACAAATTTATAGGGTTTTCTTCGATGATGTTAGTTAATTTTAGATTTTAATAATTATCTAAAACTTTTGATTTTATCAGAATATTTTTGAGCAATTTTCTTCAAGAATTGCATTTTTGCTTTGTCTTATCAAAATTTTTAGGATTCGTACAAATTTATTATATTTTCTTAGAGGATTTTAGCAAATTTTAAATTTTAACAATTATCGGGATTTTTTCTTTCATTTTAGTAGTAAGTATTTTTCAGCAAATTTTTATTCCAATTTGCGAGATTTCCTTTCATGAGTTAGAGTTTTCCTTCTAGATTTTTTTTATTAATTTCTCTTCCAAACTTCGAGAATTTTTTTCGGAGGTTTACGAATATTTCATATATACAACATCTTTATTAACAAACAAATATACAAATACAATGAATGTTGGTGAGTAGTTAGTTTGTTTGTTAAATGGCTATCGACCAGCGGTTTTTCAGCACGGATTTGTCATTATCGATATGTCACGTCAGTCTGTTTGAAGATGATGACGATGATGATTGATAATGTGATGCGATGAATTCAAATGTAATTAGTGAAGGGGTTTTGAATTTTGGAATCAGGTTGGGATTTCTGCGCAAGCAGTAGAGGGAAAGGATGTGTTCGTTGAAGGGATTTTTCGAGAATATTTCGCTTAGATATAGAAGGCGTTCATTAATGAGGATAACATAGGTAGAGTCATATAGGAGTTGGTTAGAAGGATTGTGTAAAAGATTGCTAGGGTGGCGGATTTTAGTTCGAATTCTTAGAGAGGATCGCTCGCTAACTTGGATATTGTGAATAGAAGGATTGCAAGAGTTGGAAAAAAGACATTACCTTAGTCAAGTAGGGGGCGGAAAATTATTTTATGGAATTTCACGGCTGTTTTAGTGGATACACCGTTTCCTTTGTAAGAAAGACTTCTAAATAATTTGGCCCTAGTAGTGATTTTTGTTTAGTTTAAGGCTTTTTGAAATTTACTTTTTGATCTATGGTAATGCCAAAGTATTTTATAGATATAGAGGGAGAAACTATTGTATGGGAGATATAAATGTTATATGCAGGATTATTATGACGGTAGTAGGGAATTAGAAGCTGGGATTTGTGGGGATTGATTGACAAACCAGCGTCGTAGGAAGTCAATTAGCTGCTGGAGGGATTGAAGAGCTTTAGTAACGGTTGGTGCGTGGGAAATTACGGCTGTATCATCTGCAAATTGGAGGAGATATTTTGAGCGATTGAAATGTAGACGATCGAGATTGTAGATGTCGAAACAGAAGATGTTGTGTAGTAGCGGAGATAGAGGGGAACCTTGGGGTAAGCCTTGTATAGAAGAAAAAGGAGGGATGTAAGAGTTGTTGATTTTGACTTTAAGGGATCTGTTTGAAAGGAATTAATTGATAATGAAAATAATATGGGTAGGAATTTTAAGGAGGTAGCATTTGTACGACACACCTTGATGCCCAAACAGAGTCGAAGGTTTTTTGGATATCAGTAGTAGGACGGCTGATGACTTTCCTTTAAGGTGTGTTGTTTGGGTGTTTGAGGTAAGGATGGTAAGAGGGAGGATAGTGTAACGTTTTGGAAGGAAGCCAAATTCATACATATTTATAGACGTTTCGAGCCCTCGTTACTTATTTTATCAAAGTTTTTCAGTAATAATGTTTTATAAATTGCGAGAATTTTCTTTAAGACCCAGAACCAGCAAAAATTCTTAATATTTTTATTTTACCATCAGTTTTCTTGCAATTTTGCTTTGTCATAAAAATAGTATTTTCTTAAATTTCTAAAGCATTTTTGATGGGTTTATTTCTTATTTTATTTTATTAGGGTTGTCAAAAACTCCGTTTTCAAGTAACAAGAATTTCTTTTAAGAGTTAGAATTTTTCCGCAACATCATTTTCCACTAAATATTTTTTGCATTTTCAATTTACCTTAAAGGAACTTCTCACACATTTATTTTTCGATACTTGCAAGAATTTTATTTAAGAGCTAGAACTAGCATAAATTCTTGAAATTTATATTTATCTATACCTTCATTTTCATTTTTATTTTAGCTCATAAGAATAAGATCGGTTTTTAAAATTAAAAAAAAAAACTACAATTTAGCAACTTCTGTATTCAGATTTATAGATTTTGTGAGCATTTTTTATTTTATATAAAAAATCCTTCTGCAGAACTTTCTAAAGAATTAGAAAAATTGAGATTCAACTTATTTAATTTGTATTTTATTTTTAACTTATCTCATAGGAATTAATTTTCTAAATCGCTAGATTTTTATTATATTGTTTATGCAGCAATATTTAGTTAAACGTTTCATATCATAAAAATAAACCTTTATTAGTTTATACGTATAGTTTGGATTTTATTTTTGTGACTATAGGTTAGAAAACTTTAACTTGCCATTATCAAACATTATGTGGTATAAACAAAGTAAAAAAACCTATTTTGGCATTTTTTTTTCTATGACATTACATGACTTAAAACTCTACTACTACTCTACTACTTCTGTATTTTTCATCCCTCATTCATTAGTAGCTTTACCCTGGCATCGTCTTCTCTCATCCACAAAGTAATTGTGTTTTATTTTTTTAGAATTTACTTTGAGAATTTAAAATTATTCCATTATTTCTTGAGATTGTTTGTACATACATTGGACATTTATGGTTTAGAGACATTTTTTTCTGTTATTTTTTATATTTAAGATTGAATTATTCTTAATACTTAAAAGTAAATTTTCTTAATAATTTCTAAGACACATTAGAAACATCCTTACATACTTAATAATGACCCTTTTTAATAAAAAAATAATAATTCTTACGTGTAAAATAATCGAAAAGCTCTTGTGAATCAACAATACTGCACATCAACTCAGTTAACTCTCTATGGTGTACATAATGCATTCATAGTGATCTTTGTATGGATATCATACAGAATATTTAGTTAAAATCCGATATTGGCATAAAGGATATGTTTAATGTCATTTATCGAGGTTAAATGCAATATCATAAACATCAAAAATCATTTATTACTACTTATTTAAAAGTGTTTTCTATCAGAATATTTAAATTTATAATTCGCAAATATCAATCAAGTCTGCTTCTTTCAGAACAAGGTATCCCTCAAGGATCTTGGCTACCACCACTCCTGTATAATATAATTTATTATTCCAATAATGAATTACAAATACTACTTTTAATCATGTTATTATTTAGGAGTAAATATAGTAGGTACACTTCACAGTATACATATCGAAGTGCTCAACTTAAGTCACAATATTACAAGAGATGATTAAAACAGCATTGTGTCAAACTCACTGAAATATCTTCCGCTTTCGCTTTTATATTTCCATCAAATTACTCGCCCGTCCCCGCCTCTCACCATTGCTATTCCGACTCCGTTGAAGGGGCGGAATGCGAAACTTTTTTTTATGCTCACATAAAAAATTCTGTTACAGACCGACGTTTTTCCGCTCGTGGATCGTGTGACTATTGCTTCGCATGATGTAAGGGGGCTGGGGGGTGGAAAAAGGAGAAATCTCGCGAGATGACAAAACTCCGGAACGTTTTAGCGTAACGCGATACGTACAACTTCTTGTGTAGGTTATACCGTGCGATGGGAAAGGGATTGGGACCTTTTCTAATAATAAAACGTTTCCCGATGTCGGTTATTTATCAACGATACGCGTAATAAGGAAGTCGGGTCGCTGTGTGTGGCCTTTATGTAACGATATGTCAAGCAATCGGTTTTCTTCTGTTCGATTTAATGATTTTGAAATAATCAAAAATTTTCAGTATAGTTTAGTACAATAAAATCCTAATGATTTCAAATAAACGCGTGTTTATTAATAATAAATAATCTTAAAGGATTGTGATTTGTAATAATGGTTAATATATACATTATTTTATCTTGTATTTTTCTCGTGGTCAATGCCAATGAAGAGCTCTGGGTTTTCCCAATTTGAAGGCCATTATTACCTGAACCTTACATATAACCTGTAAAAGTACAAATCTCATTTGTGCAGTATTCTTGATCATGGCTATGTCGGATAATGAAATTAAAAAATGAAGTGAAACTTAATATCTATACTATTACTAAGGGGATTTTGTAGAAAAGAAACTTTTAATTAAATTATATTATTGTCCTCATTAAACATTTTTTTATGGCTGTAAAAGCATAAAGTGAAATTGTATAAATATTATACACTTTGATTTTATATTTTAGTGTATTCATTTAGCTTTCTAGAGGGTATGGTATGAAGCAAAATACCACTTTTACTTGCATTATTGATTGAACCTTCGCATATTTAACACGCTCGCGGAGTTCGCTTTGAATACACCACGGGAAAACTTCAATTAATCGCGAAAGGTTCAACGATCGGCGTCTCCCTTTTACACTCGATTTATTTATTAATCACTTTCAATATTTACCGAAAGCCGTCGCCTTGAGAATTCACGAAACGCGGAATACGAAATTTCACAGTCCATATCTGCGCCCTGCAGGAAATGGCAAATGTTACTGTTATCCTGTTACACGACGCTCCAGTTCTGTCACGAAATTGTTTGCCTAATTGTTTTTGTTTGCACGTAACACTGCATTGTGTAATATATTGTAGTTTAATGTTTGAGGTGTTATTGTCACGAATATTAGGAGCAAATAGCGGCGGTTATGTGTAAATTAGAGGGCCAAGTAATTAATTACGTCGTTAAGAATTGAAAATGGTAATTGTAATTGTATAGATTATAAAGAATTATGTTAGTTACTTTATATAGCGATTTAATTATTTGTTATCCCGGCGCATCCACCATAATAACATACATCATATGAAATTGTACACTTGACGCATTATAAACCATCAAAACGTAATACTTGTTTAGATCGGTGCACATTTATATCGCTACATCAACTTCGATATTTCAATATTTCTAGATCAATTCGAACACCTTGGGGGTTGAATAAATCCCTTTATGTAGAATAAACTTCGTGCGATACGGGGATATTTGTTATCTTCTTTAAGGTAACTGGAAACTATCGGAAAATTGCCGGGGAAAGTTCCGGCTGGGACTCGAGGAATGCCTTCCTCGAGATTAATGTGCATCTGTAATGTGATATTCGCGAATATTGATTTTATGAGTTGGAAGATATACATTTGAAGGGGCAAGGCCGGCGCTATGCAAATTATTGTGTAACGTCAATAATATAAAGTGTTGTGTAAAGTTCTAAGCTTGTTAAAATTTCTATTTATGGTATAAATTTGTTAATAATATTCATGATATTACGGATAATCGTTTATATAGGACTTATTAAAACAAGTGATAAATTTGCATTAATTAGAATGTTAAACCTATATTTAGGGTTTCAATAATATTATTCTTGGTTGTGTATTTAATAATAATACTAACATTAGATTAGCATATAGATTATTTTTTAAATGCTTTAGATAATTAAATCAAATAACTTTCAATAATTGATTAAGTTTTTCACTCTACAAGAACGTGGATATAAGTTAATTATTTAATTAAATACTAAAATAAATAATTATAATAATAACATAACAAATTAATACAAGGACAAATAATAAGAGTTTAAGGTTTTGTGTTTTCCTAAAAATATTTATTATAAATGATATTTTAATCAAAGTAGATCTGCATTTAATCCAAATAATGGAGGACGTATTTAGGATAATAAATCAGTAGAACTTTCAGAGCATTCAATAAAAAAAGAGTGTAAAAAATATCATTTCTATATATTTCACCACTAAGGTACAATTTTTTTAAATAGAAAAATATTCAAATTTATTTGCATAATATGGTCACAATAAAGAATTTTCTTCATATCTTTAGCATGATATTGCGAGCGGATCAGAGGCGAATACCCGAAGATACTATCGACTGTTCTATTTTCAATCCTGGCATTCCGCTCAAATCATAACGATCGTTGACATCGCATCTCCAGCCAAGTTTATCTTAATATTGTCCCATCGGACTGATTCTTATTTCTGATAGCTTCAAATGGTCTTCTATCGTCAACATTAAACGTTTATGCGATACGGACGTTTATATCGTTACTATAGAGAGATATTATTACTATTCTCTATATTAATAAAATAGATTATATAACAACCTAAAAAGATTTTCTTAAAGTTTGCATTTTAATTATTCACAAATGTGTCAGTAAATAAGTAACTTCTCTCATCGAAGTTGCTTTTAGTGCTCCGTAATAAAATACTTTAAGCCGTATTCCATTTCATTAATATTTACTCTGCTTTAAGCTATTCCATGTGATTATTTAGATTCTGCGTCTAATAAAGTTGTACTTGCATAATATAAAAATAACTACTATTTACCTTTAGTTTTTAATCTTATATTATGAACATTATTAAACTGGAAATTTTAATTCAAAACGAGTCTCGTATTAAAATAATTTACAATAAAAATAATAACTGTAATTTGTTTTAATAAGTAAAGTTAATAAAAGTATGACTGTTTTTCATATCCACTTTAAAAGGTTTAAACATTGTTAAAAGTTATATGCAATTAAAATTTATATAAAAACAAGTACTAATGTATTTTTATATATTTATACATTAATACAGGTTTGTTATATAAATTTGAATTGTCTACACTACTAAACATATAACAATGTTTAAACCTTCCATTTATTATATAATCGGATTTTCCCATTGCATAAATGTCTTGACGAGGAAATTAGCAGCAAGCATGGAAAATTTTTATATAAACACGCACCATCTGCGTCCACCATATCGTATTAATTATCCAAAAACGGCTCGAAGCAGGCGACATAAATTCAGCCCCCGCCGAAAATGATATTAACGACTCCTGTAAGGGCTGATAAATCGAGGAGAGGAAACTGCAAATAAAATTAACCCTCGCTATAAATCAGGGCGCTGAAGGGTAAATAATTAGCGAAGGATCAGCAAATGCAAATTAGATGGGTTGGGTCTAATAATAATCATTAATAGGCCAGCTCGAATGTTATGGAAAGGATAGGTATAAATCGAGCGTATTAGTCAAGCATGATTCAAAAATTTATTATTAGGAATAGGATCGTCGAAACCGAAATGATTAATACTAATTTTGGTTTGAAAAATAAAGAATTTAAATTAATAAATTAAGGAATAAATATATCAAAATTTAAAAGAGTAAATAATTGTTTAATTATTAAATATAAATATGTTTTCATCAAAAATAATACTTTATATTTTTGATCTTCTTTTATATAAATTCTAGTACGCAACAAAAATATATAATAATTTTAATTAATTCAATTTAAATTAATTTTAGTCCAAAGACTTAATTTATTTTTGTTGTATCTCCAAATCAACACAAATAAAAATAATAAAAATAAACCTGTTCGGTGTTAAATTTAAATTGTTATATCAGGTATTAAATATTACATCACTGAAAAAACATGAAAAGCTCCGCATTGGTGAAATAAAAGTAATAACATTTATATAAATTTTAATCCTGTCATTATTTGAATACGTTCGCAGTTATTTAAAAAAATGTTTTACAGGTTTAAATTAAAAGTGAGATAATGGATGTATTTAAATATATATATTTAAATTTCTTTAACATTTAAAATCTCTTGACACGTGGGCAATTATTTTCCACTATGCAATAGTATTAGGGAACATTCGGATAAAAACCATTTCATTAATTAGCCCTGAAAAGCTGCGAGTATACCGCAGGATTCCCTCTGGGGGAAGGTCCATCGCGGAGAGCAATTAATTTGAAGGGATCGCTTGTGGATCCACCCGATCGATCCTTCACGAGACGTCCTTTCCTCGAGAGACAAATTGTCCATTCCACTTTAATTCCGACGATTCAATACGTGAACAACAATCGTGTACTCGCCGCTTTCGTAAAATGCTATTTGATGAGTTCTTTTTAGTGACAAATTCTATTATCCTTTTGACTAGAAATGGGGCTTATCATTAATATAACTATTTTCTTGAAAAAAACATGATGGAGTTTTCATACTAAATAAATTTGTTTATAAATTTGAGTCGATTCGTAAAAAAACAAATTTTGTGTCATGTCCAGGGAATCGTATTCAATGTGATAGAAGCAAAAATATGTTTATTTCAATGGGATAAATCGTCGGCCTTGTACGCATTGTTGAACTGAAAGGACTGATGGTGATTGATGCGTTTCCATTGAAGGACACAATAACGTCGACGGAACTATTTTAAAGTTACGGACCGCGTGAAGGACGAGCGTAATCCAGATTAAAACAGTTACAAACTCCGGCGAACAATGCGATTAGTTCTGCCCGAGTTAAATATTATTCCGGGATACACCAATCTATTCGCTCCAAACGCTAGAAATAACACCGAACTCCTCCATTCCGAAATCAGATTGAAAATAATACCACGAAATTGAAACAGTTATATAACTGAACTAATAATATTCTTTCTTTAAATTATTAATAAATTTAATTGACTTAATTGAAGTTCGTTAAGAAAATTTGTAAATATTAACCTATTTTAACATACATTAATAAATGCCAGCCCAGTCTTTCCGTACAATGATTACAAATTGTTTTCAACAATTCAACGTCCATTCCACAAACGTTATTCTGAAAATAATGGGCCTCGTCGCTCGCTGTTCGTTGCAACCTTTTGTGTCCTAATTTCAGCAAGAGACTCGATAAGGATAATTAGATGCACAAATTGTGTATTATGCCGACTTAATTACAGCTCGTTGTATTTCCTTCCTATCTAACATCAGCAACGCTTTCGGGAACCTATTATTTGCCATTTCAAGCAGTGTTCTCTTGTAATCATATTATTATATAATACAATATTGTTGAATAGTTCGTTATGACTGGTATTTAATCAAAAATTTTAATAATATATCATTCTATGCCCGAATAAATAAATACTTTTTTTAATAACAAATCCTTTTTACCGGCGACGGTCAACGTTTACCGAACGATTTCTCTCGAAATGCAGTAACGAGCTTCCTCGGTAAAATTCACGCTCGGCCTGCTCCATATTTCATATTCATACGTAAAATTTCAATGTATCCACTAAATAAATAGTAGAATACGTGTAACATATGTATGTGGATAGATTTATTTAATAGCCGTGGTGTAAATAGAACACAATTCAACAAAAAATAACGTAAATGGTGGCTGCGCCGGGAAATTATTCTTATCGATTTTTTTTTAACCTAAACAAAACGTGCAATTAATGGATTTTATTAAAAATATGTGTTTTGTAGTAAATAAAACAATAAGTAATTTTTTACTATTTTGCATTATTTTTCATTGCATAAATAAAAGATACTACTATAATATTTAAAAAAACGATTAGTTCAAAATAAAACAAATCATTTTTTCGTTATTAAAACGCATCACAAAATTAGACTTTCAAATTGCTTTAGGGGTAGATTTGTAAATGAAAGTCTTGTTTTCTTCCATAATTTATCAGTTTCCTGACATGAATGTAGCAGCGAAAGTATTAATTTTATACAAATTGCTTCATTTTTATTTCATTTGGTTTTACGGCATATTGATCGAGGTAAACTAATCAAAAATTAAAGTTGTTATTATGTACTAAAATAATATAAATTATGCAATGCATAATGTCGAAATGGGACAATTTTTACAGTTGTCACAAATTCATTTAAAAATTACTTGTCAACTACTTCGTTATTTCTTCTTTGTAAGGTTTTCAGAGCAGCCTCTTTGGCTTGGGTTCTTTAGGTTTTTTGTAGGACCTTTCGTGGTCACTTCTTTGGCTTTCGACGAGAAAACTTTTTTTTGTGTATCCCTTTTGTCTGAAGCAGAAGTATTTGGTAATTCTATTTTGGCCTTTTTACCCCAAGGTTTATTTTTTGCGCTAACCATCTTGGCTTTTCCCTTGGCTACCATTGTTCGCTTAACCCTAAAGTAATTTTGGCGCTATCGCAGTTGTCTATTTCGTGGTAATATTATTTTCGACCGCTGCATACCAGTTACCTTAGTGCCTATTGATAATCCGAAAGCAAGATTAAATGATCCAGATGCGCCCTTGGTATTAACCTTGACGAGAGTACCCAAAGTCTTAAGGTTGTTGATTGTATAACTACATCTCTTTAAAATCTACTTTGAAGTTTGCTGCGACAAACTTATTATTGATTTGAAGATTTAAAAAAACCGCTGAAGAAAACTTTAATTTGAATTTTATTTAGCGCTTCAGTTAAACACGCCAAAAAGGCTAATAAAATCCGCATCGTTTTTGTATTTTATCTAAATCATATTTAATTTTAGATTTTTAATACAATCACTTGGTTATCGTTCAATTGTTTTCAGTTTTCTTCGATTAGTTTTGACTACATATCATATATGTACAAAAATTTGCCGGTCGACCTCCAAAATGTTTACTACTTTTTTTTTAATTATTTTTTATTGTTTAATGTATTTCTATTCACACATTAATAAAAAAGTTGTCAACTACTATTTTTTTCGGAGCAGCCTTCATTCTCTTAGGCTTAGATGCTTTAGTTTTCATAGCAATGTTCTTGGTCGTATTTTTGGCTTTCGACAGGGTAAGCTTATTCAATTTTGTTACAATTTTCTTGGAAGCTATAGTGATTAATGCTTTGTTTAAATTTGTCTTCTTCTGTAAGTGACTTAATGGTAAGTGGTAATGCGTTATATAATTTAATAGAGGCGTAGAAAGGGCTATTTTTATACACATTTAGATTGTGTTTAGGTAAATTATAACTGTTATGCCTCGTATTATGATGGTGTTTCTTCATGCAATTTGAGAATTTATATTTATTTTTAAAATTAAAAAGTAGATAGTCCAAAATATACAAAGCACTAACTGGTAATAAATTATACGGTATAAGTAGGTCTACTAAATATAAGTCGCAGTACTTTTTCCTGCAATACAAAAATTATTTTTACAGTCGTGCTAATTCCCCAGAAGATAATTCCAAACCTTATTTGAATAGATTTAAAGTTTGCAAAATAAATATTTCTAGGTTGATTGAATGTTTTAGAATTTTGATGGAGTAAATGACTTTATTTAATTTTAATTCCACCTCATTTATGTGTTTTTTCAGCTTAAATGCTGGTCAAATTGCACCCCTAAATATTTCAAAATTGTGCTAATGGTAATAACAGAATCGTTAGCAGTGGTTATCTATAAATGATATTCTACACGATTAACTAACTTCTTACTTAACCCGTGGTGAAACATTTTATGTTAATTAAAAAAATGTCACAATTTTGTATATAAATTAGTAAACTTTCTGAATATTGTACATATCTCCTTGAGAATGACCAACGGTCGAAACTAGTCGGAGAAATATAAAAATAGTGCTTAACTAATCCTTTTATTAAGGATATTCTTTTATGTCATGGGTTGTTTCAAATATAATCGCCTTGGTTTTATCGATATTTGTGAGCAATTTATTCATATGTAACCATTTTATAAGGTTTGGTAAATTTTGGTTTATTTGTGAGTTTAGGTCATCTAAATTGTTGCCAGTAAATAAAACACTGGTGTCATCAGCATAATTTATGGAATTATGAATGCTGTTTGTGAATAGATTGTGTAAGTCGTTGATATAAATCACAAATAAAATCGGGCCAATTCCTTTGCGGAATTATATAATTAATATTTCTTGATTTTCACATTATGTTATTACCAAAAGAGACGCATTGAGTCTTGCAAGTCAAATATGATTTAAACCATAATAGCGCCCGACCTCTGATACCTTGTAGCTCTAACTTCTGTAATAAAATATTGTGACTAAAGTCAAAGGCCTTAGATAAATTTAAGAATATTCCAAATGGAATATTCTTATTCTCCATCCGTAACAGCACAAATAAGCTCAAAAATAGCGGTTGAAACATTTTTTCTGGGTATAAATCCATGCTGAGAAATATTAGTTAGATTTTCTTGCAGTAAAAAGTTTATTAAGCGTTTACATTCTATTTTTTTCAAAAATCTTACTGAAAGCTAGTAAGATACTTATAGGACGATAGATTTTAAGATTTTCTGCGACTTCATATATGTATATTGGACTTGCAAGAGCTGGTTCAAGGTTTTCTGGAAATATTCCTTATTTAAATGATTGTTTAATAATATCACTCAGAGGTTCTGCTATGTATTCTATTAATCGTTTTATAATTGACATAGGAATGTAATCTAGAGTTATGTTATGCTGTTGGTGTTTTTCTTTGCTTCAGGTAAATTCTGCGGTGATTTTGAATCATTTTTAGCTTTTTGTCATGATTAGCCCAAACACTTATTAAATTTTACAATTAATTTAAATATCCTGTTTGACTTTTAAAAAACTGTGTTCCTAAAATTGGACCCTTTAAAATTTAAAAGCCTAGTAGATTGTTTACCATTAGATAATTTCGTACAATGTTACTAAGAATTTTTAACATTAATATAATGAGCCTAACGAACGCATCAATAATTCATAACTCCTTCAATTTATTTCATGCACACTCCAGACGACGTCTGACTAATGGGCACCTGTGTGCAAAAGGACGCCGCGACCGGAGTGTTGGCTCTGTGCCCGCGCGACGCCGACGCCATAATTAACCGGTCCCGAGGGGGTCGGACGCCCCCGAAAATCGAACATCTGCAGCCGCAGCGCTGCCATGAGGGAATCAAACAGGCTACAGGAATTCCGTTTTTCCGCAATTAAGCGCCCTTTGTGCAGCGGGCTGCAGCGGAAATAAACGGACGCCGCGCTCTCCCGCGAGAATCGAAAAACAGAAACACTGCAACCGGAAGGAATTTCTCCTTTGAGACAAAAATAAACAAAAATAAAGGTGTTGGAATGGTATTTATGGGATAAACGGTTTTTGTAGCTTTCTAGCAGTTATTAGGTTTTCCAGGATTAGATATCTGTGTGTGTGTGTGTGTGTGTGTATTTCTTGAACACTATAAACACTCACATAAACAATCAATACAAGCAAGATGTCATAAAACTAATACATGTTAGCTCACACCTGGAGGCTGCTACGGGTAAAAAAAGTGTTTATTTTTATTATTGTCTCGCAAATTTGTAGCTTCTTTAATTAATGAAAAAATCTTAGAACTACGAAGAATATAATGAAAGCCTTGATGAGCTATTTAGAATCTTATTAATAGAACGTTAAATTATATTTTTATATTTATACCAAAAAATGTTATACCACGAGTTACATGAGAACCGAATTTAAATTATTTAAATAATTGTAGTAGTGTCACTACAAAAAAGACTTAAATGTATGAATAAATATTACTTTGAAAGGATAGTCGCGTCACAATGCAATAATGCGCATTACTTTTATAGTAGACCCTGTAATGTAATTTAATGTAATTTAATGATTATTATTGAATTCAGAAGTTATACATAATATTTAAACATACATAAAAATATAATAACAAAAAAATAAAACACATTTAATCAATAACCAATTAATCACTGAATTGCAAGCATTTGTCTGATATTGCGAATATCATTATAATACATCTGAGAATTTTAAGCATTTTAAATATTCATATATGTATAGGAATATTTGATCGAAAAATAATTTTAATACAAATCTAGGGCGCACTAATGCCCAAAATATATGATTGATGTGAATTTAATCGTCAAAAAATGTTGGTCATTTGAATCGAGAACTAAAAATAATGTACCGAGGGAACTAAATATAATACCCCAATAAGCTAATTTAGAAGTTCATAAATAAATGTTGAATATGTAAAATATAGAACGAAATACAATAAAATATGGAATATTTGAGATATATAATAAATTATTAAATTCTATCGTTAATCTCATTGGCGAAAGAAATATATTACTTTTTGCTATTTAAAAAAATTAAAACATATTTATAAGACTTTATTTGACTAGATGTATTATTAATTAACAACAATTTGAATTCTATAATACTTTGAATACTTAACGCCGCTAATTAAAGACATTTAGTCCTTATGGAACGCCGAGTCGATACATTTCGCAAAAGAAAAAGAAAAAATAATTATTCTACTGTTTCATGAAAATTGGTGGAATCTTTAATCAACATACCGGTTAAATTAAAGGCTGCAAACTGAAATTGCTGCATGTTAAATTATTCAACAAAGGCCATCAGATATTAACACCCCCCGTGCCGAGGATTTAGCATCGACTCGTTTTCCAGTTTAAATAATTCAGAGCGTAGACTACTGACCGGAAGCAATAATTAACCCCCTTCTGAAAGACATCAACAAGTCTGGGATATTTGAACCGACCCTTATCACGACGGAAAATCCTACAAGGGCGGCCATGTTATTGAACATGGGGCAGACACTTGTTGTACCCTAAAGTTTTAATTCAAAAATTAATTACATCAAATTAATGAAGCGGAATCTAAATTCTTAGATAACATAATATTTATAATACGGTTGAAAATATTAGATACAATCAAAATATAAAATTTGATCAATCGCTTAATGAAGGAAAGAGAAAAACAGAATAAATCTTTTATGAGCAAAAGGGGAATAAAACACATACATATTAGAAAAAATAATGTTTAATCTATACATTCCAAAAATTAATAATTGGTCTCTTTCGTCTGTCTTGACTCTAATTTATATGTATTTTTTTTAAGTAGCTAGCTAACTTATTTAGAGTTTTGTTATAATAAATACTTTTATTCAGCCTCTTGGAGTTTAAATTGTATGTTATTAATTGTGTTTATGTTTATAAATTCGAGAGAAATTTCACTATTTCAATGTATTTCTTCATTTCTAAAAAGAAACGTGATAATCAGTAAATGATTATCAAATATTGGACCGATGAGGATATTATTTGTTGAAACTCCATGGTATCACTTGATAGAGTTTAGGGTTTCAAAAAAACGTTTATCATCTTTTCTCGAAATTTGATGCGATAAATAAAACAAAAATTTGAGCTATTATATTTTTCTTTCGTACAATTGTATCAAATTCATTTCTGTAAATAAAGATGTTTCTTTTTTCCTCCTTCTAAAATCCTATGCGAATTTAAATAAATTTGAACAACACGTCCAATATTTTATGAACTGGCGAACATTATTACATAAATCCCTCGGCATCCACTTCAAAGTTGGAAATGTTGCTTCTAGGTGGGATAATTGTGACCCGCTTTTCCGGTGTCGCGGGATCGATACAATTTTCCGAGGGGGGAAAACGAAAAAAAAAATGGGCGTAATAGCATTCCACCCCCACACAAAGGAACACTCTCGGCGGCGAGCGGTTTCTGTTTAATGGGGAACTTGTAATTTGTGCAGAGGGGGATGAACATGAACGTTGAACGTTCCACGGGGTCGGCTCATGTATATAGGGGCAGAATGCGCCCATGTGCTTCCTCCCTTCCGTTACGACCTCTGTTCTTGACGGTTGGATTGAATTAGCGTTTTCATGAAAATTTAAATTATGCGGTGATCGTAAATATATATTAAAATTGCGTACAAAAAGAGCTTATGGTGATTAAACTGGAATACCCATTTTTTCTATATAATATTAACGTAAATATTAGTAGTATTTAAATTTTTGATTTTATGTTTTTGGATAAATAAAATTAATAAGTTTGCTTAGTACAAATCAAAAAATTATATAAATTTCTCATTTAGTTCGAGGTAAAACATTATTGTTTTAATTTATTAATTAGAATACTTATTGAGAAGAAAAGCTAAGTATTTATATACGATTTAAAAACATTAAGAAACTATTCGTTGCAAATTATTAGAGTCAATTTTTATGTTTAGTGATAATCAAGAAGTAATTGATTAATTTTCTGATTTAACTTGTAATTGTACACAAAAAATCGTGAACTCTGCGGCAACTATGTTCCAAATTTTAGAGTAATTTAGTGTTTATGTATGTATTTTTATATGTTTTGTAATAGGTCCTGTAAATAATATAAATATAAATATTATTAACTAGAACATTTATTTAAACAAGACTAAGTAATTGTAATCTGCCTCTTATATTTAAGAAGCTATTTATGTTCAAATATCCATTGTAGACAAAAATATTGTGAAATTTGTTTTAAATGCCATTATAAATTTGGCTGGAGCTCTTCTGTAAGAAGTTGTAATAAATAATTTTATTATTATATTTTATACAACCCTAAACAAACACATTTACCACCAATATTAATTATATCTTACATACTTTATTACTCAACACTCTCCAAAATATTCACATGGTTGAACTTTATGTCCACGACGGAAATGATTTTCATAACGACCGCCATTACGTCGACCCAGGAAAATTTTGTATAGGATTTTATTCGAGTTTTTAAAAAAAAGCAAACATTAATTTTCGTCAGTTCCATAAAACCTGTCCCATTTTTGCCTGCGCCCCGCCCACACTCCCAAATAAAAGCACCCTGCTCCTCAATGTATAATGGCCGAAAACTCATAAATGTTTATTATTAATTTTCGCTGGATTCACCGTTAATTTCCTGGCAGCTTTATTGGTTTTGTACCCACTGCGATTTCAAAAAGGGACATAAATTCCGATACATTGGACACGGTCATAATTGCGTGGCAAAAAGTACATAGTAAGATTTATATTTCATTAGGTGTACACAGTAAAAATTTTATCGGTTTACGAAAGGTTATTTGTGTTTAGTCTTGTAATAAAGTAAACGTTAAATCGAGCCACCGTTATAAAATAATGAAATGTATTTAAAACTCGAAATAAAAGACAACGAAATATTTAATAAAACATTGTTATGGGTCAAATTATTGTTGATCCCGGCGCATCCACCATTTCGCGAAAATTTTTTTTATTATGTATTAAATTGTACGTTATAATTATTAACTTTAGTTAATATTTTAATTACTCAAATAGTAATAATTAAATTGTTTTGTTTCACAAAATCTTAAAGCAAATGAAAATATTAAAAATTTATTATATCTACTAATAAACGTCAGCATAAATATACTAATAAAGACATATCTCTACATCTCTATGTTAATAAAGCCATGAGATTATTTAGTTACAAGACTTACGTGCGAAATTTTAATTAAATTTCGTAATAATTTACTACAACACATCCCGCCCGTGTACTACAGTCTACAACTAATCAAACTTTTACGTCACTGAATTTCTCGGCTACTTTATACTTTGGAAAAAATTACCCTCCGGATTATGTTGTTGTTGCGAAAATTTGGACCGAGGGTGGATTAATCGCGTAGGGGGCGAGTGTGTTTCGTCCTTTGAGGAACAAGTCGCGAGCAGAAATTAATTCGTAGTGAACTCGGCCCGAACTTATTACAATAACTCGCATGGAATTTTATCGCGACTACATCTCCGCCGCCACCCTTTTGTAAAACTTTAAAATTACTTCCGGAATTTAAAATTAAAATTCTCGACGCGCAGCTATTTGCCGGGCGACGGTGAGGCACTTTATATAAGAAATTTATATCGGCAACATATTCGCATATTTGCATGGATTATAGTGTAGAGTTTTAATTTTTATATGGCGGCTAATGCAGGTCATGGAGAGTACACTAATGTATGCATATAACGTATATTATGAATTTGAGCATGAGGAGAAAAAATCTTGCTCGGCATGATTAAGTATTACATTATTCATTGGGGAAAGTGCACTGGAAAAAAGTCTCCTATGTGCATATCTGCATGTTTTCGTTTGCATGTTATTATACTGTGCGAGTAATCAGGTAATCAATAGAAGGTCGTGGAGATTTGTTTAATATTATTACCTACTACGTATTTAGATTTTATATCTCGTTTATTTACATAGTAACGTAATAAAAAAATATTGTAGCATAAAAATAACGCAGTGTTTATTATTCATATTATTATTAAATATTATTATTCATACAATGTTATATTACATTCCTAGTAAAAAATGTATACTATAAAATATTCTAAGGATATATTAACCATATATTTGTAATCTACATTATTATGTTATATACTATACATAATTAACTTTTAATATAATGTGGATTTACTTTTTAATGGATCATCAATTATAACAACCAACTGTTTATATTAACTCGAACTACAATTTAAACTTTTAGACAATTTTCATTGTAAAAATTGAATATATTCATAAGAAAACTTTATTTCTTCTAGCATTACTGCACTGCTTACAGTTATGTAATAACTATCAGCTAATAATAAAAATTTATGAAAGTCCTTTACGTTATAGGAAATTAACTAGTAATTAGAAAAACACAAAAATATTTTGTAATTGTACAAAAATGAGTCTTAATAAGTCTTAACAAGATTGTAATTATTATCAGCTAATAGTTAAAACAACTGCCCTTTTCACTAAATACTTTATGTAGCTATTTTAGAGATAATATATAGACATGTTTGAGCTTATTATAAAGGAACTGCAGCCGTGCATAGAACTACTCATTAGTTAGTCTAGAATAACACTATTGTTTAAAATTTTCTAGCTTTTTTCTGCAACGTTCCGTTAGAGCTAGGATTTTGCGGTTTGGCTATTCTTATAGTATTTTGACAAAGTGCACTTTTTATGTAAATAAATCTGATATTATTACGCTTTCTGCGTGTAGGTATTTTTTATTTTTACAGTTTATTTCTGCATTTTCCTCGTTTGTTTGCTTAAATAAAAAAAAAAGCATTCTCTTCTGCCTACATATTTTCTTTCAAAATATAGTCTGCAAATGTGTTATGTAATGATAGTTTATATGGCATACTCATCTGAATATTTTTCAGTAATTATAACTTTCGCTGTACGAAGTACACAAAGTGCTCGAAATAGTTTTTGGAAATAATACAGATGCAACATATATGGCTGTTTTCGGTGTTAAAATAAATCTTGCAATAAAGTAGCCCTGAAAGATCTCTTTAATTTTCAGATTAAACCTTTATGAATACTCGTTAGTCCGCTAAAAATTATTCCCAAGTAAAAGCATTAACTTTAAAGAAAGAGTAAAATAGAAAGAAATTAATAATAGGTAACTAAAAATGATAATTGATGTCTAAAAGCAAAAGATAGATGATAAAAAATTTCGATAGAAAAGAGATCACCCATGATACGTAACAAAAACTAATGATAAATAACAAATGATAGTATACAATAGACATATGATAGAAATTAGAATAATTAAGAAAGAAAATAGCGGAGAAAATTGAAAAGACAAAATATGACAGTAACATTTGATAGATGACAGAAGACAGACACAAAAGGTAAAATAAATATAAAGGAAATAAGAAAGAATATGAAATATAACAGACAACATATGGTTATTAAAGACAAACGGTAAACACAATTTAAGAATGTGGACGAAGAATAACACAAGGAGAAGAGACGATAGATGCCGCTAGGTAGCAAAAAAAGAACAGAAAACACAACATAAAATGCAGATGATAGAAAAAGAATAAAGATGACAATGGACAAGAAAGTTTTCTCGCTTCCTGAAAGTCGTTTGAATGTAAGTTTATCAAGTGAATTTAAATTATGTACGATGTGTAATTATGTCACAGAACGAGTTTTTCCGTGTATGATAGGCAACATGCCCCAAGTGCAAAAAAAAACGGAATTCAAAAATGAATTAAATGCAATAAAGAAGAAAATTCTTGCACTTACCAAATTAGCAATTCTTCAAAAACATTGAATTTGGGTCTAACCAATTAACAGACAAATTAAGTAGTATTTAAAAAAATGTGATGTTGCACTCATAGTACTTTCCCTATATTTTTCTCGAACACTATGAGGTTTGCGTAAAACGGTTATTCCTAAAAATTTACTCAATTTTGGATTCTTTACAATTACTTGTTATACAAATTTTATGTAACTCCTATAGTTTATTAGTAACATGCAAAAATTGTCAAAAATATTAATTAATAATGTTTTTTGCTCGTAAGATGAGAACTTTATAGAAAATATGTTTTAATAAAACCTGTTCAGTTTCTCGTTTTCTTTAACTTCATTTGAAAAGTAATAAGTATTTTTTTAATTCTGTATAGGGAAAGTAAAAAAATGTATAATCCATCAACAATTAGTAGTTAAAGTTATCAAGTATATGTAGAGTGGGTGGGTATCATAACCCACCCTCCAATCAGTAAAAAGTAAACGAGGGTTTTTAAAAGTTGTAAAACGTAAATAAACAACATTATTTCAAATTTTAATAGATGTATTCAAACAAATTTTTCAAATAATTTTTGATGATGTTTTACTGAGGGTGGAATAGAGGTCACCCACCCACCCTTCATATACATATAAACTTATTCCTTATCGTCTCGCGGTTTCCAATAAAATTAATTACAAAACTTTTTCAATAAAAAAGAAATTAAAAAGGTAAAATTTCTGAGTGAGCAAATTAGTAAAAATTTGATGCATTATCAATAGACTTTAAATCTAAATTAGATAGCTTTTAGTTAAAAGTTGTAAAATGTAAACAAACACAAAATAATTTCATTTTTTAATTGATGGATTAATACAAATATTTCAAATTATTTTCTTGATGTTTTACTGACTGGAGGGTGGGATATAGGCCACCCATCCACCCTACATATACATATTAGCTTTAGCCGCTGATCGCGTTGTTGTTTGTAATAACTTTAATTACAAAATTTGAATAAAAAAAATCGAAAAATAAAATATTTGATTGTAGAGGCTTTCACTTTGTGATACATATTTTATAACTTTAAATAAAATAAAATAAACTTTGTTTATATCACACACTTTATTATTTCAGTGACTATAGTTTCGACACAATTCAGCTGGTCATTATCAAACTAAAAATAAAATGTTTGTCTTTGTATTAATAAAAACTATATACATGATACGTGGATAGGCTTTAAATTAAGCTTAGATAAGATTAGCTATAGAAGATCATTTATATTAAACTTAAATTTAGATTATGTTTTGTTTTTACAAGGTGTTATTATTTTTTAAGCAGAAAAATCATCAACGATTAGAATTCTAAGTTAATATAATAATATCTCTTTATTTCAAAGTGTCATGTACATGAAATGAAATTTGCGTCAAAACTTATGAACTAGCCTAAATCTAATATTACTTAATTTAATCCTAAAGATGAAATATACATAAAAGTGATAAAGTGTTGGCTTCAGTCTACTTATATCTACATTTATTAATAAATTCTTCAATTGGATAGAGCTCACATTCAACTAAGAACTCAAATAATTCTCTTTTTAAAAGCTTTTGTAGACTTTAATATTATTGGGAAATGAATTAAATAATTTAATCGAAGAGTATTGAACATAATATTGTTGCATTGAGTATGTGTTGGGAGTAGATGTAGTTATTTGTTCTTGTATTATAATTTGTACTTTTATTATCATTTCCTGTAAGGTGTTTGTGATAAAATAAGGTTTTCTCCATTATGTATATTTCATACATCGTTAACATATTATCACTTTTAAAAATCCCTCGACATGATTATAATTAAGATTTAAAATAACCCTTATAGCTTTTTTTGAAGAATAAATATTTTTTGGACATTCGATTTATTTCCCCAAAAGATTATTCCATAGCGCATGACGATATCGAAATTTGCTGTATATGCGGTCTTTACGACCGTTTTCTGTAGGTATTTCGATAGTTCCCTTAACATGAATATGACCGTGTTTAATTTATTTCTTATTGAGTTAATATGTTTATTCCAAGTAATTTTATTATCGATATAAACACCACGGAATTTAACATGTTGACTGATATTTATGGATTTTTCATCTATATCCATTGACTCAATTTGATTTTCCAAGCTTATTTCTTCTTCATTAATTATTAATTTGTTTTTCACAAACCACGATTTAATTGAATCGAATGTTACAGAGGCCTCTTCTATTGCCATTTCAATGTTTTTGGTGCATATTAATATATTTGTATCATCCGCGTAATTTATTATGTAGATGTACGGTGGGTGGCCTTTATCCTACCCTCCAATCAGTAAACCATAAGCGAGGGTTTTAATTAAAAATTGTAAAATGTAAAGAAACATAAAAATTGTGTTATGGCCATAATAGTAATTTCCTTACATTTTTCTCGAATATTATGAGATTTACGAAAAAAAGCTATTCTTAAAAATTTGCTCAATTTTAGATTCTTTGGAATTACTTGTTGTATAAATTTTATATAACTTCTATAGTTTCTTAGCAATAAGTTAAAATTATCAAAATTTTTAATTGATTTTTGTTTGAAAAGTTATGTAATATTTTTCAAATTAAAAAAAAATATCGAGAAAAACAAAAGAACTCTTCGAGTAAATATCCACTTCCGGTTTATGAATGCTTACCAAAAGCTTTTCAGTTCTAGTCTTTTAATGATAAAAAAAGTTTCATCTCAAAAGGATCATTCGTTTTTGAGATACAGCGCCAATAGGTATTTTCATTCACGAAAGGGGAATAATTTCCCTATATATTCTATATAGATAAATTACCCACAAAAACTGCGATGCGAAACAAATAAAAAAGGGACCGTTGACGAATGCAATTAAAAAAACAGTAAATAATGACAATTTAGCTCCAAGCGAATATTAGTAATACAAACATCGATTGGAATACAGTGGTAGCTCGCAGACGTATTATTAAGCGGTAATCTTATCGGCTCAATGGTATGACTCATAAAGAAGAACTGCCAGTAGCTGACGCCATAACGAGATAGTAAATGTTAATAATAATAATAATAAACACCTTTATTTGCTCATAAAAGTGTAAACATTGAGGGTAGAGTAGCCTTATAGACTTATCCCATAAAACATTACAGTTTGACAAAAAAGAAAAAACTAAACAATCCTAAACTAAACAATTTACAAATAATAATAAAATAAAATTACTTAATTACACAAGATAACGTTAACTAGTCAGATTTGCACGTACTTTCTTTTTATAAGAGTATACCGGAAGGAAGAAAGGAGTTCCTATAGAAGCTAAAAGCACCATTATAAATGAGGATTTCTAGCCAAAGAATACATTTATAAATAACATTGATAACAAGAGTATATCGGAGAATGTTCGAATTTCTCCCCCACAAAATTATCGACGGTAACACTGGGAACAAATTAGCGCTTGCACTATTTCTTCAAAAATCCAATGCATCTATACTTTTTATCTAGTGTCCAATTTTAGTAGATCTCAAAAAGAACATGAAAATAGTACTACTCATTTGCGATAATCATATTAATACATATGCGATAGATTGTAAGAAAATCACAGTAGCTTGGCAAGTTGACTGCGCCGGTGGTATAAATGACTCAATCATCAATAGTTATTGTTGTATAAATACCTCCCAGAAGTGATATAAACTTATTTGTTGAGCAGTTTTCCTCGTGAAAAATTCTGTGTCGCAAAATAAACCATTTTTCATACTAGGTGACATTAACATAGATAGTCTAAAACATACTGCTACACATAGCTTCAGAGATATCTTAAATACATATAATCTTAAATTTCTGAGAAACATTAAGAATAACACCTCACTCTCAAGCATGTATAGACAACCTAAAATCCTGAATTATCAGATTATAAAGCACAAATTCTTGACTACCTTATGGTAAGTGTAGCAAGTAAGCAACCAGTCATTAGGAAACGCATATTCTCAAACAATAATATCAACATGTTCTGTGGAAATATTGCCTAGGAGGCTCTCAAAGATTTGTATGACAAAAAGTCAGTAAATAATAAATATAACACTTACAACCGTACTAATAGTCAGAGATTAATTCTCGGATTGTAGAATCCTAGATTCATTGTCAGATTTAGTAACGTTTGAATATCACTGGTTTTACGTTGGTGTCACGGAACAGCTGACGTGATTGTCAATAAAGAAGAACGTGAAATGTTTGTTTGCAGTGTTAGTCAGTTAGTTTGTGTGATAAGGTACAAGGAATAAGCATTGTTTTGATTTAATCAAGATTAAAGTAAGTACAGTCGATAATTATTTTCAATGAAAATTTTAGAATTATTTTCATTTAATGTTTTTGCAAACAAACATTGCACATGCTCCTCAACGGACAATCACGGGTTATATTGAGAATACCATCAGCTGTTCCATGATACCAACATAAAACCAGTGATATTTAAATGTAACTAAAAAATACGATCTATGATTCTACAATCCAAGAATTAATCTCGGTCTATTAGTACGGCTGTAAGTTATTTGTTTTTTAGTATTAGTAAGACCAATTTTTAAAGTTTACAAAATGGTTTTGTGTTTTTTATAATTATTAAATAATCAATTGATTTAAAAAAATCATTATACATGGTAATTAAAAGATCACATATAAATACTATACATATAGTCTGTTCGTTGGATCTTCCGTCGTACGTCACAAACTATCGCTTCAAAAAACGACGAAAGTATTACAGTGCGTTCTTTTTCTAACGCATTTGGTTTACTTTATCAGACTGAATGTTCTTGTGTCGTTTCTCGAAGCGATATTTTGTGACGTAGGACGGAAGATACAATGGATGGACTATATACACTAAATTCAGTGACTGTGTTTATTATGGATTATTACGTAGTAAAGGTCATAACCATCAATATGAGTAAATGCTATACGTTTCTACATTTTTCAATAATATGTGTAATTAACATACTATTTATTTAATACATAAATTGATATATAATCTAATTTTTATAATTTTTTTAATTCAATTCTTAAATTAGAAAATAATCTGACTTCGCATAGAAATTAAATATTAGTACTACTTCTATGTTTATTTTTTATAAAAACATATTTTAATATATTAAATATTTAAATTTTATTCCAACTTTGAAAAAATTATGGCCATCAATGTCGGAAAAGATTACACGACTTATATTTTCCCTATTCAGCTGAACATTTAACGTTGGCTCCGTTCACTCGGCTCAAGGCAAACTAATAAATCCACGTCTCGGAGCGTTAACAATTTCGCAAATATACGAGACCATTATTTCTTAAATATCGACCTCTTAATGGACCTCCGAAGCCCCAGATTTAATCGTGCCACGCACTAAATCTATCGATGATCCCAGATCGCCTCCTCGACCTCATATAATTCTGCCTGACATGGCTAATATCACCGCTAGAAAAGACATATAAATCTGTAAAAAAAAACAACTTATTGACAATAAATAAAAGTTAGTATTATTATTGTAATGGGATGTTTGTAAGACTTATCTAGTGTATTTGCAAAATTGTCAGTATTTTTAAATTATTAGATAGTTAATTGAAATCGTTTATTTTAAAAGAATTGCTATCGTTAGAAATGTTACATTCATGAAATTTTATTATATATGTTCCAAGTTAAACACATTTTTTAAGAATTTCCATTTTAGTTATTACTAAACTACTATGATAATTGTATATATATTTTATGATCATAGAAGATCATCTGCATTATATAACTCTAGTGTGAAGAAAGAATATCGCAGTGTTTACTAAAATATGTTCATGTTTTCCTTCTAAACAAAATGAAAAATTCATATTAGTTTTAATAAATAATTTCAATTAAATAATAGTTTAAAATGACGATTATTAATATATTCAGATAAATAATATAATAGTTATTTGCTGCAATAAATCTAAGACGTATATTTCTTGTGTGTATGATACACACACAAGAAACATTTATGGCTTCCCTTTATCGTATCTAATAAATTTCATCCATTATTCAGCATAATCGGCCGCTAATAGTTTACGCAAAAAATAAACCCATTATGTATTTCTTCCGGTCGGTATATTGGGAAATTGGACGGCGCGATGAATGGAATAATAAAGCGGATTGATTCCCTTCAAAATGTTAAGGGACTTTTAAAAATAGAACGCGAATCGATGCCTCCTCCAATTCCTCCTTCCTCCTGAGGACGCATCGATCTGGGCCGGCTACAGTAATCTGGTCTCTTTACAGAACTTAATTCGATTCCGTACCTCTCAGAGTGTCTCCTTATTCCATCAAAGCAGCACACATATAAAAAAATTGTCCTTAATTAAATTGTCAGTATTGAGTGCGGAATCTAAATATATCTGAATTGTCGGTGATATGATCCATTTTATCTTTATCTTGTGAATTACAATTTAATACATGTCCATTTTTATCTTGGCTTTGTTTCTTATATACGAGGCATGTTGTACAGTAACGTTTCAGAATTACACTCCTGCACCGCTGCAATCGGCCATCCCCGCATATATATATATATATATATATATATATATATATATATATATATAAATATTGTGATCATTCATCTTTTGGCAAGCCAAAGGCGCCATTATGGTAGTAATCAATCGTGTTTACACCGTTTTGTGGGAATTTAAAATGCCCCTACCGACTGTAAGTTACGTGCTGTTATCCGCTTTTTAAGTGCTAAAGGTGTGAAAACATCTAAAATTAATCGTCAAATTTATGAAATTTATGGAGATTTCAAGGTTATGGGGATTTGTGGCCTATCTCAATAATTTATAACTTTTTGCCCTCCGGTTGCAAACTAATATCATCTTATCTTACAGGTCGGTACCAAATGGTACGAGTTGAAGATCGTTGTTTCACATACGTACCATCTAACTTTAGAGTACCACAAGAGTCCATTCTGTGTCCTTTATTATTTTTAATATTTATCAAAGATCTTCCCAACATCAATAATTCATTAACGTTTCTATATACAACTATGACATCTGCATCACATAATCTTCAGTCTGCTAAGGACTTTAATGAATGCGAATTCACTAATCTTAACACGTCAATGGTTAATATCTAATATGTTGACAATAAATGAGAGCAAGACAGCAAATGTTATAGTTTCATTAAAACCTATTCATTCTTTTCCGATAACGTGCTCAAAGTTCTTAAGCATATACGTAGACTCTAAGTTAACATGGAATACACATGGATATGAGCTAAAAAAACTAGCCAGTAACCTATTTTTACTGAGACGACTTAGTAATACACTTATAGTGGAATTATGGATCGAATATTTAGGTCACAAAGAAGAGCTATCAGAGTAATCTCTAATTTACCTTATAGAGAGGACTGTAAATCTAGTTTCGTGCTTTTAAAAATATTAACCTTGCCATGTATTTATGCATTTGAAGAAGAAGACCAAAGTACAGAATAAATAAATAAATGCTTGATATATGTCAAAAACAATGGTCGTTATCAAACAAAATAAAATGTCGCCCATTAAAAAAAATTAAAGCTACCTTAAAACAATATTTTATTAAGAACACATTCTATAGTATGCAGGAAATATTATCAAGCAACCTGCGAGATTTATAGCAAATAAAAAAAAAACTATAACATTAAGTAGTTTATTAGTAATATAAATGTCTATTACTAATAAACTACTTAAAATTATGTTTTTTGTAGACTTTCACTGCCATCTCCCACTGTCATCTGTCACTGTCAACAGTAACTATTTCTATCGACCGTTACAGTCAACAGTAACTGTCTAATACCATTATTAACTGTAAATATCAACTGTTATTGCCAAATGTAACTGTAAATCGTCACTGTTAACTGTAACTGTGAACTGTAACCATCAGTATCAATGTTTACTGCCACTGTCTATAGTCAACCGTCATTATTTAGCATTTCTATGAACTATAATACTCACTGTCAAGTGTCATTATCAATTCTCAATGTTAACTGTCACCATTACACCGTAACTATAAACTGTCACTTTCAACTGTAACTATTACTGTAGCTGTCAACTGTAACTGTCAATTGTCACTGTCAACTGTAATTGTCAATTGTCACCATAAATTGCAACCTGCAACCTGCAACAAAAACAATTATTACTGTTAACAGTAACCTTCACTGTAACTGCCAATTGTCACAGTCATCTGCCTTACCAATTATTACCGTCAACTGTAGCTATTAACTGTCACTATCAAATGTCAACTATAACTATAACTGTCAACTGTAACTGTCATCTGAAACTGTCAACAGTAACAGTAACTGTCAAATGTCACTGCAACCTCTCATTGTCATCTGCCACTGTCAACTGTCACTATAGCTTTCAACTATTACTGTCAACAGTACCTGCCAAATATCACGGAAAACTGTTTGAGTTAACCAACATTATTAACTGTCACTATCAACTGTAACTATAAATTCTCACTATTTCTCAACTATAACTGTAACTGTAACCGTCAGTATCACTGTTAACTGCCATTGTCAACAATCAACCGTCACTTTTACTTCCTCTATGAATTTTAATTTCCACTGTCAAATGTCAGTATCAATTGTCACTGTTAACTGTCACTATTACACCGTAACTGTTCACTGTCACTTTAAACTTAAACTTTTACCGTAACTGTCAATTATTATTGTCAACTGTAACTGTCAAATCTAACTGTCAACCATAACTGTCAACAATATGTTTAATGCTTGAATAACGTAATAAATCCTGTGTGTGATATCAACGAAGTGTATTTTCATTTAAAGTTCCTGATAACTGTCAACTGTAACTTTTAACTGTAATTGTTAGCTGTAACTGCCAACTGTCACTGCCACCTCTCAGTGTCATTTGTCACTGTCAACTGTAACTGTCAACTGTAACTGTCAACTGTAACTGTCAACTGTAACTGTAAATTCTTACTGTGAACTGTAACTGTCAATCTGAAACATCGGTAGCACTGTTAACTGTCATTGTCAACAGTCAACTTGTAAAACTATAACTGTCAACTATAACTGTAAACTGTAACTCTCAACTGTAATTGTCAACTGTCACTGCCATCTCTGAGTCATCTGTCACTGTCAACTCTCACTATAGCTGTCTTCTGTCACTAATTGTCAATGTCAACTATAACTATGAATTGTAACCATCAGTATCACTATTAAATGCCACTGTCAACAGTAAACCATCGCTCTTAACTGTCTCTATGAGTTATAATTGCCTCTGTCAAGTGTCAATATGAATTGTTACTGGTAACTGTCACTATTACACCGTATCTGTCGACTATCACAATCAACTGTAACTGTCACTTGGCTCTGACAACTATAACTGTCAACTGCAACTTTTAACTATAGCATTTAATTATCACTGCTAATAGTAACCTTCACTGTAACTGGCAATTGTTACAATCAACTGTCATTATCAACTGTAACCATCAACTGTCATTACCAACTATCAATGTTAACTCTAACTGTCATCTGTCATTGTTAACTATCACTATTAACAGTAACTGTCGAAAGTAATTGTCAAATATCACTGTTAAGCGTCAGTGTTAACACTCACTATAACTGTCACCAGTAACTGTCAGATATCACTGAACCCTTTCTGTGTCAACCATCATTATTAGCTGACACGATCAACTATCAATGTTATCTGTAACTGCCAGCTGTTGCTATTAACTGTCAATATCGAAAGTCACTGCTAACTGTAACTGTAAATTGTCACTGTCAACTGTAACTGTGAACATTATCACTGTGAACTGTCACTGTCAACTGTCGTAATTAATTGTTACCGTCAACTGTTACTATTAACTGTCACTCTCAAACGCCACTGTCATCTTTCACTGTCAACTATAAATCTCAATTGCAACACTTAACAGTTACTATCAAATATTACTTAAACATTAACTGTTCACTGTAACTATCAACAGTAATTGTCAAATATCAATGTTAGATGTTAGTATTAACTTTCACTTTAACTGTTGACAGTAACTGTCAAATATCACTGTATTCTGCCTGTGCCAAAGGTTATAATTAACTGTCACTATTAACTATCAATGTTAACTGTAACTGTCAACTGTTACTGTTAATTGTTATTATCAACTTCCTCTACCAACTGAAGCTGTCAATTGTCACTGTTAACTATCAATGTCATCTGTAACGGTCATTATCAACTATCACTGTCAACAATAACTCTTAACTGTAACTGACAAAAATAATTGTCAAATATCACTATTAAATGTCAGTGCTCACTGTCACTATTAACTGTCACTATAGCAGTTAAATGTAACTGTCAACAGTAACTGCCAAATATCACTGAACCCTATATGTGTCAACCATCATTGTTAACTGTCACTATCAATTATCAATGTTAACTGTAACTGTCAACTATTACTGTTAATTGTCACTGCCAACTGTAATTGTAAATTGTCACTGTTAACTGTAACTGTAATAACTGTAAACTTTATCACTGTTAACCGCTACTGTCAAAATTCAACCATCACTGTAACCGCCAATTGTCAAAGTCAACTGTCATTATCAATTGTTGCCGTCAACTGTTACTATTAACCGTCACTCTCAAACGTCACTGTCAGCTATAAATTTCGATTGTAACACTTAACAATTACTATAAAATATCATTTAAAAATTCACTGTCAACAGTAAATGTCAAATATCACTGTTAAATGTCAGTGTTAACTGTGACTATAACTGCTAACAGTAACTGTCAAATATCACTGATCCGTCATTATTAACTGTCATTATCCGTCATTATTAACTGTCATTATCAACTATCAATATTAACTGTAACTGTCAACTGTTTCTGTTAACTGTCACTATTAACTGCTACTGCCAACTGTAAATGTAAATTATTACTGTCAACGGTAACTGTAATCATAAGTATTACTGTTAACAGTCAATCGTCACTATTTACTGCGTAATATACTATTATAATTGAACCAATTACGTGGTATAAATTTTTGCGGTAAGTAAGTTTAATTGCAATAAATAAACCATTAAAGGATACATTTAAGTTTTTATTTTAAATTAGCGATTAATGTATATTTTTATTTCATAAATGGGCCTCTAAAATATTTACGCTTTTGGTGAATGCGCCGGGGATGAAAAGCAAACATTTATTGTATAAACAAATAAAATGTAGTAGTATTATATTAATATTTCTTTAAAATTTGTGACTCGGTGTTTTTATGGAAACGTGAAATTATTCCATAGTTATAGCTATTGGTATAGATTAGTTAAATTGCAATAAATATCCTATTAAGGGAACAATTTTAGGTTTAATTCAATATAAAATTAGCAGTAATTTTTTTTTTTTAATATTTCACATATTTATAACTGATATATTATTTATACGTTTGGTGAATGGGCCAGGCCAAATGGTCATTAATTGTTACAATTTATCAATAATAATTTGCAATACTGTCTAATGCATTTTCTTAGGGAAGTAATGAAGTTTGGAAAATTTATTTAACATTCTGTATATTATAAGTTTCAATAATAATAAATTATTGTATTATCATTAAATTTGTACATTAAATAACTTGATTTAGAGAAAGCAGCCCTCGTTATTGTTACCTCTTTTTAAATTTGAAGACTTTGTTGCCTATTCAATACAGGTAAAAATTATAATAAAATCTCCTGCAATTTAAAATATTACATTTTTCCATAACAGTTTTTGTAATAACGTTTTTTGTATGAAAAGGACACTAATTGTGTTTTGTTCAGGTGCTAGATACACTATTATATATATATTTTTATTATGAAAGGTCCAATATACTGCTGTACATTTAAATATTTCACTGAATGTCATCTTCTTAATATGCAGTCGACACTAGCATACAATGTAATTGAGTACGCTGTAATGAATAGCCTGAATTTG
The DNA here is from genome assembly GCA_963969525.1 of Ontholestes murinus. Lineage (NCBI taxonomy): Eukaryota > Metazoa > Arthropoda > Insecta > Coleoptera > Staphylinidae > Ontholestes > Ontholestes murinus. Next base: position 21,069,572 of record OZ018392.1, on the reverse strand, counting down.
GATGACATTAGTTTGAAATTTTCATTGTGGTCTGGTTCATATGACTGTTCGCTTGCAAATACTCTGTAGTTCTTAGAAACTGGAATTCATCGTAAATTTGTAGTATATCATGTTAAGAATTTTATTATTTATTGTCCTCACATTAGGATTAATTGAAGTCATGTTATTGTTATTTCTACGTGTTACTGATTTGTGCTGTAATTTTTCTTACGTTTGGCACAAACAAAATAGTTCTGGACCAGCCACATGTTTACATGTAGCAGCTTCTCTCTCATGTCTAATGTTGAATTTTAAAACCTTTAAACGTCTATTAAGACATAAATTATTTTGTTTAGCTTAATATATTTTATTATTAAATGAATGTACGACTTATAAATTTTCTACATTTTTGGTGAATGCGCCGGGAGAATTTATTATTTAAACAATCACGAGCTGCAACTGCACACCTAGCACATTGTAAATCGATGAACAAAGGCCATTAATGTGTTTGCGTTTGCGTTTGTGTATGTGTGAATGTGTGTACGTGTGTGCTTTCGCGTGGTTTCCCTTTTGAATGGCGTTTAATGTGCGCGGTTTGTTCCACCTCGTCCGGCGGCCCTCGCGTGTTTTCCGGCTTTAATTGTGTCAGTTTGAATTTTAAACGGCCATTACTTTTAATACCGATGCGTTAATTATTAATTAGCCAACAATGCACTCGTGCTGACGTGACGCGAATAACTTTTTTGTCGTCTCTCGTTTTACGCTAAACTGCACTCGAAACCGGCCGGCCTTTTTAATGATGGATTTTCCAATTAAACCGGACGATGGCGTGTCTGCTACCGCAGTATCTGGTTTGTAAAAACTGGGCGATAAATCGAATTTGTTTGGGCGGTTCGAGATTTATATTCTGATCGTCAATTGGATTACACATCCGGTCATAATTAAGTTTAGCTAGTAGGTTTTTGTAGAAAATGATTAGCATCAAAAATTGTTATAATTGCCTATTCATTTTTAAATTAAATAATAATTATTTTTAAATGTAATAACGATCTAAAACTTTATACGGTTATTATTTAACTGTTTGTTGATAATTGATTAATCTTGATTTGTTTAAGTACCTGAACAGTTAAGATAAATATAAAAAAAACATCAGTTTGTTTCTGTTTGTGTAAATTTATTAATTAATATTTAGTTATTGTTAACTTCTTGGGAGTGAATATATGACCAGTATAATTCAGTTGTAAAATAGTATATTTAATTAACTGCTCACTTAACCCGTGGTCAAACATATTTGAAAAATCTTGATTAGATATGAAACAAACCAAGTGTTTTTAATATCTAATCAAGATTGTAAAATAGTATTTTAGTAAAGCAATATAAAGCCAAAGCAGTCTGCTACGGAAAAACATTAATTAGAATAAATACAATATTGTAATCGTATATTTAATTATTGCAGTATACAATAGTACATAAAAATTACATTAAATATTATCTATACCAATATCAATTCTAATTTATTGATAAAATAATGGTATTTGTTTTTATGATATAATAAAATATCATTTTATATCCATTAGAGGTGATATTCGATGGATAATGGTGCCGGGAGTGTAATGATTATTGTAAAAAATAAATCCATTACGGTCCACGCAGTCACCGCATTATGAATCCCGCGGTTTACAGCACATTCGGGGATCATTTTACCGAAAACACAAAGTTATTATCGTTAATCCTCGTTACCGCTTATTTTTGCTAACCTACTTTCCATATTGTTATTGTATAATATGGATATTACGGAAAACACACTCGCAGGTAATTAGAGCGTCGATTAGTGTTCATTAAAATTTTAACATGTTTGTAAGGCTATTGTGAAATATTCAATAACAATGTAATTATATAATATATAATGGTACTATGAAAATGGATAGCGATATCGATAAATACTGTTTATATTTTGTGTAGAGTGTATGTACCTAACTAAATAATAATTTAGATAAACGGAATGAGGTTTCAAAAATTGCAGGTAAATTAAAAACTTACTATAATTAAACTATAACATTTATGTATGTAAAGATAAAACATTACATTCTTAATTAAAATAAATATTCATTATTTACTAACATTGCCTTTATCATATTTTAATTATTAAGAAAAACAACATTTTTAATTAATATAATTATTTGATATTCTTATTGCAATTAAGGATAGTACGTTTAGTAAATTAAAACATTTAATTAATCTCAGTAATTCAATTTAAATTCACGATTAATTAACACTTTAATAGCTAAATATATATATATATATATATTTTCTTTCACATTATGACTCCCGGCGCATTCACCAAAAATGTACATAAATAATATTAATATTTTTAAATTTAAAATTTATATTAATTGGTAATAGACTGCTTTATAATCTCAATATAAGAGCGGGTATAATAATTAAAAAGAAGTACGTTTTCACAAAAATATTATGTATTAATATCTAAATCCTGCTTATCTCTCTATGAATAGTTTTAAACTGTCTCTATAATCCTGTTTATAAATAATTGGCTAAAATCAGTCCAGCTTATTATATAAAGATAGTTTATTCGTGAAATACAAGTAACTGTTTTAATGTCACACACTTTATCCTATAAAGTGTGTGACATAAGCTTATAAATAAATCATTTATACATTTTAAAATATAAACTTGCCCCATTTAATACAATAATTTTCTGAAAAAGATCGATCCCACTAACTAACATCGCGCTTACAAACAGCAACTAAATTATCATCATCATCATCATCATCAAGCGACCAATCGCGTCCACTGCTAAATAAATACGATCAAAAAAATAATTATTTACCGAAAATAAAAATTCTTTCGAATATTTAAATCACTGATTAAATTAATTTACTAACGGAATTAAACACATCCTCGAGAAACACAACATTACCGTTTCTTTATAATAAATTAATTAATGTTTATTAATTTGATGATTGATCGATTAACTATTTTATAGAATGAATAGTGGAATAAAGACGTCCAACGTGTTTTTATTTACTCCCTAAAATGAACTACTACATAGTGACGGTTGCCACCATAATTTTCATCTAATTAATAGAGATAATAACGCGGTTTACTTAGCACCTCCACCATTTTTTTATGCTGGTTCATCTTTACTTTTAAATAATTTAATATGTAGAGTGAAGCTCCTGCAGTATTATCAGCATACTAGACTAAACAAGCTAGAATTTACGATGTATTGCTGCGGGAAATTTGCGACGCCCCACTTACCACCGGTTACACTGTGCAAACGCGATAAAGGGTGCATTTGCACCGTAAATGTTTAAATCCGCGCAAATCTATTCCATACTATCAGGTTGTTTATTGGTATTTAATTCAATCCAACTTTAATTTTAAAATTTAGATGGTTCAGGAACTGAATTTTTTAAAATCACAGTACATGCATAAATTAACGTTAATGGGCAATAACAAACTAAGAAATAATTCATGTTACATGACAATAGCCGCTATTAATTCAAATAGAATCGCTAATCATCGTCCGTTTATTATTAATGTTCCATCAGGGTACAATTATTAAATATAGATATAAATTCAAGCATACTGAACAAATATTAACCAATGAATAATGCGTTTAAGATGTGCAAATTAAATAATTAAATCACAGCGATTTTTTTGCTTATTCATCACGATAAAGTAAATTTATTCAAAACAACTTATGTGATTTTAAGTTAATTTACCTTATATTTATTTTAAGTACTTACCTTCATACATTTTATAAATATGCTTATACGTTTTATTCATGATAAGAATTAATTAACCTATACTTTAAAAAAATATTCAAGTTATATTTAATGCGTGTACTGTATCTATATATCTAATAAGCAATTATATATCCACAGAAATAGAGTTGCTTATTGTAAATGTCCTCGCTGAATGAAATTTTTTCATTAGTATTTATCACGTACTTCCATAAACATATATAATTAATTTCCGAACCTCTGCGAACGATTTTGAAATAATTATTCAACCTCTAAACCTGATTACAAGCGGCACGAAAGGTATTGATTAATTATATAGGGACTCATTAATATAAACCCCATTACTTAGAACTATAACGTCGGCGATCACCGCATACGGCTCTTCAAAATATAAACGCATTCGACTTTTGAGGACCCGATGAAAAAACCGCTCACGCCGCCCCCTTTTTCCTGTAACGCAACTATTCCGTGATTAATCGCCGGCGACATTTCAAAGCCGGTCATTAATTTTTACAGCGGCGATTATTTATGAAATCCATTTACAATCACATCGATCCATATCACAACATCATTGCTCACTTTATCCAATTGAGTGCAACCTTTCGCCTTAATGACGTTTTATTTATAGCCGCCCCGAAACGAGCTTATCAATATTATATAACGCCCCGCGACGTAAATTGGATTACTAATGATATGGTCAATTCGACGAAGAAGAAGCCACACAGATATTAACATACTTACCGCACATGTTTAGGGTAAGGGACGAGGGGTGTAAGTATATAAAAATGGCTAAATGGGAAGATCCTTTATTGGTAAAAAATAAAAAAGTGAAAAAGAAATTATAAGACTTAATTTTACACTAAAATCAATTTATAAACGTCTGAAAGAACTCTGATTAGAAAATATCTCAAGTTTGCATACTTCACTAATATTTTCTCTCTCAATTTATAAGCACTAATGATATTATAGAATACATAAGATTTAATACGTAATTATATATTTGTTTCTTATTTAACCCTAAAACACAATGTAAAACCAGTTTTTCTAGCTTAGATCATCCCAAGATCTCATTAAAACTAGAAAATAAATGTGTTATGGCGCTGGAGACAGCATCTATAATTCCTTTCGTGTTTGGGTGTACATTGCCCTATCCTGGGCCAATGTACTCCCTAACACGAGAGCGAATGATAGGGTGGATGCTCTAGCAAAAGAGGGAGCATATTTGAAAACCGACAAGAAGCACGTGCCACCCAAAAGCTATTTCAAACATACTGCAAGAAATGACTCTAGCAGAGCACACAGCAAGGTACAAGAACGTTTACACTTGTGCTGTTATAATTACAAAAATTAAAAATTAATAATATTATTACGATAAACATAAATATAATATTTTCAATTTTAATAATTAATGAGGTAAATAGTAGAAAATTTAATTAATTAATTCTACTTTTGGTGAAGGCGCCGGGTCAAAACGCAACTACACTTATTTCCAAAGCCGTACGAAGATTCTGAATAAGACATTATTTTATAAATACAACGTATTATCTGTAATTGACTTCATAATTTGGTGGGTGCGTTGGGGATATCCACTGGTGCGTGTTTTTCATCCCCTTTTTGAAATATGGTCCATAAAATAGGATGGCTATAAATCTTCCTCGCAGAGGTAGGGGGGCCGAAATGTATAAAGAAATATTATTGCGCCGTTTCGAACCTCGTCCTGCCTTAATTTACAAGACCATAGAAAGGAGCGGCGGCCCGGAAATATTTTTCCTCCTGCAAGATAAATCGCCGAGCGGCAGCTGCCAAATTCAACAGATGCGAGGATTTATTCTGTAATCAAGTTAGTTTAAAAAACGCTTAGTCAGTCTACAAATTTCAATTATACTTAATTCTATTTTACATGTCGTAACAAATAAATTGTAAGGTTTTTTTTTAAATTGAGTATAATCAAATCATAATATCACCTTTTTCGTTTTTCATTCTTAGTTTTTGCTTCTTCTGGTTATTCTTTGAGTAGTTATGTTATCGCAAATGAGGCTATTAAATGTTGACCAATTTTTGAATATACAATGAGTACTTTAATCAGAAAAGATGGTGTAATGTTTATCTATCTAGTTTAAAACTATATAGGTATAAAAAATCACAAACCCTTTTTATTCTTATTTTTTGTAAATAATCTTTCGGTTTTTCTTTGGGGATGAGTTATGTTATAGGAAATGAGGGGATTAAGTTGGAACCATTTATCACTGACCACCCGTAAAAAACAGGTACGACCTTTTTTTCCATGTCAGAAACGAGTGGCCAATCGAATCTGCCGTAAAAAAACCGCCCTCCTATGGGACGTGATTGGCAGCGGGATCGGTTCGGTATCGCCGCTGAATGAGAGGGTGGCATATAAATAGGGCGAGTTAAGAATAAGACTGTAACAATCTATTCAATCATGATTGTATTTTGAACATATCTAATATACCAAAAATTACACCTATTATTAAAAAATCTAAATAGATTATTTATTTATGTGGGATAACATTGACATTAAAAAATACACACATAAAATATAGACTTCTAATAAGTTAAAGCCTATATTGAACGGCTCACCCTTAATTTACAAACAGGGGCTCACACCTCCCCTGCACGCAATCGGGACCGGTTGCACGCGGTGCCCCGCGCTTAATCACACGCTCCCCGCGTCCCGGTAATTGGGACCTTTTTGTGTCACGGCCAATTCACCCCCTTTTCCTGTGCACTGAAATCGCGATAGCGATAGCATTCGGAGGGTCTGAACTCATTAAAAATGCATGTGTTTGTCGCGGCTCGACGCGGATCGATACAACGTAAGCGCCACATTGTTGCCGGCACCGAACCGGTGGGTCGCCGCTGGGGGGCGGCTGGCGGGGAGCCGGCACTTAAAATTACACGACCATGTAATTATCCTTTACGGGCACAACTCGCATGAATATGATAACGGCCGGATTACATGATTAAACGGGTTCCTGCGGAGTACGATAGTCTGGCGCAGCCAGCATAACTTTAAAATGTGTGTTTTAATTTATATTTGAAAAAAAAGTGGTTTTAAAAAGAACACCTGTGAAAACTTATTACAATATCATTTTGCTAATACCAAAATTATTTTTATTACATTCAATAAATGATTAAAACATGTACATCATAACTTTCTTAATTCACAAAAAAAGTAGTAATCAAGGATTGTTGTTAATTAAATTTAGTGTAAAATAGTGCAAATGTATTTTAGTAGTATGATTAGATTATCAAATATTTTACGTTAGCGGACCTATTAAATCGTCTGATTAAAAATTCATCACTTCCGATCGACATGTTCGTGTCCGAGAGTCATAAACCGAATTCAGTTCGAAATATGTTTGTCAAATATTGTCATTGACAATCAATTTGATATCGAATATGAAAATTGTTTCCCCAAGTTCCTCTTCGGGCCGGTCGCATTATTTACGTTAGCCGTTCGCCCAATCGATTACAGACAGGGTGTATTGAATTTTCCATTAAAAATTCGAGGTGGTATTTGGCCAGTAGCCAGGGGAGAACCACCGAACGTAAATATTTCATATCGCAATAAAACAAACCAACCACCCGTTAGCTCAATACCTCCTTAATTGAATATCGAAAGGCCCTCAATGTATTACTGCTAAGTCAGTGAATTCATCATTTTATATTTTCTCGATATAATCATACACAAAATATAATTAACTATTATCTGCAAAATGTACATATAATATTGACAAATATGATTTTTCTAATAATATACGCACACGTTAAATTCATATATACTTAAATTGTGTATGTTGTTATTAAATTTAAATAGATTATCGGTATATATTTTTTTTTACATTTAATCAAAATATTTGCTACGTACGTATTATTATAGATCACCTTGATCGTGTAATTATCTAATATGCATATAAATGGGACGACTTCATCAATTTATTCTAAACAATGAGCAAGGGCTAACGAGATCCTAAGTAATAACTCGGAACCAATTATTCAGGAGATCGGCCTCAAAGCTTACTCAATACTAATTAATAATAAATCCACTTTGAGAAGTATCTAATAGCAACACATTAATCAATATGACCGTGGATTACCTTCCAAGTGATACTACATTGTATTACACCGAATCTAATGTTACATACGTTTCTAATAATGTTTTATCTATTCACTTATCCCTATAAAATAGTGATGTGTCCATCATAGTACTTTGCCTATATTTTTCTCGAAAACTATGAGGTTTACGCAAAAATGCTATTTTGAACAATTTGATCAATTTTTAATTCTATTCAATTACTTGTTATATAAATGTTCACCAAAAGCTTTTCAGTTCCAGTTTTTAACAATTAACGTTTAAAGTTTCATATCAAAAGTTTCATTCGTTTCTGAGATACAGCGCCCACCAACAGATATACAAACCTGTAACTCTTCCTAGAATCAGTAAAATATAAGCGAGAGTTTCAATTAAAAGTTGTAAAATGTTAATAAAACATAGACATATATAGATTACGTTAAAGAGATGGGATATAATACTTAAGAAAATGCATTTAACACGTTGACGCCGGCGTTATTAAACTATGCAATTATTCATTTAAATTGACAAAATTTGGCTCGAACTATGGTTGTTATCGTTATGTAAACAAAGGGACTGAAGTGCATCATACGTTAATTCTCCCAAACAATTGTCAAAAACGTGTGATGTTTAGGTTATATTTTAATTTAATTAAATTGTATTACAGTTTGGATTATAATATAAAGGTAATTTTATGATAGTTTTAAAATATATTAACATGATTAAAATAACCCTAAAAAGGGGTGAATCTATCAAATCAACTATCATCATATTATAATAGCTCACGAAAAACAATTAAGTGGTATAGGAAAGTTTTTATTGATTTAAGATGTGGAACGTCGGTTGCTAATGCTTGGTACATTCATCAGAAATTAGGAAGTAAACAAATTGATTTGTTAAAATTTAGATAACTTAAAAATGTACAAAGCATTTAGACCAAAAAATACCAGCAAGTCAAAAACACTTTATTGAAGAATATGAAGGAATTGCAAGAAAAAGGTGCACAGAGTGTTACAAAATAATATCTGCACAGCAAGGTAGCACAATTGCTAATAAAGAAAAACCAAGAGAGTTATGACATTTTATCCACAATGTAACGTTATATATTAAATGTTTTAAAAATATATAACAACAAAATAAATAATAATTTTGTTATAATTATTTAACTGTATTTCACTAGTTTTGTATTAAATCTTCAGAATGAAAATTCAATTGCGCCAATTTGTTTTAGGCTTAACTACAAAAAAATATGTTAGTGGAATCTAAAAATCTATTATTTGGAATTAATCTCGCATGTCTTTTCTCAAATGTAACGATAATTGTTAAATTTACAACAGTTTTCTGCAAGTTTTCTTTGAGAAAATACTGTTCAAATTCCTTTAAATCGTCAGAAAAGTTTTTTTTATTAAATAGAACAGTAAAAAATAGCAATGAGCACAAGAGAACTGCAGAGAACATCAGTAAACATCACATAACAGCAGAATAGCAGAGAACATCACAGAACAGCAGAATAGCAGAGACGAGCAGGGAAGGTCAGAGAACACCAGAAAATAGTAGAGAAGAGTGGCGAACAACACAGTACAGCAGATAACATCAGAAAATAACAGAAAACACCAGAGAACAATAGAGAACATCAGAGAATATCAAAGGACTAAAGAGAACAGAAGAAAACATCAAAGGACAAAAGAAAACAGAAGTGAACAGAAGAACAGAGAAGAGAACAGAAGATATGAATATGACATCAGAGACTAGAGGAGAAGAGAGAGAACATCAGAGAAAAGAAGATATAACAGAAAACGTCAGAGAACTTTGGAGAACAGAAAAAACTACAGGTCATATTAGCGCGATTCTTTTGTTTTAGCAGTACAGAATAGCAGATAACATCATAGAAGAGAAAAGAACAGCAGAGAAAAGCAGAGAAGAGAAGATAATAGCAGAAAACAGCAGAAAAAAGCAGATAACGTTAGAGAAGAGCATAGAACAGGAAATAACATGAGAAAAATCAGAAAAGAGAATAGCAGAGAACAGCACAGAAAATTTAAGAACAGGAGAGAACAGCAGAGAACAGAAAAAAAACATCAGAGAAAAGAAGAGATCATCAGAGAATAGCAGAGAACAGCACAAAAAATTTAAGAACAGGAGAGAACATTGAGAACAGCAGAGAACAGAAAAAAAACATCAGAGAAAAGAAGAGAACATAAGAGGAAAACAGAGAACATAAGAATACAGAAGATATCAGAAGAGAATAATTAACTAGCAATAAAACTAAAGGGGGGTGGAGTTCTTATTGCCGTCAAATCTAATTTGTGTTCGTATAAAATAGCTATTGATAATACCAATTTAGAGCAATTATTTATTAGATTAAATAATAATTTAATTATAGGAGTATTTTACATTCCTCCTTCTTTGCAAGTTTCACTTTATGAGGATCATTGTCGAACTGTTAATGAAATTCTTCAAATCCACCCTGATGACAACTTTTTACTATCTGGCGACTTTAATCTACCAAATGCTAAATGGGCTGATGATTCTAGCAACATCTGTTTTTCCGCCGAAATACTAAGCGATAGTTTCATCTATCATCATTTATATCAAAGGAATACCACGAGTAATTCGAGAGGCATCTTATTAGATTTATTTTTTTCCAATATTATTAACATGTCTGCGATTGCTGCTGTTGATCCCATTAGTAATAATTCGATTTATCACACGGTCATGGAGCTATCAATTCCTTTAAATTGTATCGAACAAGCTTCTTCAATTTACTATTATTACAACTTTAAAAAGGAAACTTTAATGCTATTAACAACTGTCTAGGTTCAATTGACTGGACTAGTGTACTGGAGCATTCGAATCCTGATGATGCAGCACATATGTTAAATGAAGTTATCTATTATGCTATAAACAAATTAGTGCCTATATCTAAACTTAGCCACTCAAACTACCCCAAGTGGTTTAACTACGATTTAATTCATTTGATTAAGAAGAAAAAGTGTGCCCATATTCGTTACAAAACAACTCCTAAGAGGAGTGACTACGATGATTTCGCATCCCTACGTACACAATGCAAGGATTTAAACAAACAACTCCATGACTTATATATAAATCAAGTTGAAAAAAATCTGCATCATAATCCACGTTCTTTTTGGGCGTATGTCAACGATACTCGACGAACAACTGGTTATCCAAAAGCAATGTATTTTGATCAAAGCAAGTGGAATACTGAAGAAGAGTGTGCCGACAAATTCGCTAATTTTTTTCTACAGTTTATCTCAATGAAGATCGCAATTTGCCTACGTTTAGCTTTCCCTCTCAAATTGCCTGTAATTCTTTTAGTGTTCCGCTATCTGATGTTTTTAATGGTATCAATAGTTTAAGTAATAGTTGTAAATCTGGGCCAGATGGTACACCATTCTTTTTAAAACAATGTATAACTACTATTACCATCCCTATTCATGTTATGTATAATTTATCATTAAAAACCTTCATGCTGGAAGAGAAGCTATATTACTCCTTTATTTAAATCTGGCGATAGAGCAAATATCAGGAATTACCGTGGTATAGCGATTCAATCATTTGTTCCCAAACTATTGGACAAAATTGCTGCGAATCAGCTAAAGTGGGTTTGTAAAAATCTTATTGTTGACCAACAACATGGGTTTAGTACTGGTCGCTCAACGGTTACAAATCTTTTAGTATTTAAAACAATAATTCTAGATGCCTTAGAGAAAGGTTTGGCCGTCGACGCCATTTACACTGACTTTTCTAAGGCTTTTGATCGCGTCCACGACGAAACCCTACTCGCTAAGCTGTCTGCTTATGGTTTTGGACAGATGTTATTTGTTGGTTTAGTGGTTATTTAGGAGAGCGGACCCAATGTGTTAATATAAATGGAAAACTGTCAAAGATCATCAACGTAACTTCTGTAGTTCCTCAAGGGTCACATTGTGGCCCACTACTGTTTCTAATTTTCATTAACGATATTGTGTCCGTTATAAATAATAGCCAGTGTCTCATATTTGCAGATGATCTTAAGTTATTCAAGATAATCCATTCGCCACAAGATTGTGTTACTTTGCAAAGGGATATTTTTAATTTAAACCTATGGTGTACTGCTAATGGTCTCGATCTTAATGCCGAAAAATGTTTTAAATTATCATTTGTAAGTAACTTGAAATACCAATCTGTAGATAACTTCATTGGCAATAAAAAGTTGACTGATGTACAATATGCTAAAGATTTGGGGGTTACATTCGATAAAAAAATAACTTTTAAAAATCACATATGTAACATAACAACGAAAGCAACTCAAATTCTCGGATTCATTAATAGATTTAGTAGAAAATTTTCACCGTCATTAATTAGAAATTTATATGTATCCTTGGTTAGGCCCGTATTAGAATATGCTTCACCTATATGGTCAAGTGAGTTGGTATATAATATAATTAGAATAGAAAAAGTTCAGAATAAATTCTTAAATCTTTATGCTTATAGAACTGGTCTAAACTGTACTGATTATTTACATCTGAGATGCTATTTAAATGTTACTCCTCTTAAGGATAGAGGATGATAGCTGATCTATGCCTTCTGTATAACTTATGTCATAAGTTCATAAACTGTCCGGAATTACTTTCTCAATTAAACTTTAATGCCAGTCCTCCTCATCTACAAAGACATAAAAATACATTTAGAATCAAATTTCATTCCACAAATTATGGTAAAAATAGTCCAATTTGTCGTGCAATGCGAACTTTTAATTCACTTTCGGATAAAAAGATTGACTTATTTCACCTATCCATGTCTGTTTTCAAGAAGCGTTATTTTAGCATAATTGCACGGTCATAATAATTAATGTACATATTTAAATATACGTATATAATAGTTCTTGCATGTTATAGTTAATTTGTAACCCACAATTTTAATTTGATTTGATTTGACTTAATTTATTTAATTATATTTAATTAGCTTTGATTACATTTAATCTTATTTAATTTGATGTGATTTAGTTAAGTTTACTTTATTTGATTAGATTTAATTTAATTTATTTTGTTTTGATTTAATTTGATTTAATGTAATTTAGTTTAGTTTAATTTAGGGAAATTGCACAGGTACCCAATAGTATTATTCATGTATAGTCATAAATTGAATTTATTTGTATTTAAAATGTATTTTACGTTAATAAAGTTATTATTATTATTATTATTATATGATATCTGAGAACATCAGAAAACATAAGAGAAGAGCAGAAAACTTTAGAGAAGAAAAGATACAAACAGAGAACGTCCGAAAACCGCAGAGAACAGAAAAAAACTATAGGACATAGCGCGATTCTTTTGTTTTACCAACACAAAACAGCACAGAACAGAAAAAAACTACAAGAGCAGCAGAAAAAAACAGAGAGCTACAGAGAACAGAAGCAATGAATAGAAAAGCATGGGATGGCAGAAAATAACAGAGAACAGTACAGAACAACACAGAACAGCAGATAACACGAGAAAACAAAATTTCAGACAATAAAAGAAAACATCAGAAATGAGAAAAGGAAAACAGATAACAGCAGAGATCAGCAGATAACACAGAACAACAAAAAATAGCAAATAACATCAGAGAACATTGATAACAGCAGAGAACAGAAAAAAAATCAGAAGAAAACAGAAAAGAACAGAAGAAAATAGTATTTAAGTTATTCATTTAAGTTTTAATGCTATTTTTACTTTGCAATTGGCCTTTAGGTTGTTGGGTTAAAAAAAAATAAATAAATAAATATAACATCAGAAAACAGAAGATAAGAACAAAGAACATCAGAAAAGAGAGTAGAATTTGATTTAAGTATATCCTCAAAGATTTTGTTAGTGAATTCTAAAGATCTATTATTTGGTATTATTCTTTCAAATCTTTTCTGACATGTAATAATAATTGTTGAATTTTTTGAGTTATACTCTGCTTGGTTTGTAAATTATATTCACAACGTTTCGATGGCCTCTCTGCCAACGTTTTCAATTGTTTACTTGTGTGTCTTCATTATTCAGTAATACCTTTAACATGCAAGAAAAAGATGGCACAGAGACCATCGAAACGTTGTGAATATAATTTACAAACCACGCGCAGTATAACCCGAAAACCAGCTACAACATACTATACCTGCGAAAATATCAAACTAAATAATACATAATAATAATAACAATAATAATAATTGCGTTTACGTTTAAGTCCTAGATGCGCGATAAAATGATTTGTTGTAACCATAGAAATAATCAGTGGCGTACCAAAAGCGTAAAAATTCATGTACCACCGGTGGTACCCGCCGTTGTTAACGTGTTAAATATTAAAACTCAATGCCATACCGAATCAATATTGTAAAAATATTAAGTCCTTGTAAAACTGAAAAAAAATAATTCCTACAATTACTGCAGTAACTCAGAACCTCGCGATGAACGTCTTCCTTTCCGCGCTCGATCCGCATCCATAAATCAGCAGCTTACCAACTTAATAATCCTAGCTGGGGATGCGGTCTCCGGTGCTCATTACGCATTAGTTAAAATTGCATTTCCTGCTCCTAATTTACATTCAAATTGCAATTTGCGCCATCCCTTAATCCGCCCGCAAATAATTTAAACGCACCCCTCAAGGTCGCCGCAGTTGGAACTTTGTAATATAACTCCTTATCACTTTACGACGCAATAAGAATACTAATTACGGAATCATATCGGTGCGGGTGCACACCCATCGCCCATTATAAACGCCCGAGGTGTGATGTCAGAGTCGTAAAACTTCCACAACGACCAAGCGATATTCATATATTCATAATATGAGTTAAGGTTTATTATGATTCTTAACTAGTTTTTTTGAGGTATTTAGATATGTAGATAAGGATTTTCAGTAATATTTGTTTTATTAATATTATTTTTTTAAATAAATAAATATAAAACTTATAATGAAATTATTATCAATAACTTTGTCAAATTCAAGTATACACAATCTGAAATAATAAAACAATTAAAACTTTTTGAGTAAACACATGAAAACTATACAAGTTATTGGATTTGAAAACTAAAACTAATTATTAAGCTAAAACTATTATTTAAATAATTATTCTCTATTTGTACGAAAATCAATTACCATAATTTATGAAAATCTAATATGTGAATTAATGTAAGCTAATAAAACATAACGATATGTCAATGAAAATATGATTAGCTTTTGATTCATGTCAGTCTCGTGAATTATTTAATCAAATTTGATTTTGACTGAACGGTGATGATTCACTGGCATATTTGCATAATTTATACATCTGCTCCAATAAATAATAGGATTATGGGCTATTTTAGAATTTCATCAATTCAAAATTTGGTATATAAGGTCACATAAATTGTAAGTATAATTAAGAACATATTTATAGCACGAAATGACTACTTTACATATGTAGTAAATATTAGTTATTCTTGATTAATTTTTTAAGTACACATATACTACAACTGTTATTTTTTGGTCATCTCTTTACAGAAAAAAATAAGACACTTCTTAATATTTTTACTAAATATGGCGAGAAACTGTAAACACTGCTTTATACGTCTTTATACATAAGTTCCTTTGAATAGTTACGGTTTTAAATTTAGTTCTTAAATAACATGATTTATCGATTTTAATTGTTAATTCTTAAAAAGTTAATTTGTAATCAAATACATATTTGCAAAACTATTTCTTTTACTCTAACAAATATGTAATTAAAGTATTCCGTATGTTTAAAATTTCTAGTTAAGGAAAAAGAATTAAATTCTAATTCAACAATTATAAACTAAACTTTATACATTTTATTGTATATAAGCTTTACTTGATAAAATTAATAATTTTATTTTAAATTGGGGGTAATTTTATTAAAATATTGAAATATATAAAAGGACGAATGAGAAACAATGATGTGAAACCGGGAATGTGACCCAGAATCCGTTATAATACATCCATTTCTTACAAGCAAGTCGGATGTCCTACCTGGAATTTATCGATTGTGATGGAAAATGAATATCGCTGCAGAATTCCCATTGGATAGTAATATTCTGCGGGTTGCATGTAGGAACCATTCACAAAATATGTATTGTATAACGCCACTAGAAATTGTACTTCATTTAATACAACCAACATAACAATAACATAAACTAATATACAAAACAAAATTTCGGGTTGAGTAATGATCTTTGTATATGTTCTAAAGCGAATAAAATTATTCCTGCAAAGGAGTAAATTGTAGTAATTTTGGAGTTTGTAATAATACAAATTACTGCAGTACTAGAATTGGTATTATTTGCAACCATTATTTACGTTTCACAGTGTGGAATATATAATTTGTTTTTAAATTCTATACATTTTTAACAGCTGGCTTTAATTTATTATAAAATTACATATAAGCAAATTAATAACAAAAAAATATAAGGTAAGCAATATAAAATTTATATAGAATTCCCATAATGCGCCCGGCGCATCCACCATAAACGCAACATTAATTGGCGGATATGATTCAATGATGAATGCGTTGCTTTGTAATACATATCGATTTCATTATCAAACGAATAATATCCACATTGGATAAAAAAGTCACTATTAAAAAAATTAACAATTCGGACCACTAGTAAAGTATTTTAATTCCTCATCTACTTTATTATTTAGAGGTTTACGCAATGCATTTCCTAAAACTCAGTAAGATTTAAAAAAATACAGAAGGAATCTGTATTATGTACTTAAATAATAATAATTTTATTATTAGCCTCTTCTTTGCTACAATACCATTTGAAATTTTTTCAAAATTTTATAATTTGTATTAGTAATAAGGACGATTAAACATCTTCCTAGTCATTCTAGCACTTACTACTTTAATGATTTCGTACCTAAAACCTAAATTTAGGTTTGGTGTGTTCGCGACAAAGTAATTCCGTATAGATTTGTAATTCCGCCGCGGTTAATCCTCGCGTCTTTACATATTTCATGCGAATTAGGGTGCGAACGCGGAAAAAGCGCGCCAATCGATTGGGCCGTGGCTTCCAAATGGAATTACAGGAATAAACGGCCCTAATGGAGGTCCTTCTCGGGGGTATTTCCGGTCTCATCGCGCCGCGATCGATCCCCCTCTACCCGGCCCCTCTCCAAGGAGTAGATAACCGGATGCACAATCAACTGATCCCGGATGTAGTGCACGTAATTGCCTACCTGGGAATGTCTCCATTTAAGCGGTGCTAATATTTTACTTTAATGGTCAGTTCGGGACTTTAATATGAGTTTTAAAAGTAGTTTGGTCGGTAAATATTCCGAAGCACCTACGAACGCCGCGATTAAAACTGTTTTAGTTTCAACTCGGGGGATAAGGCGGTTTAGTGTTGGTTTTTTTTAACAGAATCCAGCACTTACGCCTATAATAATTATAGTTTGATAATATTTACAATTTGATGTTATTAGTCTAGAGGGAGTCTATGTAGAGGAGTTACAGTTAGCTTTTTATTACATTATTGCAAGGTTGCACATTTCTAATCACAGCACTTCACAACTGGTGAGCATTATAAACACTCACGTAAACAGCACAGTTAATACCAGTGAGACGTAACTTTGCATACAGACAGCAGAAGTACAGCATTCTAGCATACATCAGATGGCTACTTTATTCGCCAGCGCTCCAGTCGGAAAGACTTTACCTCGTATTTAATCCCGATCCTGAATTCCTTCGTCTATCGTATATAGTTCATGTTCTAAATCTTCCTAAAAGGGCCAATAAACTGACTGCAAATTGGCTTTTAAAAATGCGCACTGAAATGAATCTTAAAAATTCGAAACACTTTCATATCAAAAATATAAAATATATCTGCAAACATCAATAGTGGCATATCTCCTTTTATTTTAAATTTGAGAGAAAATTAAGTCATTTTGTGAGAAGGAAATAAAACGAATCCATCTTCTCTTAAAATTAAATTACATAGAGATTACACACCATTGCATTTTGGCAAATATATTTGTTGCTCAATACAAAACTATTCTTTAATAATAAGCAATCCATTTAGAAATAGGGCACTTTTAGACGCTAACGGTATTTCTACTTCTACATCAATGTTTTTAGATCGATTTATTTTCCGCCCCTTGGCCAAATGATTCGCACTCCAAAGCTTTAACAAAATTAACCATTCAAATAAACCTCTTTATAATTTATCTAATGAATTGATATACGAATCCACTCAAATAACACCCATCACACAAAATACATTAGTCATTGTCAAAAAGTTAGTAACTAAAAATCGACTCACCTCATAAGTCTAATATTCTCCCAAAATACGAACACAAATCATAAATTGATTAGTTAACATAATTATAATAGTTAACACAAGTAGCTTAAAAAACAACTTTTAGTATAAAATAAAAGTAGATTAGAACTACACTCGTACTAATAATAATAATATATACTTTATTGTCCAACGGGATAACCATTTACAGGACAAAAATTAACAATATAAGCATAATAAGTGTGTAAGAACTATGATACAAATAAAAAGGAAAAAAAAAAACTAAAAAACCATACTAAAAACGAGGGAAGAAAAAACATACAACTATCAGATTAAAAGTACAATACAAGAACATTAAAAAAAATTATTTACTGTTAGTTATCTTAGTAAGAAGTTGGAAAATAAATCTTCTAGAAGCTTATCTGCATTGTTGCACATTGTCACGATGGGGGCCCGCTGCATTATGTTTGTTCTTGCTGTTAGTCTCTGGAATGTGCAGCAGTCTCTTGAAGCTATCCTCGGTACCCATAAATTTATCTTAGATAATAAATATTGGCAATCAACTTTGTAGTGCACTAATTTCCATAAGAACTTGGCTCTAAAAATGTCGCCTTAAAGAGTTGGAGTCATGGAGTTGTGGCGAAGTAGTGATTCGCTGTTAAAGCTAATACGGAATACACACCATCTAGTTTGTAACTAAAAAATTTTAGAAACTTCCGGTGTACTTTATCAAATAGCATTTGTTGACAAGCACAAAATGGAAACCATACAACTATGGCATATTCAAGCTTACTAATCACCATTGAATAGAACAAAGTTTTTAATAGCTCCACATCATTAAAATATTTTGATATCTGCATAATAAAGTCCAGAGATCGATAAGCAGCCGAAAAAATCAATTCTAAGAGATTGTTAAAAGACAAATGTGAATTAAAAGTTATACCAAGATCTTTAGTAGTAGTTTTGTGTAACAGCTGTTGATTATTGATTGAATATGTGTACAATAGTGGGGATTTACCTCGATAAAAGATTATTGAATAACACTTGTCAACATTTAGACCAAGTCCATTTGTGTCACAGCAATGAGAAAGTAAATTAAAATTATTCTGTAAAGCATCCAAATCTTGGTGTATTCATTTGCATTAATATCTTAATATCATCTGCATAGGCAAGAACTGGGCAATTAAGCGTAGAAAGTAGATAATTTATAAGATAACAAACATCAGTGTACCAAGATTTGAACCCTGCGGTACCCCGGAAGAAGCAACATACTCATATGATCTTTAGCCATTGTATGAAGCATAATACAGTCTATTACTTAAAAAATAGTCCATAAGCTTGATACCAGAGGGACACAAACCTATAACGTCAAGTTTCCGGAGCAGCATCTTTGATTGAGCGTATCAAATGCGCGAGATAGATCTGTGTATAATTCATCCACTTGCCTACGAGTATCTAATATTTCACATATATATTGGGTGATTGAGGTCAGATTGGTAACGGTATAAAGCCATGTTGGTAAGTTGGTATGTAAGGGCATATGTTAAAATAAATGCCTAGATATATCACTTGCTCACACACTTTTGCAAAGTTGGATAGAATAGAAATACCCCGGTAGTGGGATAAAACTAACTTGTTACCTTTCTTGTGAACCGGACATATTCTCGCTACCTTCCAAGCCTCTGGAAAAACACCCATGCTTATAGCTCTACTAATTATTATCGATAAAGGTTTAGACAGTATGAACCTGCAATCACGAACAAGAAAACTGGGTATTAAATCATCACCTGTAGTAAATTTGTTAGAAAACCGAGACATCATTTTTACCAAATCATCTTCAGTGATAGGGGAGATCTGAAATGATGAATTATAATTTTGAAATTCTCTATCATGCTCTTAGTTAACATTTGATAAAGCGCAGAAAAAGTTATCTGCGAATACTCCAGCAAATCCATTGATAATCATCTGTGGATCAGAGTATTCGATAAAGTCGTCAAATAATTTAGCTGGAATTTTCGATTGCCCGTTTTTACGATTTAGGAACTTCTATAATTCAGTAGGATTGTCTTTAATACTGATTTCAACGTGAGATAGATATCTATTGTAAGCCTTTTAATTAGAAATTTTGACAAAGATCTTAGTCGTTTGAATTCATTTATATAAAATACATTTTTGGTTTTGACCCATTTTTTTTAATATAATTTATTTTTGAGATGTATTTTTATCTCGAATATAAACCATAAATATAAACGGTGTTAAGCTGTTTTATATCAATTGTATTTATAAAGCTTATAAGGGTACTTAATTTAACAGAAGGTAAGTTAATAAAATCATCAAAGATTAAAAAATCCTGGTTTAGTAGTAAAACTTCTAGAGCACTCGTAAATTGTTCAAGGTCATCATTTTGCAAATCTGGAGGTATATAGATGACGCCAATTATAACACATCTCGATGCAATTATGCAACTACACAGTAATAAATCTATTGAAGGAACAGTTGAAAAATATTACAAAACTTTTCAAACAAAAGTTAAAGGAAATAAGAAACTGAACAGGTTTTGTAAAAACATATTTTTCATATAATTCTTAACTTTCGAGAAAAAAAAATAAAAATTGAAAATTTTGATATTTTTTGCCAATTGCTATTAAACTGTTAGAGCTACAAGAAATTTATATAATAATAATTGTAGAAAATTCAAAAGTGAACAAATGACTAAGAATAGCCATTTTACGTAAACCTCATAGATTTCGAGAAAAATCACCATTTGGAAAGTATTGTTTTCGTGAATGAGAACATTCATAAACCGGAAGTGGATGCTTATTCGAGGCGTTTTTTTTTTGTTTTTTATCAATATTTTAAATCTAAATTTAAAAAATATTACATAACTTTTCAAACAAAAGTAAAAGGGAATGAGAAACTGGACAAGTTTTATAAAGACATGTTTTTCGTAAAGTTCTTAATTTGGGAGAAAAATATTTAACTTTAGAATATTTCAGAATTTTTTTTTGGTTTTTCTTTAAAAATTCTTGAAATTTCAGTAATTTCTCCTCCAAACTTTTAGTTTTTATTGCAACTTCCTTTCCAAAGAATTTTCATCGAGAATTCTAGAAATTTACAGGTTTAGCAAAGATTTTATTCGAGAGTTTCAAAAAGTCATTATTTATATTTATTTATAAAAATTTCTTCGTGCTTTCTATACAAGAGTTTGTTCAACTTTTTCTATTAGAAAATTTTCTTCTAAATTTCTATAATTTTCTCAGATGATCCATATTTTTTCATTTATTTTATTTTAGGTTTTAAATTTTTTTATCTATATATTTATTAATAAATAGATATTTCCAGAATTTTTAACAATTTTAAAATTTTCTTCTAATTTTCTATAACTTATTTAGAGGCTTCTTAACGTTTCAGGAATTTCTTTTTTGCATCTTCCTTTTCAAAGAATTTTTTTTTAATTCTAGAATTTTTCACAAGTTTTCCTTGTAGATTTCTGGAATTTATTTGGAGGATCCTAGAAGTTAACAGTAATTTCTTTTCATATTTTCAGAATTTTTAGCATTCGGGAGTTCTAGATTTTTTAGAAAATTCGTTTTAGAATTTTCATTGAGGCTGTTTTCAGTAATTTCTTTTCCAGATTTTAATATTGTTTTATAAATTGCATTTTCCAGAATTTTACACTTTTTTTCGAGAGTTCAGAAATTTCCAATAACTCATTTCAGATTTGCAGGCTATACATTTTTCTAAAAAATCTGTTCCTAGAAATCTAGACTCTTTTCAGTCATTTCTTCTCCAGATATCAAGATTGTTTTTTTCGAGCTATCTTTTGAATTGCAAAGTTTTTAGAATTTTCAAGATTTTTTTTCTAGAAATATAGATTTTTTAAAGGTTTCTAGAAATTTCCAACAATATCTTTTATAGAGTTCTAGAAATTTCTCCAAGGAGTCTACTATTTTTTTCTTAAATGTTATTATTTTTGTATATTTAGGTTGTAGCATTTCATTAATGATTTTAGAATTTGCCATAAATATCTTTTATTTCCTTATTTTGTTGTTTTTTTTTTCTCAAAAAGGTCTGTAAATTCTAGTATTTTTGGGCAATTTGTTTTGGATATAGCAAAGCAATTTTTCGAGAGTTGTTTTTAAGAATGTTTTTGTAATATTGTAATATCTGGAAATTTACAAAATTTCTTGTATCGTTTTATCGAAATTTTAGGAATTTCTTATCTAAATTGCGAAAAATAATTTCAAGATATTTAGTCCGTATTTGATGTTAGGAATCATTTCGTAAAAGAATTGTTTTAAACCGTCCTTGCTATGAAAAGTTATTTTAAAAATACTGAAAAACAATTGAAAATCGAATGTTTATTTTTTTAGCATTTTTACTTTACTACTCTTCATTGCTGGTAATTTATTGGTAAAAGAAATTTCGTAATTTCATAATTATTCCAAGAATTATAGCAAAAATATAAAAAGACAATTGAATAACAAATTTTTGATTTTTATTCTATCAATTTGAATTGGATGTCAGCAATCGTTTCGTAAAAAAAATTTTACAATCCGTCCATCCTGTAAATAGTAATTAAAAAATACTGAAAAACAATTGAAAATAAAATTTTTGATTTTTTGTCCATGAACTTGTATTTGATGTTAGAAATCATTTCGTGAAAGAATTTTTTAAATCCATCCGTGCTGTAAAAAGTTATTCTGAAAATACTGAAAAACAATTAAAAATCGAATGTCTAATTTTTAGCATTTTTTACTTCTCTTCGTAGCTGGTAATTTATTTGTAATTTCATTATTATTTAAAGAATTATAGCTAAAATAGTAAAAAAAATAATAAAAACGAATTTTGATTTTTATTGTATCAATTTGAATTTTTTGATGTGTAAAAATTAGGAAATTTCCAGTAAAATTTGAAGATTTAAATGAAGACTTTTTTAGAAAATTTGTTTTTAAAAATCTAGACTCGGGAAATTTCTAGTAATTTTTTCTCCAAGATTTTTTCAACTTGTCTTCTAAAACGCAAAGATTTCCCATTTTCAACTGGTCTTGTAAATTTCTAGGAGGCTCTAGATTTTTTTATAAAATTTTCATTTAGAAATCTAGACTTTTTTTCCAAGGGTTGAGGAAATTTCTCATCCAGATTTCAAGGTTATCTTCTTATCTTATAAGTTGCAAAGATTTTCTTGGAGGATCTCAAAACTTTTTAGAAAATTTGTTTGTAGAAATATAGATTTTTCTTGAGGCCCTAGATTTTTTAGAATTTTTTTTCTAGAATCTAGACATACTTTTTCAAGAATTCAAGAAATTTCCACTAATTTCTTCTCTAGGTTTTAAGATTTTTAAATTCTACCCGCTTTCTAAATTGGGAAGATTTTATTGGAAGCTTTAAAATTTTAATAATTTGTATGGATTACTACGTAGTAACGGTCGCAACCATTTTCTTTATCAAAAATTTTACTTTTAACAATTTTCTTTTATTCAAATTTTGTAATTAATGTTATTGCATACCGCGAGGCGATCAGTAATTAAAGTTAATATGTATATGTAGGGTGGGTGGGTGTACTCGAACCCACCCTCAAATCAGTAAAACATAAGCAAGGGTTTTACTTAAAAGTTGTAAAACGTAAATAAACTTAATGATTGTGCAAAATTTAATAGATTTATTCAAAGAAATTTTGAAATTTAAGAAATTTTGAAAAATAAGACAACAATTTTTTGCTTATTGCTAATAAACTATAGGAACTAAACGAAATATATATAACAAGTTATTGTGAAGAATTCAAAATTGAGGAAATTATTAAGAAAAACCTCATGGTTTTCGAGAAAAATATAGGGAAAGTATTATGATGGCCACATCACCATTAGTACATATCTATTTACATTGGTGTTTTATCGTATGATACAGAAAGAGAAGACCATTTACTACCAGTTTTATTTTTAACAAAACCTTTAATAAAGTTTCCAAAATCTTGGCTAGATGGTAGTTGAACACGAATTGGACGCTTACGTGATTTATTGGAGGGATCGACAATTATTATCACTATATGCAACACAATAAACACCGATGAAAAATTATCATGAACGCTTGATATTTTAGGTTATTAAATTATTATCACAAGTAATACCATAAGTGATGGCAATTTACTCGAATAAATTTTGTTTTTGCATGAAAGTTTGTTGCTTAGCGATTTTAATGAGAGCAACTGTCACGAATATCAGTTGCTCGAATAAAAATCGCGATTAAGCACCAAACTTGAATGCGCTAAAAACAAAATTTATTCCGATTTAATTGTCATTACGAATGGTATTTGGAAAGACTATTCCACGACTTGAAACGAATATCGGTGAATGGTTCAATATTTATATTAAAATTTTTATGATATATCTCCTGCAGTATTTTGGTCGAAAAATTCGACATTGATTAAATAACACCTCCCTTATAATCATTTGCATTTACCTTCTTCATATTATACGCCCAGTCATCATAATCGCGGCAAGAGTTTTCATTGAAGTTTTGCTAACAACTGGTAGTTTTTATCGGCGAAGAATTCTTCAAATCGTTTCCAAACACACGATCTCGTTTTAGTTTTATTTTTTGGTACAGAACTTGCCACCATCGCATTTATTATGGATGATGAAGTTTTACCAAACCTTTTGATTTTATAACCTACTTGCAACTGACATACGCATAAACAACGTTTTTCGTTTTTTATCAAGGCTAATTCAATTCATTTGTCGGGAAATAGCTAACTTTAGGTTATTCAGGTGAATAAACAGCAACTTGGTGTTTATTCACTTATAAATTGACGTGATTGGCTAAAAAATAACACATGCCTCCTTTTCATTGGCTACATGCAATAGGAGTGGAATAGTCATGGATAATTTCAGAGTACTCAAGTGTTTACATCTATTACATATCAGACCATGGAACTCACCAGACTATGCCAAATATGATATATTTATTTTGACATAAGCACCACTAAAAACCAAACTAAACGCTGATACAGAGACAGAGACAGAGACAGCTGTACTTGCACGTGTCTATATTTATAATAGGACAATAAATAACCAAATAACGTAATGTTTTTAAATATTAATTAAATCAATTATTTTCTACAAGCATTACTGCACCGATGTTTTGCAATTTTCTAAGAAATCGCAGCTACTAGTTGTAGCAACTCCCCCTCGTACTAAAATTTTGAGAAAGAAGGGCTGCCATCTGACAACCGACGGCCCTAATACAACTAGGCAATGAATTATAAAACTAATTAAAACTGATTTCATATGCCTGAAATTGATTTAGATAGAATATACCCTTTGTTTGTACTCATATTTAATATATTCTGTACATTAAAATAACTTAATAGTAGTATATAATTAAGAAATGCAAACTTTAAAACATTAATATTCTTTTCTTAAATTATAGAATTGATGTATGATTGTTTTGTCATTATCGTAGAAACTAAATCCATTTAGCTCCAAAGTACACATTATTGTATTAGGAGCGATTACTTTATTACATCTTTTTAATTTTTAAAATCACGCGAAATGGCAATTTGGAATGTTTTGTTTCGAGCCATGGATTGCTTAATGGCATGCAATAATATATCATAAGTTTTCCGTTACTCTTTTACTTACTGTCATCCATAATAATCTATTACCGGGTAAATTGTACCGTAGTATTAAAGTTAATTCTTTATTTCTGTATAACTTTTGAAAAGTCGCTTAATATATTCTCATTTGTACAAAAATTGATTATATTTTATAGCGGATATTTTAAGTGTATAAATGTAATTTTAGTTTAATTAACTAATGGATAGAGTGTCTGCTCAAGGGCCACGGGCCTGGGTTCGAATCCCAGCCGGGCGTTGGATTTTTCTAAGGAAGAATTCACCGTTCGGATCCATGGATGTTTGTGTGTGTCCGTCATTTCATAAATATGAATATTAAATACTTTGAAAATTAACGTGTCTGAATAGTCAAGTTGCTTATGACAATTCCCCTCTATCATTAACCACCCCAACCCACAATTCCATCCAAAACTCTTCCTTAAAAAAATAACTCAATAATTGGCAAGCCTGTTATATACTTAGTTTGAAATATTATATAATTTCGTTGACCCGCTTTAATTTCATCAGTATGTATAATTGATTAAGCATATTGATTTAGTGAAAGTTATTAATATTATATATGCATATCTCTATGATATGAATTTGAGAATCAGAATATATTTCACTGCTTATTAATTTTTGTTTAGATAAATCTAATTACTTCATCGATTTTACATCATAGCGCAGATTTATTTTATAATCATTATCTAGAAATCTAGATTTAAAATTAAAAAAAAAAACATCTCACTAGTGATAAAAGTGAAGAATTAGTAGAAATATAATTATTAACATATTTTACCTTTTATATCACCTAATTAAAGAATAAAGGCATAAAATTATCATCCTTATAATATTAACTATATAATTTTGTAATCAAGTATAATTTAAGAAGAGAAAAGTGATCAAAAATATGAACTTTCAATTACTATTAGCCCCAATAATTTAATTATAAAATCATTAATTATTTTTATTTATAGTTTTATTCTTATTCTCCTCGGCAATTTAATTATAAAATTAATAATTATGCTCATTTTTAGTTTCATATTTCTTTTGATTATATTTTAAATAATGATATAATAAGGATACTTTTATTCAATTATTACACATGTAAAATCCTTAAATCATACAATATAGGCTCTACGAAGGGGTTTGACAGTGTGAAAGCCCCTAGGGAAATTAAGATCGCTATGCAGGAATAATTAGGTGAATGTAATATGATTTCTAGTGCGATGAAGATAAATTGAATATGCTTGACTGATCAGCCGGCCGGAATAATTCTATTCATATATAAATACAAACTAGTCGCATATAAACCGGCTACTTCCGTATAATAGAAATATGCGCCACTGTGTCCCGGCGCATGCACCAGAAACGAGAATTATTAATACCGACGACTCGCGACGCGGCGATACCCTCTGATAATTTCACAAAGCGTGCCGTAATTAATTAATTACTAACCAATTAATTCTTCCCGATGATTGCATGGTGTTTTACACCTAAAACCATATTTCGACAAAGAGATTAATTAATTAATTAAATCCACGTCAAATGGATTGCGACGTCCGTGCCGTATCATTAAATTTCAGCCGATAATTAATTGTTGTCATTGTTTCTGACAGTAATCTGCCCTTTAGCAAACAAAATAAACCTAAGGCCTGTATTATCTGATCAATGTTGTAATTAGAACGAATTTGTTTGATTGTTTTTTAACGATATGATATTTAATTACTGTTTAACATGACATGAACAGTAAATACTTAACTATATGTGGTCGATTTTAAAATTTTAAATTAGAGTTTAAAACCACAAAAAAGCATAATAAAAAATATATTAGATATAAAAATTATTCACTCACTTGTATTTAACAACTACCTATTATTAATATAATGTTTCACCAAGTGATAAATGAAATATAAACACAAAAATTACGTTTTTATTGTAATCATTTACAATTTGATTTCATAATGATAGTTCTAAAAATAATAATAATAATTTATTACCCAACAGAAAAACAAATTAACCATTTACAGGAAAAAGATATTTAAAAATTATAAACGCCAGACACAGAAGCTAACTTACAAATTAATTAAAAAATATTAAAAAATAAAATAAAGATACTTAATTTTTTAATAAGGGGATAGTTGCAACCATTATGGTGTAGTAAGTAATGTTAGATACAATGAATTAACATTTATAATAAATTCAACATTGATATAATATTCAACAAACATTATAATACAGAGTTTGTTAATAATATATATACCAACATCTTTATTTACAGAAAAATGGAAATAAATTTACATGTAAACACTTACTATGTTTTTAACCACTATAATTTATTATAATATATAAATATATTACAATTTGTACGACTTAAGTTTCGACTTTTGACGGTCATTATCAAGTCGAAACTTAAGTCGTACAAATTGTAATATATTTATATATTATAATAAATTATAGTGGTTAAAAACATAGTAAGTGTTTTATTCATTGTTCATTATGAATAACCACATAGTAACGGTCGCAACCATCATTATGATTAAATTTACATGTAATTAACAATATGACAATGATACAATATATATTTTTTTTCCTGTCAAACGGCTAGCGACCCGCGGTCTTTCAGCCCTATTAATAATATTAATATTGTAATTATTTATTTTCATTATTTGTTCTCTACTATTAAGCAATATGCATCTGCAGTGCTCTACCTGTATTGATTCGCTGTGTTTCATACTTAATGTATAAATAGGTCTGAATGCGAAAGATTGCCTCTTTATTATTTACACGGAATGCTCCTCGTTTTAAATGAAAATAGACGTGGATCTGGATGTCAAAGCTTGACGCGGGTCGTCCGAGTCCGCACCTGAGGACTCACCAGACAAAGATGGATGTCTTATTCAATTTACATGTACTTTACCCTTCTAGAGAATTGAATCTAAATATTTTATACCGTAAAATTCTAATTGCATATTTCAAAGGTATGTGAAACTCGAATGGTCGCATTAATAATATTGATTTAAAACAGTAAATATAATTAATAAAAATAATGAAATACTAAGTTCTCGTAAGGATTTAATATTTTTGTTTACTAATTTTTAAAATTACAATTTCTATCTTTAAGAAGTAGTGGAGGTAAGGTTTGTTTCGTCTAAATATACCTTTTTTATGAATTTTTTCAGAAAAAATTATTACTGTAGCTTTATGTACATGTGAAGAATATTTAGAAAAAAATTTGTTCAAAAATAGAGAGAAAAAAAGTTTTTGTGCGGTGACCAGCCCACAGCATCACTAGATCATCTGAAACCAAAAAATCAAAATGCTTTCTTCAGTTTATTACTTTATCTCTCCAGTCTCGTCGAGTTATTTTTAATCATTCATATTTTATAAAATATTATCTATGGTAAGCATTCATTAAAGCCTATTATAATACCGTTTAATCGATAGTATTGGAAAGTTTTACTTTAGCTTTAATGAAAAATATTGATTGATTGTTGAGGCAGTTAGAGTTTGGTTAGAAAAAATATATTTGTACATAAATTATTGAGTACAATTTACCATAAGACAAAGGTTATATTTTATTATTAAAAAATCAGCATTAGATAATTAGAAAGATACTAGTCATTTGCTACATCAAAAATTACAGCATAAATAATTTAAAGGTTTAAAAAATAATACGACGAGCTCTAGTTTTAATTTTGTTTCTTATTGATTGTTCGTCGCCTGTAAAGGAACATTTGGAAACGTAAAAGGACACTTAGAGACTAAAAAGCATTGTAGGGTTATATAATGTAGTTGATAATATTGTTAGAAGAGGAATGTGGTGTGATTTTGTGATGGGCACTAAATATTTTTAATTTGGAAGAGGTTTACTTTTATATATTACGAATAATGACTTTTATACGTCATTTGAAACACCAGGCGAAGCATGGGTAACCAGCTAGTATCGTCAATAAATAAGATTGCTATCTTAAAGGATGAAATTATGATGGATTGATATCATATATCTCAAGACAGAAGAT
The DNA here is from genome assembly GCA_963969525.1 of Ontholestes murinus. Classification (NCBI taxonomy): domain Eukaryota; kingdom Metazoa; phylum Arthropoda; class Insecta; order Coleoptera; family Staphylinidae; genus Ontholestes; species Ontholestes murinus. The sequence goes on along the minus strand of OZ018392.1, from coordinate 21,039,843 downwards.
GTTACATAAAAGAGGTAAAGGTGGAGATCCTTGTGGTACCCCTTCTTAGAAATCATATTGTTGATCAGGATATTTAAATATCGTGGAATTTTGACAAGGAAACCATCTACAATTGAGACCAATATATCAAACTGCATAAAATGCTTTTTTATATGTCAAGAAGAATTATCATTTTATGTCCTTTGAGATGATTGGTTTGTATATTGGAAGTTAGAATGGATAGGGAAATAATAGTTCATTTCTGGGGTATGAACACAAACTATTATTCGTTGGCCTATTGAATGGGTTTTTGTTTAATAAGGGATTCAGAAAGTTTACCTTTTACTCGGAGGAGTATAATGGGATGATAACTAGATACTAATCAATGTCAGATTTAGGAATACATATTGCAATACTCTGCTTCCATTCAATGGTGAAAAACGATGGAAGTAGCAGTAATTTTATATTTATAATATGAACAAATGGATGTCGTGGAAAAGTTTTTAAAGGACTAGATGAGGAATTTTGTCGAGACCGGCAGAGGAATTTTTACTAGAGTGCAGTTGTATATAATAATCTGTCTAATAATAGTCTATTGAATCGTCGGTCGGAGGGGAAAGGATAAAATAATTAAATATTTGAAAAAAAATCCAGAAACGATCGTACCTAACCAAAGAAAATTGTTAAAATACAATTAAAGATTGTCTCTAAATTAAAAATATTTTTGGAATTTCTTTTAAGTTTTAATAATAAAACAGTTGTAATTTTACAGAATAAACAATAAAAATCTGCAAGAAATGGTTACAAATTCTGCAATAACTAGTTTAAAATAAAATATTTTCCTGTTTAAAAGTATTATACTGTTTTTGTTATATTAGTAAGTCTTGTCTTTGTAAAATTTTACAAATTGTTTATACAGTTTATATCTATATTTATTTCAGTTCGCATTTGAAATATAATTTTGGGAAAAATCAGTTTTAACTTTATAATAACAGAGATTTGCCATGAATAAGAAAAACATCGAAGACTTCCAAAAAGCAAAACATTTTATTCTTGCCTAACGAATATTTATATTACATATAAATGTCATAACTATATCTCCCAGAAATGGTACAAAAATAGCATATTTACTCAAATATATTACGAATAAAGAATTCAGAAGCAGTCAACATGTTCAACTGGATAGTGGGTGGATGAAGATCTAAGTGAAAGATCATTGGAAATCAGTGAATTCCGCCTGTGATTCTTGCTCTCTAAATCTGTATACGTGGCTCATTAATTTATGTATTATTTTGTCAATTTTGCTTATAATATACAAGAATAACAAAGTTGTAAATATTAAAGAATAAATTTGTATAAATAAGTAATTTAAATGGAAACAATAGTAGAACTTGTCATAAACAACAGTTAAATTAAATGTAGTGAAAGTCAAATTTGCTTATTCGTCAATCATATTCTACAGACAAGTGATAGCCCTTGGTTGCTTCTGGATTCATTGTTGATTTATTAATTCAGCAATTGTGCTATGTTTTATCCCGTTTTAACGGAAATTTTAGACACTAATGAACGTTTGCCACAAAATAAGCTAAAATCTAAAAAAAAGTTTCAAACAGTATTAGAAAAACAATTAATATTTTATTTAAGAAGAAACAAAAATATTTTATATAAAAATACAAATAAAAACTTTCTAAAAGATAATTCTGTTCACTAATTGGATTTTTTAAATAATATATTTGACCTTAGATGTTGATAAATTAGTGGGCATTTTGCAAAAATATAACAATTAAAATAAATACAAAAAATAGTTTAAAACCTTCTAAGAAAAGTTAAAACATTTTCTATTAGAAAAGGGTTTAAAAAATTTCTAATAGCTTAGATAAAAGCAGTGTAAATAAAAAATTGAACAATGCTAAATAACAAGTATATAATGAAAATAATTAGAAGTTTGCTGGTAATCCATTTGACAAACCTGTAAGCAAATTCATTGTGAAATTTGTTTAAAGTCTATACAGTAACTTCAGAACAAAACAGTTTAAAATCAACTTTAAACTTGGAAAAATTTGTAAAGAATGTTTTAATTATTCTTTTTAATAGCAAAACAAAACGGTTAAAACTGATAAAAATATTGAATTTTTGCTAATTAAAACACTTTAACTTTGTTTGTATAACACTGTATTTATTTTGTGACTATAGTTTCGGTAACTAAACGTACCATTATCAAACATAAAGTTAAAGTGTTTTAATTAGTGTTCAACATGTATAACGAAGTAGATGCCTTAAAAATAAATAAAATTGAATTTTTGCTTTATAAAATGCTTTATAAGAAAACAAGATTTTACAGAAAGGTCAATTAATTTTCTACAAAAAAAACAAACCGTAATAACCTTTCTAATCAAATGAAAAAAATATTAGCCTTGCGATACAAAGATATTTTAACATTTAAATATTGTTAACAAGCAACTCTAATTTAAAAAAAAGCGAAGAAAATAAGTGTTATAAATTCAATAAAATATGAATACCAATTTTTTTTTTCCGACAAAGAATAAAAACATAAGTTAGAAATCAATAGTGGTGTAAAATATAATGACTAAGAGAAAATAAGTTAAAATTAAATGGAGTAAATAATATTTTAAAAAACTGTAAATCAGTAGCGCTTTGCACTTATTTCGAGTTAATAACATTTTCTCTATATCTTGTATTTGATTCTCATTTTTCACTTGGTGAAACATTATGTTAATAATAGGTTGTTGAAAAAATTCACTTGGTTTATTTCACTAAATTATTTATTTTATATTCGACTAGTTTCGGCACTGGGCCATTGTCATTCTTGATAATGGCCCAGTGCCGAAACTAGTCGAATATAAAATAAATAATTTAGTGAAACAAACCAAGTGAATTTTTTCAACAACCTATTATTAACATTTTCCCTGGCTTTATATAGTTCCCAAGTCTAAAATATGAAAAACTGTAGAACTAGGAACTTAAGAAAACAATCTAACCTCGAAACAAGTACAAGAGAGATTATTTTAGTTGTTATAAATATGTAAAGAATTTAAAATGTATAAACTGCTTCTAAGTATTTGTAATTCTAGAAGTTTAAAAAATTTTGAATTAGGGAACAATATTTTAAAATTTTCTTCTCCATATTCCACCTATATTAATTATCTTCATTCATAACTTCCTCTCTAACAGAACTTGGGGGTAGATACAAGCAAACCTATTCCGAACTGTTCTCCATTCAGCAAGGGGTACCGCAAGAATCTCCAATTTCACTCCTTTATATAACATCTTTTGTCATGACCTATATGATACCAAACCAACATACTTCCATCCCTCAAGATAGACCCTCCTCTTTGCCTACAACACTGCACTAGTTACCCACGCCCCAACTCTACAAGCTGTCCAATTTATCCGTCCAATCATCATTAAATGCAATTCAATCCTGGTATTCCAAATGTCGTATGAAAGTAAACTCTTTTAAATCAAAGCTATTTAAAGTTCACACTTTAATTCAAATGTTACGAAGCTATTTATTGCCCCATCTAATACCTAGAGGACCTATTTGATTTCAAACTTTCTTTACAGCCCCCGCACAATCAATAAGAACCAATATCAAAACAAGAGTTCGAAATTTTCGTGCATTAACTTACAAAAGCCAGGGCATCTCCACCAAAACAGCCATAAACATATTCACATCGATTTGTCAACCTCTTATTTATTAAAGTGCAATTTTATTTCAAAAATCCGACCTACGAATCTCCAGCACTTCAACGTCGCCTAAAGGTCAGCCCTACGTACCCTTACCAAATTAAGACCTCCTATCAACACCCTAAACAATCCTTCTAATGTTCTTTACGAAACCACCTAAGTTACTGCAATATCTCAACATATAAATAGCCTTAGTGTAAAATTTGCCAATAACACCTCAATAAATTCTGTACTCCCCGAAACCCCAAAATCCCTCCTAAACACAAACATTCCAACAACACTCTTCATCAATTCATTAGCTCGTATTATCCGTACAGTTAAGAATTTTGTTCTTTAGTTTTTACATAAATTAGAAAGACCGAAGATTGCTAGCCCAAATTGACGGACTAACCCTTATTTAAAAAGCACCGATTTAAAGATGCCGTTCCCCCTATTTGAAAATTATAACCATGCTTATGTTAAAATTTTTAAAATATAAGATTTTGATAAACCATTAATAAACATAAAATTGCAAATAATAATGTACCTTTGAAATGTTGATAATATGTTAAAATTTAGATCGATATTCTGATAGAGCATAGAATTTAATAACATTTCTATGAATTTACTAAAAATTGAATTCTTGCAATCAACAAAATTTAATAATTCCAGAAATTTAAAAGTTAATCTTTTCGAGAATAATTTAACCTTACTATAATAGTTAAATTTTCTAGAAAAATAAATATTATTTTGTGTAATTTTTAAATTTACAATCCTAAAAATTATAATTACTAAAAAAATAAGCGTTTATAATCACAAATTCTAAAATTTGATAATTACAAAATAAACATTAGACTTTTTTAATTTACAAAATTTTAACTGTTAGGCATTTTAGTAAATAAATGCAATTTAATAAATTTTAGAAAATTGATTTTTGCAATTTATGAACAGGGAATTTTTAAATAATTGAAATTTTTAAAACATAAATTCTACATTTTTATATAAATTTGAAGATTAAAATCTTCATAAAATTCTCATTTAATAAAATTATTTAAATGTGTATGACAGATTATACAAGACACTTTTAATTTTAAAATAATATATAACAAATTAAAATTCAATATAAGTCATTTGTAAATTTTTGCAGAAAATTTAAAAATCAGACAGATAGGTTTTTGGCCAACAATAACCTTGACACACAAATCACTTGTAATGTTTATGTACTGTAATTAGTTATTAATGTTATGTAATGTTTAAATATTGATGTTTCTTTTAAATCAAGATAATTTAAAGGAAGAAATATTAAAAATGTATTTTCAATTTAAGTTTACAAACTGTATACATTTTCATTAAGAAATCTATTTAATAAGATAGAATACATATTTCACTTCTTGATTCATCAATTTATATGTGTTCGTTTGCTCTACATATACGTATACACAAAATATATCTTTTGTTTTTATATTAAATTTTTATATATTAAATATAATTGGAAATAATAATTTCTAATAAATAACTTTATACTAAAATAATACAAATAATAAAATAACATAAAATGGTTGAATAATAAGTATGCATTTTATCATTAATGCTCTACATATTTCTGTATAGATAAAATAAGTTAAAATAAAAACTTTTAATGTTTTTACCACTATTAAAAATGAACGGTTTCTTCTGGCTTAATTAGAAAGGTTAAGGATGGATGGTTTTAGGTAGTTACCTTATAGGATACTAATAATTACAAGATATTTAGTCGCTTAATACACAAGTGAATGGAATTAGGCTAAGCTTATTAGAGGTGATGATGATGAAAGGGCAATTAAAGACGGCTAACTGATATTTAACACTTACCCGAGAAATCCGCACGAATATAGAGCTTAGTTATGATTATATTAATTTTACTAGGATTTATCTACTTATAAATCAGAAATACGAAAACTGGAAATAAAAACTCATCTGTAAAATCTACTTTCAAACTTAGTTTTAAAATGCATCGACTATAACTTTTAATTGCATAACATGTTTTATACTAATACTCAATGTACATTTCGAACACTGTGTGTTCATTATCAATATTAATAGTTAACTCGATATAATGCTATTATATATTTAACTTCAGGTATCTAGTAATAATTGCATGACACTAATAAATATTTATTTAGTATTATAGTACAGCTTGGAAATACTATTTGCATAAAATAATAGGTCTGTATATTCAAGTAAGATATAACTATTTAATGTAAATTGTAATACGTAGTTGTTTTCTAATAATAAATCCACATTTGTTACTGCTATGTAACTACCATTATAGCGTTAACATAGTGCCTGCACACTAAACGTTAATATTACACCAGTTATTATATTTGCTAAGATTAAATTACTATTTCATTCCGCTGTGCAGATTACAAAATCAACACATTAAACAATGGAAATTAATTTACTGTTCGTTTTGTTTTGTTGACGGAAGCAGCACACGTGCGAGCGAGGAGGAGCTATGCGTCCCTTTTCAGTATTTAATAACGAAGCGTTAAGCCCTTTGGATCCGTCCGGAAAACCGAATGGATTTTCCACATATTATAAGGGCGCACGACGTGTCCCGTGTTTGCCTATTTATAGAGAAAACATAACCGGTCCGTATTTCCCTCGGGATTTTCTGCAAATATTCCCAAATTGGACGGCGGTAAGGTGGAGATTAGAAAGGGGATGCATCTGCTTTATCTTTGATAAATAATGGAATTATGTTTTGTATTCGTTTTCGTGAAAACTAACATATTCAGACTGTTTTCAACAAAACAAAACTTGCCTCTTCTATTTTGCATAACTTATATAATAATTTGGTTAATGGATTTAATTTGTGAGAGTTAAGTAGCTAATAATATTACCTAATTGTTTAATAGAACGGCAATTTATCGTCACTTGTTTCGTCCATATTATTGCTCCGGAATTTAGCTATGCCAAAAATTACGCACACTTTTTCTAGAAGAATAAATCGATTTTAATTAAATAAATTTGCTGCCGATATTTTTTTTTTCAAGTAACTATTAAAAAACGATACCAAGTAAAAAAAACCTTAACAAATAAGGTTATTTTTTGGAAATTATAATATATTATAAAGAAAAGTTAATTACCTAAAACTTATAGACTATCTTAATTTAAATTTTATTTTATTAGAGTGTTATATTTGTAATGTAATAAAAGCAAGAATTATCATTATTGGAAACACTCAAAATGAATGCTCCTTTGATAGTACGCTCGGTTACAATAGTACATAATAATAACAGTGAGTTTTCAGTACATAGGCCATAATAGTATAGGCGTTAATATCCCACAAGGTTTGCAGGGGAGTCTAAATTGCCGCTCAATGCCATTTGACCTCTCGAGCTCGCAGGAGAAGCATTATAAGTAGAATGGTGCTGAATCAGTAGCGGTTAAGCACCTACAACAAGGTGTGAATAAAAACTGTTTATAAATAAATAGATCCTACTTCTAACATTTTATTATCGTATGAATTAAATAGATACATATCTTTCTTTCTTCACTTATCACTTGATCGTCGAAACTTTTATCGTCAACCATAGTCATGATAAATACGTGAAATACTAAACGCAGTTTGTCATCCAATAATTCACGAACCGTCAGAAAAAGTGCCTGAAATAATTTATCGGAAGTCAAATAGTAAATAAATAATATTCGGGCAAAAGTACACATGCCAGCGTACAAACCATTCTCCCATTTCCCCATGATTAATGGCACAGGAAGCAAAACGTTTACAGCAGCAGGGAGCGGCTTTATGTCGCCTGAATTGAATGTCAATTTCCAAGCTTCGGCATTCGGAAATCGATGAGGCGGGATCCTTGTGACACTGGAACAATTATAACCCGATTTGTGGATAATTGTCGTTCACCGCCCCAACCCCTAATAATAACTTTAATGAATATCGCCGCGCGAATCGCATGGCATTAGTTCTAATTGGGGTTATTAGCATAAAATCTCAATTAGAAAAAACGGCACGGAACAGATAGACGTCGTTGGTGAAAGAAAGACATTAGGGCGTAGCGTGGCCCTTGATGCAAATTTTTATTGTCGTGGGTGAAGCTAAGAAAAGGAAGAATGTTGGGTAATGATTGTTTAATGTGCGCGTTTGTAGAAGGGATCATTTTATTTTATTGGAGTAAGGTATGTACACATTTATTCCAATGCACACATTTTGATGTTTGAAAAATATACGATATTCTCAAAACTAATTTCAAAGAATATATATTTAAATGAAACAAAATTAATACATTGAGGTTTGTCATAAATGTACTAATCAGATGATCCGTAATACAGTGAAACACATGTCTGCAAATAACCATTCATGATGCGGTTAAAAAACGTTAACAGCGCGAAATGTTGCATAGTGCTAAATGTGATTTTAGCCACATATAAATATGATTTCCCATTAGGTAAGCTTTGTAAACCGTCATCATGAATAAAATATTTAAAAGGAAATAAATAGCAATTTACTACTGTTTTATTCTTATTAAACGTAATTGTGCTAAGAAGAAGTCAAGTGATAAACACTTTTCAATATAATTCTTCCGATCATTACACTCGCGTACCATTTGCAACTAATAGTTTGCAGTTTTCAAGTTTCAAGATGAAATTTTATGAGAACGGCTTATTTGTTCATTTTACTTGCCCCCCGGGCAAACTTTCGTGCTGTTAAATTAATTACGGCGGTTCGTACAAAATACATTTTTCCAGCGAAATCATTAGGGATTTTACGCTATGAAGAGGGATAATTAAGCCTCTTTCCCGGACTCTCTCCATTTTTTAAACACTTTTCTTAATTGAAGACGCTCAGTAAAGGTAAACTCGTTTGAGGTATACAATATATATATTTGTATGTGTAATATTTTTTGGCATTAATTTTTAATAAAGTTTATTTTAATATTGCCGAATTTTATAAGATATATTACGATTACTATATATTATTAAAAAATAATGAGGAGCATTTATCATAACATTAGCTCATGTAATAATGGTTATTATGGTAGGTATGAGGAATACTTATTAATATTTACTACTATTTATAAAAAGTTCCTTGCTTAACTCATTTAATATTAAATAAAATTATTATATGATAAAATAACTTACCAACAATTACCTAAATCCTAAATAATCGTGAAATGCAATATCCCAACAAAATTTCCTAAAAAACGACAAATTTTTACTAAATATAATTTGAACATAAGCACTTGAAAAGATATACAAAATAATACATATTTAAAATTATAGTTCTTAAACCCTTTTGACTAAAATAATTACTGTCGGATTTTTTTATAAAAGGGCTACAAGCCTTATTTTTATATTTTTAACAAAAATCTAATCTTGTCTTGTTTATCGTTTTATTGAATGCTTGCTTATATTTGATGATTTTATATTTACTATTTTTTACAAAAAATAAAAAAGAGAAATATATACCAAAAATAGAAACATATAAAAAATGTACGATAATATATATAGATATAGAGATAGAAAACCAATTAAATGGGGAATGAATTAGAAGCTTAACATATAAAAATAATAGCACCAATACAAAAACAGCTGTAAAAACTTATAAGATGATCTGCCGCCCACTACATGACTATGGTTGTGCCCTCTATCCCAATCCCAGCAATCCAATATCCTGCAATATTGAAGTTAGCGAGCCAGCATCCCTACGCACCCTAACAAAACTCTGACATCATCTTAATCCTCTACACAATCCCTCTAACCAGCTCCTCTATGACACTACTTTAGTTATCCCCATACAGGAACGCCTTCGATTCCTATCAGAAAAATTCTCAAAAAATCCTTTCAACTTCCATATATTATCCCTTTATTGTCATCCTAGAAACCCTAATATAAATCCTAAATCTAAACCCAATTCAACCATATTCGATTACATATCATAAATGTTGCGCATTAACTACTGATGCCATATGACTGGACAAAACCTCTGGTTGATAGCCTTTTGACAAATTAACTCACTGACACCTCATTCATTATTCACTATATTATTGTAAATATTGTGAAATTTGTCAATAAATATATGTATCTAGCTGGGGAAGGAATTATAGTTTTATGAGACGAATTATTCCATACATTCGGTGACTATATACATGAACATGATAATACATAAGTAACTGTCTACTAACAGAGTCCCGTATTGACATAATTGCATAGCTACTTAATTGCAGTTTTTCACAAATCGCATCTATGCGAGTTCTCCAATTCGGCGTTAATGTAATGCCTAAAAAATGTTCGCTGTTTATACGTTTTATTTTATATTCGTCCAGTTCTAAGTTTTCTATAGAAGGAACTGTTTTATTTCTCGAATTTTTTAAATTAATGAAATTCATTCAGTTATTGAAAATGAGCACATGGTACTCGAAATGTACATTTAACGTGTAAAAATAAATTAGTGTAGAAAGGAAATCAAACCGTGTTTTATTAGTGATTATTACTTCACATAACTCAAAACAAATAGTGAATATAATAAAAAGCTATTTATCCCAAAGAGAGCAATATATCAAAATACATAATAGTAAAAGTAGAAGTCTAGTTGTGAAGTACGGTATACCACAAGGAACTGTTTTTTGGCCTATATTATTTACCTTGTATATAAATACTTTGTTCGATTTAAATACAACCTGTCAAATTATAAGTTTCGCCGATAATGCACCAATTTTCCACGAAGATAATAATTGTTCCAATTAAAAAAAAAACAGCAGAAAAAGATTTTTCGATAATAAGGAATTGGTTTGACAATAATACATTAACAATAAACATCAATAAAACAAAGTATTTACCCTTCGTCTCATACGCTAATAAATTACCAAATATGGGTTCATTAAAACTAAGCAACTCGATTATTATATATGAAGATAATACTGTATTATATCTAGGTGTTGTGATTGATAGACATCTAAGATAGTATCAACAAATTTATAAACTTATATCTAAAATGCGGCAACAACTGACAATTTTCAAACATTTGAAAATCTTGAATATAAATTAATTACGAATGTTATATTACGCACTTATTGAATCCCAATTATCATGTGAACAATACCAGCACAAAGATAATACAATTGACAAACCAACTATTAAAACGGCAATCGCTAAAAGGCACTTTACTTACATGAGTTTGAAATTTTGTAATAAAATTGGATAAAAAATTCCTCAAACTTAATAGAGATATAATGAGGGAGTATATATTATAAATGAATCTGTATGTTTATAAACATATCTTAACTCATGAGGCTAATATATGTTGAAAATTCATATTCACTTGTTTGGTTAAAGTAAAAAACGCTTAAATTTTCAAGAACACTTTATTATTGCTCTTTTTGGAACGCAACAATTGTTTCGTCACGCTGTGGCTTCTCCAGGCGAAGAAATTGTTGCGTTCTAGAAAGAGCAATAATAAATTGTTTTTGAAAATTGAAGTGTTTTTTACTTTAACCAAACAAGTAAATATAAGCATATCATTTGATTGTTGATTTGTTTTATTGACCACACATATGTAATGGCATAATGAAATAACAAGTACATATTTTACAAGTTATACTAACTCACATACAAGTGTTTCACTTCTATGAGTATATTTGATCAATTTATTTGTCTAAAATATTATCAATTATATACTAATATTTTTCTCATCGAGATTTCTATTTTATTGCGTAAGTTTGATTTGTATATTAGTTTAAGAATTGCATATATTTAATTTAGTTTAAGAATACATATGTAATTTAGTTTAACTTGAGCAAATAAATTACTTTATTATTATTGTTACTACACCAAGAGCAAAATCTAAGTAGAGCTAGAATGGAATTCGTTACCGCAGACTCTAATAATTTACCACTAACAGTTAGGGATGTATCATCTGCAAATTTAGAATTTGTTAGATTAGTTGTATCCTGAAACTCTGCATCAACATTATTTATAAATATAACAATTAGATAGGTGCAAGTGTAGACCCTTGAGGAGTCCCTTTTCCTAATAATAACTTTTGGGATCTAAATTTGTGATTTTTAATATGTTATCTTTTTTTGGCACCAATAACTACTGATTGCGATATATTAGTGACAAATAATTTAATTAGTTTGTGAGAATTTCTGATAACTTTTCTAGAAGTAACTTGATATGTTATTTCAAATGCTCTTTTTAAATCATAGTAAATACCTAGAGTTGTTTTATTATTGTGAAGAGCATCATAGATTGCACTGAGAGAGTCAAAAATCGTATCAGTTGTAGACTTTCTTTTTAAACATCAAGATTGACTGTTTGTAGGAAGCTTATTTTTTTAAAATAAGTAATTAAACGATCTAGGATAGTGTTCTCAACAACTATAGCTAAAAATGGAAGAAAATATACGAGCCTATGGTTATTAATGTCACGTCTATTATTTTTTTTGTAAACTGGAGTTACAAGTGCCTCTTATAATAAAGTGGGGATGATTCATTTATTATATGTGTCAAAGGTCTCACTATTAACATTACAATATCTTTTATTATAAAACCAGGAAATTCATCACTCCCTGCTGACTTGTTCGGAGGTAATTCAATATTAATTTTGAAAATTTCTTCTTCGTTTACTGGATATAAATAAAATGTATTGTTGGTATACCTATGAGGGATGATATTAGATGAGGTGGGTGTAAATATTAGAAAAAAATCATGAAATATTCTTGAAATAAGTCGCATAAATATCTGTCATGCTGACATAAACTACCAGAAAGTTCCTCCAAAAAAAACTGGACAAAAAAACATATTAAAGGACATCTAAAAGATTCCAGATGTGCATAAGGATTGCTGCCTTCCAAACATCATGGAACAAGAAGGGTTAGAGTGGAAGAACATAATTTGTCATTGTGAACTCCGCCCGTGCTTCTTTCATCCAAAATTTTAAGTATGATTTTTGTAATAAATTTGTTTTTATGTGTATTCTTTTAATGAAAGAAGACCAAAGTACTGAATAAATAAATAAATAAATAAATAAGTGTTGTGGGTTGTCAATTTCTCGGTTGTTAAGATATTTTTAGATAATTAAAATTGTTTATTATTTCATTTGTAATCCATGTTTTTTAGGTCTTGCCCACTTTCTTCTTTATCAATTATTCCTCTTATAGTTTCCAAGAACTCTTTAGAGAACATATAAAAAAATATAGTAGTATAATTTACACCTATAATAAATTTTTACATTTTTATTATTAAAACATGGCGCTATTTCCTTCAATTAAATTTAAAAATTGACCTAATGTGCACATCTACCTCAAATACCTTCATATTTCTCTAGAGTATACTTGACCTGTTAATGTAATATTTTGTAATATAAATATCGTACTCTAGACCTATATCAAAAACCAATACATTGGTCTAGAATACTTGAATTTATAAATATCTTCATAATTTACTAATGTACTCTTGTTATACTTTAAAGAAATTTGTTTTGCGTGCTCCTGACCTACTTTAAATACCCTAATATTGCGTTAGCGTACTCTTGACCTACCTTAATAAATTATGCATCATGCTAACGCTCGACGAGTACATTGTATTTGAGTTAGATCAAGGGTACTCTTGGATAAATTGAAGGTATTTAAGAAACGTGAATGTTGAAACACTTAAATAAAATACTATGACGTTGAATGGTTTCAATATTCATTCACAAATTACAAATTTTATCTAGCTGACAAAGCTACTATCAGCTATATAAAAAAGGCCAATGAATCATTTTTAAAGTAGTTTAAGGGTAATTTTGACTATTTGAAATAAACGGATTAAACGGTGGTTTAAAGTTTAATGTCTGTGCTTAAAAATTAAAAGAGGATGTTTGGTTTGCCTCTTATCTACTCTCTAATTATTTTAACAAAATCAAATATACTATCGATTTATTTTGCCTAAAAATACAATATATTATAATAAAAATTAATGTTTATTATTAATTTACTTATATGCCATACAACAACCAGCCAAAAAAATGTAAATCAAGATCTACCAATAAAATCAGGTGAAAATAATGGTGTTGCTCAATGAAATTAGGAATAAGAAAATGTTAATACAATACATTGTTGTCTTACTTTTAAAATAATTTACTGTTAATCCAACGTAACATAAAATTAATTTTTAATACGTGTTATATCTTTTGTTTACATACAACACCATTAATGTGAGTGCTAATTTTAAGGATTAGAAACGGTTAAATCATTTTTTCTTTTATCTATATTTTTCCAGTTTGTATTGCATTCTTTTTCTAGGCATATTTTGGCTTTAATTTTAATTTCAATATATTTTAAAGTCATTCTTACATTTAAAAATGTTGATTGAACACGATATTAAATCATTTTAATTTGATAGGGTTTAAAATACAGTTTTGCATGAATTACTTACAAATATACAAACTTTATAAATGTTTCTAATGTTTTATAAAATATATATTTACAATAGTAGTTATAGTTATAACTTTTTCCAGTTTTGGCAAATCAGAGTACCAATCTTTGCATTGTTATAAACATGAATAATCAAAATTAAATAAATATAATTACACTATGTTTTAAAAATTGAAGGCTCGTATCATTTGAAATGTACTTAATATCCTCTACTTAACCTGTTTAGTTTAGTTATATGTGTACTCGAAAATCAATCTTATACAGGATGAGTTTTTTTTAGATGTTCTCTATGGGGCTCTGGAGAAAGAAGGGTAGTTTTATGATACGAATAAAATTCCACTTTCAAAGTTTTTAAAAGGTCAAGGGTAACTAGATATAGTGAAAAAAGTAAAATGTGTCACCTTTTGCAAATCAATATATCTCCTTTATTATGACAGATACAAAAAACTGTAAAAGGCAAACTGACTTATTTAAAACAGTAACTATCATGTTTGCTCTCTTCCAAATTTCCTTTGGTTTAGATTTCGATATTTTAATTCTTCTTACATTATTATTTTTGCTTCGTTTCTGATATATGTATATTTAGTGATTTCTTTTTAGTTTATACAATTCTAATAAGTGATTACCTTTTAAATTGTTATACAGTAAGTGTAGATCCTTTAAATCAGTAGTAGCCCAACTATGATTTCCATTTAAAAAAATATACATTTGCGCTATATCTCGGAAAATAATGGCGGTAGAAATAAATACATAAAAAATCTGAATATATATTATTAGTCTGCGTAAAATTTTCTACAACTTTGTTTGTCACAGTTTTTTTTTATTTGTCAAAATAACCGAGATATATTTATTTGAACATATAGACACGTTTTACTTTTTTCGAAATATCTAGCTACCCTTGCCTTTTTTGAAAACATCGTATGTTTAATTTTATTCCTTTCATAAAACTACACTTCTTTTCTCATTTAACTGTATTTCTATTTCTTATAGTTTCCGAAATACCCACAGAGATCTAATCTAAAAAAACTTACCCTGTATATTCGACTACTTTATTCGGTGGGTAGCAAATGTGAATTTCACTATGCTATAATAAAATATTGTTTAAATGAGTCCTCTATTGGCATAGGACGTAGCCTATTTTAAATTCCAGCCTTTTTCTTACAAATATTTCTGATTGTCCTACATATATCTACAGACTGTCGTTATCTATACATTTCTTACAGGTTGCCATAGCAAAGTCTCTTCAACACATTCCTGACCATTTTACTTACTCTAAAATATTAATACTGATGTTAAACTGCATTAAAAAAATTAAATAACATCTTGTACTATTGTTAATTTATATATTATTTAATTATTTGAAGTAAATGCTTGTGACCGACATTACGTGATAATTCATACTTACGCTGAATTGAAATAATCACTATATTCTAACTACAAGTAATAATTGTAGTATAAAATAACTTGTAATCACTTTCTCCACAGTTTATTTTTATTTTCCTAAAATAAACTGTGGAGAAAGTGATTACAAGTTATTTTATATTGTATCTTCTTCACGTAACTCATCAATCAACATTAATTATTGTAATTAGACACATTTATATCTAAACAACTTAACACGTAGGTCAAATATTGATAATGACAATAAAACGAGTCTTATTGTGTTGTTTAGAGTAGTAACATATATTTATTGACAAATTTTGTACATATTTACATTAAAATGATAAATAATGAATGATGTGTTAGTGTATTAATCTGTCAAAAGGCTATCGACCAGAGGTCTTTCTGCCTCGTTGTTTAGATTTTTACAATAATTTATGTTTAGAACATAGTGAATTTTTCAATTATTTAAATTATTTCATCCAGGACATATTTTTATTTCTAAACCATTTATTCTGCCTGCATATTTTATCTTACGAAAAAAATAGATTTTTTAAATATTAAATTAATTACAATTAATAAATGCCATAAATAATTTTCGCAGTTATAACAATTGAATCTGTACATGGCGAAACTCCATAAGACACAGTTGAGTGGGTTTTACGTTATTTTTGAACACTGCAATATATTTCACAATATAGTGGCTTTACTAGGGCAGTTGAGTACGTACTAACTATTAACTACGTGTTTTATTTTCCTTATACATTGTAAAATTTCACTAAGTAGTAGCCTCACCAATTCAATATTTACTTTTATGTAGTGAATTATTCAGTAAAATTAATACTATCGTTGCTGCATTCTTGATGGAACATAATTACATAATTATTTTAATTGATTAAAGTCTTGTTTTGTTCCATAATTGCTTTATCAGTTTCCTTAACAGAGTTCCATAGGGCATAATAACATAATAAAAATTATATAAAAGTTCACCGAAAGTATCTTACAAACTAATTAAATAAATAAAACAAACATTTTATAGATGATACATTACATATTAAAAACGATAAAATTATAAATGTTAAGAATAATAAAAAAGTGCAAGTACACAATACTAATATACTGTTTCGACAATTACTTGTTATTTTCAAAGGTGTACTATGATTATTATTATTCAGTTTTTATTCATGGATAAAGCCATATTTAAAAAATTAAAACTCTAAAACCCTTTTCCAATTAACAAATAAATGCTTCATGAAACCTGAATTGATATAAATGCTGAAGAGAACGGTTGCAGCCCTTACTATGTGATAATCTAGACATACTATGAATTAATTCACTATGTTTAAATTTTTAAAGAATTTTTCATTTCAGTAATATTATAATTGCCTTTTCTAGTACACATTTTTATTCGCCTCTTTCAATTTCACCGAATATATTTCTTTTCTTTTTTCGTTCTTAACATTTCAAGTACCATATGGTAGCTATGCTACTCGAATGAATGCATATGAATAGATTCTTATACTTTATATAAGAGTGCATTATATTTCTGTAGAAGGGTCAGATGTAAATGTCAAAAACCTAATTATTAGACTGCATTATATATAATAAGTTGTGGTAAAATCATTCAGTATACAATGGATACTTGTATAATATTTTTTGTTACTAACATTTTATGCTAAAATACACAGTTAATATACATTCTACGGGCAGAAAGACCGATGGTCGATAGCCCAAACGGACAGACTAACACATCATAAATCATCTGTAAATGTTTTTAATTTTGTATTTATTCATGTTCGAATAAATATGTTATTCTCTCTCTATACATTCTACTTTATATAAAGAATGGAATTATATATTCTGATAAGAGATTTAAAGCAATTTATTTAATATAATTTTTAAACACAATCCCCATTTTTAATTAAAATACAATACTGTTGAGATAATTAACAAAATTAAATAATATATAAGCTATTTCATTCTGAAGATTCTAATTAATAAACTTCTGATTGATTAGTATAATTGATTTTAATCTAAAGCGTTGAAAATCATATTTAGCAATTTGAAAATTGGTTTAAAGTCATATGGCGATCTTGTTATTTGGAAAATACTAGAAACTCTGTATGTGTAAATTGTTGTCTAGTATTATTCAAGAAAATAATAGTAAAATCAAAATTCAAAATTAAAGAACACACAATATTTAAAAAAATATAAACCTAGTTCTTAACAATACCAATTATATAAAGCAAACCGATTTTTTTTTTCTTTCATATTGATGAAAAAACCTTATTATCCCTTAAACTTAATTGTTGGTCAAGTATCAACAAGAGAATTATAAAAACTGCAATAATCGACAATAAACAAATCTAAAACAGTAAAAAGATTATTAACCTACCTCCTCACTATTTTAGATTTGTTTATTGTCGATTATTGCAGTTTTCATAATTCATAATTAATAAACAAGGAAGAAAATCGTAAATTTGAATATAACACAATATTTAAAGGCAAGAATTAAAATACACTGAAAATGTATAACTAATTTGAAAAATTAAATTAGTAGTTTGTAGTAACTAACTAAATTGATTAAGTAAATGAGCAAAAGTATTTCGAAAGACGGTTGTTTTACACACTTGTTTATGCAAATTTACTTTAAAGTTTTCCTCGTACTTCTGAATCCGCCGCTTTGCTCCTTAATTAGATCCTATCGTGCTCGGTAATCAATCTCAATGAACTTTGGCAACTCTTAATTACCACCCCAAATTAATTACTGCGAGAAATTTTGATTGTAGGCGCAATCCTCCTCCACATTTTGATTAGCACTTTACGCCGGATAAGCAGACATTTTCTGGACGGGCCCAGAATATTTATTGCCGATTTTATTAAACGCATTTATCAAATTATATTTTATAACATTTAAAAAAAATACTTTTGATTTCATATTATATATAAATACGCTATGCTGATGACATCCAAATTAAATTGAAAATATCCGTGGTTATTGTTCGTGCCAGCTTTGCAAGTTATATTATACATGTAGGAATAAATTAATAAGTTCACGTTTACCGAATGCCTACGTTTAATTAAGGTCGCATAAATCAGGAAACTATCAGAAACTTTCGAATGCACGTAACTAAATCATCCAGCGGCGGCAGCTTTATCTCTGCGACGGTTGAAATGACACTTGAAGATACGTGCGCAATAAATCAGGAAGCTACTTCTATTCGTCGACTGGCGATGAATCCGCTCGCGTAAATAGAAATGCTGATTATATCCTAGATATTACTTCAGAAATAGTTCACATTCAAAATAAATTTCGTAATATATCACATAACTTCAACTAGACAAGTAATGTAAGATTAAATATATTATACCTAATTTTTACACAATAGCATATCTTGCTTTTAATAATTGGAATGTGTATTTAATGCATGTCTAGGCATAATATCAATATTTTGTTATGTAGTTAAATCTATATTGGAAAATATTACCGCACAAATCGGAGAAGAAATAAGTAGAGATTGCAAGTAATCCATAAATAAGCTCATTTTTTAAATAAAATATTTGAATTGTTTCTTCACATTTTTTAACAATACATAAATATAAAATAAAACAACTTCTAAATGTTACACAAAAATAGTTATTCTTGTGACTACAGTTTCGAGAAGTTCAGCTCGTCATTATCAAACTTACAAAGTTCCAATTCTATTAGAACCATCAAACAATGTATTACGAATAATCAAATATTTAAAATAACTTTAAACATCTATTATAATAAAGTAATTATTTCCCACCTACAAATTAAGTGTAAAATTATGGTGAATGCGCCGGGAGAGATTACATAATATATTACCTGGGCATTATCTGTGTGCGTAAATGTTGTAAATTGGCGTTCGTAGGGCGTAATTATTTTCCTGAGAAATGTATTTACCCAGTACGCAGCAAATATAACGATTCATTTTCCATTTCTTTTATACACACCGGCGCGAATGTCATTTTGCGTTAGCGGCGAAATTTGCGGGGAGCTCTAAACCGCCTGAATAATTTCCCAGCAATGCATTTATGTATGAGCAGAACGTAATGAAACCGAGATAAGGGGTTGAACGTGGAAATATTCAATATGAGGCGTGATATGGAAAGTTTACCGAACGAGTGAAAATAAAGTATGAAGAATATTGAAAAGTTAACTGGGATGTTTACTGCCTGGTAATCATATTTATTTTCATAATTTAAATTGTTATTTTTTATCTTAAATCTGGTATTATTTTAAAAATTATTGTTATTCATAAAAAATAATTTAATTGTAATATATTATTTAGAATGTAAAAAATATAAATGAATTTATATTATAAATCAAACCTTAATTTATTACTTCTTAGTAATAAACATTACTTATTTAGCAACAATTTTAGTTTGAATGAAAGTTTTGTTAATGTTAATTTTATTACATTGTATTTTCTGTATTTAATTTTTCTGTAAAACGTTAGTTCTAGTTCTTAAAGTTGATCTTCCGATTGTTGAAGAATTCAGGAGCCCGCTGAAATAATAATTGGTTTAATATTCGAGACAAACTCGACTTTCCGAATTATTTTTCTTCTTCCGTTAAGAATGCAATAATCGGATAATCGCGGCGCGATGAAAGAGAAGGGCTCGTAAAATATTAATTCCATCGTTGGCAGCTCGAATGGATTCGTCCGATAATAAGATAATCCAGGAGCCGACGGGAATAATTTAATTCCATTTACACTCGACCTAATTCCTGAAATTTTCGATTTTTTTCTCCTCGAACTTCCTTAAAGAGCGCAAATAGTTAATAAATTACGCTAATTATAATATCTAATAATTTACTCAAATTTAATTTAATTCATTTAAAAGTGAGCTTTATTTAATCTATATTAAATATGCCAAATTATGGTGAATGCGCCGGGATATAAATTTTTCCTGTGCAATATCTGTGTATGTAGATGTTATAAATTCAGATTTTTTGGTGTAATTATTTCCTTTAGAAATCGTTTTATCCACACTTTATTTATTTTTCAATTATTAATATCAGAACATCATTAATAAATAGAGTCAAAATCGATGAAATACTTCGTTTCTATTGTACTTAATTAAATAAAATAGCTTTATTTCTTACTATACAGATTATATTTCATTAGTCTACACTTATTTATTCTATATATTTTTGAGCAAAATTAAAATATTTTGTTACTTTTATAAATATAAAACAAAGCGATGATATTTTTCCGGTATAATTTATGAGATTCGATCGGTGCATAAATATTCAGCCCATGGCAATAATGGTTTTTATTCGTGTGTAAACGTTTGTAAAAGTTCAACACGAGACCATTGTCGGTGTTTGTTCGGAGGGATTAATGTTGCAGGCTTATTAAGCAATTTATGAGGCGTAACTTTTTAAGCCCCACTGCCGTTAATAGACACAGTAAATTTTCTTAAGGGCGAAAAATATGCCCCACTGTAAGCGCCGGCGATGCTTCGGCACACAGCTCGTGTCCGTGTAAAACTAAATAAAACGGCAGCGATGAAGTTGATAAAGAATAATACGATGATTATATTTACGGCCATATAACATTTAATCAAGAAGGATAATTAATGCATTTCGGTGTAGATTATTGTAAGATTTTTGATGTCATGTTATATAAGTAGTTTGGCTATCGACTACGAGGTCCTTCCAGCATGTTTTATGTATTTGTTTATATAAATGAACTTGATACATTAAAGTATCGCTCCCGTCACTCTTAAGCGGTATAGATTAAATCCCAATGGCGAATGGTACCGGTCACCCATCGAATTTTTTATCCGAGCCAACGATAGTGCACTCCCACTATCATGTTATTTATTTTTTATGAGATACCCCTGACCCAATTTCCAGAAAAACAAATAACAATTAAGGAAATCTTTTATCGATTATTTACTCAAAATGTTACTCCGGCAGAACAATAATTAATTATTAAATTAAATACTAATTTGACAATCTTTATTTACAACTCAAGGATTTTAATTTGGTTGTTTAAATCCTTCATTGTATCAGGTTATAGTTGTTATATTATGAGTGGGTAAAATATGGTATTTCCTGATAAAGTAATCAAGTATTTTAAATCCGTCCGTTTTATGCATATATTCTGTCCTCATTTATATTCTCTGGTTGTATATCCTGTGGCTTGCTTTCAGTGGTGTTAACGATCATAATAATCATCATTTCATTGGACGTGTCTGTGTATGCTTTGAATGCCACAACTAATTCTTGAATGACTCATCATCTGAATGCAACGATCATCGAAGTAATCATTGTTCGGAATTATAAATCTGAATAGGTCTTAAGTATCGTTAGTATTGCTTCCAGAATTACACTAATTCTGGAGTTTCTATAAAAAAAATGTTTTTTAACCTAACTAAAGAAATTACATAATTGCAGTTATGTTGTTCATGTTAAATTAAAAGAAATCAATTCACTAAAATAAATAATATGTATGTATATAACACAATTAAACAAATTAAATCTATTTTTTTAATTTATAACTTAATAATCATCAGTATGAAAAAGTTAAGATTGAAATAAATCTACTCTAGGAGATTATCGACTCTACGGTTAAATATTTATAATTCTGAAGACAAACTTTGTTTGGAATATTTAGAAATATTCAGAACATTTTTGAAAATATAAATTTGAGATATTTAATAGTAGAAATTTATAAAAAGTCTTCCTTCTAAGGTTCTAAATCTTTGCGATATCTTAAAATGGGCTTAAACAAAAATAATATTGCGTATATAGAATACTATAAATTACTTAGCAGTTACTCTTGCAACGGATATTTATTCAAAAAGTTAATTGATATTAATAGAACTGTTACTAGTTACTAATTCATCATTGATTTATTTATTTAAATGTTTGGTATGCTATCTTATAAAACACAAATTAAAAATAATTAATTACAAAAAAACATACATTCAATTTTGAACGATAGAAGCACAGGTGGAGTTCACAATTACACATGTTCTTCTACTCAAACCCTTTTTGGACCATGATATTAGGAAAGCAAATATACTGATATACATCTAGAAACATCTATATTTTCTTTTATATCTTGTTTTTATCCACTTTTTATGAGGAACTTTTTGGCTGTTAATGTCAGCATAACAATTACATAATATGTAAATTAAATTAAATCGAAGAATAATTTTAAGTTATTTATTGCAGTTAAAAATATACAAGTATTTACGGACGTTTCACAAAATAGAAATGGCATCACGTAGTTGTTTATTGGTTTACATTTTTACATGAAGTCTTTTCTTCATAGGACTGGAGATCTCTTCGGGGTTATAGAAGAAGCCTAATTGTTAGTGAAGATAATAAGGTTGTGGTAATTGAAAGGTTCTCTTATTTCAACCCTCTACAATTGCATGACCCAACTGCCCTTCTCAGCCTCCGCGTTTTAATCACCTTGGTCTTGGTGTTAGATGTTGATTATTTCGATTGTCTATTTCGAAATACCCGTGTTTGTAATTCTAACATGTATACAGAAAATAGTTAGTGACGTAAACTGATTTATTACACGACCCGTCATATTTAAGATAAATTAAATTTATAAAATCATTTTATAGGAGAAAAAATTACATAATATTCAGAAACGTGAAAGTTAATAGTGATAATTGATGACTTAACATCTTGAAGGTATGAATTAAATTAAAAGTCAAGAAGTTACTGTAGCAGTTCATTATAGAGAGTGAATAAAATATTTACACTTTAAATACAATTCTTGTCTCCTCTTATTTCATCCCTTCCTAAAACAATTTGTAATTTTGGAATTGAACGTAGCGGATATGTTGTGAAACAACTTGTTACACGATATGAAGTTGAACATATTACTTACTAAATCAATTTTTAAACAGATCCCTGGCTTTGCGATTTATAGAAGATAAGCAGGTTATATCATCCCTTCCAGATATCTTACCATTAAGCATGAAATGAAGATCGCTACAGCCTTTGATACTTATCATATCATCTTAATAATACCTTATTAATAACCATGTCTAGTGACGCGATATCAAGAAGATGTGTACCGCAGGGCTCTGTCCTTGGTCCGTTCCTATTTCTCTTATATATAAATGACCTTAATCAACATCTTGAGGCAGCAAATGTATCAGTATTTCAGTTTGCTGATGATACATCGTTGATTATACATTCATCATCAATTCCATCTTTAGTCAACATAGCTAATAATGCAGTCGCTGGTATGTCAGAATGGTGTGCACGGAATAGGCTTAATTTAAACTTAACCAAAACTGGTGTCCTCAACTTTAATACCCAACCAACATCCAAAGTATGTTTAAATATTCGCCAAAATCAAAAGTCCATTCCGGAAGATGAAAACCAAAAGTTTTTAGGAGTCTGGATTGACAGATCCTTAACATGGGATTCACAAATAAATAATCTTTTAAATGCACTCAATAAGATAGGTTATTGCATTAGAAATTTCTCGCAAATAGTGAATATTAACATTCTGAAAATGTACTATTATGCCCATGTACATAGCAGATTATGTTATGGTGTTGCATGTTGGGGTGCATCGCACCTCTCAAAAAATGTATTTATCGCACAAAAAAAGATAATGAGATATATTCTAAAATTACCATATGGCACTCCATGTTGGAACCTATTTGTCAAATTAAACATTATGACCTTACCTAGCCTGTACACTTACGAACTTATAATGTTATTTATAAAATATAAAGGAACTTTTATTCAAAATAATGATGTTTACACTAATATGACTACACGCAATAATAGTGATTTTCGTATACCGCAGCACTCAAGAGCGTTATTTCAGAAAGGCCCAACTTTTAATTCGAGCAAGGCCTACAATAATTTACCAGCTCATCTAAAGCACACACTATTAAATAAAAGTAAACATTTATTTAAACGCAAACTCAAGGAGTTTCTAATTGCTAAATCATTCTACAGTTATCAAGAATATATTTATACAACTGTATGGGTTTGAAATTCATTCAATTATTAATTAATTAATATGACTTTAGTAATATGACGTTTTAACATTGTAACCTTTTGTTATTTTACCTTATTTTTAATATTCCAAACTATATGTTTATATTTTGTATTTATTTTGACTATGTAATCGCCGTACTGGTGCTCTACAATAAAATTACCTTTCCCAGATAAAATTTAATTTTTGTCTTGTTCCTGGTTCAAATCATAAAACGTCGTCAATTACCTAATTGAAAAAGATCTCGTGTGACTCATCAGAAGATTCTGCTAGTATTTTTCTTTGTCCAAAATCGAGGTGCTATTTTGTGGCTTGCAGTATATGGAATATATACTTAATACTATCTATGCTACTTTTTTATAGAACCATAATTTTAGTTTGGTCAATCTTTTTCCTAAAACTTTATAACCACTGTACGAATACAACACTCCGATCTTTTAAACATATTTTTAATTTCTATATTAAATGATTTTCGTTATTTTTTTTAAATTTTTGTAGTAGTGTTGTTGATGAATGGTTTAAATATCAGAATATATATTTTTTTTAATTAGAGGGAATGTAGTTTATGTGTTTTATTATTATTATTCTTTAACTTTTTAGTATTTTGTTTAGTTTCGGCAAATAATTTATTCGGAAAATTACTCCCAACTTTCCGTTTCATCCGAACTCATTATTATATTTATGAAAAAATAGTACCGCAACACCAAATTAAGCACTTTTTAGACGAAGAAGTTTAGTCTATATCTCTACCTGGAAACTAAGCCAGATCGAAGATTTTAGAAAAATTACCAGTTTTTCATAGCTGTTTTCCAGATGTTGGCAAAAGTAATGGATCTAATTTTGAAAATATTTTATGCATTACAATTTGAATCTATGGGCAGTTAATATCTATATAATAAAGCAGTCGTTTTCTTTAAGTTATAACCGGATGTTCTTGCGAAATACAACAAAGCATTGAAAAAACTATCTGTATTGTATACCGGTATTTATGGCGAATCAGTTATTTTTCTGTAGGCACATTCACTCATTGAATGCTGCTCATTTACTTTGTACGCACTGAAACTAGTGTAATCGTTTTAATTCCAATAAAAGTATAATAAATACCTACAAAATTGTTTATTTTATTAGAATTATCTCATATCATCGTTTTGTTCTATAAAATGGGTAAACCTGCATTTAATAGTGGTCATTCTCAGATTTTAAAAATTTATCTTACAAATTATTCCTGCTCTATTAATGTATGTATGTGCGCATTAATATTATAAATTGTTGTAAACAATGTATTCAGTTATCTATCTGAAACATCTGATGTACACATTGTCTAAAACGTATGTAGTGGAGCAATTAAAACCCAAATATTAAGATGCTAACTATTCGTCATTTAAAATAACTATTCCTGCGAAAGTGGAAAGCATAATTCTAAATCCAGATTTTTTGCCAACCAACGCATTTGGGAGATTTTTCCTTCCAAATAGACGCAGGATTCAAACTTTTCAATCGAGCCCCCAAAACAGGTTTCGAACATAGCAAGTACTACTAAGAAAATTAATAATTAATACATTAACATTGATACACCAAAACGTGCAGTCCTTAGGAAATTGTATCAAGATGGTGGAGACTATGTCAGCTGAATTTAATTGCGATTTTCTCTGTTTAACTGAAAATTGGCAAAATTAATCTTAATTTTAAAAAAATAGATAAATAATTACATTTTACAAACATATTTTTTCGTAGGGCTCATGCAAAACATGATGAAACTGCAATATATGTTAAATTGACAATTAAAAGTAATCAATATGACAAATTAAATTATTCATCTGAATATAGTGCATTAGAGTGTTGTTATATCATATTCACGGTTGGACATAAAAAAATACATAGTGGTGTGTTTGTGCAGGCCACCTAATAGTGATATTCTAGTTTTTTTGAAACAAATTTCATATTCTGTTATCAATTTTATTCCACGACAAATTAATTTATTTAATTGCTGAAGAATTTAATGTTAATGCGTTAAACCAGTACATTAAATATTATAAATATATTGAAAATGTTTAACGCACATAACTACAGAATATACAAGAGTAACATTATCTACAGGTACAAAAATATCATTAAAATGGCCCCAAAATGACCAAATGGTGAAAATGCTGTGTCGACAAGAAATTCGAACACATGAAGCCGAAAAAGGGTCTGAGTGAAAGAACACTAACTGAACTCCGCCTGCAAATCCTGTGAACTATTTTTTTTTAATTTTTTTTGAAGTTTTTCTTATGTTCAATATTAACAGAATATTTTAAAAGAAAAAAAATAAATAGGTAATAAAATTACTAACCATAATGAAAATATGAAAGGCAAAATTTTCAATTTTTGTATATCGAATAATTTTGGACAGTTATTAAAATAGTGCATTTTAATTAATTAAGAAATTACAAATAAAATTAAAATTGCAAAGTTACGACAATGTACTATTTAAAACATTTTTAACTTTCAATGGAAGTGAAAGGAAATTTCATGGGTTAAAGTAAGTAAATAAAATCTTTTCCATTCTTTCAGAACAATTTTTGCATAATCTTAACATACATTATTCTTATAAAGCTATTCACCTTAAATAATAAAAGACAATATAATTTAAATAATGCAAAATTAAACGAAGTTAAAGAATAACTTCAAATTTATCAAATATTGTCAACGTTTAATCCAAAATACAAGATTTCCTATAAGAAAACAAATTTCAGATATAACACATTATCAAAGTACACGAAGAAAAATTACTATAGAAATTAGATTAACAATGCAGAAAATAAATGTGGAACATTGTAAGGGTTACAGACAACAATTTAAGTAATAAAAAATGGCAAAGTTACCAAGCATACCCCAAATGAATTTATAACCAGTGCATTGGTTAATACTAAACAAGTAGCCTCTAATAGATATTCATATAATTATATTTTTAAATACTCATAATAATAGTATTCTTTAAGTCAACTAGCTGAAAAGGATTTTATGCGCATAAAAAATAAAAAGAGCTCAGGTACTAGTAAAATTCCCATTCAAATTATCAAGCATTGCATACCTAAAAATAATGTAATACATGTAATTGTTTTATATAGGGCACCAAATCGAGACGCAAATAAGTTTATGGAAAAATTGAATGTGATCTTAACGAAAATACATTGTTCGGCATTAAAAAATATTTTTCTTTTATGCGGAGATTTTAATATAAATTTTCTGGCGAATAGCGTGGCAAAAACGAACCTTTTGGATGTATTAAATGCATTTAATTTGAATATTACAAACACTAGTCCAACACGAATTAGTGTCGGAGTAAATGGAAACATATCGAAATCATGTATAGACTATATGGCAACGAATTTAAGTTTTGATAATATAAAGAGTGACATTATTGATCCGCTGATGCAGATCATTTATCACTAGTACTTAGTGTCCAATGTTCAAAGTATAAAAATGTAACATTGTTTAAAACAGTAACATCGCGATTTTTTTCTGAATTTAGTTTGACTAAATTTGTACATATAATTAATAAATTTGATTGGACAACAATTTACAATGCTTTGGATGTACATAGTGAATTCACAATATTAATAGAGAATATGCAATCAATTTTGGATCAATCATGTCCGATTGTCACTAGGAAGATAAATATATCTAAAAATCAATGGTACACAAAGCAATTGGTACTCGAAAGGGATCAATTAAAAACCTTATTTTGTGAATATAAATATTCTACTAAAAAATTGGCAAGAATATAAAGCTAACAAGCGAATATACTCACAAAATGTCAAATTATTATTATTCAAATCGAATAAATTATGCATCCAATGTGTCAAAAGAGACTTGAAAAATTATTAAAAAAGAACAAGGCAATTATAAAACAAATTAAAACATTACTTTAAAAGTGAATGATGTACTAATTATAGATAGTTATTTAGTATCAAATATGTTTGGTGATTATTTTGCGACAGTAACAAAACAAAAACTTTTTCAACACTTTGGAACCAATGTTTCAAATGAATGTACAGTAGCACAAACTTCTATATCAAATTCATTTTATTTTCGGATGTAACATGTGAGGAAGTTGCAAAAGAAATAGAAAATCTAAATATAAAACAGTCTTATGGGCATGATAATCTGACCTCAAATATTTTAAAAATCTCTGAGGATGTTATTGCTCATATCCTAACGACGCGGAAAACTTAGAAAACTATAGGCCTGTTTCCATACTTTCCATCATCTCAAAACTATTTGAGAAGCTTATATTTAAAAGAATGATGACATTTATTAACAAATTTAATATTCTTACAAAACATCAGCCTGATTTAGATCAAACAAATCAACAGAGACAGCAGGCTATCAATTATTGCAATATATAATCTCTGAATTAGACTCGGGAAAATACGTTGTTGGACTTTTTGTCGGTCTATCAAAAGCTTTTGACACAGTGTCCCATCAATTTATTTTAGAAAAGTTAGAAATATACGTGTTCAGCGGTAAAGTAAGTAAAAATTGAGAATAGTATATCAAAACAAAATATCTTAAATGTAGGAATACATCAAAGGTCTGTTCTTGGCTCTTTGTTATTCATACTATTTGTAAACGATTTACCAAAATCACTAACTCTTGGTGAACTTATTATGTTTGCAATACAACTATTTTAGTGTCATCGTCGGACTTATCAGAACTAAGACAGGGCATTGAAACTATAATAAATGGTTTTAATTTATGGTGTAATCGGAATTGCCACCTTCCTTTAAAATAATTATCAAAGGAAAAGAACAAGTTTTGAAAGAATCTGTAAAATTTCTGGGATTAGTAATTGACAGCAAATTACATTGGCATAAACAAATAGACCATGTTTGTACAAAAATTAATTCAGCCTATTATTCAATATTACAATTAAGGTATACCTTAAGCAAAAATGCCAACATGCAAATTTATTACGGTTGTGTCTATTAACATTTATCAAGAAATATCTTAATGTGGGGTAAAGCAATACAAATGAAAAGACTTTTCATTTTACAAAAAGAAAGTATTAAGACTTATATTTGATATACGCTACAGAGAAACCTGTAAAAACTGTTTTATTCAAGAACGTATACTAACTTTACCTTCAATTTACATCTTTAAGACCTTATTATATGTCAAAAATAATTTAACAAAGTTTAAATTGTTAAATCATTCTTATGCTACTCGCCGAAAATCACTTTTGTGCATAAAATCTCATAAAAGTTCACTTTACAGCGATTCATTCGTTAATGTCGGAACAAAACTATTTAATAGGTTAAGTTCACAGTTCAGGAATTTGCCATTCTCCAAATTTAAAAAACAATTAAAAACTCATTTATTTAATTTTGCGTATTATTCAATAGATGAATACTTTAAAGAATGTAATTTATAATTTTAATTTATTCTAAGATTTAATTATTTAAGTTAATTACTTTTGACGTTCGAATCTACCCTGTAATTAGCAATGTGTTATTTACTATGATGTAGCTATGCGAATAAATGATATTCTATTCTATTCTATTCTAATGTCTCAATTATGTTTTATAATTAATATATCTTTTAAATCAGGATTTTATCCAAATTATTTAAAAATATCATTGGTTAAACCAGTACATAGTACAAGGAAACTATTCTGATTAATCTAAATGTATAAGTTTAGTTTCCTGCTTTGCTAAAATATTTGAATATTTTATTTGAATATGCTGCTTTATTTGATTTTATATCTAATGTAGGAGAAAGACTCTAAGATAGAGATCTCTCATTTGGCATCTTCTTAGACTTATTAAAAGCATTTGACAGTTTGTATCATAAAATTATTTTATCTAGATGACATAAATATGGTATTCGTATTAATGTTTACATTTGGTTCTCATCATATTTTACTCAACAAAAACAGGTTGTATAGATAGTAAGAGACGGTAAAAAAGTACGATCCAGTATGTTAACCTTATTGGCAAGGGTGCGATTATCTCTGATGTAATAAAAACGCTGTATTAATAAAAAAAATTATTTTCAAAATTGTATTAAATATAATTAATAATATAAAAATTTTAAATAGTTGAAAAAACATTTTTTCTAAATTTTTATAATCTTACAAATCCACGTCAACTACCTCTATATTTTAGATTAAACATTATCCATAGAGCTAATTTTGGATTGCATCAATAGCTTTTGCGTATCTACACTATATAAGCCATAATTTATTATAGTTTCAAAATTTGATTTATAAATAATAATTAGTCTTTGCGTCTAAAATTTAGCGACAAATTCTTAGCGACATGGAGTATTTAATATTATGTGTAGATGTTCACATTGCTGTGGACAGTTCAGATTATTATCTATTACCTCAAAGACTCTTGGATCGATATACGTTTGTAAAAAACTTCGTTTGTTTCTAAAGGTTTTCGGTAAATCTTTTAAATACGTAACAATGCTTTGGGCCAAAAAAATACTCTAGGGTCTACCAATATTAATTGTTTTTTGTATTAGAGAATTTTCCATTTATTATTCGTTCTGCTATTGATCTCTCTAATTATTGTGCCTTCTTTTAAGCACTTTTCGTTTTTAAATATAATATTTATTAAGTACGTAGAAGTTTTAAAAAGTTCATATCCTGCAGTTTCAGTAAAATATTGGGATTTCATCATAACCACAAGAGTTTTTAATATTATTTTTACAGACTTTAAAAACATACGAATAATGCGTTATTTTATATATTAAAGCGACTAAAACAATAATACTTTAGTACTAAGATTGTACTCTATTGAAAATGAGTGTAATAACTCGAAACACATTTTAGGAAACTGCCAATAAAAATATCGAACACAACAAGTGTCATAATTTTAATAACCCTGTGAAATCAATAAAACCTGCACAAGAAAAGATAATAGGCGGAAAAGCTATATATAAAAAATTAATATACCTATATAGTATGAGTAATTTAATTTAAACAATAGAGGAAATTAACTAGGAGTAATAAAATCCAATTATTTTAAGACAAGGGACTAATTATGACGTAAACTTAGTACACGCCTTGTATTTATCGATCTCAACCCTTTTTCATAAAACAACACTGACGCTTGTCTCCTCTAAAAATTTACTACGCCCACTTCGGCCCGTACGTTATTTTTGTATATTTCACCCAAAGGTGCATCGATTTACCCCCGAAAAACACTTCCTTCCCATTTCCGTGCTCCAGCGTAACGGTGGTGTGTAAATCATCTCTCACCTCTGGCCATGAGACCATTTCTCATGGACGTCCACGTGAGATCTTCTATAGAACCGTAAAGCTGGCTGGTCATGGTCGTTAAAATCGTGTTTTAACTTTCATGACCTCTTAGTTTTCCCAATAAAAGCTTATAGCTATTATCCCTTTTCCTCGAATAGCGTATATAAAGACTTCTGTTTTGTTACAGTTTATCTAAATGGATGTTTATTGATGAAGGTTTAAACATGTGAAGATTAAGGATGTCAGATATATTATTTGATTACTGAAGTAAGTTTTATTATGAATGTTTAAGTAAATATATTTGGTGTGTGTATTATATATTTTATACATAAAAATTCACTACTAAGCTATATTTTAACTTAGTGTCCAATATACAATTCTTATAATCTCTAACACAAGAATACCTTTAACAAAAGGAGAATGGACTCTAATCCTTCAATTCTACTCGACGAGGGCTTATTTCTTTGTTTACCGTTACATGCATACGCTAATACGATTTCACACAATCCTTTTTCAATCCACTCAATTCTACGAAATTCTAAACAGTTTGTTTGATACACGATTTCCCTTTGTGGTGGAAAGAAGACAAAGGAAACTCTGTGCCGACATTCAGATTTATAATTCACTACGGTCGACTCTGAAGTCTGTGTATGACTAGTGCACACAGTGTGCCGCAGTTTTGAAGTTTTCGGCGAGTTAAACCCACGCGGAATAAATCCTTCATGCTGGATACACCCCCCAGAATAATTGAAAATTTAATATTGTATTGGTGAGCATAAAATTAAGTTATAGGAAAACTAAGAACTAATTATATCAAATCATCTTTATTACGATAAGAAATGATACAATACCCACATAAAAACAATTAAAATATAAATTTCGCGAAACGTTTTGAAAATAAAAAGGTAGAAACAATAACTACTTTTTTGTATTTATATTACAAAATCACTTTTTATTGATTAAACCTGCTAGTATCTATGAAATTATTAATTTTAATTTTTATGTTTACACTCTTCAATAAAATATTATGTTCTCGATGATTAAAAAACTTATAAATCATATAATAAATTTATTTATTCAATATACAGTTTTCCAATACGTGTCTTATTAAATTTTTCATTTACTCTAGGGCATATTATTACCACCAAAGTTCAGTATTTATTTTATATTTCAACGTATTCACGTAAATAATTAATTAACTTTCACGAACCACCGGAACACGTCGGATTAATAATGTACACTTATGTCTAGGAATGATGTAATTTGTCGGAGCATGTATTCCTAATTGGTGGATATTACGTACGTATGTACGAAAGGGCTGTACAGTAATGGATCGAGGAGCACGCACATTCCTAATCAATTATCCCTTCCCGATCGCGTTCTCTTATTCCGCCTCCTGAAAACTTAATTAAGAACGAAAAGGTCACATTTATCGCAGGAAAATGCTGGCAGAAAATAAGTAGGTTCCGTGTTGATAGTGAAAGC
Organism: Ontholestes murinus; assembly: GCA_963969525.1. Classification (NCBI taxonomy): domain Eukaryota; kingdom Metazoa; phylum Arthropoda; class Insecta; order Coleoptera; family Staphylinidae; genus Ontholestes; species Ontholestes murinus. Next base: position 21,006,626 of record OZ018392.1, on the reverse strand, counting down.
ATATTCGTTGATTTATATATCTCCATGCTCTTAGGTGTTATTTATTTGATGTTGCCTCAGGGAGGTACACAGAAATAAATTATTATGAAAAATTTTGTAGGCCAATGAGGTAATAAATATATTTAGTCTTAATTACTTATATATTTAGCTTGTACTTAATTACACAATTTATCAAACTAAACTTTGCTGAAAAATTGTAAAAAACACTACTATTACGAATATAAAATTAGTCCAATAAATGAAGCCAATAGATTTCAAAAAGTTCTAAAAGTCTGGAACATAAATTGATAAATTTCGCAATTTGGAAGATAAATTATTAGAAAATCCATAAATTTCATTTAATTTTAGATTTCTGGAAGAACCTATAAAATATTTATGTATTTCAAAATTCCTCGATGATACTTGTAGAAATTTAGAAAGGAAAGTGCTGAGTTTTCTTTAAAATAAAATCGGTGTATAATCCGAAATTCAACAAGAAAAACTTCTGGTAAAAACTAAAAATTGCAGAAAAAATCTTTAACTAGCACACACAATTTATGATAAATCTGAAAAGAAACTTAATAAAACATATTGAGAAGAAGAGGAATGTCACTTGTCCTTTTGAAAGACAAAATTAACAGCATAGAAACTGCTAAAAGTAAACCAGAAAAAGTTGTTTTGCAATTCTCAATAGTTGGTTGAAATAATGCTGAAAAATAAAAGAAGTTCGTGAAATTAAAATAAGAATTTTATCATTTATTAAGACAGATTTGGATTTTGGTTTTGGATAATAAGATAAGAAAGTATATTTGATTAATATTACTGATTCAAATAAATGCTTTCAATAATTCAACAAATTCATGTTTATTTTTTTATAGAAATCCTTCTAATACAATACAACTATACAACATACACTGGCACGATTTCATGAAATTTATAACAATGTCCGGTTTTAAGGGTTGTTTATAGAAAGGCACTTGATTGATTTCACAATTTTTACGATTTATTTCGACTAGTTTCGATTTTTACATCATTATCTAGGAATCGTAAAAATTGTGAAACCAACCAAGTGCCTTTCTATAAACAACCCTTAATATTACAAATGTTTCACCACGTGATATACGAGAACCAAATTCAACAAATAATGTCCTGTTTGGTTAAATTTAAGCCAATAATCACCATTATCTAGGTTAATAACATTGGTATAATATTTCGAAGGGTAACTAATCTTTTGATTTCTTTTAACAACAACTGTATTAACTTTGAGTTTTCTTAATAATGCTAGTATTGTACTCAACTCACTGACATCACTGCTGTTGTTAAGTCTATGGTTGTAAAATCGACAAATTATATCGCCTTTCTTTTCGGGCATGCTTAATTTGTAGAATATTTTTAAAAGCTTAAAGAAATACATAAAAATATTTTAACCATCCTTAGTTAATGTTGATCCTTTTGTTGTAAAATCATGAAGGTTGAAGAATAGGATATCCATATAAAATGTTTTCCCTTGAATCTCCGGAGACCCATGTGTAAAAGAATTTATTTGTCTTTCTAAAATTAAGGCTAGTAATATTTCATATTCCTCGATACGATGTTTAAATTTCATTTTCTTGTGATTTCTATTTTAGTTTAGAAGCTATGGATCTAGTAGCGATTATAGATTATTTGTATTATTAGCCATCCAAAAATATGATAATATATTACTGTTACATAGTCGAAAGTAACACCTCATATCTTGCAGAAATAACAGGTATATACTTGAAACCAAAATATTATAAGATGTGATAACCTGAAATTAAAATTCATGAAAAACTTCATATATTAAGTTCAGTAGAGCGTTTCCGATTACACTTAAGTCAGAGGTTATCTTACGCGTCTTCAGTCAAAGGTTATCTAGTTGAAGGCTGACTTAGCCAAAGCTCCTCTAACAAAGTGTCCCTTTTGGTCATTTAAACTTTGCCGCATTTTCATAATTTTCTCATCGCAAAACATATGATTTACGGGAATTTCATAAGGTCTAGCACCAAAATGGCAACCCTGTTGAGCTTTAAGTAATAGAAAATTCAAAAATGTATTGTCTCGATTTTGATTAACCGGAACTTTCTGTTCTGAAGTTCTGCACAGTGTGGCCATCCTAAAGCTCAACATGGTTGTCATATTTTACCTTTTGACAATTTCGCTCATCCTAAAAACTACTGGTCATTGGTAACTTCTTCAGAACTTTTGGCCATTGTTGACAACTTTCTCAGCTGGAAAATGGTGCTTTCGATAGAAGCATACCTTTCAAAAGCATCAATAATCAAGGTACTCAGGACTTAAAAATTACAAATATCAAGACTATTAGACTGCGCCTTAATATCTAAAGTTTCTTAATCCTTAGTGCCTTGATTGTACTCGTCTTTAGGATTAGTATTACAATTCAAAAATATTTATTAAAGTGTTTTGTTCGTTTTACATAAATCTAGGTGATTTGGGTCTAGAAATTACTTACGATATCCACCGATATTATCCTGGTAGGTTTCTCGAACGCTCATTATAAAATCATCATTGCCAAATTGTCTCGGCTAAAGCTCCCATAATAAAGCTTCCCTTGTCATCATTTGAGTTTGCGACCGCATATTCAAAATTTCCTACTGCACTTCATCCTTCTCTAAAAAATTTCCCTCCTACTCACCACCTTTGATAATTGAAATTTGCCGCTGCATATTTTTAATTTCCCGCCAATCGAGTTCAATACAACATTACCGAAAAAAACACATGGTTTACGAGAATTCCATAAGGTTTAGCACCAAATGACAACTCTGTTGATCTCTAAGAGGCAGAAAAGTCAAAAATTTATTTTCTAAATTCTCATTGGCCGAAACTTGAATTTCATCACAATGTAGCCTATCCTATAGCTCATCATCACCATAGTTGTCATATTTTACCTTTTGGTCATTTTTGGCTTATCTTAAGACCTTCTGGTCATTGGTGTCTTCTTCAGAACTTCTGGTTATGGTTGACAACTTTTTCAGCTAAACAATGGTGCTCCCGACAGAAACATACCTTTCAACAGCATCAATAATCAACTAATAATTTAAAAATACAAAAACATTTCGTGAATCCAAAACAATTAGTCTTACTAAGACTAAAAAACAAATGATTTGTTGAAATAACTACTTCTCTGGCTAGCCAGAGTTTCACGAAATGTTTTTGAATTATTAGGTGTTTTTCTACAGCAAACTAAAGAATTTTAATATACTTTATTATCAATATTCAAGGTACTCAGGACTTAGAAAGTATATGCAACAAGAACTTATGACTGCGCATTAATATCTAAAGTTTCTTAGTCTTTAGTGCCTTGATTTGACTCGTCTTTAGCATTAGTATTACAATTGAAAAATATTTAGTAAAGTGTTTGATTCGTCTTTCATAAATCCGGATGATTTCAGTCGAGAAATGACTTAAGATAACCAACGATAATTTCCTGGTAGATTTCTCGGACGCTCAATATAAATTCATAATTGCCAAATTGGCTCGGCTAAAGTCTCCATTGTCATCTTTTGAATTTGCGGCCGAATATTCAAAATTTCCCACTGCACCCCATCCTTTTCGAATTTCTTTTCTTATTCTTATTTTAACAATTGAAGTTTACCACTGTATATTTTTAATTTCACGCCAATCAAAATCAAATGCAGTACAACGTTGCTGAAAAACATATGATTTACCGAAATTTCATAAGGGTTAGCACCAAAATGACAATCCTGCTGTACTTTAAGGAGCAGAAATTAAAAAAAATATATTTTCTGGATTCTGATTGGCCGAATCTTGAATTTCTACACAGGGTTGCTACCCTAATGTTCAACATCGTTGCCTTTTTTACCTTTTGGCCATCGTTAGCTTATCTCATCTTAAGACCTCCTAGTCATTGGTGACTTCTTCAGACTTTCTGGTTATTGCAGGTAACTTCTTTAGCTGTAGATTAATAATAATAATTTATTGATCCCACAACTATAAAGTTTAGCTCATCTCATCTTAAGACATCCTAGTCATTTTTGACTTCCTCATACTTTCTGGTCATTGCAGATAACTTCTTTAGCTGTAGATTAATAACAATAATTTATTGATGCCACAACTATAAATTTTTGCATAAATCAAAAGTAATATTATTAGTAAGTAAATAACATTGAGATCAAATATGGTATACTATAAAGTATAAAATAATATATTTTAGACACAATATTACATAAGTTTTAAACTGTATTAAGCAACTAGATTAAAATATGAAGACAACTTTATTACAGATTAAAAATTTGTGATAAAATAGAAAACTAATATATAAATACCATAAATAAAATTTCAAATGAGACAACTATACAATAAATATAGTACAAATAACATCGGTGTATAAAACATAAAATAGAAATACATTAAAAATTGAATATGTATTAATACTTCCAATTATAAAATTTAGTGGTAGGTAAATAGGTAATAGATTTTGCTAGTTTATAAAATAACTGAATGTTCTGATAGTTTGTACAAATTCTAGATTAAAGGTAACATAGTAGGACATATTTCTTCTTTAATCCATGTGTCATGAGAATGACTAGATTCATAACACGTATTTTTGTTACAGTTTTTCCTTACAAAAATGAGATAAAGATACAAGGGAGTGTCAGTATCCGAAGTTCTTTAAATGCTTCACGGCAATCATCGCTATAACCTAGATCGAAAATAATTCGCGTTGATTTGCGCTGAAAACCAAATAACCTATGAGTAGATGATGAGTGACATGAATTCCAGATGTAAAATGATAATGTATAAAGGAGAAATAAGCTGTTCGCATTATCTTTATTAAGACTTTCATGCTGAAACTTTTTAAGAGGAATGTATATGTATGTTTCACAACATACGATGGTCGATATGCAGGCCTAAGAATTTTATTGTTTTTTCTGTCCTACTTACTTCATTCGTTTTTTAAGTAAATAACAATTTATTTTTTATTTAAGTTTAGGCTTAATTTATTGCTGTTAAACCAACATGTGGCTTTCTGTTCAATTTATATTCATTTATTGTTTCGGCCGAAGATATTAAGTTAGTGCCCTCAAGCAAAAAGCACAACATTGTCATCATCCATATATTTAACAAAATCATTGCTGTAAATTAAGTACAACAGGGGCCCCAAAGTTGACCCTTGTGGTACACCATGCTGATTAGGTGGCTGTTCTAACTTTAAGCTTTTATAATAAACCACTTAGCTTCAATTTAAGAGATATGATGACAGAAGTCTGCATGCAGAGGGTTTGAAATAGATATAAGCCATCAAGGTATAACCTATTATATATACTACTTCCCTCCACTATACAATACAGTTTTATTCTCTATTAATAGTCAATAGCTCTATATGTTTCCTTAAACAACTTGAAAAGTTGCAAAGAGTACAGTATTCTTTCAGGAATTCTTTCGAAGAATTTCGAGATAAATTTCACAATTTAGCAGCAGTCGCGTAATAGGAGAGGTTATTTAAAGGTAGCCGTAAATAGAAATGGTGACTCTTTTATCGAACAACCTAATGATGAGGATATATACTTCTATCAATATAAAGCAATGGTAAACACTTCCACAAGCACTAATGAGATGTTACATTAATTCTTTCGAATTATTAATTGATATACTAAACATTTAATTCCTTGTAGATAATGTCACATTGTGGTATATACCTTCTTTTTATGATCATTAAAAAGTCCATATTTCAAGGGTTTGGTAACACCTTGGTTCACCTGAAGGTGAGAATTACTAGAAAAATAAATAATAAATCAATTGATCAGTTACAAAAATTAATTGTTTCAGGCAAAAAAATATTTTTTAGACCAATTTTGACATTTTTCTGAATAATTTTTTTCAGCAATATTAATATTTGTTCTTAAACTGTAACTAACATTTTATACGGGTAATTTTAGTCTAGAAATGACTGAAAATATTAAACGCCAAATTCTTCGTAGATTTCTTGGACGTTCGTTATAAAATCAACATTGCTAAATTTATAGAATTTATCAACACTTTTTTTATCTACTTGAAAATATTAAGTCAACAATATAAATGTAAATGTAAAATATCTAAAACCAAAACAAAAAAAATTACACTAATGCTAAAACTAAAATAAATCATTAGACAACTAAACAATATATTTTACTTCTGTATATAGAATTATAACATCATTTACCTAAATACGCTTTCATTCTATTTTCAATATTAAACTGATCTGAATTTCTTATATCTATAATTATTCAATTTCTTAGTTCATAAATACATAAAATTCACTTTCTTCGCCACTAAATTTTGAAATGACAAAGTAAAATATATCTTTCTAAAGCACATCCTAATTACCTGTTACCCTAATAAATCATTACAAAGGTATCATTAACTAAATTTTGTATATTTTTATCCTTTTGTAAACTGTGTACCGTGAATACACCTACAAAAAATTTTACTTCATCAATATAAACAAAATTAAAACTATAATGATACCTTTAGAAGCTCCAACTCTCAACAAAAAGCTGTAGAAATACATAAGGTGATTTGTTATTTTATTATTAAAGACGAGTATATCTTATTTTTAAATTTGTACAATAAACGTTCTATATAAAATTTTAATAAAATCGTTCGACAAATTCTAGGTGTTAACATTTTTATGGAACTCAGTATATAATCGAACTTAATAAGTAATCCTCTTTAGAGATTATCTTCCAAATGTATAAATTTTAAGTCTAAATTAACTAATTCGTTCTAAATAAGGTTGTGCCTATAAAAGTTTTAATAAAATGGAAAGTATCACAGTTTTCAAGAATATGTATTAATAATGTATATGAAAACATACATTAATTAAACAAATATTTAACTAACAAAAAACTTTCTGGAAATTGTATTTAACTATTGGCCCAATATTTTATGTGATAGCATAAAATATTTCAAAAGCACTGTAAACTATTGTAGAATATCAATAATATTTAAATTATCGAGTAATCATCTCTAATAACTTTATTCTAAGTACCTCATATTTAGTCTAAACAACATCTAAAATTGTAGAAAGTTTAAGTTTTAAAATTAAAAATTAGTTTTTTAATGAAGCAATATTTATTAGAGATAAATTTCAGAAACAATTTAATATTCAAAAATTTAAAAAATGCTTAAAATATTCTTAAAATCGTATTATTGCTTAAAATACCTTAAAAACCTATAATTACTGCTTCTTTTTAAAACAAGTTATTAACGATTTTTTGCAAATGCTAAAATAACCAATTAAGTTCTACCCATGTGCTACATTTATATACGAATTAAATGTTGGTGCCAATTTATTCATATATTCAGGTATGATATCCTCTTTCGGTGGCACCGAGGCACTGCACAACTTAGCATATTTGCAGTATATAGGGCAGGGAGCCTCGGTTTTATTCGTCGCTCACAAAGTGAAATGCACAGCGTCATTGTCATATTTACTCTTCACAAACATATTTACATATTCCTTGTTTCAAACGTGTATGTGATGCTCGTAAATACGTCTCAAATATGATTTGTGAGTATACAAAATGATTTGCAACTGAATATGGAATTTTTTCTTATCTTTATATAGCATTTATATCAATTACATTTTCAAAATTTACAGAAAAAAATATTTATAAAGTCAAATACCAATATTAGCTCTTCATACAAACCAATAAATTTATAAAACTTCAAAATCTTAAACTGTAGAGTTAGTATTCTTAGATTAATTTTCTATATAAAAATAAATAAATTTTTTACACTAAAAAAGTTACATTTTACACAAATAAAACAATATTATTACTAATTATACATGTATTTATTACCTATAAATTTGCTTGCTTATAAAAAAATTTAACAGGTTATTTAACAAAATCTCATTGATTTTTTTAAAGAGGATTTAGAGTAAATGAATTTCAAAATACATACAAGCCCAGTTATCAAATTTGATTGTATAAGTCCTTTTAACACTTGTCGTCATACTTTTAATAACGTCTGACATACAACTTTAGACTTTTGTTGCTTTTATTTTCAATACAGTAGTATTTAATATTTATTGCGCTAAATTCTCAAATCAATATATACTTTTTAAAATATAGTAAGCGCCTTTAGTATAAACCAATTAATTTTGTTGAAACTTGTTCTTTAATCTTGAAGACGTTTATAATATATGTGGTAACTGTGCTAAAAAAAGACAAACATTTATTATATTTATTAACAAAAAAAAACATTAGTTCAACATTTTATAAACACTAGAAACACATAAAAAATCTATAAATTTTTACAGAATTGTATGTTTCTATTCATACTATCAAACTTATGCTCATTTTTATTGTTAGTCGCGTATTTTACAAGACAATTTATTTACGTTAAACTACCATCCCGTATATATAATAAAATTGGAATTCTATAAACTCTGATGGAATTTAATTTTATTTTAATTCAGTTCCGTCTCTCGTTCAAATTAAATAACACTTTACGTTCGAACACAAAGTATTGCATCAAGAACTCGTGCCCCCTAGAGTTCGATTTAATCGCACTTTCGAATTGTTTTCCATCATCGTAATCCAAACAATTCGCCTCGAATTAAACTCTCGGCGCGCCTGGCGCATCCACCAAAATTTACAATTTACAACACCTACATATTTTTTGTAAGTAGCACACAAAAAACTTAAAAAGTTAAAATTTTATTGAAATAATTTAATTATAATCAATAATAATATATAATATTTAAAAAATAACATTAATAATATTTCCTATTATATTGATTTTTAGAACAAATACTGCTGTCATATCATACAGCTAATATTATTAATTTTAGCGTTAATAATAAGTTTAGTAAAGAAAAATGTTTATAAATATATGTAAATATTATTTCTTTGTAATTCATCAGTTAATTTGTATTTTATATATTTATTTATATAAATAATTTATATTATTATATACATGTCAAATGTAAATTTATTATGTAAAGGAGTTTTCCGTAAATAAATAATAATAATAATAATAATAATAATAATAAAAATAATACCTAAATACTACTCATTAGAAAAATAAGAAATCGTACGAATGTGCAATTTTAAGGTAATCGTAGTAGTTTATAATATAAATACTGCAAAGATACCTTTTAAGTTTTTTAAAATTATTAACAGAAAATTAACTAAATAGTTTTTCTTTAGCACAAAGAATACTCTTGGAATAAAAATAATAAAACATGAAACATGATGCCATTGTAACAAACATATTTAGTAAACAACAAGATTAAAATTAAGAGTTTGTAAAATAGAGTGTGCTAATTTTAACAGTACATATATAATGCAAGAGGGAAGAATGTTTAAATTAGATACAATAGACCAATCAATTGGATACAGAAAAAACTACAACCGGATTAGATAAACACTGTATTAAGATAGGACACTATACGTTGGAAATTCCTCCTATCCAGCTTTACACAAAATGCCTTAAGCTTAATCCCCTGCAGGATTTGCAGGTTAAGAAAGCTATTAGTTAGGGCGCTAATCTACTAAAGAATCAGCAAGAGGTAATGCCGGTTGATAATATTATAGTTACGGGACTTTCCTCGTGACAAATTTTGTTTATTTATTTCGCACTACCGTTTGATTTTATTTATTTTGTACTTCCATTATGGTCAATAATGATCTATACAAGTATCAAAATTATAATATGATATATTATTATAATAATTGTTTTCTACTTTAAATTTGCATAACTGGTTTTATCAAGACTGCAGATCAATAAGTATTAAATTAATTAATTTTTCGCAACCAAATTTATTTTTAACTGGAAATGAAATATAGCAATTAAGCTTAAAAATGTCGGCAATATTTTTTTAAGAAACCGTGTTTTCTGTAGATTGGACTTCTTCTTATTGACGACTTTTAAGATGTATGTTAGCAACAAAAGTTTACAACGAGTTTTTATTATTAAATTTTCTGTAAAAAATAATTTTTATAGCTTATTTTAAATAATTATTTTTTTTTGTCTACCATTTCATTAGTCGATTATTTTTTAGATTTAATTAAGTGATATGGAGTTTCAACAAGTAACAACCTCACCAATCTGGTAATTAGCATATAATAACTAATCTGAATGATTTAAAAATTAGTCCATAACTAAAAATCAAAGCTCTATCAATATTGAGTTTTTGATTACCAAATTTGAAAACTACATAATAGAAAAGAGAGGAAATAAAAATAAATAAAGCGAAATAGTGAAAAATTCAATTCCAAAACAACTTAAAACAACTTAGAACTGTTAAATATTTTTTTCTCATTTAAAATGTATTTTAAAATTTCGTTATATTTTGTGTGATTTAAAAAAAATCAAAAACGTCTTCGATTTACTGGTTGGAGGGTGCCATAGGGATCATCTACCCACCCTACATATATTTTTAAATTAAACTTGCCACATTCCTTTCAATTTCTTGTAATATCAACACAAATTCTGTTTTAATTTTCTTAATTTTCATGAAAATAAACGAGTGATAGTGATTGAATGAAAACGTATTTGTAGGGTGGTAGTGTGGCCACTATGGCACCCTCCAATCAGTAAAACATACGCCTGATTATTGAATTAAAGTTTACACCGAGCAAAATGTATAATTATAAACAAGAGCAAAAATATTTGTACAGCTAATATTATAATTAAATATGTTATTATTAATATTATCATATTTTACAGTTATTAATTATACATTAGGTAATACTTTATTTGCGTCGAAAGAATTTATACACGGGGGAATTTTAGTATATAAACTAAAGCGTAAAATATAGAGTTATTATTTAACTTTTTTTCGTGTTTTACTGATTGGAAGGTGTGATAGTGGCCACCCATCCACCCTACGTTTACAATAAACTTTTCATTACAAAAACTGTTTTTGTTTTATGGCATTTTATATAAAATTGTATTGATGTTTTCAGTTGAAATAATTGTGTATATTTTCAATCTTAACAATCACTTTGCGTAATTTTTACTGATTGGAGGTTATGATAGTGGCTACCCACCCACCCAACATACACAATTTTAATTTGAACACGTTTACTATTTTAGTTTTCTGAAAATTAAAACAGAGTTAGTGTTGATGTCACCGGGAATAAAAAGTAATTTTTCAGTGTATGCTTAAAAGTATATGTAGGGTGGGTGTGTAACAATGAACACAACCTTTAATCAGTAAAACTTATACGAAAAGGTTGTTAATATAAAATTTATACACAATTATTTTAATTAAAAACGTCAAAAGAATTTTATTATAAATGCTGCACAACAAAAACAGTGTTTGTAATAAAAATTTTATTCATATGTAGGGTGGGTGGGTGAGCTCTACCCCACCCTCCAACCAGTGAAACATGCAAAACTAGTGTACAGAAAGAATTCAATAAATATAAACACATTAATGATAAAATGATTAAAAATAGTAAATATATCCTCCAGTTTTAAAAATATATTCCCAATATTACTGAAAGCAAGCTCAATTATAATTAAAGTAATTTAAAAGATTTTTTAATTAGCGTTTAAACTCTTATATTTAGAGTACAAATAGTAATAAATGAAATTCTTTCAGTATAATAGTTTTGTATGTTTTATAGATTAGAGGGTGGGATAGTGGCCACCCACCCGCCCTACATATACAATAATATTTTCATTATAAACACTATTGTATTTTTATATTTTTTTTAATTAAAACAGTGTTTGTGATTATTTTTTTTTATATAGTGTGGGTGGGTGGCATCTATTACACTCTCCAATCAGTAAAACATGCTCAACTTTTCGACTGAAAATATTCTATATATATTAGCATAATAGACCATTTTCCTTCGCGTATTTTTATAACTTAATTTATAATAAATAAAGTGTTACAAAATTGAAATATTAATTTTAAATTATGTTAAGCAAAAAAATAACTTTTACTAAAATAGTGGTGTATGATTTAGTGATTGAAGGGTGCAATCGGTGCCACCCACCCGCCCTAAATATACAATGGAATTTTAATTACAAACACTATTTTAATTTTAAGGATAAATAATACAAAACAGGGTTTGTGATTAAAATGTTTCTGTATATGTTGGCTGGGTGGGTGTTCACTATCCCACTCTCCAATTTTAAAAATATATTCCTAATATTACTGAAATTTCTTGTCAAAGAATTTTTTTGTTAAAAACCATAAGAACTTCATACTTTCCTCCTAAAAATGTATTGATTTGTCTGCTATCAACTGAAAATTTTATACAAATGCCCAAAAGGCAGTTGATAATATAAGCACAAAATTCAAAAACTAAAATACTTAGCATCTACTTAATAAAATACTGACACAGTATATGGTTTCAAACGCGTTTGTATTATTCTACAATAATGTCTTTTGGAAACCATATACTGTGTATTTACAAAATAAGAAAAGTTGCTCCACTTATTACTAATATTTTACCTAATTAAATAAAACATACTTCCAGTGTGTACTTGAATGGTCTAAGATCTTTTAATATGCTATAAATAAATAATATATTTTACTGTAGATGTCATTTTTTTAATTTTTTAATTGGTGTAAATTCGGAAACATTGAATTTTCTATAAATCAAATTTACCTAATTATACACTCTATGTAACAGATTTATTTAATATTATGTTTTCCTTAAAATAAACATTTAAACATTTTAATTTATTAATCATTGTTACAATTGTCGCTGTTGAGAGATCACTTTAATAGTCGATTAATAGAGATCTAATCCATTCATAGAAATCGAGTACATCATTTTAACAATAGATGGCACCTTTATGGTAATATCTTAATCTATGATTAAAATTTTACCAAATTTTCTCTAAGATAAATTATTCCTAATGTATTATTTTGTAGATTTAGAAGTATTTCTATAATTAAAATTCTAATCATATTAATATTTTAATAATTATCGTCTCAAAATTTATTATCCAAATTAAGATATTGCAGGTAATATTGTCCAAGTATTGAATTTTGTATGGATTGACGTTTGTAAACATTGAACTTTCTAGATAATATAATATAATATCTTCAGTTAGAATTTTTAGGTTTTTATAGAATAGAAATTAAATAGTTTTTATTTTTTTTAAATGTATGTTTGCACTTAACATTTCGTTACATAAAATGTTTTAAATATTAAAAATTTTGAGTATTAATCGTTTTAAATTAATATAAATCAAATCAAAATTACACTTTTGTCAGTAATGGGTAAACTTTTCGAGTCCCTTCTCAAAAAAACTCCCTTAAACACAAATCTCAGAATACCAGTTTGATTTCCTATCCCAAAAATCAACCATTCTTCCTCTATTTATGCACACCACGCTATAATAATTTAATAAAACCAGTAACTTAGAAAGAAGCAAACATTTTCCGACCCGTTCCTAGTCCACCAAGAGATTCCTCAGGGCTCTTTCTTTTCACCCCTATTTTATAACATTTTCTACCACGACCTACAAAATCCAAATCCTACATAATTTAATCCCTTGTACTACTCCGTTCTCTTCAGCGTATGAAAGTCAATCCAAATCCAAACTTTTTATTCCATACCACAAAATTACACCACACTTCCTCTCATTAATATAAACAATACCACAATTTACCCTACCTACTCCTGTAAATACATAGGTATCATTTTCGACCCCCCAACTCTAAAAGCCCATGCACAATCTATAAAGGTCAAGGTCAAAACTAGAAAGGAAAACAAAGCTGAATATTGGAATAAAATTTTGCGTTTACTGTAAAATTTTCTTAGTATCTGGAACATGTTTCACAAGAACAGTTGTCATTTTAATCGACTAAAGTTATCTCTTAATAAAACACATTTAAAAAATTACTTACAGTAAAAAAAGGATATTTGGATTACACATATGTTCGACAACAGAAGTAGAGATTAGTCACGACTGATATCAGTGATGTGCACTACCATCAATATTCTACATAAATACTACATAATGAATACAGTAAATTCAGGTTATATAATCTTTCAGAAGATTTGATTAAAAAATCAATATTTATTATGCTGCTCTCTTGATGAAACAAACAACTTATTTTGGAAGAGTATTATACGTGTCCATTATCTGAAAAAAAAACAATTTTTAGGCGATTAGTATACATTCATAACTCATTTTAAATACTTTTATAAAATCTATTAATTTTAACATTTACTAGTTAGAAAAAATATGCTACAATAACTATTATATCTCGATTTAGGAACGAACAAATTTTAGAATTTACACAAAACCTTGCCGGGTCTGGAGGGCGTGCCTCTCGTCGGGAATTCTACGTGGATTTTCCTCAAAGAACATATGTAAACACGTCTTGTCTCGTCAAAGTTTATTTCATGCTAGACGCGTCTGCTCTGCTCTGTAGATTGCATAAATCAAGCACCTGTCGTGGTTTCTACTTTTTTTAACCATCCCCAAGCCATTCATCATCCCCATCCTATAAAGCTAGCCGACAAAAGGCGACACAAAAAATCAATAACTCACTCACCTGATTATGACAAGGACGCATAAATTTACGAGACAGCGGAAGTGAACAAAAAATATTATCTTACTAAGTAAATTACGAAGTGTTTAGTACACAACCTATCAGTTTCTTTTTAATTTATTTAATTTGTCGCATCCAAAGCTAATAATAGAAACCAATTAGTTTTATGGTAACCGATTAATGAATAAGTAATGCAAAATATCAATTGCTGAGTCTAAAACGTATCCAATCAATTAGCTAAAACAAAATTAAACTATTACTAAAGCAGTGAGTACGCCTTTGTTATTTGATATTTTAATATAATTAATAATCTAAATTAATAATTATAGTTTTAAATCACTAAATTAAAGCACATAATGTGCTTAAGTTAATATATTATTATAATACTCATGAGATGACGTGAACAGATGTACCCATTAAAAGCAAACTTTCCCAATGTCGAAAAAACAGACTATTTCTCACTCCGTTTACGGCGCGTCGCACTTTTTCCTCACTTTAATACATCTTGAAATCCCAATTTTAGATAAATTTGATTAAGCGCCTTCAGTGGTGCCATTCTCGCGGAGTTAGACGCAAACGTGCGGAACGGAGACGGAGAGGGAAAAAAAACTAAAGCAATCCGATGGGAGAAGAAGAAGAAAAAAGTTGGATTCCGGCTGGTAAAAGTTTTGCGTGGGTGGAGAATCGTTTCGCGAATCAAATAGAAATTACAAACAAGCACTCGAAACAATTTAAAAGTGAAATTTACTTCCCCTACGAGCGCGATGGAAAAACTCGGTTAGTTGATGTTGCGTGCCCGGCGCATCCACCGGAAATGATTGATTATTTAATCTTATTCGCTACAGGTAAATAGGTTGGAATTATTAGGGTTATTGATTAACTTAGTTTAATTAAAATATACCATATTATAATTAAATTACTGTTTATAAATAGATTTTCTTCAATCTATAAATCAATTTTAACTACGTAAAAGTTTTTTTAATGATTTAACTAAATTAAGTATTAAACGAGCGGTGTAGTAATGTTGAAAATTAGCATTAATGATTTTACACACATAATTGATTAATAAAAGTATATGCTATAATTTAAATAATTAATTATATGTTTTAGTAACTGAATTACACCTCTCGGAGTCATTAAAAGTATCAAATGCATGAGGGAAATTAATTCCCGTGTCGGTTATAAAAATATGCACTTACGTAAAGTAATTAATAAAAAAATAAAGTAATAAAATAATAATTTGTTTACTAAAGTCGCTTATTATGCGCACACCGACAGTGTAATAATACAAAGTGTATAGTAATTTGCTTAAGTGAATTTATAGACTTTTGTTGCGCACTCTATTACTACTATTATAGCATAAATTTATTATTATGCCCTTCATTGTTAATTATATATTCCCTAGTCTTTAGTATTAAAAATGTAGTTGACATTCAACTATAGTTTTCCTTTAGAATTAATAGAAAAAAACACCATATTTTTATCTTCAACTGCGGTTAGCTAAAAAGACAATGGATCGAAACTGAGCCATAACTGTTGTCGATTGGGAAACAATAATTATAAAACCTTGCTTGATAATAAATTAATAACTACCTTAGTAAATCAAATTTGTGATCTAATTTAGGTTTAATAAATTATATACCAGCTGAGCGTAGTTTTGACCTACCGCAGTAAATTTTATGTAAACGAAGCGTACTCTTGACCTATCTTAATATATATTATATTAGCTAATTGTATTCTAGACTCTCTAAATTATTTAATTATTGAACTGTCATAAAAGAATCTTTAGTGAATATATAATTCATTCATGTAGTTTAAGAACAGACAAAACCAATATAGTAAAAATTGTAATGAATCTAATAAAATCTAATAAACTATTGCTAGAAGTTGTAGTACATCTTTCTGCATTTTAATTTTTTTTAAATTGTTTATAGTATATTTTTACAGTTTTTATATTTGTTTGTGAGCTTTCTTCCTTTTTCACTTATAAGTTTAGAAGATATACTTATTGGGTTCTATTCAATACTCTTATTATATTTCGAGAAGTAATGTACTAATTATGTCATTATTTTAGCTACTTATTCATGCACTTTTTTTGAATTATAATTTTACCAGTAACATCTTTACATAACTTAAAAACTTGTCAGTAACTTCTTTACAAAATTTTTAAGTTATTATTTTAAGTATTTTTACTACTTCTCTGATTATACAAGTATAGTACATCTAGCAAAGAACAACTTCGCATATTTATGTGAGCACTCAACAACGAAAAAGAAAAATTGAAAGGTCTATGAAAAATATTATTAGGGGGGGCGCCAATCTCGTTTATAACTTCCATCCCGTGCGCCCTTAGAAGAGGTGCCCTTACAAATTGCTCTAGCGTACAATGGGCGAAATCTCAAGAGCGGTGGAATCCGACACAAAAGTGACAAAAGGCCGAACAACTTTTGCTCGTTGATATTAGTTTCCGAAAGATCAATTGTGCCGTAGAATAACAATATCCTCAAAAAAACACTTTATTATCAATAGGTTTTATTTGTCGTCCAATTGATTCCAATGCCTTATTGTTGGGAACAGCGAAATAAATAAAACAAGTATTTCTTTAATAAAAATCAACTAGCTAATTACAAAATTGAGATGCTTTTGTATAATTGATTTGGTAAAATATGAATGATTATGTTAAAGTCTTAACTTATTTTAATTATTGGGTGATTACAAATGCAATAAGATAAAATTGATATTTCTTTACCAAACTTATAAATATTCTGTTTTACATTAAAAACTGTTTTATATTGATTATACTTAATTAATAAGATCTGCAGGATTTTCAAATAAAATGTATATTCTCATGGATCAGTTTTATTATTTATTTATTTTTTGTAATTGTATTAGATTAGACAAACGAAATTTGTTTACAAACAAGTAAATTTTTTGCTATTTTATGAATTCTAAAAGCATTATTAAGCAATGTTTAGGAAACACGGTCAATAATAATTATGAGTAATAAACTTAATTATGCATTGTTATGGTGAAGGCCAAATAATAATAACAATAAATGCCCCTTATATTATTGTTTACATTTCACGGTATCATTTATATAATTACAAGTATTAATAACCTGTTTCATTAACGCTAGATACAATCTTTAAAATTATGGTGCATGCGCCGGGCATAGTTACTTTTAATTAGAAACACGTTTTAAGTAAACTAAAACGTAATATACAAATTAAATACTGAAATGCAACGTAATAGTGGAAATCAGTAATGTAAAGATTTTTTTTAAAGATATTAAGGTGAAAATGCTAATATATAGAATATAATAAGGTTGTTTTTCTTCTTTCTGCACCGTCTACTCTCGAAGGTTCATCATTTGATATATTTTCTTTCTTTATTCTACGCTATATCACTTAATGCTGCAGTTTTGCGTATTTTGAACCATTCACGAAGATTTTTTAGCCAAGATTGATTTCTTTTTCGGTCTATACTTCTATCTTCGATTTTGCCTTCGATTATTAGCTAAAGCAAAGCGTACTTATCGATACCTAGGCAGATTTCCTTTTCTTTATTGTTTTTAGTAACTACTATTCTTTGTTAATCCTTTTTAGTACTTCAAGGTTTTTTACTTTGTCTATCCAAGATTTTCCTAGAATGCGTCTGTAAATCTACATACCGAAAACTACTAAGCATCTCATTGTTGATTTTTTAGACTCCACTTCTGCATTGAATACTGTAATGTAGATAGTAGGTAACATGTTTTGCTCGGTAACTTAAACTTAGGTTGCGATCTCAAAGAATACTTTTCAATTTAATAAATGACAATCTTGCTGTCTTGACTCGAGGACTCGAGTTAAAATCAAGACATCAGGATCTCATTTAACGTTATATATGTACCCTAAGTATTTAAAGCGGTCCACTGGTTCCGATTCTATGATGATGTTTTGGTTTTATTTGTCTATCTTATCCACTATCATGAATTTTGTTATATTCTTATTCATTTTCATGCCAATTTTTTTCCTCGCCATGCTTATCTTATCCATTGTAGGTTTTGTATGTTATCCGCAGCATAATTTAATGTTTTAATATTATTTTGCAATTTTGAAAAACTTTTATATTAAAAAACCAAAAACAAATTCTTCATATTTTTATCTATATTATATCGCGTTGATTGCTATTAAAATTCTTTATTATATTTTGTATTTCTAGAAAAATATTACTATTACTACGTAAACTGAAGTAAAATTTGATAGTGCATACGCAAGTATTGCAAGTGTAGCAGTTGCTTTCGCTATAATGCTACATTTCATATTCCGAAAATTTCCATGAACACTAGATATAATTATAGTGGATTTGCCAAACAAAATTTATTCCCAATGGGAAATTAAATTTCAAATTTAATAAAACAATTAACTATGTTCGTATCAATCTAGGATTATGAAATAAAAATGTTTTTTATTAAAATTGGATATATAGTGTTCCCGGCGCATCCACCCAAATTGTAAATATCATCTAGCATTCATGGAATTTGTTATTGATATTCGTTTATCAATTTTATTTGAGAATTTAGAAAATTTAAAATTCAACTTTTCTATGTCGTTTAAACAAAAAGTTTAATTTTTCATTGGTTTTTTTTCTCAGAAAAGTCTATAAACCATACGCGTATCTTTTACTGATTGAAAGATGTATTAGAGGTTTTGATTGAATTTCCATGTATATGTAGGATGGGTGGGTGGCCATCATCCCAACCTCCAATTTTAAAAACTCCTACAATGATTTTATCTAAAGAAAATTACTACAAAAAATAATCTTGTATTTATTGATAATATGCGGACGCTTTTTTACGGGCATGTTTTACTGATTGAAAGGTGTGTTAGTGTGTGTTAGTAATTTCCAAAAAATTACACCAGTTTTATTGCAGATGATTTCAAAAAATAAAAAGCAATGTTTTAGTTTAATTTTCCATATTTTTGTAGGGTATTTGGGTGGCCACTATACTAACCGACCATCTTTACAACGTACACGACGTATGTTTGGAAGGCATATCAATAAAACCGAAAATATTTTTGTACCAAATCATGCAAAACCCTTAAGATTATAAAATAATAATAAGTCTTTATTTGCGTAGTGTCACTGATAATAATTATACATACATATTTAAAATAGATACATATAACTTACGTGGATGTAAGCGTCATAACTACATACTTAGATAAATTTTGATTTAAATAAAAAACGATTAGCACGTTTGTCAACAGATTAAAAGATATTTATTTATAATTTTAATATAAAGATATATAAATGAGGCGAAATTTCCAAATGTATCTATCATTAATAAATTCTTGATAAGAATAGTAACATTTTTGAATTAAATATTTTCTTGGTTGAGGTTTCAGTTGATTTAAGTTGATGCAATCAGTGATATAAGGAGGCAATTTGTTATACACTACAATACAAGAATATTCTGCAAATTTTTCATAAAAAGTGTTATTATGAGGCGTTTTTCGTAACATATTATTAAATCTTGTATGGTACTGATGATTATCACCATTCTTATCAAATTTAGTTATGTTATTAAAAACATATATCACACATTTGTATATGTAAATGTTGGGAGCCTAAGAATGCCATTTTCCTTAAAAATATTTCGGCATGTTTCTTGTCTTTTAATATCAAATATTAGTCTTAATATTCTTCTCCGAGCAATAGCAATTTTGTTTACATTTGCTCTTCCCCATACCAACACGCCATATGGCAAATGCGGATACGCTAAAGCGTAGTACATATTTAGGATCGATTTTCGATGTAGGCAATTTTTCAACTTTAAGATGGCATAATAAGCACTGTTTAATTTCGAACAAATATTATCAAGTTGGCTTTTCCACGACAAAGTGTGATCTACAAAAAGGCCAAGAAATTTTGTGTTAGCAGATGTACTAATTATGCAATCTCGAGATTTTCTGTTGTAAAATTATAAAACAACAGTTTTATTTTTATTTAATAATAAGTTATTTTTATTACACCAAGACAGCATTTCTTGAGTGTTTTCTTTTATTAAATCCGCTAACTAACATTGGGAATTTGCTGACACAATAACTGTCGTATCATCTACGAAATTTATTACATGCCTCTTACTGATAAAATGTACCAAATCGTTAATAAATAGCAAAAACAATAATGGCCCTAAAGTTGAGCCCTGTGCTACACCCTTGTTTGCGTCGAAAGTGTTCGAATTTTGGTTCTTAACTTGAACGTACATTCTTCTATTTGTTAGAAATGACAGAATTAAATCTAAAACTACACCACGTACACCCAATGCCCACAACTTTTCGGGCACAAAGTTCACCTCTATTGTGTCGAAAACACGTGATAAGTCAAATAATAATGCTGCCACGAATTTTCCGGAATCCACGTTCCTGCTAACCACTTCCATGCGGTCAACTGCTGCAGTGTTGGTTGATTTTCCAACGATGAACCCATGTTGAAATTTGTTGATAAAATCCCAGAGTTGATCCACAATACTTTTCTCGAGTACTTTTGATAAAGAGTTCGGCACTGATACTGGGCGATAATTGTCCATACTATTTTCTTCACCAGTTTTATATATAGGTATTATTTTAGAAATTTTCAAATAACTGGGAAATTCACCTGTTTGTATGGATAAATTAACTACGTATGCGAGGGGTTCAGCAATTTCGTATTTTACACTTTTCAATACTCTCGTTGATATTCTATCCTGACCATAACTTGCCTTATTTTTGAGTGAAGTTAATATTTTTACTATGTCAACTGAACTCACCGGTTTGATAAACATTGTGTGACTACCGTTTTTGAAGTTGTACAACTAGTAGGTAAATTGTGTCCAAACTGTGCTTAAATTTTTTTATCTGTAATATTTGAGAAATACATTCCAAAAGCTTCTGTAATTTCACCCTCGTCGCTTCTCTCAATACCGTCAGTAATTATCGTGATTTCTTTCTTGGACTGTGCATCATTATCTAACTGGCTGTTAATCATGGACTATATTTTTTCTTTGGTATATTGTGTGCTCTTGATATTTCTTGTCCGAAATATTTTTTTTTTGTTTGATCTATCAGAACTTTATAGCGTTTTTTTTTTAATTTTTATATCTTATATCTATTTTAGCTGATTTGTTTTTTGTTTTAAGTTCGAATAAGTTTTTTTTAAGGTTTTGCTTGAATTTTGGATTTCTGTTGTTACCCAACTTTTACTGTTTTGTATTTGTTTCATTTCTTTTGAATTGGACAAGCGATATTAAAGCAATGTTTAAATTCTTAAATAAATTTAGAAAATGCCGAGTCCACGTTGTTTGTTTCAATTTGACTCCAATCTATCTTATTAAGATGAAATTTTAATTCGTTTATACTATTTTCATTTATCTTCCTTAAGGTCGTCTTTTCATTGCTTTTATGGTCATCTAATAAGTTAGTATTTATATTCATGATTTGCGTAAACTGGTCTAATAAAAAATCTATAACCCCTAGGCGTATGTTTTAATGATTGGAGGGTGTGTTAGTGGCCACCCACCCACCCTACAAATATTTTTGCTTTTGCAATCCTGACACACTTCTAGTTTCCAAAAAAAACCCACCTGTTTCACTGCTGATGTTTCTAAAAAATAAAATGCAGTATTTTTGATTGAGTTTCCATGTTTATGTAGGGTGGGTGCATGGCGTATGTCCCAACGTCCAATTTTGAAAACTCATACAATGCGTTTATCTAAAGAAAATGATTACAAAAAAATTCTTATATTTAATAATTCGAATGCCTCATTGTTAATACTCAAACATTTTATAAATTGTAGGGGCATGTTTTGCTCATTATAGCACCCACCAACCCTACAAATTTATTTGCATTTAATTTCCTGCCACATCTTTAGTTTCCAAAAATCACACCAGTTGTATTGCAGATGATTTCAAAAATTAAAAAGCAGTGTTTAGTTTAAATTTTTATATTTTTTAGGGTATGTGGGTGGCTATTATCCTAACCTACAATTTTAACATCTGACACATTAATATTTTGGAAGAAATATCCATATAACAGAAAACATTTTGTAATAAATAATGTATCAGTCATAAGATTATTAAATAAAAAATCTATAAATGGGTTAGAGGCCACCCACCCACTCTACTAATATATTTGACATTCCTGACACACTTTCAATTTCCAAAAAAATCGCCTGTTTTATCGCTAATTAAAATTTTAAAAAAATTAAAATGCTGTATTTTTGATTGAATTTCATGTTTATGTAGGGTGGGTGAGAGGCTACTATCCAAACCTCCAATTATAAAAACTCCTACAATGATTTTATCTAAAGAAAATTATTACAAAAAAATGTTCTTGTAATTAATAATAAGGACGTATTATTCTTAAAAATACAAATTCTGTAAATTATACATGCATGTGGCTACCCACCGACCCTACAAATATATTTTCATTTAAATTCCTGATTCACGTTTAGTTTCCAAAAAAACACACCGGTTTTATTGTAGATGTTTTTAAAAATTAAAAAAGCAGTGTTTAATATTAAATCTCTATAATTATGTGAGATGGATGGGTGGCTACTAACCCAACCTTCAAGTTTTACAACATACACGATAAATTTTTGAAAGGAATATCAACGAAACATATTTTTTTAAAGAAATAATGTAACAGTCTTAACTATTAAATAAAATATCTATAAATCCTACGCGTGTTTTTTACTAATTGAAAGGAGAACACCCATCCACCCTACAAATATATTTGCATACATTTCTAACAAACTTCTAGTTTCCAAAAAACTCACCTGTTTTACAGCTGACGTTTCTAAAGATTAAAATGCAGTGTTTTTGATTCAATTTCCATGTTTATGTGGGGTGGGTGGGAGGCCACCATCCAACCCTCTAATTACTACATCATAAGCAACAATTGTAAAGAAAAATATTATGAAAATAGACATGCATTTGACCAATAAAGTTTTGAACTAACTAAAGGATTCTATAAGTAAGTATTCAAACCACAAATACTGTTTTTAAAAAACTTATCTTTATCACTGTTATTGTCAACGTTACTGTCATTTACACTATAGTTTCTAGTTTTATCAGTGTCGCGATCATTCGTTTTTCAATTGTCATGGTCCACTCAGATTTTTCCGAGGATTTTTGGTTTTTTATTTGCTCCGATTGAAATCAGTGATACTTTTGCTTTTAACTGAATAACGACCACTATTATCAAAATTTTTAAAGAGTCATAAAAGTTTCTAAAATAAATTTTCTATATAAATGTTTAATAATAGATGTAGATTCATGAGCAAACAAAAAAGTTCTGAGCAAACTTCAACAAATTTTCAGAAACAACCTGTATGTCATGTATATATGTATAGACAAATTTCCTAAGGAATTTACTTTGATATAAGTTTAGGCTGTATCAAATTTCGGCACTCTATTACGAACAGTTTTGAAAATATTTAGAAAAATGTGTTAAAATGTCGTAACTTTGATGGCATATATCTTGGCTATTTGAAGACTTTTATAATATTTTTTTTTCTTGCATCTTCTCGGCGACTAGTTTCGATTACCGTGTAATAAAAAGTGGTATAAAAAAGTTATGTTTTCTTTATTTTTAATATATTTTTTTATAAATCTTTAACATTTTTGCTCTAGTATATGTGGTTAATTTTATCTCCCGAGTCACAGAAACACCCTATATAGAACATAAGACTAGTCAGTACTGAACTGGCTCATTGAGTATACTTCTAACTTCTAAATTGCAAGTAATTTAGGAATATCTAATTAACCTTCTAAGATTTATACATTTGCACGTATTGAATTATGCACTTTAAAAACGTCGACTTATACAAATGGCACATTTTCGGCCACATTTCCCTCCACTCGAGAAGACAAATGGGGCCAATTGTTGGAAAACTATACAAATGGTCTCATAAAACGGCACTGAAACAAACGCCCCGCAGGTGGAAGCAGCAACAAAGAGAAACCGTTTGAGTTATTGGGCGATGTTTACACTAAAGCAGAAATAACGGAACGTTTGCGATTCCCCCACTGACGTGGAAAAGCGGCGAAAATTAATCCGGAGAAATCTGGGATTATGAAATAAACGGCCGGCTAATGTTGACGAAATAATTACCTCTTTCATCCGTCGATTGAATCGGTATTGACTTTTCCCTCCGGTATTTAATTGTGTTTGAACATTCAATCAAACATAACATTTTTACCATCTTTAAATACACATTAATAAAATATCATAAATAATAGAATAGGTAACATACTACGGCATCATATACTTTTTTGTCATTAATCACTTGGTCATGAATGATCATTCTTGATAATGGCCTTGAGCCGAAACTTAATTTAATCTAAAACCTATACTACGGGATACTTTTATTTTTTTCGTCTTTTTATTATACAAATTGATTATTACAATGAATATGTCAATAGTTCGCAACTAGTTAATTTGGGTTTAATTTTCATATTTCATTAATTTATATAACTCTTTAGTATGATTTATAATGATCAAATACGAGGGCCATCCTCAAATTACTTCCCATTTAAGGATATGAAAAAATTAATTATATATATTAACAAATATTAAAGCAAGAAACCGGTAATTATTTTTTTCTTCCTCTCCGTAAAACTCATTTTTATGATTTGCATAAAAATGAGAATTCAAAGCGGAAAATACGGAAATAATGGAAAACGAATAATGAATAATCAAGAAAATATATTCAGGATAAAATACTGAATCATATTTATTATTAAACTCATTAAAATTAAAAGGTATAAAAGGTAATATACGTATTTAAATTGTCAATAAAATCTCCATACAATGAAATAATAAAACTATTTAAATAGTTAATTTAGAACTTTTTGGAATCATAATTATTCGATGATATTATTATATGTACAAAAATATATCTTAATTAATAAATTAATTTAATTAAAATAAATATTTATGCTATTATACTTTGTAATTAACTTTTCGGAATATCATGTATATAAGAATATTAAAGTATTAATAAACAAACAAACAAATTATACCGTTAGAAACATGAAAAATTAGAATGAATTTTAAACTTATAATTCAAGTTTATGTAGGATATTTGTAGAAAATCTTTAATATATTATATTTTGAGTATTCTTTATATGCATTATTTATAGATCGATTTATCGGCCATATAATTTCCACACTCTAAAAGGATGCCTGCTGAGGCCATTTCGCCGGAAGTATTTATAAATCTTGCAGGATCAACATTCGGAGGACAGGGTAGAGAAAAATAAACCTGGTACACGTCATAAAGTAGCTGCGTCCCCGGAGCGAAAGGGGGGAAATGACCATTCCGACTCGTTGAGAGTGCTTGCCGTCGAAGGGCGACGTCGTCCCTCTCAGGACGTAAAGTTCTCCACTAGTGATAAAGATAAATGTTTACACGGCGCCGGGAATAATTGTCGGGGCGGAAAGGTTGCATCGAAAATAAGTTCCGGGATCGATACCCTCCGCGCGGGGCGCGCGGGGCGGTAACTGAAATGTCGTCCAGGAACTAGGCCTCGGGAAAAATTTAATTAAAGTTGCCACTCCGAATTGCCGAACTGTTGAGAGTGCCGAAGATGTTTTGGTTAATTTCGGCGAATATTCGCGCATCTCTTAATTTCGTTTACGCCTTCATTTATCACTTAGTGGCGGAAATTACGAAATGTATATTTAAACAGATGAGTGAAATTTTTAATGGAAGATAAGTTGAAATTACATAATTATGAGAATAGAAATTAATTCCATTCAATTATGGCATAAATTAATTTTAATATAGAATATTATTTAATTCATAAAGAGGATCGATAGCTTGCAAATAAAATATCTGCCAAAATATATTAATTTGAATAGAAACTACTTTTAATAAATGTTTAAATGTGTGAGTATTTTTAATTCAAATAATAAATACAATCAAATTTTATCGTAAATTTTCTAATGAACATTGTCAATTTTAGAGCTAGTATTAAAAGTAAATATAAATTCACTCTTAAAAAAACGCTTTTTTTATTGTAACTTAGTGTGAATAGCGCCATAGAAAAACACTCATCATACTTAACGTTTAGAAGCTTTGTGTTTAAAACTACTTTTAACTCCAAAAAAGTTAATAAAAAACGAACAAATGACAATAAATTTACGCTTATATAGACTTCAAATCACACATCAAAAGCTACGAACGAACCGATGTACTTCCCAAATAAGGATACAATACTTTCATTGCAAGTACAGGTTACCAAACACCTGCAAAAGCACAGTGTTCCTGCAGTGGAAAACATCTTTCTAAAATTTAAAAAAATTACAAATCTTATACTGAAAACAAAAGAAAATCAAAAGATTTAAAATTTTCCTATTCCAGAATTGCGAGCTCTTATTGCTTCTTCACAACTCACAATAAAACTTGTATAAGAGCC
The DNA here is from genome assembly GCA_963969525.1 of Ontholestes murinus. Classification (NCBI taxonomy): domain Eukaryota; kingdom Metazoa; phylum Arthropoda; class Insecta; order Coleoptera; family Staphylinidae; genus Ontholestes; species Ontholestes murinus. The sequence goes on along the minus strand of OZ018392.1, from coordinate 20,979,683 downwards.
TTATATTCTTCTTTGACAAATGTATCGATTTGACGGTTACCTTCTATCTGGGAGTAAAGGATACAATACCCAGGTCTAGGAACGTTTTCTTAGATTTAATATTTTCCAAATATTCGGAAGCTGGTGTCACTTTTTCTGAGGACGTCCTACTAAACTTAGTCGAGCACTATGCGGCTTACGAAATCGTTTTACCTCTCACACATTTCAGAACTTACGTACGATGAAAAACGTCAACTCACATTATCCTGCGAATTAAAATCTACAGATTAGTCGGATGAATTAAACGGGTCAGACATTAATACAATTACTAATATATTTTTCAATGTGATTAATTATGCTATTGATAAGTTAGGCTAGATGATTTCATTTTGTAGCCAAGAGTATCCGGTTATTCATAGAATATGACATCAGTCAAATGGCTGCCACGGCTGGCCTTACAATAGTCCATTCTCACGACCCAATTTTTCAGAATATTTTCCAACGTCTGCGGCTCTATCTCAGCAATGGCATTTTGGATATTAACTTTAAGATCGTCAATCGTTGCTGGATCGTGGGCATAACAAAGTTTTTTAAAGGCTCCCCAGTGATAAAAATCCATGGACATCAAATTGCAACTCCTTGCTGGCTAGTTCACATCTCTACGACGGCTTTCCAACTTTTACCGCAATAAGTCGATAGTTTCGTTGCTAGTGTGGCATGTCGCCCCATCTTGTTGGAACCAGATGTTGCTCACATCCAAACCAGCAATTTGCTCCCAAAAAAAATTTGCTATCATGATCCTATAGCGGTTTCCGTTGATCGTTTCGCCAGATACAAAGAAACATGGGCCGATGATGCCGCCGGCCCATAATCCGTACCATACAATCACTCGTTCGGGATGCATTGGCTGCTTAATGATCACATGTGGGTTTTCCGATGCCCAAATCCTGCAGTTTTGCTTGTTTACATAGCCCCCGAGGTAAAAATGCGCTTCATCGGAAAAGATAATTTTTCGCCAAAATTCACCATCGGTTTACAGCTGCTCTAAGGCCTAAGTAGCGAAGTTGTATCGAAGCGGATGGCCAACTCTCTTCAACTGCTGCATTATTTGGACCCTATAGTCGAATAAACTGATGTCTTTATGCAAAATACGCCTTATGGTAGTGCGACTAATGTTAAATTGCTGAGAGCGATGACGAGTCGATGTTCTCGGGTTGGCTTGCACACTACGGGCTACAGTAGCAATATTCTCGGATGTACGAACCGAACGAGCATGGGGAGCTATAGTATGGTCCACCAACATACCAGTGCACACATTTCTTCAGAACACTTGCATTTGGTGCATATTCGCAACCGAATGTTTTACGCAATTATCGCACTGGGTGTGAATAGTCATACATCAGATGTCAAATATCACGACAGTAAAAATAAAGTTTTAGTTCAAAAAGATTCCAAAAGATGGCCCACCCTTTATATAATACCGGCCAACGCGATTTATTCGACAACTGCAGAGGTGTTTGCCTCCAGTCTATTATACCCAAAATGCTTGATAATCAGCTGTCATGGATGTCGTACCAAATAAACTCGAAACAACAACATGGTTTTAGACCAAGAGATCAATCGTCTCCAACCTGCTCTGCTACAAGCAGTATCTGTCAAAAGCCTTGGAGAAGAACCTGCATGTTGATTCAATTTACACAGATTACTCAAAGGCATTTGATTCGGTACATCATTTTGATTTATTATACAAACTAGGTGCATTGGGGAAAGTAAAATTGTGAAGAAAATGATAGGCTTTTAAATTTACTAGATATAGGTTTTTAGTACAAAATAACTTTGAGATTAACTCAATCTAATCGAAACCTAAGAGTTGACTAAATTTTCCTTCAAAATTTTTAAAAACATCTACTTGCCAAAGCTGGTATTAATAGAAACAACATTTTTCTGCAAATATGCAAATATTTTACATGTTGTTCGCTTAATATATTTAACATTTTGTTTTACTGTTATGACAACAATATAATAAATATTATACATATAATAAATTCACAATCAGAATTACTTGGTTTTACTTCGATCACAATTTATTTTAACACGTTTATAGAAAATAAGCAAAAAGTTGATTCCGATAGAAATTAAATTTATACCTAAAGACATTAATATTTATTCCTTGCTTGCTAGTTCTTGGCTCTTAATACTAAACCCTGTAAACAAATGAGCTAAAAAGCTGAATAATAGCCGCCGGAAGAACATCAACCATGGATTCTTTACAAGAATAGGCTGAATGGGTCAGAGTGGAAGAACATTTCGAAGAAATTAACTTCGCCCGGGTCTCTTCAATTTAAATTATAGTCATAGTATTTATAATTTCGGACACAAATTACTATTATCAATGGTTTGATACTCAATATCATCTTTACAAAACTCAACTAATCCAAAAATATAACATTCTTTAAAAAATCATTTATTATATATTTCTGCGAATATAGCTATAGATATAATTAAAAACAGATTGAAGACTAAAGACTAAAGACTAAAGACTAAAGACTAAAGACTAAAGACTAAAGACTAAAGACTAAAGACTAAAGACTAAAGACTAAAGACTAAAGACTAAAGACTAAAGACTAAAGACTAAAGACTAAAGACTAAAGACCAAAGACTAAAGACTAAAGACTAAAGACTAAAGACTAAAGACTAAAGACTAAAGACTAAAGACTAAAGACTAAAGACTAAAGACTAAAGACTAAAGACTAAAGACTAAAGACTAAAGACTAAAGACTAAAGACTAAAGACTAAAGACTAAAGACTAAAGACTAAAGACTAAAGACTAAAGACTAAAGACTAAAGACTAAAGACTAAAGACTAAAGACTAAAGACCAAAGACCAAAGACTAAAGACCAAAGACTAAAGACTAAAGACTAAAGACTAAAGACTAAAGACTAAAGACTAAAGACTAAAGACTAAAGACTAAAGACTAAAGACTAAAGACTAAAGACTAAAGACTAAAGACTAAAGACTAAAGACTAAAGACTAAAGACTAAAGACTAAAGACTAAAGACTAAAGACTAAAGACTAAAGACTAAAGACTAAAGACTAAAGACTAAAGACTAAAGACTAAAGACTAAAGACTAAAGACTAAAGACTAAAGACTAAAGACTAAAGACTAAAGACTAAAGACTAAAGACTAAAGACTAAAGACTAAAGACTAAAGACTAAAGACTAAAGACTAAAGACTAAAGACTAAAGACTAAAGACTAAAGACTAAAGACTAAAGACTAAAGACTAAAGACTAAAGACTAAAGACTAAAGACTAAAGACTAAAGACTAAAGACTAAAGACTAAAGACTAAAGACTAAAGACTAAAGACTAAAGACTAAAGACTAAAGACTAAAGACTAAAGACTAAAGACTAAAGACTAAAGACTAAAGACTAAAGACTAAAGACTAAAGACTAAAGACTAAAGACTAAAGACTAAAGACTAAAGACTAAAGACTAAAGACTAAAGACTAAGGACTAATGACTAATGACTAAGGGTTTAGGACTAAGGACTAATAACTAAGGGTTAAAGACTAAGGACTAAATACTAATGACTAAGGTCTAAGGACTAGGGATTAAGGACTAAGGACTAATGACTAATGACTAAAGGTTAAATGCTAAAATCTTGAGGCTTAAGACTAAAGAAATTATTCCAAACATTATCTTACATATGTTTTGTTTGTAACTTAATAGTTGTGATAATATTGCATTAATCACGATATTTCTATAAAGTGATCAAATGTATTTCAATTGTTTTATATAATATATAAATGATAAAATCATTTTAGAATATTAGAAAGCGAACATTCAAAATAATAAAGTTATACAATAAATATTTATGAAATAATATTTAAAACCATCCAAAAATTTAAATATTAATAATAATAATAATAAATTAATAAATGGAATTGACGACGCGGATACATGAAGAAACTAGATAATACGTTGAATAAAACAACACAGCTCAGAGGGTTTCACATGTATTGTTGAAACATGTTGCATTGTTCAAAAATACATGTGAAACCCTCTCAAATGTGTTTTTTTACATAAGGGAAATTTAAACTCTTGTTCTGCTCCATGTTTTTTTATTTCAGTTACCTGACACGTGTTTCCATTTTACAATCATTATCAAAAATATATTTAAAACTAAACTAAAATTGCGAATGTGTACACTTTTATATGGTTCTTATTATGGTGAAAGGTCTACGGCTTGAGTTAATTCCTTTTGATTATTCAGAAGATTATCGCCTTTCATGATAGCCCGTTTAATTTCAATTCCCTCTAAAAGGTTAAGCCTAAATCCTTTTCGTCCAAAATGGATCGGAATAATCTCTCCTAGATGATATCCTGTTGTTAAACAATGTTCGGATAATCCTGTTGTTATTTTGCCGTTTTGTATGAATTTCTTGTGTTCTTTTTATCGTATTTCGAAATTACGCCCTGTTTGCCCTATGTAATATCCGTCACAGTTGTTGCATTTAATTCTGTAAATATCCGGATTGTTTGAATTTATTCTTTGTTTCTATTTTATTTTTCACTAGTCGTTTAGCGAGATTACTTTTGTTCACCGTTATTGCTTGGATGTTATATGTTTCTAACTAATTTTTGATCTTCGTGCTCGTGCTTCTAACGTATGGTATTGCTACATATGTCTTTTTGGGTTTATCCAGATCTCTTTTATAAAGTAATTGTGTTTTATTTTTCCGCTTTTTCTTCTTTAACAGTTTATCTATAAATTTCCTATCATATCCATTGTTTAAAGTCGTAAATTGTTGAGAGTTCTTTTTGGTAGTCATGCTGCGTAAGTGGTTACCAATCGGTGTACATAAAAATTCAAGGCTGCATTTTTTTGGTTTCGGTTTGGAAAGAATCTTTTGGTATAATTGTATCCGTTGTATTTGGCTTTCTGTATATCAAATGGCATATTTTGTTATGTTTTATGCTTACTGTTAAATTTAGGAAATTAATGTGTCCGTCCATAGTAAACAATTTTTTTCTATTTTTCGTTATTTAATTCGTCTAAAAATACAAAACACATCGTCCGCATATCTGCACCAAAATAATACATTATTTGTATTATTATTTTGGCTCTTAAGGAATTCCTCTTCATCAGTTTTCATGTATATTTCCACAAACAGTGGTGATTACTTGTCTGTAAAATTTATCTTTGAAACGTAAATAATTTTGGGTTAGGCACACGTCGATTAATTTGTTGATTCCTATTTCTTGTGGAAAATGTTTTATGAAATACTATTTTATTATATCCCTTAGTTCTTGTATCGGTGTTATTTTATTTCAATAAATTAATAACTGTAAAATTAAAAAAAAAACACTTAAAAGTAATCTTGGCCACATTTTTTATGGTCTTAGCATGAGAATAAGTATAATAATACATTTATTTTAAAATATTGCTTTTACAACACTAAGACAAATATTGTTAAACAAGGTGCATAATATGAACCTATCACAAAAAATGTTTTAACATCCTATCTTTCTCCTTAGTTATTCTGATAAATAATGCGCGTACTCTTAACCTAAGCCAAGATATTATTTATTACTCTAGCGTAAGCTTGACCTATCCCAATAAATTATTTATTACTAATTCATAACAAGATCTACAGCTACCTAAATAAATTATCCAACATCCTTGTGTTAATAAATTATTCATTATCCTGACGTAATCTTGACATATCCCAACATATTATTAATTGCCCTATCTTAATTTAACCCTATCTCAATGAATTAATCATTACCCTAGCGTACTCCTGATCTAAGCTAATTAATAATTAATTATCCACACGTACACTTAATCTATCCTAATAAACTAATCACGGCCCTAACGTTTTCTTGACCTAGGCTAATAAATTATTCATTGCCATATCATACTATGACCTAAGCCAATATTTGTAAAAAGCGTAGATTTGTGAAAAATATATATTTGAAAATTACCAAAAATAATAAAACCATTCCGAAACAAATTTCCTTTTTATCCCAAATGATTTTTTCTTTGTAAATTTTTATAAAATTGTTATTTCAAATAATGATTTTCATATGATAATTTTTAATACGTTTTTATTCATACATTTAAAAATTAATTTTTCTGAACCTAATTTTAAAAAATAGTATGAAGTTGTAAAAAAAATATTTGCAAGTTCCAAAAACAAAAATACAATTGTCGAACTGAGTTTTTGAAAATACAAAAAAATAGACCTTAAAAGACGCCATTTGCATTTTTTAACAATTTTATACTATTTTTTTAAATTAGGTTCTGAAAATAAAAAAGAAACTTTCTGGCATTTGATGGAATATCTGTGAAATTTTTAAAATAGTTGTGACTCTGACAGACGCACAATGTGACAAAAACTACTCGAAATAGAAGTCAAATATAGCGTATGCAAATATAAAATGCAACTGAATAAAAAAGGTCTACAAATATTAATGAATTTAATGAAAAAAAATGTAATGTAAGCAAGTAATTGACAAAAATTGACTCATCTTCTAATGCATTTCAAAACCCTTCTTCCAGCACTAGGCAAACTCTTTAAAAAAAACTCTCTACTCAATAGAAATCTTAGAAACAGTGCAATATGTAATTCTATTTCCCAGTACCATTTATTTTCTGCTTTAAAAGCCACCTGCTCTATCTCTTTCTATGTCACATGAATCATTCAAACCTAGTACATTAAAGGCCAGGAATAAACCGTTTTTTTTTTTCATCTTATAGAAAATAGAAATAGAAAAAGCATCTATTATAACCTAGTCCAAAATTTTCTCTAAACAGAACTGTTAAAAATACTTTAATCAGTTTCCTTCTTAATTTCTATTCAGTAACTTAAAAAGTCTCCAATTTATTTGGTTTAATTAAGAACTTTGAAGAAAATACATTTTGTGAATTAAAACTATTTCTCTTCCTCCCTAATGGTCATTGAAATATAGTCCTATCGATACTAAGACCTTATCCTTATAATTAACGACATAAGCTTTCAAATGGTAATATCTCAAGTTATTTCAATTCATCAAAGGTGTCAAAATTTGCAAAAACAACTGAATGCTTTAAACATGTTCCTTCAAAAAATTAAATATTGAATCTAAGAATTTCCTAAAAATACCTGTTCATAAGTTCTCTAGTTCTCTATATTTTTAACTTAAAAGATATTCAATTAACTTATTATCCAAATTTTTAATGCTTTTTTTATTTGGCAGCTTATTAAATCTCCTAATTGCACTGTATATTGGAGATTTTTTTAAATAAAAATAATCTATGAATTTTAATATCATATGAAGTAATATATCAAGTATTATATGTATGAGTATTTTTTAATTCCTTAAGTTGTATTTGTATATTTAAAAAAAACATATAAATAGCTCATAAATATAAAAACTCGTAAACACTAAACTAAAACTGTTACTATATTTCTCTTAATGACAAAAGCACAATATATGTTTGAGTTTAGTGCTTATCATTAATTACAACGTAGTAACAATCACAACTATTTTTATGAATAAATTAGCAAGAGGTAGAATTTTTGCTTTTTACTGTATATTTTAGACCATAAATTATTCATAACAGTTTTTTGTATAATAAATACTAGATTACTGTGACTACTTGTACCGTAAAACGGAATATATACAATTACTATATTATAATTATAGTATTCAATGAATTCATTTTTAATTTAAAAACCGTTTTAAGTTTTCAGCTACATTTCAAAGACCAAATATTTAGAGCGCATTACAACTCAAACGAAAACTAATTCCATTACGTTTATTACACCAAGTTTGCCCGGCATGCAGAAATATTTCGGTACAATTGTGGATATTAAAAATTCCACGCAGGGGATGGAAATTCCTCTAGCCTAAACCGTAATTATATATAACGTATTTCTGGTGGATGCGTCGGAAACAACTATAATTCATCTTACTAGATATGATAGTTGTTGTTCTAAAAAAGATAATTCGCTCATTGCTTCTAACTTAAAATGAAGCTACATGTTCCCTTCGTTAGACGATAATTACGTGAGTGGAGATGACGGAAGGAGATGAACGAGTACGGACACTATCCGATCATCTGGAAATGATCTTAATTGCACATGTAGAGGACTTTTTCCGTTCTGGAAAATTTCATGTCTGTAATTAAAGTTGGAATCGGAGGGAATGATTAAATCTCGATTTAATTCTGTTTGCTGATTATTATCTTAAGATTGATGTTTTTTGTTTATTACTTCAGATAATTAGATATGGAATTAATTCTTTATATAAAATATAATAGGTAATAAGTTTTAATCCAATAATTCAATTGTAGGTAATTAAATTTCCTCTTAACGAAGCTGAAAGTTCAAGCGTCCTTCTAAAAACAAGTAAAGCAAATTGCTAGTGGAAACGAAATGTACGTCTTGTTTTAGCAGAATAATACTTCACGTATCTATCATAATCACAATCATCTATATAGATTGATTGCAATCGATGGAAATACTCCAGTTCTAGCAGCTGGGAATATTTACTCTCTTGAGCGTGAATTGCACGAATTTTCCGCATAACTCTAGTAAAAAGGGATGTATTGATCTGCCCAGCGTGGACGGGTAGTGACCTCGAGTAATCTCACAGGTGCTATTTATCATAAATTCAGCGACAGTCTGAATGGGAATTGGTACCGTTACTGATTCGACTGGCATATCCGAATAATTATGAGCTTGAACTTCGAAGGTTGATACGTGTTGGTCGGACAGGACCCATTTCATTTTTCATCGATTGTTGAAAACTTGAAAGGTGATGATGTAGGTTTTATTCGTAAAATTACAAAAAAATGTGCTAGAAAAGTAAAAGTAAATGTGAAAAAACTATTTTTTGTGTTTGTATATGGGTGTGTGTGTTGTGTATGTAGCTTTATATTAAATTGGATTTAGTTTATTCTATCCATTAAGTGAAATAAGATATAACCAAAATGGCAAGTCTTTACTAGCAGTTGAGTTAAATATCGATTCATTTTTTTGTTATAAATTTATGTAAGCATAACAGAAAATTAAATAAAAACAGTGCCCGATCGCATAAAAAATGTTATCTGCTTTTCCAAGTGAATAGGAAAACGTTTTTTCCCTTGAACCGTTCACGTGCGTCCCGCATAAAGGATCCGATTTATTTATTGGGGGCAAAAAGGGATAATCCACCTTATCCGAAATTAGGATCCGTGACCCAATTGGCCCTATAATCATTTTAACGAAATTAATATTCATCCAATATCTTTTTTTATCGCTCCCAGCATTTTAATCACTTAATTAATAATAGAATTCAATTTACGTATGTTGAATTTATAGCACAAATAATTTAATATATATTCACAACTTCTGCGCCGGCTCATTTCTCACCCACGATGGCGCAATATAAAAAGGCATAAATAAAAATTATATACGAAAAAACAACATTTGTGTGCGGTAGTCTTCGCAGTCCGAGTTGATGGATGGGTGATTTTTTTTACTCCTGGGTTGGAAAGTTGTCGCGTTTGAATACAAAATAAGGGTGCAATTTATACGGCGAAATACCACAATAAGAAAGACAAACACCGTTCCCGTGTGCGAACGTAAAAAGAACGCACGGGGACATTCGAAAATACACATTTACAGTAAGAAATAAGATATTACTGAAACTGCGGAAAATCTCAATGTTATATATCACATATACATATATATGCATATATATTTACATATATATATGTATATATAATATAATAAAATAAATATATTACAGATGCGCTTTGCAAATCATTAATTCCCGGCGCCTCCACCACAATTGGCATTTATTGATATTACGTTTATAATATTGTCTGTTTGATAATTGTATTACATAATCGTAACAAACAGTTACGGAAACAAGCAATTTTAATCAATTACCATAAACGCTGTAGGAAATCGAACGTGCCCGGGCGGCTTGAATACGTTCAAAATCGTAATTAGCGAACGATTGCATACCAATTACTCTTGCATGACTGATAATAATTAGTGGGGCAGTAATTAGCTCTGTGTCCGGTTTTGGGGGCTGCTCTTTGTATTTGTGGCATAATTCATCATCACCGTTGGCATGTAATCGTCCATGTTTCACTCCGTATAGAGCCATTGTTTGAACTTTCGGCATTCGTGCTTACCAACGCGCGACAAGTTTCCAGATATTAAAAGGGATAGGAGAGTTTTATTATAAATTTATGTACGGCATACTCCAGTGGCTACGCATGCATACAATTAAATATTCTGAATAATTATTTTTTATAGTCAAAATTAAAATAAAACTTCCGAATATTATTATTTTATTTTCATTATTTATAATATATGATGAGAAATAAATAATTTATTCCCACAATTTATTATTTTAGTATAATTTATACCTTAAATAAAATACAATTATCAATAGATAAAAGAATTAATTTTAAAAAGTAATTATTTATAGCTATAGTTCATGATTATTTTAATATTATTATTACTATTAGATAAAATAATTTTAAAACGCATTGACTGATGTAATAGATAACCTGTCCATAGATCAAATATTAATTTTACCACGATTAAAATTAATCGCATGCATATCCATCCGAGTGATCAATTAACGTACGAAAATTATAAAAATAAACACGAAATTATGAAACGCATAAATTGCAAATGTATACTGACACTTTTATCGGCGACGTGGATTAACACATACATTCCCCTACCACCGTATTTATTGTGCGGTTCGAATTTAGCCTGACAATATTATTGGATTCCACTATTGGAACTAATGGTGGCCATCAATCAATTATTGGACACGTACGATAAAATTTACATTCGAAATGCGTAACGAAATAAATTTGAGCTTTTATATTATGATTTATCCTTTGATTGGTTTAAAATATTTCAATATTCATATTAAACAGTATTTAAATTTTTATTTTAATGCTTATAGGTGTGATTTTATATTTTAAATAATTATTATAAGCAGTCGAGGCTGCAAAAGCTATTTGCTTATTTATTATTATTATAAACTAAAATATTGTGTGCATCATAATGCATGCCAATACTATATTTAAAAATAATTGTTTACGAATTTATAATTATGTTTCTGCGATTTATTACATCATAATCCTTGATTGTTTAAATGCAATGCTTATATTATCTAATCCAAATTTTATATATTTTTTTAAATTATTGTATACAGGGTCCATTATAAATATAATACGCATTTTCTGCAAAAAAATACATCTATTTTTCGTAGTGGTAATAAATACTTAAAATTCTTCTAAACACTTGCGGAAATATGTCTGCCATGTCTGGAAATCATCCTGAAACTTCACGATGAGAATGTTTCTTAGATAAATTTTAACAGGCTTAACTTTTGGACGTTTTCACGGACTCCCAATGCTTCTTTTCAGTTGGGTATACAAAAAAAAAGATTGGATTGTAATGGGCTTGGAGTAATGCTTCGGCCAAGGAAATTGGTAACGTTCAAGGTCGTGTAGCTAGGGGCATTGTGATGGAGAAGTATGACCGTTTCTTTAACGACAGACCTCACGCACTCGATTGGGCGTTTCAAACTCTTGAGCATTTTCAGAATGACAGTTTTTCTCTGGAAAAAAAAATGGACGACTCCTCGAATGTCAAAAAACAAAAAAAGCCGTTTTTGCGCATCCAGAAAGAGCTTCTTCGACGATCTCCTCCCGCCCCATTTCTAATATCTACTGTGAACTTGAATTGCAGTCATCCATGAAGACCTCTTGAAGCATCTGAAATTTTTGGATTGCATTATTCGTCTTCCAAGCTGCAAAAAAAAACTTGAATGAATGAGTATCGCTATCCAAGCAAAGTCAAAAACACACTTCATGCGGAATCAAATCTTTCCACTCAGACTGTTCGAACCTAACATACGACAAGTTCCAATGGAAGGAAAGACCCCTCAACTTTTTCCGAACCATTTTACCCCGCTGGGATGCATGGTCGATATTTAGTAAAAATATACTATTTAAATATGTATTTTAATTTTATATTTCGCGGTGCTTCCACCGTATTGATTGACCAAGTTAAGCAACTTTAAGATACACATTTGGTTAATATCACAGTGTTTCGAACTTTATAAAGCCGCTGTACGTTTAATAATGACTTTTAAAGGTTAAATAAATCGTGATTGTGATATCAACATAAATCCATGTTTCTTTAAAGCGTTTAGACTTTTACGTTTTACAAACTCGATTGATAAATAAATGCTAAAGTTTCAGAAGTATTCTACGATTTATTCGATAAAAGTTAAATGATAAATAATAAATTACTTGAAATAACTTTGAACGTTCATTAAATGAGATTATAATTTTAAATAATCGTTGATGAATAACTTTTAATGACAGTTTGAGTACAATAAATGGCCTTGAACTGCATTGAAAAGTTATTTCAGTATTAGATAGTTTATGTTATTTTTATCATCTTTCCTAAACTGCTCGTTTCTATAAATTGCTAATCCATACAGTTAAAACGTATTTACAGCGATTCAAAAGAATAATTAGATGTAAAAATATTTTGATAACAAATCCCTAATTTTTGCCACAGCTGATATGTGGATCACCTCAAATGACCTTGGATGACCTTAAATGATTTTTTTTTAATCCTTTATTAACCATTGGATTGCCTAAAGTAATCTGTGGATCACCTCAAATGACCTTGGATCTCCTTAAATGATTATTGGAACCTTCATTAATCATTGGATTGCCTTAAATTATCTATAGATCATCTCAAATGACCTTGGATGACCTTAAATGGTTAACCTGTTGATTGCCTAAAATGATCTCTGGATCAATGTGAATTCTCTTGATCACACCTTGGATGACCTTGAATGTTCGTCGAGTGACTTTAAATGATAATGTTCCACAAATTATCTTTAATGACTTTAAATAACCTACATTAACCTTTGGAATAGAGGACATAAGTGGTAATCTAATGACATTAAATATTCTTGAATGATAGTTAGATGAACTTAAGAACCTAGCAAGTCTTAAGCGACTATTTTATTACTTTTAATAAAATTAGAAAGTAATTTCAGCAATATTATATATACTATTATGATTATATCATACGTTTCTGGTACATAAATAGTTGACTTGACACTAAACTGACTATTATATGTCATTAGTAGTAGCTTAGGCAGCTCTTGTTTTTGTGGTGGTAATACCTAATCCTTCTAGTGTACATGAAATTAATTATTGTTACAAGCCAGAATATTTTATATTTAACCAAATAATACTAAGATAAATTAATTGTTGCAAAAGACAAGAAGATAAGTTTTTAGAAAACTCCAGAAATAGAGATTGGATATTTATAAATATCTTGAGGAAAAGATTATAAAAACAAGAAGAAGAGAAAGCATAAAAACTGATAATGTCAAAATCGTAAAGAATATTTTTTTTAGATATTTTGACAAGAAATTTCTGGTCAAACAAAAAATGTAAAATCTTTTTCAAAACTAGAAAAGGAATTGTTGTGAAAAATAAGACAAGTTATTAGAAAACTCTGACAAAATGATGAACATCATGCTAAAAATTTCTAAAAAATTTCTAAAATATACAGTATAATTGAAATTTTATAAATCTAAAATTTTATTACTATAGTATAATTAAAATTTTATAAATCTAAAATTTTTAGAAAATTGTATGAATTTAAAATAAAAATGTGCCAGGCATGTTTTCAAGCATTTTTATTACAAATTTGTAATAAAAATTATGATGAAAATAAAAACTGAAAAATAGAACGAAAGTTGTTGCAAGCGAGAATAATTTCTTTAAACTCATATAGAATAAGACAGGAAAAAATAAGGATGTATAAAATTAAAACTTTAGCAGTCTATAAATTGATGGAGAATTCTTGGAAAGTAAAAAAATGCCAATGATTTTTCTATGAGAAGAAATTTTTAGAATATTTTAAAAAATAATCGTAAAATATTGGAGGAATTTTTGCAAGATAGAATAAAGAAAGGTTTTAGAAAACTCTACTAAAAGGTACTTAAAATTCAGAAGATGAATATCTAGAAAATTATATATAAATGTATTGTATAGAAATATAGAAGAGGTAAAAAATATAGAAGAAAAATTGTTACAGAGAAAAGTTTTTTTTACGATACTCCGACAAGATTATACAAGATACGTTGGACATTTTTAGAAATTTCAAGAAGAAAATTTATAAATTGCTTAAAAACAAGGAAATATAAATAATATTATAGAAAATATACTTCCTTTTCAATCCCGATAAAATAAAGGAAGAAAAGTGGAAGATAAATTCCTACATACATAAAGAATACAAGTTTTTAAACATTTAGAGAAAATTTTCTAGGAAAATTTTGGGAGGATTTATCAAATTTCAATTCCAGAAAGATTATAATTTTTGAAAAATTTATAATCTAGAAGAAATATAGAAGAAATCATGGAAGTTTACTATGATTTTTTCAAAGAAAATGGGTAAAAATATTCCTAAAAAATTATGATAAGATAAAGCAACAATTGCTGCAAGAGAGGAGTAGAGAAGTTTTTAGGAATCATTGATAAGAGATGCTGGAAATATTTAGAAATTCCAAAGAACTTAATTCCTAAAGACATAAAGAATACAAGTTTTTTTAACATTTAGAGAAAATTTTCTAGGAAAGTTTTGAGAGAATTTATCAAATTTCAATTCCAAAAAGACCTTAATTTCTAGAAAATTCATAATCTAAAAGAAATATAGAAGATGTTTTCTTTGATTTTTTCAAAAAACAAAATGGATAAATATATTCCTAAAAAAATTCATAAGATAAAGCAAGAATTGCTGCAATGAAGGAAAAGTTTTTAGGAATCCTTGGGAAGGGATACTGGAAATATTTAGAAATCTCGAAAAATATTTTTAGGAACAATCCTGGAAACTAGACAAATTGCAAATTTAAGAGATTTTAAATTTTGCCAAAAAATTCTAGTAAAGAAATTTTTTTAACTTTTTTAAGAAATATAGAAAAGGGATTTCCGAAAAATTGCGTTTCATAAAACCAATTAAATACTACTAACGTACTACTACGTCAGCGGCTTCCAGATTTTAAACGAGAAAAACGTATTATTACATTAACAGACAGTAATATGTCAAATCACCCAAAATGACCATTTTTGCATTATTTAATGATCTCGTACAACCGTGAATAACTGTTTAAAGACATTGATGAAACTTTAATAATGTTCAATTATTGTTAGATGACTTTAAATATTTTTGATTGGCCATTACATAAAAAAAATAATTCTATGGATCAATTTCAACTAGATTTTCAAAAATGATGTGACAAATTTATTAAATTCAGTTAAAAAATAATCTCTAGTGCCACTATGACTTAAATTATTCTCTCTATTTAATGACAACAAAGATTTAAATCACATTTATATAGACAAGTTTATTTATTAACAGTACATTTTGAGTTAGCTATTAAAAATATGTATTTTGTGCTCAAAACGTTCAGTTAACTAAGTTCTATAACTAAATTGCATTAATTATCCAATGATGATGTTGATCATCGCAAGTGAAAGTATTAATTAGGACTCTAGATATAGTACAGAATTTATTAAAGGCATAGTCTAAATATATCAAAGCTAGCATGTTTTAGTTTGGTAAGGTCGATTAATCATGACTTCTAGATAGTGTATGCTTCTGTAATAAATTTTACAAACTTATGTGATTAATTGCTTCATCTTATTCTACTTTTAATTTAGTAAGTAATTAATAATCCGCTAGCATTTAATAATTACTTGTACGGGCAACTTAGATAGCTTATAGATACATTCAAAAAACTGTCTACAAAGAAATATAAATCAATTACAGACCTACAAGTCTATTGATCATAGTTTCAAAAATTTTGCAATCAATTATTATTATAATTTAGTAAATATTGTTACCATTTTCCCGTTTGTATAATAGAACTTTCGCTACTCATATAATGTCATTAACGATTTATTTTTATGACTTTACACCGTTTTAAATAGTGAATAATTATCTTGTATCATGCCATATAACACGATATGGGCGTTTCTACACAACCATCATGTAAAATCTTTACATAACTAAACTACTAACTTGATTGAATTCTCCTTTTTTATTAATGATCTTCTTATTTAACTTCAATATAATATTAAAAGTAAGCAGAATAATTTCTCCAAGTCATAAAATTATTTTAAACATTAAAAAATATATAAAGAATGTTATTATTTTTAAATCCCAAACGAGACAAAGTATTAAAGGTGTCTTATATTTAACCCTTAATTAAATTTAATTGAGCCATTTCCATAAAAGAACACTATCAATTAATCATTCTAACTCTAACAAGAAATGTTCATGAATGATTTTATAAACAATTTTTATCTTGAATTTTGGAGGCGTTCACTTCGTAGTACATTTTTAATGAATAACAGAAAAACGTTTAACTTTTTTATACTACTTTTTTATTTTTATACAACACTTAGTTTGATAATGATTACTGTGTAATTCGAAACTAGTCACAAAGTGTTGTATAAAAATAAAAAAGTAGTATAAAAAAGTTAAACGTTTTTCTGTTATTCAAACAATTTTTACTCTTAATTAATTATAATTCATTTTAGTTCATTTACAGAAAATAACTAAATATTTAATCAAATTAAATAAGACTATGTTTCTTCATAAACTTCTTTTTACTAACAAAATATTTACTTAAACTATCGAAACTGTCGCAACTGGTACCGAAAAACAAAAGCCACCCCGTACGTCTGCTAACGTCTTTCCGTTCTCTTCTTTTCCAGATAGTGTTTACATGAGGAACGCAATCGGCAACAGACATTGAACTAAATGTGAAGTAAAACAGTGCAAAAATTTAACCGGAAAGTGTGTAAACATGCGTGCCAGATTGACAGTGCTAGGTGACGGCAGGGAGAGGGCGATCTTTCCTACGAGCTCCGGCCCAGTTGGAACCACCTAGAATTGAGCCAGCGACACAACCAACGCGCAACGAATTTTATTTTCTACATATCCGTTGTCTGTTCAAATTAGTTCACATATCACACGTTATTGTTGTTGAATTGAAGATGTTTATTAATTGTTGCTTAAATTTGGATAGTTGAGTAAGCGAGAATGGAGGGGGGATCGAATAGCGTCATCCCTCATCAGGGCTACGATGCAAATGTGGACTATATTATAAGTGATTACATGGAGAGGCTGGGGACTAGATTGAACATTCTAGAGACGGAGCTTAAGTACGCATGGAGGGCTTTAGACTTGCTATCACAAGAGTATATAAAGATGTGGGAACGGCTAGAGAAGTTAGAGAGTTTGTTATATGAGCAGCAGAGTGTTATTGCTCAATTGTTGGATTTTTACACGTCCGGAGGGAGATGCGAAAATGAAAGAGGTGCGATTATGGAAAGTCGCTTGGGGGAGCTCGAAGTTATTAGGGAGATTCTAGGAAATGGCACTGTGGAGGATGGATTGGAGGAGGGCGTTGATGTTACTAGGCCTATACAACAAGCTTCGATCCAAGAAATTGATATCGAGATGGATGATATTAACGTGCCTGATGAAGCATTCTACAGAAGTTTGAATCAAGCATACCGAGAAGATTTAGGAGGTCCCGATACAGCAAAAGCCTCTCAATTAGGAATGATATGGGAAGAAAGAGAAGAAGCTGATAATGGCGAGGATAAAGAATTACGTCAGTTAGAGGATGAAATACGCTTAGAAGATAACCAGGATGTGTATAGTGCAATGGATTATAAAGACTATAGAGGTGACTCACCGTGTGTTAGTGAACAGGATATAGCTCAACTCTCGCGGATCAGTTCCATAGACCATGTTACGATAGAGAAATTAAACGAATTAGATAGGTTAAGTACAAAATTGCAGCAGGACTCCTTCAATATAAAGCAGCTGCAGAAAAAATTGTTGGAATCTCCACGTTCTAAAAGTAACAAAGATATTCCGAAATCTGTCGAAGAGAAGGTAGTGGCTAATGAACCCAATTATGAAGATAATTGGACCTTTAGCAGTGCCATTAGAGAACAAGATGATCTGTTGCTGCTCAAGTCCGATATTCCGACCACAATCGCAAACCTATTTAACCGGCCAAGTTCTAGACTATCGGTATCCGAAAGTGTAATAGCGACCGATAACGAGGTGGCAGAAACACTCGGAGCTGGTTTGCGAACACCAACATCGCCAAGAAGGAGACAATTAGAGTTAACCTCTTGCAGTGCCCCCTATACTACAATGACGGGAAGGTTAGCATACAGCACCGCCGTACATAACGCAGAAACAGCAGAGGCGGCGGCTGCCTCGCACAATCCGTTCCTTTCCAAAAACCCATTCTATACTAGTACAACGGATTTCAACGAGCTCATTTCAGTACCTTTCGAAACGATCCATTGTTCGACACCGTCAATATTTAGTGTTAAATCAGAAAGAGCTCCCTCTCCCACGCCTTCGATATGTAGCGTGAGGACCAGACAGGATGGATACGTAGGATCCAACCAGGATGAGAAATCAAGAAAATCCCCAAGCCCCCCACCTCCGGCACCGCAGGATATCTGCGAGACCTTCTTGATGCCTATGAGCACGGTCATGCCAGGACCCCAAGCCGGTCCCAGCCCTGTCTTCCTAGGTGCGGATGCACCGAACAAGTCAATTACTAGTCAAGAGCATGGACGGCTTAGTCCTAAGGTTCCGCATTCCCCCAAGTCGCCTAAAACCTCGCCTAAACGCAGCAAGTCCCATGCCTCGACCATCAACACAGCTAAATCTGATTCCGGGTTATCATCAATGAGCGGATGGTCTAGTCTTGAAAAATCTCCAGGATCCCCTAAGAATAATGTGGTCAAACCCAATACACTCAATTACCTAACAGACAAAACACACGGACGGTCGACATCGCCGATGCCCAATACTAATCGTCCGTTTACAGAATCCGAAACGGATTCCAGAGTAGGTCCAGAAGGTCCATTACAAGTACCAGTTTGTAATGCTATACTACCAGGTGGACACCACCTCTCAGCATTTACAACAGTTAAAAGTCCTTGTAGTATGGAAAATACTGAAGGTTATGGAACATTTGTTCCCGCTCCAGCACCAGCTTCGGATATTAACGTTAGTCCGCGTCCAAGGCCTAAAGTTCCAAAAACGCAATCTGAATACATTTACAGAAATGAGCAACCGGCGATATACTCGGTAGCGGGCAGTAACCGCCAAGAGACATATACCTCGGTGTATACAAGCAACAGTTCGGATTATATTAATCAGGCTGTTAAATATCCGGATCTAGTTGAGCCTTACGAGAACAACGAATTGCAGCGCCAGTATAGTATGGCTCATCCCAGTCCAGAAATGCATTCTCGAAGAAAGTCGCTTAACCGAATGTATTCGACTAGTAATGGCGGGGACGCTATACAACACCATGATGGCTACAAAACGGCCATGCAACGCACAATGTTCCCCAGCGGTAATATAACAGACGCCTTATCTTACTACCCAACTTCAAGTAGATACGAGCCGGCGGTTTACCAACTGCCTAACGCTGATTATAATGATCCTTCTAATTGGCTAAACTGCCCAACCGAATCACAATACCCGGTGGATAGTGCTAGTACTTCAAGTTCCATGCGCTCAATGGAGACCGCAGAGAGTGGATACTCTCAATCGCCATATTTAGATCAGCGCAGATACCAGCAACAGAATATACAAAAGCAACAACCAATCTACCAAAATCAAGAACAGGCATATGCTTGGAATCAAAGACAAGATATCCCATACCTTGAGCTGGATTTGCGAAACCGTAATGTACCTGAGTATATCGTACAACAAGATGGTGGTAAATACTATGAATCTGGTGTAATTGTCTCACAATCCGGGTACCTATCAATATCCTCAAACTTAAATGAACAAGCTATGCAGCCGGTGCAGCAGTTGCAACATAAACCTTCTAAGAAATATAAACGCGGAACACTTAAATCAGCGATGAATTCAGTTAGTCATTGGCTCCCTGATCTACATCTATCTAAGCGACACAGATCTTATTCCCTACCGGGTAATAATACTCAACAACAAGAGGATGTGGTGACTACACCCAAAGGATCCGTTGGGAAGGGAATGTTTAGTAAAAAAAAGAAGAAAATCGTATCGACTATGTCTGGAATTTTACAAAAGGCGAAACGGAAGAGTTTTCACAGTGCGCATTCACTCTCTGATCCTGAACAATCCGAAAGTGAATGGGGTGTAAATCGTGCTGGTTCTATTGTTTCTGAAGATGACCGTAGCGAGGACAGCTATAGTATATTTTCTGAATGTCCAATGGAGAGAGAGAATTTATTTGAAAAGGTCGTTACAAGTCGTCCTAAAAAGAAAACGCAGGAAGAACCGCAGCAAGAATCCGAATCAATCGCCTTCGAAACCGTTAAACTATCGCCTTTGCCCGCACAACCACCAGAAAGTACAACTCCAAAAACTGACCAAGATACAGACGTATCCGATCACTTTGGCGGTGATGAGGAAGTATCTGGGAAAAGCACTGGGAGTGGTTCAAGTAGTATATTTGCCACTATAGGGGAGGTTAAGAGGAATTCGGGTCCTTCCGATAAAAGTGAAGATTCCGCAGGCAGCGAAGGGAAATCGTTTCCTCCTGTTACTCTAGGAGGAGCATCGATGGAATTCGCAGTATCAAGAGCATTAGGTAAATACCGACAACGACAAACATCATCATCAATTCCAGATGAACAAGAAGATTTGAGTGAGGGGAGTAAATCAGATGAGAAAGTCGAAATAATAGAGCCTGATCTTAAAGAGGAAGAACTGGAGGAAAAAGTTGTTCCCGCATTAGAAGAGCAAAAATCAGTGGAGTCCGCTGCTAGTACTGAAAATAATAATTCACGTCAGCACTCATTCCATGAGACTGATAGTAGCCCAGCGTCGAGTTTTCGAGCACAATTTGGACGGCAAAATCGGCATCAGCAAAGCTTGGAAATTCCAGGATTCCGTGGTGAGGATGATGATATTAGAAGCATGCACTCGTGGAGGAGTGGTTCCAGGGTTTCGTCACGAAGACAGAGTACAGAAGACAGCATAGATTCCGAGGATGAGTGGTATTGTTACGAGTTAAAGAAACTGGAAGAGCTTGAACGTCAAACAGCTCTGGAAGCAGAAATGGGTTCTACACTTCAGGAAGTTGATGAAGTTGAAGAGAATTTTGAACCGGATGAGGAGGTTAAAGAAATGATGTCCTTCGTACTTAGGGAATTGCGTATGAAAGCTAAAGTTGTGGAAGGTGTTCTTGACGAAAAGGATAATAACCAGCATGTAATTACCTCTGCGCAACACCGCGGAACCGTCGCCAGCTTTTCTATAGAAGAGGAAGATGATGAAGAAGAAGAAGAAGCTTGGGAGAAAAAACATGCAGACGATGACGTAATTGAAGCCGAGGAAGCTATGAGCGATGCATCCTCGGGCGCTACTTCTGGTCCTGATAGCCCGCAGCACAGCATCAGCGAGTTCGAAGAGGCAGAATCCGCCATAGCCGACGAATTCGCCAGATGCAAACTATCCTCTATCCCTTGTGAAGAAATCCCTCCCGAAATATCCCCAATTGACGTCCCGAAAATTCAAATTGATGTTCCTGTAAGCGTTGAAAAAGACGACCTAAAAGACGATGGAAAGGATTCCGGTCCATTGGGCAGCAAATGGAAGCTGTTGAAGGCTCTCAAAGAACGTAAAGCAGAGGAGAAGAACAACCAAGAGAAGGTCACCACCGAAACCACCACGGAGAAAGAAAAGGTTGGTATGCTCGGGATGATGCAGAAATTCTACGAAATCCACGTCAAGACCTAAATCATACACGATCCGACCCTCTTAACTCGAAAACGCAAAACAGGGTTTGTAGTTTAAACAGTAAAACAACGAAATTAGATTATAAAACTAAATTAAAATTCACGACAATCCTCGGAATGTACTTAGAAAGATACAAAAAGGGGGTCGCGTCGTGATAAAATAATAATAATAATATACTATTGTATTGTAACCCCATATACACTTATTTAAGGTACACTCACACAAGAATAATGTAGAACAAATTGGAACAAAACGCTTTAATAGATAAATATTAGTATTATACATGTTAAATGTACCATTGCTGTTTTATGCCTAAAAAAACATTGACCATGTTTCTATACTCACTGTATACTAAACTATATTTCTTTTTATATTTGTACAGTACAATAACTTAAAAAGTAAATAAACAAGCAAGGCGGTCGGAAATGATGTCAATTTTACAAATACAATACTCTTCCTTAATAAATTCGTTACAAATAAAAGAAGTATAATGTTATATTTGTTATTATATCATCTTCATATCATGTGAAAACTATGCACCCTCACTAATTAGAATTAATTGTCGGACTGGCCTTGGCTCGCATAGTGGACGTTTATTGATCGCGTTTTTAATTGCAACGTTCGGATAATAAGATTCTCTTAGGTATGAATATATAATTAACGTAGATATGTTTTGTCATTTATTAACGTTTATTTCGATTTAAAACTAGGTTAAAGTTAGAACATCCAAGAAATTACAATGTGAAAACGCTTTAAATAATTAAATAAAGCTAAATTAAATCTAAGTAACTTTTTTATATCTTTTAGAAACATTTATTAAAGTTCAAGAATTTTTAAGAAAATTTTATAAAATCCAAACAATCTTAAATTCCTTGCGATATTTTTATTTTCTCAATTCATTTATTTAAAGGTTTTGAATTACATTACAATTTGGCTGCGAATAAAAAAAAATGAGAAATGTAAATAAGAATGTAGGAGTTTGAAATTTCTTTATACTTCTTCTTCTTGTGGAAACATAGACTTAGTGTAACGCTTATACAATGGCTGATGTAATGTCATTTCAAAAAAAGTATTTTGGAATCATTTCATTGCTTTTATCTTTATAAGATTTATAGAATATTCCAGGAAAAAATTAAACTAGAAGTATAATTTATAGGCTTCTTTCTCTTTTGCAAATTTTCCTAAAATATCTGCCATTTTTATCTCAATATTTCTGAATTTATATAAATTTTCTAGATACTATTCCCTTATTTGATCAAAATTTTAGGTATTACATGTTTCATTTTGTCTAAAAATGTTGCAAGTGAACTTTTATTTTTTATTTCATTTTCCTTTTTAGGATTCTAGAAATATTTTAAGGTCCTACAAGTTTTTCTAAAATATCTGCCATTTTGATATAAGCTAGAAACAACACGGATTTAGTCTTGATTAGTGAGATTCAAAATATATAGTGTTGATAGGAAAAAATAATTATTTTGTTTGCAAACTATATTTGTTACTTAAAATTATTTGCTTATTAATATTTATGATTATCCTTACAATTCGAAAACAAATCAACTAATTAAGCCCAAAAACGAACATTGTGAAGAATTAAGGCCCGTCCGAAATATAAACACGTAATTTATAAGTGTAGTTAATTTCTTTGTTAAAATGAGATCACCATTATACCGGTGAGGAGCTTGACATGGCTTGAGTAGCTGAGCTTGTGTCCTGAAAAAACCATTTACGTCCATTGTAATATTTTAATAGGGTATTTTTTACGGAGGGTCGCCAGAGGGTAGCGCGTCTTGTGTACATATTTGTTCAGAAGATTATGAAAGCGAAATGAGTAGTTAACGGGGGAGAACGAGTTTTTCGCGAAGGGAGGACGTATATACGGCGTTAATTTGAATATCGATTACACCGCAAAGTACCTCTTAATTAGTAGCAATAATAAAAAAATATTACAAAATCATTATAAATTCATTAATTTGTGATATACGATTTTAAAATGAGCAAAATTATTGTAAAAATATATGATTACAATTAGATTTGAATTTCAGAATCTTCACCATTAAAAATATATTAAATAGCTTCATTATAGCATCATAAAAAGCTTTAATAAAATGTTTTAGTCGCTAAAAAAATATCACAAAGTAATGTTTTCAAGCATCAATAAAAATACCTAACAGTAACGGTCGCAACCATCATTATAATTAAACCAGCATATTTGGTATAATAGAGAGTTCTTACTTATTTATTTATTTTTTTTAATATTTGCCTAATTAAAAGTTCTTACAATTTTTAGCTGGCTGTGAAACATTATTTCTTCTTCAAATAGATATTATAAGTAATATATAATAATAACTTAGCAATAATTGACGGTCAATAAATTAAATAAAAAATCTCATTTGTATACGTGTTTGTTTTAAATATTACTTTGAATAAGATTTATAGGATGGATTAAGGAAACAATTTGGAAATTGTTATATTTCCATCTATTGAAAGACGTAAAAAAGGTACACGTTTAATTTAAAAATCTGAACAAATATGTATAACTACGTTGATTGTGAAATGAAGAATTCAACTGTGATTAAACAAAATCAATAAATCGTTGAAAAAAAATTATAATAATAATGGCAATCTCATTTCAAACTGATTTCAAACAACCAAAACCAACCAACCCCATTTACGTACTATTGATTCTCGATTAGCAAGTGTACTTGGCATATTTGCACAACATTCGATGTAAACTTAGCAGTATTATAACATGAATACGCTTATGTATAGTGAAAGACAAACATGAGGTAACAAGACATACAACAGAGCTGAATTGTTTTTTTCGTGCTGTGAGATAATAATTATAACGGTAATTGCGTAATTCTATCTCTCTCTACCTATGTATCTCTGTATTTGTCTCTTTACTGAACAATCGGATTTGTCGTCGTCGGCCCAGGTATACCTGTATATTTTTCGATTGTTGTTTTTGTTGCAATAGTGTTTGTTGTTGAAATAAAGCAAGTGTGCGACGCCCACGCACCGTTAAAAGTGCGGGGCGTTTGTTTTTGTTCGTAGATTTTTGTTAATGTTTGTTATTTTTTTTTTTTTAGAATGGTACCGGACTCGGAGGCGAGAACGCTGGCAGAACTAATGGGTGAGTTTATTTTTTTATTAATTCTGTAATTATTTAAAAATCACTGCATAAAAATATGTTTATGTAATGTATATCGTTTTTATAACTTTATTTTACATACATTTGAACGTGCAGCAATGTTGGTTCGGGTCAGTAGTTGGATGGGTGACCAATCACCATTGGGGGGGGCTATGTCTGGGCTATAGGGCGGGTGAGGTAGAACTTCCCACCCACTGTTTTCCAAATAGTTATGATTCGTGTCTGGTTGCATATTCTGGTCATTTTTCCGCAATCGCTCTCTTCAAACGAATTAATTGTGTTCCGTAGAGGTCCCCTTTGATCGTCTGACCCGATTTCAACAGCTCATAATACAACTTCTGATCCCACCAAATACAGAGCATTACTTTGTCGCCATGGATGTTCGGCTTTGCCGTGGATATTGATGGCTGGCCTGGCTTCACATACAATTTCTTGCGCTTGGGGTTATCATAATGAATCCATTTTTCATCACCAGTAACAATCCGATGCAAAAATTACTTCTTTTTATGGCGTTGAAGCAACATTTCCGACATGCAGAATCGGCGTTCGATGTCTCTTGGCTTTAATTCATACGGCACCCAATTTCCAAGCTTTTGGATGAATGATGAAACGTCTGGAAATGGTTGCTTGATCAACTCCCAATGATTATGGAAGATCTTTTTGCATTTGGCACGCATCTTCATCAAGCAATGCCTCCAATTCTTCATCTTCAAACCTTTTTGGCTGTCCGGGTCGTTCATCGTCTTCTAAGTTGAAATCGCTACTTTTAAACCATGCAAACCACTTCTGGCACGTTCTTTCAGCAAGAGCATGGTCACCATAAACCTCTACTAAAATACGATGACTTTCGTTAGCACTTGTTAAAGTAATGAAGACTCCCCGCAAAAACACTTTTTCTGGCACAAAGTTCGACATGTTCAAATGAATAGAAAAAAATGTTGTTTACGCTTCAGTAAAATTATATATATTGAAAAAGACTCGCAATTATAGTAGCTTTCAAATGAATATAGTCACGGATGAACACGACGCGAAATAATACTAGTAGCGCCCTCTCTTAGAATTAATGCATACTCCCTATATAAATTGGCTTAGAAATGTGTTGTCCTTTTCATTAAATATGATATTTAGTTTGCATGATTCCATTTGATCTATTTATAATTTTTTATTATTCTAAATGATATTAATTACAGCTAACTTCAGCTCTATAATATTTTTTTATGAAAGCGTCATATATTCACTGCTTGTAAATGTAACGATGTTAATCAAGAACGCCAAATTCTTGGTCATCTTTTGACGTGTTTGTGGAAATTTTAATGCGATGGTCACTAAAATACCACTACTCTATCAGATAAACCTAAATTTGAATTAGGAATAAAAAGTACCACAATCGATATTTGTTCTGCTACGCTCTTGATGGAACCAAATTTTCAAATTAGGAGAAGTAAAACTCTTGTTATGTTCCATTTCTTTATTTTCAGATAAGTGACACGTGTTTCGGTCCTTGCGGATCATTATCAAAACAAAACTGTTTTAACTTTGATAATGATCCGCAAGGACCGAAACACGTGTCAGTTATCTGAAAATAAAGAAATGGAACATAACAAGAGTTTTACTTCTCCTAATTTTAAAAGTACCACCATTGGGTCGAATTAAAGGTTTGAAGAGCTATTGCTTAAATAGAGACTGGTCAAACATAACAAGCAAATGCTAATAAATTTGGAATAAACCAAAGAGTAATTTCTAGACTTAAGAATTGCTTTGTGGAAAGAGAGAATGTTCTATGAAGATAAGACAAATGCTGACCCGCATTGTTTCCTTATATGCAACCCAAATCGATTACAAATTTCATTAATTTAATATAATGTATTATAAATGTACATTATCTAGGAATACCAACCAACTGACTTTTGAATAAACTATAACATGTATAAAAAATATAAAAATTCATAACAATAAACAATGATGATGAATTAAATTATCACTTAGCCCATGGTGAAACATTTTAATGTTAATTAGAATGTTAATTAAACACTTGATTAAAAGTAAAAATTAGTTATTTGTAGCAAAAAAAATCAAAAGTGATCGGCTTGTTTTGAAATAAAGTAAATACTGTACATATTTTACTCTTCTCGTGCATTCACCGCATCATAATTAATTAATAATTTGTTGATTGGTTTGTATACAGTATACAGTACATTAATATTAATTTCGTGTTTACAAATACTGGCACATTTAATAGATTTGACTTAATTAATAATAGTGTATTATGTTCCACGTATTAATTATATAGTAATTTGATTTGTAAAGAATTCTAATAAGGCAACAAGTTTTAAATTAACTCAAAAATTACTTGTACTGAGTATAGAAATATTTAATACCACTTATCAAATTAATTTCCCATAATATAGAGATATTATATTACACAATCCATTAGATAAAATTGAAATTATCTAAGTATTAATTTTTTGGAAAACTATTTTAAAAATTTGGGCATTAGATTTAGTTAATACATCAGAAAATTTAATCTACATTTTAGTCATAATAGGATGGTTAACGTGATAATTCATTATACAAACACTAAACAAAAACACGTACTATATTTTCTTTTTATTGGTAAGAAGATAGTAAATAATAATAATAATTATAATAACTTTATTACAATCAAAGTTTCGTTAAGATCATACCACTCGTATGTTCATACAGTATATTTACTTATCTTAAAAACTAATAGGTTTTAGCAAACCAAGAATACTTCAAACGTGGTTTATTATTTTTTTACCTATAATTACATTAAATATAAATTTAGTGGACGCCCCAATTATTCTTAAAAATATGCACTAAAATGTCAATGTACATTGTTGTC
Organism: Ontholestes murinus; assembly: GCA_963969525.1. NCBI lineage: Eukaryota > Metazoa > Arthropoda > Insecta > Coleoptera > Staphylinidae > Ontholestes > Ontholestes murinus. The sequence goes on along the minus strand of OZ018392.1, from coordinate 20,951,812 downwards.
TGCAAAAGTTAATGAAATAAATATTTAGTTTCTAATTTATGTATAAACAAATATGAATAAATAACCATTTCAGAGAAAAGATATGTTACTAAAAGCTTTCCAATTTTCTGTATTATAAAAATAAAATCAATCTGTGTGACATACATTTTCATCCAAAAATTCTTCAACTAGTTTTTAAGGACTTTAAAACAGTTATTTAAATTTAAGTGTAAAAATATAAACAATTTCCTAAAACATATGTGTTTTATTAATTTAAATGAAAAATTTAAACGAGAAAATTTAAATGTTAAGCTTTTACCTTTTATCTCAGAAATATACTGCAGGGCAATGAAATCTGCTCACCCATAATAGACAATAACTTTATTATTTAGTTGTTATACATATAAAGTACCAACCACCAGTTTTTTTATTTCTTGTTCATAAATAATTGTATCAATTACTTTTTCTAACTTTATTCTTTGCCAGCATGTGTTTTCGTCTGTAAACATAAAATTAATAAAAATATCAGTGGGTACTTTTAAGATACCATTCTTTCTATTCCAATTTGTACACCCTATTTTAGATATGTTAAATAATGGCAGTGTAATTTTATTTTTAATCAATATGTGGATGTGAATTCAGTCATTTATAAATACAAGGTTTTTGTTTAAATATAAATTTAAGGGCTGAAAGACCGCTGGTCGATAGCCATTTAGCAAATTAACATACTAACGCCAATTGTATCATTCATGTATTATATTAGTTGTATTTGTGTTTGTTAATAAAGATGTTGTATATACAGGGTGACTGACGAAAAACCTTTGGTGCTGTATCTCGCTTATTTTTGATCAGATTTGAATAAATAAAACATCAAATTAAATGATTTTTAAAAGACTTTAATATGAACTGTACTGATATTTTTTCTTGCATCCAGTTTTTGACAAAAGACGATCAACTTTTTTTTTCAAATTGCACTGTATATATATTTTGTACTGATCCGCAAGGAGATTTTTTTCTGAATCTAAATTTGTAAACGATTTTATCCATTCATCAAACCAAAGTCGAGAAATTGAGGATTAAAAAAATAAAAAATCAAATACCCATAGTAAAAAATATACAGAGCCTATTCCAAATGTCAAAAGTGACAGTGTCAGTCATTGGTACAATACTGCAATGATTTTTAATAATTTCATAATAAAAATGTTGCAAGATTTCAAAAACTGAAAAACGATTTCTGTAGAAGCACAAAATTCTAGTACAGTGTTTGAAATATTGCAACATTTTAATTATGAAATTATTAAAAATCATTGCAGTATTGTACCAATGACTGACACTGTCACTTTTGACATTTGGAATAGGCTCTGTATATTGTTTACTATGGGTATTTGATTTTTAGTTTTTTTTAATCCTCAATTTCTCGACTTTGGTATGATCGTTTACAAATTTAGATTTAGAAAAAATCTCCTTGCGGATCAGTACAAAATATATATACAGTGCAATTTGAAAAAAAAGTTGATCGTCTCTTGTCAAAAACTGGATGCAAGAAAAAATATCAGTACAGTTCATATTAAAGTCTTTTAAAAATCATTTAATTTGATGTTTTATTTATTCAAATTGGATCAAAAATAAGCGAGATACAGCACCAAAGGTTTTTCGTCAGTCACCCTGTATACAAATTTAACTACACTAATAATTAACATTTGTACAAATCATACATAACATATAAATAAACATAAATAAAAACGAATTCAATGTTTACAGATTACATGTTTTTAGCATTCTCTTTCTTTACGTTTCTTTTCAAATAGACATACAATTGACTATTTAGATAACGAAACTATTAGATTTTCAAATTGGTTTTATTGTAAATACTACATATGTTTTGCCACACGACATACAATTGATTCGATTATTTAAGCCTCATTTTGGTTGATGTTTTAAGATTTGTTGCACTGAATATCTTGAATAATATAAATGATAAATTAGAGTTTCTTTCTAAAAACCTGTAGAATTTGTGATAATTGTCGTTCTTCTTTTCCATGATAAATTAGTATTTTTAATAGCCTCGATTACTAAACCTTGAGTAGGCACAGTAATTTAAATTTTTATTTTATACTGAACAATACGTTAATAAAAAAGACAAATAGAAAATATTGAAATTTTCAATACAAAATGAGATAAGTATCTAGAGAAAGGACATATAAAACAGAGGTTATTGATAGAGAAGATTAATGTCCAATATACAAATGAGAGGGTTGTAAGTTATCACCTTCTTCGTTAGTTCACAGATAGATATTTTCTTTTCCCTAATACGTATTTAATACTATATTGACCAGCTACAGTGATTTTAACTGGTTCTGCTAATATATTTATCTTATCGTAAACGAAAATAAGGTTATGTCACTTTTGAAGTAAGTCTCTCGTAGTGGCGCAATAATGCCAACACAAAAAACAAAACAAAAATACTATACCAAATTAACTACATAATCACCTAACAAGACGTTAAATATGTTATAGGATTTTTGACCTATTTGGAGTCTTTAATAGTCTTTTTATTGTCAGTACTTTAATAAATCTAATTACCGTCGAAATGTATGATATATGAAATTAAATCCACTGGTTATGTCCATGTATTAATTTTGTTGATAATACTACAATAAAAACTAAACTCAAAAGTGTTATATTATGGTAACTAGCACTTTTGTGTTAGTTTATGTTGTCTTCAGTTTCTTCTTCTTCTTATTCTTGTTGCGTATTTAGTGGCCTTGGAAACTAGACCCTATAGACCAAACACAGTAAGATCAACTTGATAGGTGTTAAGCTCAGCAGCTTAAGAAGGGAGCTAAGAGAAAGACAAATACATATAAAACAAATAGTAGATATTAAGAAATTGGAATTTGATCTTACTTTTGTCAAGGAGAGAGTACAAAAAAAGATAAGTATTTGTAGAAGGGGAACATAAAATATAAAACAGAGGTGATGGATGGGGGCGAATGATGTTCAATAGAGATCGGAGAGAGATATAAGGTATAACAAGTAGGATAGAATTTTGACAAGACAAGAAAATTTGATTAAGATCACCAAGTTCTCCACAGGATCAGTTTCGGGAGTCAATTTAATCTATTTTATAAAGGCGAAATGGGGACTAATTATGGGCCAGCTTAATTCTCACCTGGTTAGTAATAAACCTTCTACCAAGGGTCTTTGGATTAGAAAACGCAGGTCGCAGAGGAATAGTTGGTTGAAGAAGAAAAATAAATTATTTAGTGTGGTTTTAGAACTTTGATGCTGTCTTAGTGCGGAGGATTATAATCAGAGAGGAGAAGCTGTATAGCAGACTTAGCTGATTGGCCAGTAATTTCATTTACTTCAATACCTTTATGACTAGGAATCCAGCAGAATATAATAGGGAAGTCAGAAAGAGTGGCGAGGCGGAAGTAAATGGATCGAATTTATGTTGAAAGTATAAAGCGGTATTGATTTATACCTATATATTGAATCGGCTATAAAGCAGCCTTAGAGTCTGTAAATATTACCCAGTTTTTGGAGTCTATGTGACTCATCAATACTAAACACTGCTTTACGGCTGTCAGTTGAGCAATTAGAATTGAGGAGGATGTCATTTTAAAGGAAGTTATTAGAAAATATACAATATATATATAGTACACGAATAGTAACCATCGGTAAAACACCCTGTAAAATTTGCCCATTTATCAGAAGTTAACAAGAAGAATAAAGTGTTGTTGACAGAAGAGAAGAAGTCCTAGAGAAATGAGAAAAATACGAAAAATGTACAAGGGGAGAATAGAAAGTTTAGAATATTAAAAGAAGAACTAATGGAAAAACTTTGAAACAGAGTTTCAACATATAACAGCCTCATTAATCCTGTTACATGTTGAAACTCTACATCACATAATAAGATACTGACACAGTATATGCTTGAAGACAAAAGTATTTTGTTTTTTTGCAGTCAGTACGGTCTGTAATTAATTGAGGTATTCAATGATTAGAGAGTTTTTAAAGGCTAGACATTTCAGGAAATATTTACTAGATAGTAAGGGGAACTTAAGAGGATTAAGGGTGTTCATAAATATTAATTTAAATATTTCAATCAACCATTTAAGGTTATATTTTCCGAACCAATGCATTATTGACGGATCTCCTCGTAAATTAAGGATGTAAAACCCAATAGTTGACGATATAACGAAAATAATAAATAATGTATTAGAGGAGCACCCAATATTAATGTGTACTGCAAATTCCATACAAATTTTAACGTAATGAATCATCAGATCAGGTTTTAATCCGTAATGGGATTAAACGTTAAACACTGTCAGTAAAAACACTGTATTTGTTACACCACATCAGTATAGTATACATAGAGAATTTAATTATATAGTATAGTCGCTATGGTATTAAAGTATGACATCAGTAAGTGGAGGCGAGATGGATAATGAACATATAATGTTTTCATATTCATTTACGTAGGAACAGCAAGGCAGGACAAAATAGTTATAAAAAATGGCCAGGTAGTTACGAGGTGGAAACTTTCAAGGAAGGAGGAGAATCTTAAACCGGGCTAAATTACATGCATTTGTTTTTATTGCAACACATATAAGCTCAGTTTAAATGGAAATCACGGACACAAAAATATCCGGTTGTACGGAAAGAATGAGATAAAATAGTGGGTCAATTTTTATATAGACATTATTTATATATATATAAATAATGTCTATAACTTAGTTATATCATATGCTTAGTGCTAATGGTTAGGCCAAGACTGTAAATAGCGCAAGACTCTGCGAAATAGGTCCAGTTCCTATTTTTATAGGGTGCTTTAATAAGGCCATAAAATCGAGTGCCAGTTGGTGTGCACATCGTTCGTTCGGTGAGGGGAGCTGCGTGAGGGTATTACCATAGGGCCGAGTCGTTGTGTAAAAGAGATTAAAGCGCGTCTTGGCAGATTTTTTGTCTACTTGATAATTAATTTTCCCCTTATGGTACAACTGACAAGAATGAGTGGCCTAGGAATATCTTAAACGCCATGTCTGATTGGTTCAAGAAGTGATGATTCCAAGTTATTAGTCTGGTTTCTTTGATATGGCGTAAATCTAGAGACGTGTAATATTCCTAATGATTAATCCGACTGATTTGAAACTGGTTGCGATGATGATGTTGAAGATGACATAAGATCCCTCTCTTCTTGGTATATTACTAGACATTACTTAATGCATGTGTCGCTACCCAGATGAAGTTATTAATCTGGTTTTGTAGGCAGAGAAGGTGGTACCGGTTGGTGTACTCCTTTCTCGCTTGGGCTGTTTCCTTCACTTGGTCTTCGGCAAATTAATCATGTAGGGAGTCATCTCGACTACAAAATTCTCGTTCTAGTCGACCTGGTGTTAGTCTTAATTAGTATCTGGTTCACGTAGCTCTCCGCCAAAGTTTAGATAAACAGGTGAATAACTAGCGCTGAACATTATTCATCGCAAATCGGATTGAAAGTAATTTTTTGGGCCAACTAGGGTAATCACGGCTTACCAGAATGCCTGGTTACGTGTTGAAATTTTGATTTCTTCTCTCGAAGGGATTGGCTTTTGGGTGGTAAGCTAGAGTCAATTGATTCCACAAACAAATATTCTTCGGGAATCCATAAAAGAAATACTTCGTCGCTAAGCTCTTACACAACACTCAAATGTAGCTTTCTTGAGAGTGACGCTCTACCTATTATATTTTCAGGTCTTCAACAATTAGGATAGTCATCTAGTAGATCATAGGCGACGGCTTCGAATCGCTGATTTGAAGACGTTATCTGCAATAATCCTACTGGTTTGCTGTTGGAGAGGTTGTATCGTTGGCATAGTACACATCTTGATTTGTGAGCATCTTTAAATTAACTTTAAGCGGAGAAAGAATTCTTTGGAAGAGGATATATCACCTTTATTACTTCAGTACAGCCACGTGTTTTCATGTTCTTTTGGATCTTCCAGGTGTTAGGTGATAGCTTGCAAGTTCTCGCCTGCTTCTTGTGCCTTGCATTCGATTCCTTCTCAAGGGATGCGCAGCTAAACTTCAACCTAAGAGATCGTCCTGGGGACTATGTTTCTTCAGGTCGGGATAATACGTCGACCATGTGATTTAATCTCCCAGATATATAGTCCATTGTGATATTCTACACTGGCTGAAGTAAAATCCATTTGAGGGCCTGATAATTTGTGCTGGCTGTGATACGTTCCGTAGTGAAACAATGATGCCATAGGGCGTCTGTTTCCTGTGTTAATTGTGTGTTCTTTAATTTGGATCGCTTCAGTTAGCGGGCCGAACAGGCCGGAGAATCAGGTTAGCAGTACTTGAATCTCGAGTTTCAGCGTGGTGTCGATCTTTTCAAACTTCTCATCGGACGAGGCATGCTTGCATACTGGTAATTTGATACTTGGTTTTCACCAGCAAGCATTCGAAGAGTTTTCTGGACTGTTATTTCTAAATATCGATATCCTTATTTCCTGTATATTCTGCGAATAATTCATCGATAAACTCAGGCTTCCATGGAAGAATGTTTCGTGAAGCGGCGAAATTATCTTTATGGTATTTGGCATTCTCCATGAAATCAACGCAGGGAAGGGTTTTATCATACTTCTTCTTTCCGAAATATTGTATGTTGTACTTGCACGACTGTTGTTGTTGTTTCGAATAATGGCTTGAAGCATGTTTGCCCATATGCAAGTGCCACTTATAAGTTTGCTTGTCGGAACTTGTGTCGTTATTGGAAGGGATCAGTAACCATAAACTGCCGGAAGGGTTCCAACTCGACATCATGTTTAACTTAATTTACAAGGATATCAGGGATAAATGAGTAGCATTAACTAAGTTAACAAAAAACAGTGACATATGTTCACAGAGCCGATAAGAATGGAATAGCATGTTAAAAGTAAGGTTCGTTAGAGCGTCCTTCCATATGGAGATGTTACACACAGAAGGTTGAATGTAATAACTCGTAATGAAATTGCAAATTAACTAAATTTGTGGTCTCGAGGAAATTGGAGTAATCAGTGGATTAGTTCGTTTTGCTAATCTATAATATTTATTTTATATACAAATGAGCAGAAGTTTTATATTATTTAACGGTAATAATAACTTACTTTGTATACATTTATCATAATTATAATTTATTACATCTAATTTCCTAAAAGCTGTTAAATCATATCCGGGCCAATTAAACAGCAACCAATCAAAAACATCATGAATACAATTTAGCTAAATTACTCCCCGCCAAATAGTCGATTTGTCACCGAATTGTCTTTATTACATCGGTATAAATTACACGACTATAAACTCAAATTAATCACACCCCAACACCGGCGCGCTGCGAACGGGGTAGGGGGGATTAATTGTATTAGCGGCAATAATTATAACCGAATTAGGGTCGAATATAAATATGTCGCCCGCAATGCAACGACCGGATGCGAAACAATTTCGGCGGGTCCTCCTAATTGCCACCGAGTCCGCACCTCTATTTATTGGACGGATTGTGGAAAAGTGGTAAAAGGGGGGGTTGGTTTTTGTGCGAAATTTCCTCGCGTGTCGCTTAATTATAATCCCCGTGCCCTCCACAAAGCCGACAGAAATACACGTGAAATAAAAAAATATATATATGCGTACTTTGAATTTATATAAGGGAAAAATCAATGTTACACTTAATTAACTACGTTATCATTCGTAAATTAAATTATGTAATCAGTTTGTATTTTTTTAAATCTAAATAAAAAGAAACTAAAGATATGTTTGTCAAATACATCTAAAATTTCTATAAATAAATTTGTTTGATTTAATATTTTTGGCAAAAATAATTTGTAGCAGTTAATAGCAATAACTCATAAAAAAGGCAACTAAAAATTTTTAGTAAGTTTTCTCTACAACATAGAGAAACGGTTTTTGTTTTAATTATAATTTTATATACCTGTATTCCTTAATAAGTTTGGAAAATAATGAATATTATTTATATAAATTATATTTTAAGAAATCACATTATTTATTTATTCAATTATTTTAATAATAAATTGTTTTCTTTTATTTCAGCCATCCAGGAGATAATCCTTTCTATAGTAACATCGATAGTATGCCGGATATTAGACCCAGGCGAAAATCTATTCCACTCGTCTCTGATTTGGTGAGTCCTCTTTAAATTCGTCCTAATTCTATGTCGAAATATAATCATGTACCCTCAGCATTGACCCTCATTTAACATTAAATTTCTCTATCAATTAACATTCACCTCCAACCTTTCGAATAATTGTTGCGCCCGAGCGTTCGCATCCAACGGCAAATTAATTACGAGAGTGAACAAAAAACAAAAGAGTTGTTTATTTAAAAAATCATAAATTGAAAATTAAAACGAGTGTAATTTCGTCGTATTATAAATATGAATATTCATTGAATATGGGATGGAAAGTAATAAATACACAACAAATAATAATTATATTTAATATAACTCAATATATCACCTTTAATTAAACCGTATTAATTTGTAATGATATTAATTTTACGATCCTATTTCGGGAATTTACGCATTCAATTAAACCGTATTAACAATTCACACGTTGCGTGTATTAATTAAATTTATGAAACGGCTTATTGCAGCATCATCCGCCCTGGCGGCACTTAAATCAGCAATTCAGGAACTAAATTAATATGAATTAACGCTGGAACGCACATCTGCTCGGAATGGTGGATGCGCCGGGCGTGCAAAATTCAATTTCCACTTTTTTCTTCTTTATGAAGCCCGGCACAATGAACAGTGCAATAATAACGCACGGTGTTTTCATTGTTTGCTTTAAGGGAATTATGAACGTACGCGTTGTATTTTTAAACAATTAGGGTTTAATGATGCGGGCGTTTCAAACAATTTAATCGCATCTTTATGAAATTATTTGCCACATGAAATAATATATTCCTTTATAATATTAAGGTAATAAAGTATTATTAATCAAATGTTTATTTATAATTATTCAGTAATATTGACAATAAATGTTTGCACGAAAAGTAATTAATTAATTTAATTTAATTCAAACTAAAAAATTAATAGTAATTAAATAAGGGCCTTACTAAGTGTCAATATATATTTATATTGTAAAATAAATAAAAGTTAAAAAATATATTTATTATATATTAATAATTAAAATTTTGAATAACTTTTTGATTTTCAAAAAATGGGTTTATTTTCTTAATAATAAAATTAATTCTACGTAAATTAAATATCATAATTTAGTGTAAATATATTTTTTTGGCTTTAGCTGCGTATAAAATTTATTTTATAGATAATATTAAAACTACAAAATAGAATATATTTTTTAATTATTTCTGGTAGAAAAAATTAACAATTACTTTTCATTAATTCACAAACAAGATGTAAGATAGTATCTTGACAGGAAGTATAATTTCTCGTCTTAGGATTAACACGTTAATGCTTTTAGGAGACAACCTAAAGTTTTGCGTGTTCGTCCTGACACGTACAGGATCCTTGGAGAGGAGGATGAGGCTCAGGTAGTTAGTAAGACTATTTAGTCCCTCCTATTACTACCCTAAGGGACGCGTTTTGAAGGTGACATTTAAATTCAGTAATGAGAGGAACGCTTCGCGGAATATAACCTGAAATTTAGACTAATGATAGGGCTACGGACGCAACAAACGTTTATGTGAAGAAAAGATGGAAAGAATTGCTGTTGAACTTTTATCTGACTTAATGCTCTTATATCCAGAGTTAATACCCTGACTCGTAAAATATAAATATGTGCGTGGAAATAAAAAGAAATCCCATATAATCCACTTAAGGGGTCTCGAAGTTAAAGGTCGGATTTAGTAATATAATCTGATTATAATGCCTTTATTCTGGTGCATTGATTTTTTTATACGAGAAAAATGGAAATAAATATTTTATATGTAACTACAGAACAAAACCTCAATAATTTTCATCTCACTCCGTTTAAATATTAATAAATCATTTTGAATTTAATCTCTTTTTATATTTATAAATCATTTTTTACCTAATATTGTGGTTAAAAGTTTTTTATTGTAATAATTAAATTCAAATTATTATATCTAAATTAACCATATATACATTCAGTGTTAGAAATCAAATATTAAATAATAATGTGATGGTCTTAATATTTAACTTCTCGCTGAAGTCATGTAGACTAATTACGAAATCCATATTAATTATTTCCCACGCAGCTACGAAATTGCACTCCACTATTAATACCAACTTAATGACACACGCCAGACTAAAATTGACGCGCTATTAATTAATCAATCACATGACGAAGAATACACGTTACACTCCAATTAGGGGAAAATGCAACGGCGAACCAATAAATCCCAATAACAGCCAGTAATGCAACCGGCTGCGAACGCTCGCGCCCCTCTCCATCATAATCATCGAAATTAATGTCAACCCACCTGATCAACATTTATGTGCGTGTCTAAATGTACCTAATCCCATTTTTTTCGAAAGTAAAAAAAATAATGATGGAAGTCTAAATTTTAAAAAAAAATGGAAGATGACTAACGTGTATGTGTTGTTATTCTCTGTTTTACTGGTTTGCCCCGCGCCGCTTCACTTCTCCAGGTGCTCAAGGTATTGGTCTACTTCTTCCTAAGTACTCAGTAATTTTGCTAAAAACTTTTTTATTTTTATTTTTCGAATAAGGCCACCAACGCATCGTTATATATCTGCACTATGATTCTTTAATCACGATTTATATTAACGAGTACTTAATTATTCAGCCCTGTATATAAAGGGTCGGTCGTTTTTCCAACCCACAAGATTTTAATTGTAAGGGCCGGAAAGACGAACTCCCTTAATCCAGCTTACATCCTCAAAATCGAATCTTGTAATATTTGTTTTATAACTTTTCCAATTAATCATGGATTAAAACATCTTAAGATTATAACCATCTATATAAATTAATATAAAAATTTGCAAAATGTGTTAAATTAAAAATATATAATTTAAATAATTAATACGCATGCATTGAAAATACAAGATTTGATTTCGAGCCATCCAGCATGTTATTTGTTATGCACGTTTGTATTTCCGTCGTGTTTTGTTATGTGTTGTGTTGAGTATTAAGAAATAAACGATGTCAGGTAAGTTACTATTAAAAACTTAATTTAGGCAGGCGACGTTCGCATACTGGAATTATTTCATGAGCGTGAAGTGTAATTAAAAAACTTTTATAAGGTGTGAAGAAGTTGAAATTGAATTCGTCAAGCTAACTTTTTTACCAACTTTTATAAGATGTGTCGCAACAAGCAACAAGTTAATTTATTTAGAAAATAAAGCTATTACGCATACTTATTTGTTTCTAAATGAGTAACCTACTGTTAGATAAAAGTTAAATACTTGCTTATATATACACACGTTTAACTATTATGTAAAGAAATACATAACTACTACAAGACTAGGTAATCTTAAATTAGAAAACTAATTATGTTTCATACTATTATTGTTGTTTTATAATGTTATTATTAAGATTTAACGAATAACATGAAATTGTTGATTAAAATAACTCAATCATGAACAATTTCAATCGTTCATTCATTATTTTTGAGGTAGAATATTTAGAACCTTATCCACCCATGCTTCTTTTTTCCTCGTTTGTCTTGTCATTAATTGAATTAAAAATTCGTTTACATATCAATCAATAAATTTCTAACTTAATTTAAAATAGAACACTTAGAGTCAATTCAGATTTGACACGATTTATCAGCTTTTATTCTAATATCCGTTAAATAGAATATACTCCAAACAATATAACAGAATTCATATGTTGACTTATTCGAGAGCGGGATAGAGGCCACCCACTTACCTTACATATACATATAAACTTAAATTCCGTATCATCTCTCTATCCAATGAAATTAAATACAAAACTTTTTGAATAAAAAGAAATTAAAAAATGTAAAATTTCTGAGTGAGTAAATTTTAATAAAAAATTGATGCATAATGGATTAGCAGACTTTAAATCTAAATTAGATGAGATTAGCTATAGAAAGTCATTTATATTTAAATTTAAATTTTGGTTTTGTTTAATTTTTTATTACATAAAGGGTTTGACTGTTTTAAGCAGCAAAATCATCAACAATTACCAAGTAAAGATATCATGTATATATAGCGTGGGTGGATGGCCTCTATCCCACCCTCCAATTAGTAAAACATAATCGAGGATTTTAGTTAGAAGTTGTAAAATGTAAACAAACACAAAATAATTCCTTTTTTTAAATTGATGTTTCCATAAAAATATTTAAAATAATGTTTGATGTTTTACTGACCGGAGGGTGGAATAGAAGCCACCCACCCACCCTACATATACATATAAATTTCAATTACTGATCGTCTCGCGGTTTGTAGTAAAATTAATTACAAAACTTTTTGAATAAAAAGAAATTCAAAAGGTAAAATTTTTGAGTGAGGGAATTAATAAAATGTTTATGCATGATGGTACTTTAAATCTGAATTAAATAAGATTAGCTATGGAAGGTCATTGATATTTAAACCTAAAAATGGATTATGCTTTAATTTTTATTGCATACAAGATTTTGTTTATTTTTGCAACAAAATCATAACCGATTAGTATTTAAAGTTATTATGTATATGTAGAGTGGGTGGGTGGCCTCTGTCCCACCCTTCAATCAGTAAAACATAAGCGAATATTTTAATTAATGTGTAAACTATAAATAAACAGAAAATAATTGCAAATTTTGGAGATTTAATTTTTTCAAATTTTTCAAATTAATTTTGATTGGAGGGTGGGATAGAGACCACCCACCCACCCTTCATACTCCAATAAATTTCAATTACTGATCGTCTCGCGCTTTGGTGTAAAATTAATTACAAAACTTTTTGAATAAAAAGAAATTCAAAAGGTAAATGAAAATGATGGTAGCGACCGTTACTATGTGGTAGTTCATTTTAAAAAAGGTTAAATGAAAATAATTTTTAAGTTTTTATACCACTATTTATTGTATAATATATACAAACAAAGTTTACAATATATTATAAATTTTCTTTATTCAACACTTGATAATGACCTGAAAAGGTCGAAACTATAGTTGTGTCAAAATTGATAATATATTGTAAACATTGTTTGTATATATTATACAATAAATAGTGGTATAAAAACTTAAAAATTATTTTCATTTAACCTTTTTCAAAAGGTAAATTTTTTATGCATGATGGGTTTAAATCTAAATTAAATGAGATTATCTATAGAAAGTCATTTATATTTAAACTTAAATTTGGATTATGCTTTATTTTTTATTACATACAAGGTTTTTTTGTTTTTGCAGCAAAATCATCAACGATAAATATTTAAAGTTAGTAAATCATAAGCGAAGGTTTTAATTAAAAGTTCTAAAATGTAAAGAAACCTAAAAAATGGTGATGTGGCCTTAATAGTATTTTCTTTACATTTTTCTCAAATACTATGAGGTTTGCGCAAAAAGGCTATTATATAAATTTCATGTAACCCTTATAGTTTATTAGCAGTAGTCAAAAAATATCAAAATTTTTAATTTTTTCTCGCAAGTTAACATTATGAAGAACATATTTTAATAAAACTTGTTCAGTTTCTCATTACCTTTAACTTTTATTAAAAAAGTTATGTAATATTTTTCAAATTTAGGAAACTATCGAGAAAAATAAAAAAATAAAAACGCCTCAAGTAAAAATCCACTTCCGGTTTATTAAAGTTTACCAAAAGCTATTCTAGTTTTTAATGTTAAAACCTTAGGTTTGAAAATTCATCTCAAACGGATCATTTTTAAGATACAGCCTTACATTCTCATTCACGAAAAAAATACATGATCATAGGACCTTATAATCAATAGCTAATCATCTTGCTAATAATAAAAATAAACTTTAGGTATATTTACAAAATCATAATTTAAGATAGCGGATAAAAGTACTATGCCCGAAGAAACAAATTTGTATTTATGGTAAATTGTTATTTGTGCAAATTTTGGTGTCTGTTTAGTGTGGTAACAGTTATCACCTCAGCTGCAGTAACAATATCAAAAGGTATGCAATTCGTGGATGATACCAGAGCATAGATTCTCAACGTGGGCCCCCATATGGACGTTTGAGACTTTCTGGAGGCAGTAGATGGCCCATAGAAATTGAGATGATGCAGAGTGGTCAATAGCTGTTTTAAATTTGTGACATATGGGCTCTAAAAAACTAACATATTCCCAAAGTGGACGGTGAGCAAAATAAGGTTGAGAAACGATGCAGTAGAGTAATCTGCTATGTACTACATGACAAAATTGACGTTAGACAAACCATCCTTAATATTGAAAATTTGTTACGTACGAAACAATTCGAATTGTTGAATAAAATCATTATTAAATTACTGATAAAAATGTTATCTTAAAAGAGCACAATCAGCTGCTTAAAGATAAAATTAACACTATGGAAAGTAAAAAGTTCAACAAATTATAATAAATATAAACAAAACTGCTGCTGACATTTATGAAACAACAGACTAATCAAGAACAAAGGAGACCAAATGGCTTGTGATATACTTGTATCCAAATATATTTCTGTTCACAAGTGATTTTGATGATAAAAAGAAGCTCGAGATAAATACCGTTTTTCGTGTGCCGGAATTTGTTCACGGAAAGCTAGAAGTGAGCAGCAAAGCTCATGTTAAACGTACTCTGATAACTTACCAAGTAAACAAACAACAAAGAACCAAAGAAACCAGAAATAATTCAAAATGAACTCGATTGGAAAAATGTTTGCAGAAAGAAGAATACTTCAAAAATAAGTACCTATATGGGGAAACACAACTAAAAAAAATATAAATAAACTACAAATTCAACAAAATAAAATACTAAAGACTATTCAAAATGGAACATAGAACTAGCACTAAGGAACTCTACAGAAAAACCAATGAACTAAACATACAGAAACTGATAACACTAAATAACATACTACACAAAATAAAAAAACACCATAAAAAATATATCTCTAATAAAAAACAAAGATATATATACAACTATAAAACACGAAGAAAATCAAACATTAGAACAGAACTTTTTAAATCCAAACAGTTTGCACACTTTCTATGACGTTTGTAAACCTTATGGGTCTGGCAAGAATAAACTACTTACTTACTTACTTACTAATAGCAAAAACTAGGAGAGGCCTACGTTCAGCAGTGGACAGAACAGGGCTAGGGAAGAAGAAGAAAAAGAACTTCCAGAAAAAAATGGACTGAAAAATGTGGCCCTATGGAGCACATGTTTCGCGAATTTTTTCACAAGAAGAGAAATAACGCTGAGGACTAACAAACAGATGAACGGGTTGATAAGAGTTTTCCACCATAATGTCGAATCTATAAGAAATAAAATTAGCGAAATTGATACTACCTTATGTGAACTAAATGTAGATGTATTTGTAGGTACAGAACACTGGGTACAAAAATTGCAAACTTCAAACTAGCATCGGTATTTAAACGAATGAATAATATTCATGGGAGAGCATCAGTTTTTGTCAGGAGTAATTTCAATTCAAATAGACTTGACATAGTCGCCTTTTCACGAGAAAAAGTACTGAAAATATCAGGAGCAGAATTAGCGGTAAAATCAAAAAGATTGTTATATTATGTGTAAATCGTTCTTCAGGTGGAAACTTTTCTGATTTTGTGAGAATATCTTATATGAATTAATTATATTATAATTATTGAGGAGGACTTTAACGTAAACTTGATAAAATCTGAGGATTTTAAAACTATAATATTTAATGTTTAAAAACTAGTCGATGGTTATGATTTAAACTTTACGATTAATTCAGAAACGCGGATTAGTATTAATAATAGAACTTGTATTTATAACATTGTAAAACCTTAAATCTGTTCGCATAAGAGTAGTTGATCTCCCGGAGCATCGAGGATAAATTTTAATATTTATAGGTGAACACAAAAAGGAAAAGAAAAATCACGAGTTATTAATGCTTAGGCTCTGAATTCAATGAAAAGAATTAAGTAATATTAATTGGAACGATTTGTTACAGTGTAAAAAATGCGATTTATATTTTAATATTTTATTTCATTTCGCATTTTAAACTCATGTTAATATAACTATTATGTGGAGAATAACACTTGTTTTGTTCCATATTGTTTTTATTTTCAGTTGCCTGACACGTGTTTTGGTCTTCGCAGACCGAAGACCGAAACACGTGTCAGGCAACTGAAAATAAAAACAATATGGAACAAAACAAGTGTTATTCTCCACCTAATAGTAATATCTGTTTCCATTAAGAGTGTAGCGCAACAAGCATTAACCTCATATTAATATAACTAAATACAGTAGATACAGTATCATAAATTGTAAGCTTGTAAAGATTTTATTAATTTCGAGTTTTTTCTGATACATTGAAAGTTATATTACAATTTTCCATTTTGTGTAAATGCACACTCGCCAAACCAAACCTATTGTCATTGCCATAGGAATATTCCGCTATTGAGGAAATTGGATGTGCAGAATTTGAAGCGGATCTAACAGTAGCCTCGCCATGATTGTGCTTAGCAATTATAATTTTATTATTGACAGAGTCGGCAATATACCGATTCACTATTGAATCGGTTTTCCAACCCTTAAGTTTCTTGAGCTCAGACTTGCTTGTACCATTATTGGCAAGCATAGTGGTAGATATACGTCTAAAGGAATAGCCGGTATAAAAGCGACTATCAGGAATCTTTAAGAAATTAGTAATACATCTGGGAGTATCTTCCAATTTATGAATCGCAACACGCTGTTGTATGCACCTTTTTTGATAATTAATGAAAAAAACTCTGGTGAGGTTCATTATTTGGTCTTAATGCTGAATATTATAGAAAAATATCGATTGCCAGCCAGTCAGACATATTCGGAATACTGAAAATCCGATCATTATGAGTCTTCGTGCCTCGATGTGTCCCAATAATAACATCTTTACGAACTTCAAAATCAGAAACCAACAATCCATACAATTCATTTCCTCGGCACCCACCAGAAACAGCAATTGCCACGATAACCTATGAAGTTATAGGTTAAGTAGGGTCTTAGTGAGGTGTGTGAGCCTCTCGTGAGAGAGATAGTGAATAAATAAACTTTCGAAATACTGCAATTATATATACATTTTGGAGCAAGTACTGATCTTCTGGTGCTTCCTTTAAAAAATTTACAAATTCCTCACGTTCAAAAACCTTTGCTTGTTTCGCTTTATGATCTACATGATAATTTTTCAAAAACATTGTAACTTTAGGAAATATACTTATATCTATTCCTTCATGAATTCGCAACGATTTTTTTAACATAGAGTAGGAACTCCAAAGGGGTGAGCTCATAATTATAACTCTTAGCTTTAAAATAGCATAAAAGAACATCTTCGGTAACGCCCTTTACATTTTTGGAAAGTCTCAATTGGTTGAATTTTTTGTATTCTTTCTCTTACGCCGCTTTTGATTTTATTGGTAACAACGTACTATCCAAAAGACGTGCTTTATTTATAATTTCCTCTGGAACGAATACAAATGGCTTTTCTTCTTCAAAATCGACAATTTTGGCTGCAAACACTGTTTATACTGTCAATTGAAAAATTGTAAACAAGTATCGTAACCATACACAAAGCAACTTTACCTATTTATAAATTTAAATAAAAACGAATTTCAAACATAATAAATTAGATTAGAAATACAAATTGAAATAAAAAAATATATACAATTCGGAGAACAAGCTACATTTAAATCTTCGGAAATGTTATAACTCCTCAGATTTAAAGTACCTCATGATCTCCTTATTACATAATATATATTATAATAAATTCTTAGAAATATTCAATTAAAACTTCCCCATAAAAACAAGAACAATTAATAAATCCAAGACGAAAACGGAGAATTTAAAACGTCTAAAGGATTTATTTGAGTTTTATTATCAACAATATCTCCATACAAACAGCGCACAGGTAAAAAGTAATTATAAGAATGCAAAAAATATATAAAACATCATTACAAGAAGAAATTACGAAGAACAATTTATTCATATGGGACATAATTCGAAATCAAAATGATCAACAGCAAAGTAAATATCTTAGTTCTCTTCAGGTTAATAATTTAAAAATATAAGAATCACAAGATATTGACAATACATTAAATAGATACTTTAGTTCTATCGGTAATAAAAAAGGAACAACTCAACTACAAAGTCATGATATTAAAACTAATGTTTCAAAATTGCTATTTCTGTATTACAAGTCTAAGAATGAAATAAAAAATTTAATATCTTATATGAAAACAAATTTCAGGAAAGATATTGATGTCCTTATGAATCTTTAAGCACGTTTGAATTATTTAATTAAAACACTTACCCAGACAATAAACATGTCAATATTAGGGGTTGCTTACAAGTGCCTCATTGTAAACAACCTCTAATATTAAAAATGTTTCATCACGTAATAAACGAGAACCAATTTCAACAAATATTTAACATGTTAATATCTTAAGGAGTTTTCCCTTCAATTTTAAAAACTTGACTTATCTAACCGGTGTGTAAGAAAGGGATCCCCATAACATTGACAACTAGATTCCAATATCAATGTTGCAAGTATTCTCAAAGATATCTGAAAGAGTAATTTTTAATCGAATAGTGGATTTTGCCGGGAAGAACAATATTTTGTACAATCAACAATTTGGATTTAGGAAGGGCTTTACAACAGGTTATGCCAATTACAATTTTCTTAAATTCGTTCTCAGTAATTTGGATTCACAATCAAATGTTTTTCCAAATTTTCTAGGCTCAACATTCCATCGAAAAATTGCCAAATAAAACGCTAGAAAAATACAAACAAATTATGCAAGATAAATCCTTTTAATAAATTTAAAAATACGAAAACATTTCGTGAATCTACAACAATGAGTCTTACTAAGACTACAAAACAAATTAATTTGAAACAACTACTTCTCTAGCTAATACTTCGACAGACATTGAATAATACAAATTAATTTGCGTGTTACAAATAGTACAACTATCAAAGCAACACTAGTTTGAACGTATTTCTTTCTGTAAAATGAATTAAAAATGATTGAATGTACGTTAAATAATTTGTGAGTGACTATATTATGATAAATTTGGAACAAAAAATTAATTTAAGTTGATTTAATTAATCCTTTTATACAATAAATGAATTAATAAGTATTATAAAGATAATAAATGAATACTTACATTTAGATTTTAAGTTCTATACAAAACAAAATTGCATATATGCAATAGGAAGAACTATTACACTATTTTATTTTTAATAGAAAAGGGTTTGCTTCGATGACTTTTGATCACTTGATAATGACCGTCAAAAATCAAATATTAGTATCTAAAACAAAAGTCAGCAACCTTTTTTGGCTGCGGGTCAAAATCAACCACAATTTAAATATTAAAAGGACGTTTGAGTCAGTGATATTTTCATTTTAAAACAATCTCTTAGTGAATAATAATAAGAGCAATTTTATTAAGAAAATATTTACATTACTCTAATAAATTTTATTTGTTATTATAAAAACTAATAAAATTCTAATTATTATAAAAACAAACATAGTTGAATTAACTTTATTTATAAACGCTCTCTTCGATACAAATGGCTCCTCTGATGTTGAACTTGTGACGTCAATTTAGTCCAGTCTGGTGTACCGTCAGTTGTTTTAACCCTTAGCTGCACCTGGAGGTCCTGAGGGACCACATCCTTTCTTAAAACTACTTTTTTAATTATTTTATGTCTATTTATGTCTTCATTGCTGTGGCATTTAATTAAAAAATATGCATTTTTTACATAAAAAAATCTTTTTATGTATTTGACTCTAGTTTTTTACAAGAATATTTTTTGAAAGAAGCCGTTGTACTGTATTTATTTATTTATTTTCTTAAAGATAGTATAAAATACACTATTACCTACAATTCAATGTTTTCGTATAACTAAATAAGAGTTTAACGAATTTTAAAGGAAAAATGTATTTTAAAAAGAGTTAACTCTATAGTATGGCTGATTTTTCTAGTTTATAATATACCAATTAACACTTTTGTACAGTTCTGTAGTCCTATAAAGAGAATAAAAGAATTTTTAAGCAATTTTTCAACTTGGGGTCCTGGAAGACACCATGTGCAGTTACAAAATTGAAGTGGTGCAGCTAAGTAATGTTAAGTTAATTTTCGGCAGTTAACCTGCTCCTGTTCTAGCTTAAAATAAATTTCATTCGTAAAAATATTTGCTCACATATATTAGTTTTTTTCAAAGATGAAAACTTTGTAGGAAGTGATGCCCAGCACGCCGATATCATGAAGAAATGATTATTTTCTATGTTTTCCAAATCTTTCCGCAATTCTTTGAATTTATCCGATCATAACATTGAATTTTTAGAATCAATCATTTCTAAACTAAAAATTTTCCATTTTAAGATATTGAAAATACTCCACATTTAAAATATTTTCTTCTATTTCATCGGGCTTTGTTATAAATCTAAACATTACGCCATGCTTTTTAAAACTTTAAAATCGACCAACATATTTAGATTGCTTTCATCGATATTATCTTATCATTTTGCCTTTTTAACAAAGGAAAGTAAATAATGTTTTTTGTTTTTATATCAGTTTCAAATAATATTAATTTCGATGTAAAACCCCTTCCATTTCTCATACATTTATTATAATGATTTATTATATCTGTTAAGAACAGAACAAGCTTATCATTGAGTTCGAGATCATTTTCACCGATTCGTGAAGAAATATTTATTTTATCATTTATCATCAGAACACTCGACAAATCTATTAAGAAATTTGCGTCGACTTAACCATCGTATTTCATAATGTCTTCCAAAAAAGCTTTGAAACTCCTGTGTATTAATGCTGATGGTGCTATTATCTTGTTTACGATGTTAACAACCTTTTCCATTACATCCTTAAGCCATTGCGGAGATGTATTTGCAAATAAATTTTCTTCTTGTATGAAACAATGAAACGATAAAAGTGAGCGGCCAAGTTCAATTTCCATTAGTTTTACAAATCCAACCTTTTTTTCTATCATACTTAAAGCACCATCAATTGTTATTGAAAACAATTAACTTTTTAAATACAATACTTGCCCATTTTTTTTATATTTGTCAACTCTTGTACTTGAAGAAAAATATCAGCAAGAACGCACAGTTCTTCATTGACTTTCGAATTATTTATTGATGCAAATCTAATAATACTTACCCATACTATTTATATCAGTACTTTCATCAAGAGCAATGCTAATTATATCCCTTACGTCTCCGCCATTACTCTGCAGCGCGCGGTTCATGATATTAGGGCGGAGACGTAAAGGACGAAATTGACTTGGGTGCAAAAACAAAGTATCTATTTTCAATTTTTTTTATTGAAAATTTTCTTTTCATGTTTATGTTTTATAATTTATTTTTAAATATTATACTAAAGTGGGTCACTTGAAACTAGTAAATGGGTCACTCGGTTGCCCGCGGGTCTCAGGTTGCCGACCCCTGATATAAGCTAAACTTTCTTTATCAAAAATAAAATAATATAGAACTAAAAAGTAAGATGTGGATCAGCTTAATAGCCTTTTAACATTTTTTTTGAGAAAAATAAGATAAGATCTGGGTTTTCTAAGCTTGATTGGCTTTAAGATTTTCTATGAGGAAAAAAATAATTTACAAATATATACAAATTTGAAAATATCGAAAACTGTAAACAATGAAAACCGCAGTTATGACATAATATGTGTAATGCTCTAGAAATAATAAATAAATATGAAAAACTAATACATTTTGCTTGCTTAAAGTAGTAAAAAACGAAAGTAATATTAATTGAAACCTTAAAACAGATGTTTTAAAAACGACATGTTCCATAACTCGTTAGATTTTTAAACGAGATGGAAGCACATTCCGTTGAATAAGTTTTCGTTTTTAAGGTCAATAAATAGTTTTGATTCTAATTTACTTCATTACTAGTAATAATTACAAGAATATATTATAATTATTACAAGAAAGTAAAGTAATAATATTCAAAGAAATCTCAAATAAACATAAAAAGTGTCAATTGGAAAAGTTTAAAATTGATAAACTTGGAATAAAACACTAAAAAATTGTTTGCTATTAATAATTGTCACTTTGTGATTAAAATGTACATCTAGGTCAAATATAAAATATTTGTGAAGAAAGCTTTATTCTAAGTTTAAATCTTTACGTAACTAAAATCTTTCTCTTTAAAATTGATATCAAAATAATACTATTATTCATAATTTAGTTAATAATTTTCTAAGAATTTCTAAAATTTTAAATGAATGCAAATATGAAGTTTCATTAAGTAATAACCTTAACCATAAAATTGTTTTAAATGCAATTCTTAGAAAGAGATTTGAATAATGTAATTTGTTTATTATTTCGGTTGTAATAACAAAATAAAATAAGGTTAAGTAAGCAAGTTAACAACGTAATAACAACGTAATAATAAGTTGTTTTTTTTTATTTTTTCTTGATGTTTTTCTACGAGGAATGAAACAAATTAACTTTCATATGTTTACGATTAGTATAATTTGATTTAAAATTAATATATATTTCCAGAAATAATAATTTATTAACGGAATCTTCATTTATCTAATATACTTTTTCATAATATGTTAAGAGATTTGACAAAGTTTAAACCCAATAAGAGCAGTACTACATCTAGGAACGATACGTTCTTCAACCGTTCTTTACTTTAAAATTTTATTCATTCAAAATTTCCTCTTTCAAAAAAAAAAACATAAAATTCATGAACTTTTTCTATTCTAAATTAACAATATGTGTATCAAACATTTTTATACCTATCAAAAATTTCTAGATGCATTTAAAGCAACAGAATCTCTGATACTCCTCTGAAATACGTTTGAAGTTATCTTGCTCGTTATATGAAGAGGCAATACTAATAAAAGTTAACCGCGCTTTATTTATACAAAAGTTTCATATGTTCAGCGCGAAAAAGGTATCGTGTGAAAAGAACTTTTATTACATTACTACCAATTATTTAATAAAATGATGTATAAAAATTTTATTAGCCCATATTCTCTACGTTCCACTTTCCTCACCTATTTTCCATGTTTATTTCACATCGTATTTTCCATCGAGAAAATGTGCTGAAAATGTAATTTCCTGTAAGCGAAAACAAGCACTGTATTTAAATTATAAAAACAAAAAGGAAAAGCAAAAAGAAATAAAAATCACATTCATTTGATAATATAAAAAAGGTGTTTTCTTGAAATAGTATTTAGTTTAGTATTTAGTATTTAGTTCTTTATTCTCTTTTAAATAAAATGTAATAATGAACTAATAATCCGAAGGGAGTTCACTCTGAAGAATGTTCTTCTAAAAATACAAAAAATATAAAACATTACAGGATGTCACATAAATTTATATTAAACATTTTCTAAATTGTGACATTTTTACAATGTCAATGTAATTTTGATACTTATTTACTCAATTATAGAAATCTAGTGATTTTCGACATCACTAATAGATAATTGAGTAGATTACTAGTCACTCAGGCCTATTTTTTTTTTTTCATGAAAAAAGTGTTTAAGTTTAATAGGTGTCCTATAGTAAATGGGATGTGCTAATCACGAATCTATGCTTAGTTTTTTCCAGCACGTCAGGTTTTCAGGAAAAGTTTGTTTAAAATTTTTCATAGAAACTGACAAAAATATTGAGAAAATATTTTTTGAAACTATATGTAATAGAAAATTTCACTGCAAAATTAAGTTGTTCATTAAAAAAACGACGCAGTATAATCTACTTTAGATAATCGTTAGTTTTTTAATAAAATCGTTCTCTTTTTTCCTCAAAACTGCGTTTTGTAGTTTTCTTTTTATGGATGTTTGTGAGCGAGTCCCTCTTCAAGGTCCAGCAGTAATCAGCCATCATTCTAATAACCCATCTGCCTTGGTAACGTCTCTCCATCTCTTTTATGTCTTGATGGAACCTCTCTCCATGTTCCTCGCTGACAGTTCCAAGATTTTCGGGAAAAGAGTCAACGTGGGAATTCAGAAAATGAAGTTTGGCGCTCATATTGCATCTCTGTTTTTTATAATTTTAGACCATGTGGGCTAGAATTTTTTTGTAGTTTGGAGACTTGTTGTTTCCAAGGAATTTCAGGACCTACAAAAATTCCTTCTTTAAGTTTAGCTTCAGAAAGTGCGGGAAATTTGTCGCACAAGTATTTAAAGCAGTCACCTTGTTTATTTAAAGCTTTGACAAACTGCTTCATCAATCCTAACTTATGTGAAGGGAAGGCAAAAGAACTAATTTTGGGTCAACTAATGCATCGCCCAGCACATTTTCTTGTCCCTGTGCAAGTCTTTTTCTGAGTGGTCATTATTTCTTAACGTAATGTAAATTTCGTGCTCGACTGTCCCACTCGCACAAAAAACATGGATACTTTGTGAATCCAGACTGTTAGCCCAAAAGCATGGATATTATTTTGAGGTTTCCACAGAGTCATTGAAATGAAATAAACATAATATCATCCTAAAATATTTTCTATCGATGTATCAAGTATTTTAAAGGAATAATTTTAATGCAATTGAGGAAATATCATAAAGGTACTTCTTTGCTTTAGTACAAAATATCTCACAAGGTTTTTTTTTAATTTTGTGAAAAATCTTGACGTGATTAGCTCAAACCAAATTCACATTCAGAATCAACGTACCCATATTAGCTAAGGACACTTATCAAATTCAAAACACCAAAAATTATGTCAACCTGTGTAATTATAGTGATAATATTGTGTAAACATTTTTTAAATAATATAAGGAATGAGATTTTAATCCGAATTAGCACGAATAATTTTCTTTTCTTAAATCAAATCGATATTACGTCTACGCTGTACTCAATAGGGAAACAACTTATCTCAAATACAAATCTCCAATAAGTTTCAAGCCTTCGGCTTCAATTGAGCATTCCGATTATCGCGCGGGGTTCACGTCGACTTCGAGATTTGCGATGCATCGAGTGTATTGCAGCGAATTCGTTATCTGCCTGCATAAAACGATTTTGTTTGATGTGTGCACAGAGATTTCTGCTATGCAGTTCCACCTGCATTCGCGCCGAATGCAATTTATAAATTATTCAGATTTCGCCGGCGCACTGCAATGCCGGCGTAATCCCTGTTAATGTTATTGTTGCGAGTTACGTTACGGCTCCAGTTTCATTCTGAAATTATTTATATGCATGCCGCATAAATAATTTCGCCTTATCACCGTCGGAAATTTATTCATGAATTAAAAGTTGCCTTGAAATATAGTATATAGTAAAGTTGTGTTGGTTTTTATGTAATCACTTGGAAATACTTTTTGTAGTTTTATACTTACAGTTATGATTATTATTATTTATATCTTACATACTTACTGAGGTAAAAAAAAACTTGAAATAGAACAACACCTGATAACTATATTTAAAACTGAATTCAATCATCATCTTTCACGTAAAGTATTTTTTTGACAGAAGATTAAACACTTTGTATAACGAGATTTTTATACATTTTTATATAATTATTTAGAAATAAAGTACCTAAGAAAAGTATACGAAGTAACTAAAACAGAAAGTATCAGAAACGTGAAAATAAGAAGATAACTAAACAAAAACCCCTGCAGCTACCTGTTTTCATAGTTGCAGTGGTTAGAATACGTACACAAAAGAGAAGACACTAATCAAAGAATAAAACTTATGGCAAACAAAAATAACCGGAAGAAAAAAAGTAGGAAGACCGAAAAAGAAGTGCGACAAATATGTTGAAAACATTATGGAAAGAAGAGGAATATCTAACTCCCAAATGAAAGAAAGCACAAGAAACAAAAAAAGCTGGATCATATTAACAAAAGAAAATACAAGAAACTGAACATCTACAAAATTATACACATGAAAGGGTAGAAGAAATATCATTATAATAATAATGATTTGCTCAAGACATTATAAGAAAAATATTTGAACAATGTAATTTAAATCATTAATTAGTGCCTTCTTAAAGATTTATTTAATATACTTTTGTATAGATAATTAAGAATCATTAATTAACTTGTTGCGAGTGCGATAAAAAAAATATTTCGTCTGTATTTCTATAAACTTTTTACTCCTTGAATTTATTTTTTCACATTATACGAATAATGAGCGAGAGGATTCATTTAACATTTACAAAATTAACATCACTCGAGTAAATAGGTTTAAGGTTCAGCTAATTCCATTATGCGAACGGATTCCACGAGATAATTGAATAATATGCTTTAGGAAGTTGCCGCATTTTATGATTACATTATGGATATTAATTTTATTTCTTATTAGGTTATTTTTTTACAAATCACGTTATAAAAGTCGAATCCAGCAGATATAATCAATTTTAAATACATAGCGTAATTGTAATCGACTCTAAACACATTGTTTTTCTATAAGTATACATAAAAACTAAAAGCTAACCGCAAATTTAATTTTAAACATTCCTAGTTTTCCTTTTCACGTATGTATTTGGTTTTACTTTAACATACAACCAAATACATACTTGAAAAGGAAAAGTAGGAATGTTTAAAATTATAGTTTTCCTGTCAACAACAGCTACTAACCGGTTTTAACCTATTTTGTTGTCATCAGCGCAGCACAGTTGACAGTTTTTATTGGAAATTATCATCAACTAAAATAAGATGTTTTAATTGCCAAATATTTATGATTTATAACATTCATTATTGTGCGCCGTCCGTTCAACGAGTGCTGACCGGTTTCATGGTTTTGCATCACATCATTCCTATCATTTCGAAAACTACTCATTAAATTCGTGGTTTTAAACTCATCAGTGTAGTTTTTTAGAAGATGAGGACTAAATTGCCATGATAAATAGTCAATAAATTAATACATGCATACATGTTGATAGAATATTAAAACGTAATCTGGAATTTATTTGACCAAACCTCTACAGCAGAAAATTTGTAAATTTAGACAGTAGATTATTTTGGATATTGATTATTGATTATTAATTCGTTATCATACTTGCTTAAAAAACTGTAGTTATTAAAAAATAGATAAAAACTATTGAAAAAATACAAATAAAATTTTGACAGCAAGTTGAAGGGCGAAGTTCATCTTGTAAACTGTTATTCCACTCAAACCCATGGATTTACATTCCTCCACTAATTCATAAAACTGGAAATTAGTTTCAAAGGTACTTTTTATGCATTAAAATCACTTTGACAATTGCTTTTATATTCAAATCGATGATAAAAGTAAAAGCTTTGATAGGATAAGCCGACCAGACAGACCGCAGTAAGGGTTTCATCAACAAGTTAAGGCTAGTAAGTGTAATAAATAAAGATCCACAATAATCCACCCATATAACATAAGTTTAATAAACTCTCATAGTTATTTCGCCTTTCTTCCCATTGCTGACTACTTTTTTCTGAGACAGCCAAAGATCGAAACGATAATTAATATTAGTTGGAGTGATGTATCGTAAAAAAAAACTAAATTAAAATTTGAGTATTAAAGAACAAATTTAAGTTCTCATAGGTTTCACTCAAATGTATGAAAAGAAACGTAAAAGTTATTTTATCTACGATCGTACCGAAAGTAGACGCTTTTTGCATCATTTTTCATTGTAAAAGTGGCTTTTTAAAGCACTAGTGCTTTTTTACGTTTTTATTGCACGGTAATGTCAAACTGTTTTTTATTGCACAGAAATGTCAAATTTGACAGATGAATATATTATAGCACAAATTTTCGACGAAAAACTTAATTTTTTATTAATTGATACAAATAACTAATAAACTATTATTAAAATATATAATACAAACCAAATGGCAGATTTAATAACTCTGAAGATTTCATTTAATGCAAGTCGAAGCGATTACAATAAAGCGAACATTTTTTCCATAAATAATAATGGCGGCCGACATTTGTGCAACTTGTTTACTGGTTGCTAAGTAACGCTTTCATTAGTGCACTGCGGGTAAAATACGTTTTCATTAATTGGATTATTGAAATGACATTAAAATATTACTCATAAGAATATATTCTTTGAAATCCTTTACGATCGAAGATAAAATTTTGTAAGGCACACGTGTAAAAAGTTTCTTTATTGCACTCCTGGCTTTAAAAAAACTCGCTCGTTCCTCGCTCGTATTTTTAAACGCCAGTTCGTGCAATAAAGCATCACTTTTTACACTTGTACCTTAAATAACTATTAAAGCAAACCTATTTTTGAAAGATATTTGACGTTCTTTTATTAGATCAATTTGCATTTTACTTCTCTCAACAAAAACCTTCAGTAATTGATTATTTTTATCGAGTAACTTAGCGAAAGTGTTAAAGTTTTTTTTTTACAAAATTATTCATTGCCTTTCGGAAATTTGCTGAGCTCCAAAATCCTAGCTTCAATCATCAAACATCCAAAATTGATTATAAATATCTTGCCGTACAAAATTCACATGTTGTATTTCGTTATTTATCCAAATTGCCTACAAATTATTCTAACGTTTATAAATTTCCATTAAACTTCACTCGTTTCTTCCATTACTTCTATGACTAAGTGCTGATTGTGAGAGCTCCTTCATAATATTGCACCTTTTTAAGATTTTATAAGAATCTGTTGGTGGTTTTACATTTGGGTACACAAGTCAAAAAACATAAATAAAAATAATAAAACAAACATAATATATTAAGAATAAATTCTAAACAATGTTTTGTGTTATTTAAGATATCTTTTAGAAGTATTGAACAGTTCTACCAATAAATTTCAATTAAATTAGAACTATTACTGATGAAATTTTAAATTCAATTACACTTTGTTTAAAGGTAATTATTCACATGCTACATTCTTGATGGAACCGGATGTATAAATTTGATGAAGAAAAGCACGTCTCAGAAATCTGAAAATAAAAATATGGAACATAACAAGTGATTTTCTTCATCAAACTTATACACTTTGTTTCTTTGTTTTTTGATTTTGAAAGCGAAACTAAACGAGTAGATATAGAAAAAATATTAAACAAACCAAATGTAATTTAATTTAAACCTATTGCTGATGAATAGTTCAAAATGTTTCACCAAGTAGTAAATGAGAAAGTCATGCAAGAAATAAATTAGAACTGTGAAAAAACACTTCTGGCAACAAAAGTCCTCTTTTTGAAAGTTTGTTTTGTTCTAAATTATTTATCTGCTTTTCCAAAAATTGGTTGTTTTCAAAGTCTAAGCTTAAATTTAAAAAAATTGATTATACTTAAAATAAATTACTCTTACCAATATTGTTGCGATAAAAAGGATACTTCTAGTAACATATAAGACTGTCTTTAGTCTTTGGAAGTTTTTAATATTCTACCAACTTCCAAAGCGAGAATAACTCATCAAACATTTTAATTTTTATTATATTAGTACCTTTCTAAACATTTGTTTTTATTTCATAATATGGCACCTTTTAAGATAAGATAAGAATCTATTGGTGTTTTTACATTTTGTTTACACAAGTCAAAAAATATAATTAAAAATAATAAAACGAACATAATACCTAGCTATCAATTCTCAACGATGTTCGTCCTATTAGAAACAAATAAAAATTCTGCTTTAAAATATTGCACAGTTATTTCAGGGATCATTTGGAAGTGTTGAACATTTTTAACGAAAAAATTCAATTTAATTAGAGCTGTAAAAACACTCCAAAAAGTCCTCTTTGAAATGTTTAATTTTTGTACCAAATTATTTATCGGCTTTTCCGAAAATTGGTCCTTTTCAAAGTCTAAGCTTGAATTAAAAAAAAAACATTTAAAAGTAATTATATTTGAAATAAATTATATTTACAGATATTGTAGTGATAAAAATGATACTTCTGGTAACATAAAAACCAGTTACTTAACCACATCTTTTGAAGTTCTTAATATTCTAACAACTTCCAAATTTTTCATCACATTTTGAAAAAATGAATGGTAGCCTTCAATACCAAAGAATAACACATCAAACATTTTTATCTTAATTATTATTATATATTAGTACCTTTCTAGGCTTTTGCTTTTATATCTTGCACGGAATTACTCGGCATCGTCATTTGAGGTGTTCAAAATTCTATCAATTATCAAATAAATTATCGTTTTAATAAAGGTAATGCTTGTTATGCTACATTCTTGATGGAACCGGATATATAAGTTTGGTGAAGAAAAGCGCCAAACTTAAATTATCGTTTGTTGGAAAATAATTTGTAGCTCTTAACATCCAAGTTTAAATCTTTGTATATTTTTATATTAATACCTTAATAAAAAGTAAGAAACAAATTTCAATACTATAATAAATGTTCTTATAGCAGTGAAAGTTCTCTTAGGACTATTTAAGTTCCGTACCTTTTTTGATACATTTATCAAATGAAGGTTTAAATTAAATTACACTTGGTTTGTTTCACAGCCAAGTGTAATTTAATTTAAACCTTCATTAGTAATAGTTCAAAATGTTTCACCAAGTGATCAATGAGAAAGTGATTCAAGAAACATTTATCAAAGTTCTTGCTATAAACAACAGATACTTCTTGCTCCTAAACCTAGCCATGGGTTACTCTAAGAGACATCTTCAAAATGTTTATCAACTACCAAATTCTAAAATGTTTAATGTTTAACCTTTTTTGGTATGATTAGCATACAAATCAAAAACATCCTTAAAAATGTTACGTTAATGTGACATTTAAATCTAGTCATAAAATCTCAAATTCAATTTATAATCCGAAAACCAAAATAAATATTATGAAGAGATCAGGAATTTACAAAATAACATGCGATACTTGTAAAGGAATATACATTGGTCAATATGGCCTAAATTTTGAAACCCGGCTTAAAGAACATCAACGATCTTTTCGCCTAAAACACAAAACATCTATATATGCAAATCATTAATTAGAAATTCATCATATTTTCAGCAAGGATGTACTTTCAGTAACCCATTTTACCGATAAAGGTCGTAAAATGGATTTACTGGAAGCACTTGAAATTCATAAGGTCAAAATTAATCCGGGTTTGCCATCCTTAATGACCAGACCGACTTAATGCATTATCCTCTTTTTGAGAGTATTTATTTATTTATTTATTTATTTATTTATTATACTTTAGCTTCTTATCCAAAAAATACATACAGATATACAAACATATTATAAAAAAAAATGATGGGCGGAGTTCATGCAGCCACGATGATCTTCCACTCTAACCCTTGTTATGTTTCAAAATGATCAGTGTATGATCGAAAGTATAGTCACATTTTTTTTTAAATTAATAATAATAATAAGAAACGAATTTATTCAACTTGGAAACAATACATGATATAATTGACAAAAATAAAAATAAAATATATAGTGGCAAAACAAGTTATAGTGTCTTATTTAAATTTGTTGCCAAATTATAAATCATTTTGAAGATATCGATTAGTAATTCAGAGCATGGTTCAAAATCAGGACTTGTTTATGTTACCAGAAGTATCTTTTTATACCAAGAACATCGGTAAATGTAATGTATTGTAATTATTACAGCTAGGACTTTGAAAACCACCAATGTTCCCAAAAATTTTACCAAGAATTAATAATCTTCAAAGTTCAGGCTTGAATTGTCAAATCATTTAAAATTAATTACATCAATATCCTAATAAGAAACAAATTCTTATGATACTTGATCTGTACAAAAAAAAATCTGGCAACAAAAACAAATCATTATTTTAGGTTTTGCAGATGTTTGTAAGTGTTTAAGGTTTCTACAAAATTAGAGAAATTATTTTGTTAGAAACTACAATACCTTTTAGAAAAATTGGTGACTTCAAAATATCAAACTTGAATGATCAAGAATATTAAATCAATTTTATTATAAAAGCTAGAGGAACTTCATTTAACAATTGAGTTTGTCGAAACAATTGTCGCGAACGGCAAAATAAATATTTGAAAGTGTTATCGTATTTCATTTACGAAAATTTACCAAAGTGATAGAATTGAGTTTGTATCAATTTAGGAAGAGGGCGCAATTACTTATTAAATAACTCTTCTATTTCTGGAAAAATATTTATTATTTAGTCTTAAATAATCATCTAGTTAAGGGTTAAAGTAAAACTTGTGCTACTAAAGCTGTTCGTAGTTGGTAAGATATTTAATTATTGATACATCTGTATCATGAAGGATAGTATGATTTTTTTGATAACATATTTACAAGAGAATCACTATATTTTACTTCAGTTTAGCTTTTCACCTAATTTTTGTGGTCCTTAATACACATATTTATATAGTTTATGAAGTATCTAAAGAGTATCACCAAGAATAAACTACAAAATTCCAATTATTAGAGTTAGAAATATTTTATCTAAATATTTTTTTGGATCCTTAATTCACCTGTTTGCGTAAACTATGAGATTCTTAAACTTCTTAACATGAAGCTATATTTACCTTAGAATTATTTATTTGAGTTTTAAAAATCCTAATTAGATTCTATAATCTGGTTCAACGTTCAAGTTTCTTCTTATATCACAAAAACTATTAAGTAACAAAACGTTTGACAAGAAAAAGATTGAAACAACAGATGTTAAGTTATCTTATTATGTTTGTTTGAATGTATGTTACTTTATTGGTACTTTCAAAATGTTTGCATTCGAAAACAAAATTTATATCGCAAAAATATTTTTAAATGTTTAAAAACTAGAATATTATAGAAGTGTTGGTG
This sequence comes from Ontholestes murinus, assembly GCA_963969525.1. Taxonomy (NCBI): domain Eukaryota; kingdom Metazoa; phylum Arthropoda; class Insecta; order Coleoptera; family Staphylinidae; genus Ontholestes; species Ontholestes murinus. The sequence goes on along the minus strand of OZ018392.1, from coordinate 20,919,081 downwards.
CTTCAGAATTTTAGAAGTTTAATTCATTTTGCTCTGAATAATAATGATTTGTTAATAAAAGTTTATAAGTGTATTGATACGTTATATGAAGAGGGTACTGTAAGCTACCAATCATGTTATGGTCGTCCTATAATGCGAATAGTAGGAAACATCCATGATGTGCAAAAAGTAATCGATTTAAAAAAAATTACAATATTTTTGCCTATTATCGCAGAAAAAATAACTGTAGTTCAATAACTTCTAGTATTTTTTTGCAGAAGAATATTTTCTGAATCAAAAGCAAAAGATCTTGTTTTGATGTGTTGATAAACAATTTTTTGTGGTCTGTAAATATTTCTCAGGATTAGGAAAAAAGTTCTTGTACTCTCAAAAGTTTTGGATTTAAATGGCCCTGTCAGGATAAGTGTCTTCCTGACAGGGCCACAAAAAATTGTTTATCAACACATCAAAACAAAATCTTTTGCTTTTGATTCAGAAAATATTCTTAATAATATATTAATGTAACTATATATTACATTTTATTGGTCAAATTAATGATGGTGAACTTCTAAACATAAATTTTTAGTAAACCATTACTTACGAGGTCATAAAACTATAAAGTGCCCGAAGGTATCTTCTGATATGCGTTCTCCTGATTTAGCCTTTGTTAACTATTTTTTCTCTTTAATTAAAAGCGTACATTTTATTAAAGCTTTTGGATACAATTACTAATGAATACATTTCCTTTCGATATTATGAAATGAGAAGTTATATGTTGTATCAAAGCTAAAATATTTTATTCTGAGCACCTACTTGAATATGATTTTTTCTTAGTTCTCAATGTGTTGCGAAAATCAATCCTTATTTTAGTTTGTTTATTGTTTTTAATACTGTTCTATTAATCTAGTCAACTGTGTTTTACTAATTAAGGCTTTTTTCGCTATATAGTTTCATTAAAATATTTTTGGCTAATTATGGAGAATTAGTTAATCTAGCGTTATAATTTAATTATAAACACTCGCTGTTATCATACACCCCTAGCCATCAGTAAAAAACGTCGACATTAATAATCACGAAATTCTGAAACAGATCCATTCGCCAGTTACACCCGGCACTCTTTTTTACTATTTGTTTCGGTTTCTGCACAGCTCGGTAATTTATAGCCGGCAGAATTACGCCGGAAGTTTTAATTGCACCCAAAACTCGGAGGGCAGATTTACACCCCTACGCTACTTTCTCGCACGTGTATGTGTGTGTGTTTAAATAATGGCTTATATCTGCTGGATTATTGTAGGATTGTAGGTTTACATAACGAAGCGATTAGTACTGCTAGTGCATATGGCTGCCGCAACAACTTTGCTGATATTAAATTATGAACAATTAGATTGTTATCGGTGCTGCGGACTTTATTAATGCAGATTTTTGTATGTTTAGACGATGGCTGCGACCAAAAGGAATGCCGGGCTGACGTCTGCCGTGCCACGGGCCACTCTCAACGATGAAGAGCTGGTAAGTAGGATTTTGTGGGTGGAATATACACCTACACCACATGCGTGATTATGATGTCCATTTTGTTGAACGATGAAATTTTTGTAATTAACGAAATTAATGACGTCTCTGGCGAATTATTATTAATTCTAAAAATCTTATTTGAAAAATGTATAATAATTTGTTAATTTCTTCACAATGCTTTACTGTTTAAATTTATATGTAAGCAAGTAAATTTAAATTCATATGTAAGTAAATATAGTAGTAGTTTTTTGGTATAATTCAAAATATTATTGTAGATATTTTTTCTGTATATTATTTCAAAATGATCATTTAACACATAAATTATCTATGAAATATCCTGCATCAAAATAGTTCTTTGAAAAACTAGCGCAAACAAAACAGGCATGATTTATACAGTGTGTACAATAAAGTCTTATTAATCGCCAGGGGCGTTGCGGTGTTCACAAATCCGCGCTAATCGTGTATTCCAACGTATAGTTTATGGGCATCGTAAATCACCGAAACACATACTGATACACACACATATCCACACACGAGCAAAACTTCCATCATATCGTAAAACAACAATATTTTTTTAATAATGTTTACCGTATGCTTACTCTAAACAACCGCCGTAATAATACGCTGGAAATCCTGGTTATTTTTATAGTATCTTCTGGATCAATATGTTCGCTCCGTAATAAACAGAATACAATTGAAAAAATGTAAATGAAAATACGAATTCTGGTCGTGTTTACTAATGTAAATGAGGAAATATCTAGATTCAATGTATGGATTTTATAACTAGTATTTTTCAAACCTATAAACAACCAATAATAATATTAACAATAATGTTTATTAATGGTGTAACCTTTTTACAAAATTATACAATTATTATGAATATTACAGTATATTTAGTACTAAACTAACTAAATGAAATATTAAATTTTTCTCAATAATTAAGAATTTAATTTTAATAATTGTATTGCCAGAAAACCTACAACTAAGTTTTGTTCCCCGTAAGGTTTAATTGATTTAATATAATAAACCCTCCTTCTTTGCTTAAGATTTAATAAATTATATTTTACGTAGTGAAGAAATGAATATGAGGAATGTGGCTTAATTTAAGTATAAACGAATTATAGAAAGTAACTTTTTTAAAAACAATAATTAAACGTAAATAATAATCAAAGATATTGAATTGACGAGGCGGATTCATAATGAAACTCTAGAACATGTTTCGCCACATGTGGTTTCATTAGGCAGATGAATACTGATAAGGCCACTGAATGGTGAAACATGTTGCATTATTCAACAAAAAATGTGAAACCCTCTCAACTGTGTAGTTTTATTTCAATAATCATAAAGGCTGAAAGACCTTGGGCTATTACAAAAAAAATATTGAATATGGAGGCATATGGAGGACGAACATGTAGTCCATAATATATATAATTCAAATCTTAAATATTTTAATCCCACCGTGCATTGTTCCCAAATATCTCACAATTCATAACGTGCAAATCGTGAAATTACCTTTGATTCTAAACTTTCCTTCACCCCATTCTCAAATACTTAAGCTAAAAATTAAGAACAAAACTAGATATTACCGACACCTAATTTAGTAACAACAAAGTATATCCATAAATACATCATTAACACTTTACAATTGGTATGTCGTATCTCTGTTGGGCTATGCTACAATTGTTTTTCTAAACCCTCATCCTCACATCCTATAAAACCTACAGATGAGTTAACGATTAGTCCTTCGAATTCCCTGCCTTGGTTGAGTTAGCATACGAAGGGCTATGATCCAAATAATCCTTTACATAACCCCTCCCAATACACTGTTTTACCAAAAACCCAAATAATCCCGATTGAAGTACGCCAAGTATATCTGGCTACAAAGTTTTCCACCAACCTTGATATCGAAGATAAATACTTGATTGACGAGGCACTTAGTTGAAAATCCATATTATATCTAATTAATAATAAGTGTTTCACATGAAGTAGTCATAGTGAGTCAAATAAAAATTTAAAAATCAACGAATTATTATTAATTAAATATTAAACATTCTTCTCCTGGAATCTTACAATTCATAACAGCTTTTCATTATTCACCTCCATTTTTACCAACATAACATAACGGGCAACTAACCACTTAACTAATAAAGTCATACAAAAATACCATAACCAAAAAATTAATACTACGCTATTTATTATAATAATCATAATATAAACTAGGAATAAATAAAGATGTTTCTCTTTCCATCTCACGTAAAAAAATGAGGTTGAACTAAACCTATAATATACAGAAAAAACATTTTTTGATCGTGATTAGTTTTTAAATTTCTTGAGTAAAAAAAAATATAAAATTTTCTTACGGTTCCTGTTCATAAAATCTATTTTACAAACCATATATCAAGGGTAAATACTCCTCTTATTTTATTAATCGATAATGCAGTAAAAATTGACTTTGCGAATTAAAAAAAAAACATAATCCAAATAGTAGGTATCGGAATCTTGGATGATGCAAATAATTCATCGATATTTTGGCGTATTATGAAAATTGTTTACTATAGGTTTCTATATCTTCTGTCATCTGTCAACTGCCATGTAGCATATTGTCATCTGTAATGTCTCACATGTCACCTGTCATCTATGGTTTGTTAGTAACTAATTCATTTCTGTAATTTGCGATTTCTACTAAACAAATGCATCTATCATTTGAGATTAAGTACCAATTATTTATAATCTATAATCTGTCATCTGTTATCTGCCATCTGTCATCTGTAATCTGTCATTTGTCATTTGTTCTCTGACATCTGTCATCTATCATTATGATCTGTCACCTGTTATGTGTTATCTGTTAAAAGTTACTTTTCACCTGCCACGTGTCATCTGTCTTCTGCCTGAAGAAAATGTAGGGGATTCAATAAGACAATTATACATACTCACAGAAAATTAAATATAAATTTAAGATTTGTCACCTATTAACTATCATTTATCATCTGTCAACTACCATCTGTCATATTGTCATCTGTCATCACTTACTTGTCACCTATCACCTGCCATTTAATCTATCATCTGACATCCGTCAACTGTCAGCTGTCCTCTATCATCTGTCACATGTTATCTATAACCTGTTATATTCCATCTATCATCTGTTATCTGTTATCTGTCACCTGTCACCTGTCACGTAACATTTGTCACATGTTTGAAGAAAATTTAGGGGATTTTTCAATAAGACGATTATAAATACTCACAAAAAAATAAAAAAATGCATTATGCGTCACTAATCTCATGCCATCTGTCATTTAAGATGTGTCGTCTATTATCTGTTATTATGTGTCACCTGTCATCTGTCATTTGTCACCTGTCGTCTGTCATCTGTCATTTGTCATCTGCCTTATCCTATTTGTCGCCTGTTATCTGGTATCTGCTTTTTACTTTATTTATCATTTTCACTTTTATCATCTACCACGAGCCAACTACAAACTGTAAAAATATGGCCTCCATAATGGAAATCTTGTTTACACAATCATCTTCCAACTGTCATTTGGCATTTTTATTTGTCATCACCTATTTGCCAATAGTCGTACGGTATATAAAAACCTTAAAACATGTTTTTAGAATTATCATCTGACATCTGACATTTATCATCTGTCATCTGCCATCTGTTATATGTCATCTATCTTCTGTCTTCTCTTATATGTCATCTATTTTTAACTTATTTTATCATTTCATATGTCACAATTTTTATTTGTCATGTATGGCAAATGACAAATAAATAATAGATGGCAGGTTGTATATTACAAATTGCACATAACAAGTGACAGATGTCAAATAACAGATGACAGATATCAGACGACCAATAAAACAAAATAAATGAAATAAGTATTCGAACTAAAGTTAGTTAGAAAGAAATAAAGTGTTCAAATTTCTGTTATAATACTTCTATTTCGAGAGAACTATCTACATATAAGTACTGAGACTATTATTATAAGTAGTACCAGCCCGAAAATATTAATTATTATGGGGGTTATTGCAGTTTTTTTTTAAATTTATTATGGATTACAGATAGAAAATCACACATAACAAATGACAGAAGACAGATATATAATCATACATGACGAATAACAGATAAGAAATGGCAGATGAGAGATGATTATACAAATTTCGAGATAAAATCCAGACGGCAGACTAGACATCACAAATGACAGATGAAACATGACAAATAACATATAATAAACAATTCAAGTAAGTACCAATTGTTTGATTATAAGTAGTACCGGTATCAAGATTTTATATTATTATGGTAGTTATATCAGACGATAGATGGCAAATGAAAAATAATAGAAAACAGGTGATAGATGTCAAATGACATATCAGATTATTAACACATACTAACTGACATAAATGTTATAATGTTAGTCACAAAAAAAGCAGATTTTCAAAATTTTGTAGCTCTTATTATAAGTAGTACCAGATCCAAGATGTTAATATATTTATTATTAATATGGCAGTTTATTTTAAATTAATTATAGGGGACATGTTGATATTCACACATAACAAATGGCAGACTGCAGATCACAGATGAGAAATGAGGTATAATAAGTAACTGAAATATCGAAACGAAGACTAAGCAGAAAAAACACACGGATTATCCAAACTTCATGGCAAAAATAAGTACCTGCAGATTTAAGTATATTTTTTTGCTATTGTAGGAGATGTTTCAGGTTTTCTATGAAAAAGAAATCATATATTACATGCGATAGAAAACAAATGACGGATGACAGGTAGAAGGTGATAGGTGACAGATGACAAGACACTAACAATGGACATACGTATTGGATTTCTAACCTATAAATATTACTTTCAAATAAAAAAAAGTCATTAATTCTAGTACTTATGTGTCGGATGATGAGCTATATACGCTACTATAACTAACGATATATTTATGAAATATAGAACAAAGGTATTCCTTTACTTTTATCTTTTTTTGTGAGTACAAACCTCCTTAACCAAATAAATCTTGTATTTTATTATTGTATTGGGTTCATGTGTCGATACCTAATTATTGCGGCTCCTTTTTATATTGTTAAAAAAACGCAATAACTATGCATATACAATATAATAAAGAAAAATTACTTTGTCAATATCATGGCGAATGATAATGTTTAAGATTTTTAAACTAAATTAGAAGAAATTTCATTAATTATAGGATGAAAGTAATTATTTTCTTTTCGGTTCATTTCTTCTATGATATTCACAATAATGCCACTTCCAAAAAGTTTTCAACAAAATTTATTTGTACACGTTGGTAGCTTTTCCAATTTAAGTTGGTTCTTTTAGTTATAACAAAAATCATTCTTGTTGTTTATTTGTTGTTTATTAACGTGTTTTATTTATTACTATATAAGCCCTTAAGTATCTATCAAAATAACATACTTTTTCCTTTGATTACTTTTTATATTAGATACATATTTTATCTTCTACTGAAATTCGTTCTTAAGTTACATGAAGATTTAAGTAAAAGACTTTCTTCACAAATAATTTTTATTTGAGCATTCATTTGACCCAATAATTATCATATATAAAATGGAATCTTGTCGTACCTTACTTAGAAAAGAATTACAGAATCCCATTGACCGAGTTACGTAATTTTGTTCTAATACCTGTACCTTAGTTATGTATGGTACACACTTATGTTTTTCTGGTACTACATGGACAGTATTATTTGACTTACTAATATGACTTGTTATTTTCCTAACTCTGTAAGTCCAAGAAATTGTCGCTCCACTTCCTTCAGTTTTTTAAAGGCTCCATATCTTCTCAAATTTTCTTCTAACCTTCTAAATTTTCAGGGTTCCAGTATTCGTCGCTCTGGAAACCGCTAATTATAAATTTCTGCTGCTGCCCTTCGAATTCTATTACATGGAAAATAACTTTGTAACATGTCTGTTAATTCATGATTATATCAGAGACACAGACTAATAAGAAATTGTTGGCATTACTTTACAATAAATGATATTTATTTATTTTCATTTTTTTAAGGCACACTACATTTATTAGAGAAAATTATATGAATAATATTCATTACTATTTTTTTTATATGAATGCTTAATTAAAATCAACCTGCATTATTATTGATAATAGTCACTTTGTGATTGAAATGTACATCTAGCTCAAATAAAAATTAGCTGTGAAGACAAGTATATCATATACTACCTATTTTTTTTAGAATTGATCATGTTCTTTGCCTAAGCCATATCTATTAAAAGTTGTTTATTTCCTAAGGAAATATTGAAGACTGAAGATATTGACTTCTACCTTTTAAATGGCGTTTTTCTTATTTGATTTACCTATTAGTTTATTCTTAAAATACAAATTATTGTTTCTTCTGTACTGATTACATTATTTGATTTGTAAAACCTGTTTTACATGCTCCTAAACATTCAATATTATTAACTATTAAACCCTTCCTATAACATCAACGAAATATTTTCCAGATGTTTTCTCCTTTTTAGATGTTCACATAATATGATATTTGTAATCTTATCCATTTGCTCCTAAATTTTCCTAGTTAAAAACTTCACCATTATCACTTTCTTCTTCTTCTGTAGATGCCTCTTCTAGCGGAGATTGGCGTCTATTTCAACATATAGTTTCCTATCTGTTATTGGTCTCATCAGATCTTCAAATTTCATCCCTGACGACTTCCTAATGTTCCAGAGCTAAGACATTCTATCCTTTCTTCTGTCTTTCCCTGGATTATCAGACGTAGTAGTGTGGTAGGATTATCAGACGTAGTAGCGTTTGTACCTCATTACAATGCCAAGATAAGCTAGTTTTCGCTTTTTGATATTGAGTAGGAGTTCCCGCTCTAAGCCGACTTTTATATATTACTATAATATCGATTTGACATTATCAAATTCAGAAAATTTAAACGTCTCTTTTAATTTGGCAAAATCATTTTGTTTTGTTATCGATTCATATAATACGATATTGGTTCAGTTAATTAATTTATTTATTTTATTTATATGTGCATTATACTTTAGCTTTCTTCCTAACAAAATACACATAAATATACAAAAATATAATACAAAACATACAAAAATTGTGGGTGTTCATGCGGCTGCGATGATCTTCTACTCTAACCCATATTTCTAACAGGCTTTTTTTCTTGACCATTAAAAATAAGATTTGTTTGATTAGATGTTATTTTCTGTATAGTAACTAATAATTATGCTAAAAAAATCATTTAATAAATGTTTATTCTCACTGACATTTCTATACTGTCTAAGAGAACAAACTTTTAGAAAAGGATTTTTTTAACACATTTAGTGAATACCTCTTTAGGTGAAAGACATTTTAGTTTGTATGATATTCAAAAAAAGCTTAAATTTAATGCTTTATTTAAAAAAAAAACATTTCAGTTTTAAAGACGCCCATGAACTTATCATATCATAAAAAATTGCGTAAAGAAATATAGATCGCAGAGGGCCCTATTACTCACCTTGCTTCGGGACCTATAAAGTAATCCAGAACTGATATCGTGCCCTGCTATAAAAAAAATATTATAATTCAAAGGAAAAGCGAAATGTGACCCTTATCAATTCCGCTGACAATAGATGTTACTCGGCATTTCGATACGGACTTATTTAAAATAAAATGTCATCTTGTTTCTCCCGTATTTTTCTCGACAATTATTTTTTTTATTCAATTATTACACAAATATTCTTAAACATTTTCCCGACTTTTATATAATGAAATAGAAATATATGTAGTAAGAAGATGCGAACATGCTATCAATACCAATAATTCCTTTTTTTTATTTTCGCTTGTTAAGTTAAAATTATAACATTGAAATAAAATACAATATTTGCATATTTTTTTTCCTCTTAAGCATAAAATAAACTAGAATAAAGTTTTTTGTTGATTATTTAACGCAATATTTTTTTACAAATTACTTGTTGGAGTGTATTTTTTATACCAACCGATGACAAAAGAGAATGGATACAAAGAATAATATTTCTACTATAATGCCCACTTGGCGGGAAAAAATCAGATGTCAAATGTTTCTGTGTAGTTTAAAGAAAATTATAACAATTTCAATAAACTGATTGATTTTACACAAATACTCTTCTAAAATTATATATACAGGGTCTATTATAAATTTAATGCGCATTTTCTGGGAAAATATATTTATTGAAGGCAGAAAGACCGCGGGTCGATGGCTGTTGGACAGAAAAAATAAACAATTGCCACATATTATTGTCATATTATTAGTTACATGTATATTATGCTTTATGTAAATAAAGATGTTTATTATTGTTATATTTATTGATAATTCCTTGGGCGTCAAAAAGACAATAAACATCATTTTCAAACATTCATTTTTTCGCGCCTTTTTTGTGACTGAGGGATGTGTGATTAGCATTGCTTTGCATTCTCGATTCTGGGTCGTATTCGAACAATTATCTCAATAATTTTAAATCAAATCCAACAATTCTTGACAGCGAGAAATTTTCTGATCTTCCATCAACATTTTCGGCACAAGCTTTGCGCAGACGTTGCGCATTTTCAGATTCTTAGTCACTATCCCAAGTATTAGAAAAGTGGACATGTTTAAGGTGTCGGCGATTTTCTGTATGCTCAATCGAAGGTCGGAATGCAAAACTTCGCGCACAAGATCTTCTTTCAATGATGTTCTCCCAGCCCTCCTTGAACGCCTTGTGCTATCTCCCAGACTATGACCTTAAATGCAGACTTCAGAATATTTCGGTTGCATCAAACTTGATTGAGAATCACTATTCAAGTAAACGTCCATATTACAAAAACACAGTTAACGTGGAGGTACATCTTTTTGACTGCATTGCAAGAGCGGATCCTTCACAATATTTTTCGACTCGTTTATCACCGCTGTTATGTATAATCGCATCACAATAAAATCATGTCCGTTACTTTCATAATTGACCCTATATATATGATTCTTATTTTTTCCATTTTTAACCATCTATAATCCATTATTTCTATCTCGTCCGTTACTTTCATAATTGACCCTGTAAATCTACTACTTCTCTTTTTCCCATTTTTAACAACCTACCTATAATCCATTATTTCCATCTTGTTCATTAATTTATATTTTGCTAAATATGCCATCATAAGTATCGTCTCTTTATAATAGCCCCTATTTTTCTTTAACTGATAAAAATATTTTTGATGAATAGCTTTTCTTATTTCTTAACATATAATATTCAGCATATATTGCAATACCTTCTATTAATTTCTTCTTAATTAATCTTAAGTATGTAATCCATCTATGAAATTGAAAGTGCCCAAAACTATTTTAAAACATATTAAATTTTATTATCTAAGACTAAATAAACTTTAATTTAATTCAAAATTTAAGAAAATAGTAACCAAATCGCTAAATTCCAAAATTTCCTCATGATTATAGAAATTATTAAAATGTAGGCGTCTAATCTTAAACGATTATTTTATTTTTTACTTTTTAATCGATATATAAATTCTATTTTGTATTAGTGATGTTAAATTTAATCAATTCTGTTAAATAATATATGCGATTTTGTATAGTTTTACCTTTACCTAAGAACAATTTATATTCAATTAAACGTTAATGATTACAAATAATTAAACAAGCCACAACTAAGTAATTTAAGATTTTCATGATCCAAATGAACTTTATAAGCGGCATCGTGTCTCAAAACTTTCAAACTCTTCAACTAATTACCCGATACATTAGCAACTCAAATTGAATTATACTGTAATAAACCTCTCCCGCATAATTGGCAATAGGAATATTATTACATTTAGGTGGTATCATGGTTCGAATGAAACCAACCCTATCCATAAACATTCTCCAGCAATAAACTCTCTTGAAATTTCATAATAATAAAACTAATATCCTTTACCTAACATTATCAGTATAACATTAAATAATATAAAAGTTATTAATATACAAAGGCCATCCGGAAACTAGTATCTATTTGGGAATATAAAAAAAACTAGTATAAATTAACAAATATTAACGTTTTATTTGTAGAGGAACTTAAACTACTTCTCTACATTTCGTAATGTGTAGCAAGTTTTTGTATGTCAGCTTCATATTGTCCCCACCAGTGTATTAAGATACGTAATCTTTTTTACCAGCTAAAAACCTCTTAAGTTTTGCAAACAGATGGTGATCTGAAGGATCTAACCATCTACCTTATAATCCTGACTTAGCTCCTACAGATTACCATCTGTTTCTTCCTAATTTGTAATTATGACACCAGCACTGAATAGATAACTAATCCAATTTTCTACAAACACGTACTTCAATTGACAGAATATCGCAAGGTCGCATATTTCCTTGCGATGAGTAATATAATTACAGCTCTAACTTTATAACTGGCGGTCTTCTTTATTTTCATGAATATTATAAACACACCCATAAACAGCATAGTCAATACTAACAAGACGTAACTTTGCACACATACTGCTGAAACATGTTAGCACACATCCCCCACCTACTATATTCGTCAATGCTTAGAAAAATGTAATTTACGTTTCTTTTTCTACAATCTGGCAACTACCAATTTATTTAACTCATAAGTAATAACGTAATTAAGCAAAAAAATGTTTGGAATAATCTTACTTATCTATAATATGTAGATTATTAATTTTGTTAGTATAAACAATAAATGAAATGATTTTAACTGAAACAATACATTTTTTTACTATTTCTAAATTTTTTGTTTATGAAAATCTAAACAAAACTATATTAAATACGATATAGTGCTACTTTGAACTAGAGCTAAGTCCTCTATGTGAGCTCTTGTTCGGCCACACTTAACAACTTTGAAGTGAGTGAACGATCCTCCAAACTTCGTCACCCTTAAAATCCTCTCCTTGACCCTTTCAATAACCTAATGTACGAAACCGCTAGAAATATGTGTAACATTATTAACGATTTACATTAATCTAATTAGGTAACTGAATAAAATTTACTTGGTCGTTATCACACACGATTTTTTATTCGTAACAGGTTTTAAGATTTACAAGGTCATTTTAGATTAAAACATAAATAAACCAATTAGGCGGTTTTTAGAAACGATTTCATATTTTCTGCTTTGCATAAATTTGTCATAGGAATTTTATTATTTTGAGGCACTCTGCAGTAAACTCTTAATTGCCTCCTTAACTGCAACTTCTTACAATTCAGGTTGGATCCAAAATATGAAGATATTTCATTTTGATAATTCGAAATTAATAAAACAAAGATAAAGTTAATTATTTTATTTATTTTAAATTATCAAAATGTATTACGAACTGAAACCCATCACAATTACTTATTTATTTTATTTTGATATTATATTGAACGACTTAGTTTTTTTGAATGAATTTTTTTTATTGTTTTGTCATACGAATAAATTTTTATAGTAACAATGTTTCAACCTGTTTTACATAATGTCATAGAAAATGTGTCTATAGGATTTTATAATCATTTGATAAATTCACCCGCTAAACAGTAGTTTCTGTAATAATGTAAACTCTGTTTATCTATATCGGTATTTACTCTCCAGCCAAAACTAGTTAGACTAGTTTAGGAAATGTTCGTCTATTGTTTATTTGCAGGAATTAGGTCTCGTTATTTAATTTGCGGAATCGGTGGGGTAAATAACAAGGGTTTGTCTGGAGAAGGTAAAGGGTACTTCTCCCGAACGCGGCCAGAATTTCAATTAATATTACCTCCTACAATTGATGGGAGGAAGTTATTGTGTAAAAGGAGTGGGAACTTCTTGTACTAGTAATAAATCCTTATATTAATTAAGTAGAGTTATAAATAGTTGTGTTAATTATTACATATTCCCAACGGCGAAATCCCACTTTTAAGTTAGAACACGATTTAATCCTTTCTTCTAAAATTGTTTCTTTTGTTATCTACAAGCTCGAGCGTGCCCATCTGCTAATTAAACCAACTATATTGTTTGAATAATTAATATCTATAATCTACATCTACCCTTTCCAATCCTACGCGTTCATATGAAACGCTATAGAATTTCGCAAAGTTTCCGGCAAATATGCCAGGACATAAGTGTTTCCTCTAATTAGTTTATGTGTAAGTTCTTACGAGTTATTATTGTGTTATACCTAAATTATATTAATTCCCAACTTCGCCACTTATACGAAATGTTTGTTTTAAACTAAAGCTTGCTGCTTGGATATTATGGAATCAATTTATTCCTGATATATTAGATAAGGTCACGACTTTGTTGTAGTAATACTATTAACAAATCTTTTCTAATTAAAAATAATATATTTTTATGAAGCAATAATTTCTGGTTTTAATAAAATGTCGAAAGGACGTGAAATGAAATTACACAGAATAACATTTTTAATTTTTATTAGAGTATTTTCAAAATAAATTAAAAGTAATCGATTCTCTTTAAAGGATTAAAATAAAAACAAAAATTTGATAATTAACAACAAAGTAGTTAAAGTTCCAATTTTTTTCATAGTTTCCAATATTCTACAAATTATAGTTAAAACAAAACTTGTTATAAAATGATTAGTATTGGATATTGGTAGAAATTATAGGAAAGTTTAATCTTTTATAAGACATGAATTGAGCATGAAAATATACTGAGTGTGGATGCAGTCATTTCGAAGTGAGAAATTATTTAGAATTTGATAAAGAAACATAAAAGTTTTTTATTTTATTTTATTCCTTAAACCTATTCTTAAGTTTCGGCTCTTTTTGTATTTAATATTCTAGCGTCTGTCCTAAAACGTGTTTAGAAATATCTTTTCAAACATGTTCTCGATTACCTTATTAAATTTTCTAAAGGTAGTATTTAATTTTATCAATACTCTAATTATGAATTTTCACGAAAAGTTTTTTTTTAAATTTATTCAAATTACCATGAATTAAATCATCAACATTTCTTTAACAAAAATTAAGGAAATTTGTCACTGAATCGAAGTAAAAATTAAAATTAACAATTCTCCTAAATTTAAAATCATTCAACTTTCATTAAAACTTGACTATATACATGGAATATTTGAATTAATTACAGTACATTCAAAATTAAATACCATTTCCAAAATAGTAAATTATAATGGTAGAGAAAGAGCCTATCATTTTAGAAATTTATCAACGTTAACTCTAACCATAATCTGTTTGTTAACTCTTATTAAAATATGATTATATCTCTTCAACTTCAATTTCTATTTTTTTATCCTCGTAATAAAATCTATGAAAGATTTTCTTTATTCAATGAATTTTTCTAAAGCCAAACGTTTTTCAAAGTTTAAATAATTTTTGTTAAGAATGAATATCAAAACCAAAATGCTAAAATATGATATAAATCTCTACTTTTACTTACCATTATATAACTTTCGTCATCAAATTCTACTTTTACTTTATCAATGCATTAATTTTTAAAACAAACTTAAAATAGCCGATTTTGTTCAGGTAAAGACCCAAACCATTTTTAAAACCGTAATATTTATCCAGAATAAGCATCAGCACAAAATTATTTAAGAATTTGCATAAATCTTACCCTTTGAAACGTTTAATCGTCATAAAGGAAAGCAAACAAAATTTTATTTACTTCACATTAGCAAATATTCAAAATTATAAATTCTAAAATCCAAATGAAATAATAATGAACCTTTTAAACATAATAGAACTTTAATAAGTAAATATTTTGTTCCCATAAATAGGATAAGCACATATTTCGTTTTAATTTAATTTCCCCAACATTTATTCGTAATTTTGCCATTAATTTTGATCAATGGTCTAGTATCTGACCTAAACGTATATTCAAAAAGTATAGTTTTTTCCAGCTGGTTTCCAATTTTATCCAGTCAGTCCATTCAGTGAATTTTCTAAAAAGTTGTTAAGCTTTTTGGAATTTTCATTATCCGTAATTTTAAGCAATTTGATCAATCTCATCCAACGTTTCTAAAATTTTTAGCAATCAAATCTTCCATTCTTATTGCATTGTCTAATATCTATGTTCTCGATAGCTTTCCTTCCTGCAATTTTTGAAATTTTAGGAAATTTTAAGTTATATAAATTTACCAATAATATAATCTTCAATTTTTCTAAAAATTTCCTCAAGTTTTTGAATTGTTTTATCAGAATTGATCAGCTTTACATCATCTTTACATAATTAAATTATTATCTGGAATTTACAATAACTAACTTCTCTTCAATTATTTAAGAACTTTCCACAATTTCTTGATTTCTTCAGAAATTTTCCTCCAGATTTTTAGATTACCAAAAAAATATTCGAAATTATGAGAATTTTTTTAACAATCTCTAAAAATTCTGCAAACATAGTTGATAAATTGGAAAATATCATTGAATCTTTGGATCTAATCAAAAAACAAATTGCTAATTCTCCTAAATTTGTCATAAGGAACCATTTCCAAAATAGTAAGTTAAATTGCTAGAGAATGGGCCTAGCATTTTAGAAATTTATCAACGTTGACAGCAACCCCTTGATAAAATACTTTGTAATATTGATTACGTGAGATTTCTAAACAGTGAATATATCCATAGTTTTTTTTATTAAATACATGTCAAAAATGACATAACAAATCTAATTGAAGTCCTCTTCTCAGAGGAAAATAAGCCAAACTTGGCAAGAAAATGGTGGAACAACCTCTACCAAGGGTACCCTATGTGGCAACAGTGTTATTGAAGTAGGCAAGAGTGGAAGATCATATTATTATGAACTCAAGCCATTCCATGTGCGATCAAAATTTTTGTAAGAAATGTTTGTAATTTATATTTGAATTTGATTATGTAAGTACAATGGATAAAATAAATACTATCTATCTATCTATACTATAGAGCAACTAAATAGAAAGTACAAGTTACAGATCTCATAAAATCATAAACTTTCCTATACATTTAAGCTGTTAACGGTAAAGGTGATCTGCTTGGATATTAGATGCGATTTCAGACTCCTATTTACCACCATTGTTAAGGAGTTTCTCGTTATTGTAGAGATAGTACAATAAAGTGAATGTTTTTTGCGCCACATTTCGAATTTTTCACGGAGACGTATAACTCTTCATACGTGGAAAACTCGAAATATGGCACAAAAAACTATCAATTTATGTTACCATAGAATAGTTTGAGTTGCTCTTTTATTTATGGTACTGATTATGATTTTAACTTTTACGTAATAAGTTCTACAAAGCATTAAATCCCCGATATTTATTTAGAAACATCCGGTATGAAATGATTATTAACCTACAATTACTATTACTTTACCCTCGTAACTAAATTTTACCATTTTAATCATATATGAAATTTATAAAAGGTTTCCATTTTCAATGCATTTATTTTTAAGCCAAACGGCGTGATTCATTTAAAGACCCAAATCATTTCAACACTTGTTTTTCAGGATAAACATCAGAACTAAATTATTTAAAAGGTTGCAAATACATAAAACCTTTGAAAGAAACCGTCATAAAGAAAGAAATCTAAATATTTTTATATTTCACATTATTAATCTTCAGTAAAAATGTTTAAAATGATAAATGATAAACATTGCATTAATAAATTTTAAATCCATTATAAATAAGAAATAAACCTTTTGTTGAGCAACTTTTAATTTATTTTTATTGACTGTAAGAATATTTTATCTTTAACTTTCTGTCCGTGTTATATATCATGTAAAATTATCAATATTTTGTATATTGTATACATTTAATTCGTAAATATTACCTTAATAGTTGTCTGACTTGTGTAAAAATTGTTACAATTTCTAGCAATAATGAATTATTATTATTATTAAAACTATAAGATTTTTTAAATTTTGCAGCAAATTGTCTTACAAATATTTCGAAATTTGAAGAATGTGTGAAAGTTCTAAAATTTTTCAGCAATTAAGTCTTCAATTTGTTAAAAAGTTTCCACTATGTTCTTTATTGTTTTATTTCTTCTGCAAAATCTCTTCCAAATTTTTCGAATTATCAATGAAGTTTTCTACATTTTTTTGCAGTAAGCTCATTTTAAATTTTTCAAAAATGTTTCACCATTTTTTGTATTGTCTTATTGGAATTTACTAGCTTTTTTCAAGAACAATTTTATTACATCGGAAGTTTACAGAAATTGTTCTTATGATTTTTTTGCTTTATTGTGCAAATTTTTTGAATTATGAAGGAATTTTCCTTTAAAAATTCAAAATTCAATATTGTTATCAGTAATCTAATTTTAAATGTTTTCAGAAATATTCCATCATTTTGTGTATTGGCTTATTGGGAATTTACAAGCTTTTTTATTCGTTGTTTAGCATTTCTTATTTTATTTTTCGGAAGTTTACAGAAATACAGTAATAGAATTTCTAAACAATAAAACACAAAGTTGATTTGAATCAAAATTCTAAAGATCCTCATTAGCATTTCTTATTTTATTATATCGGAAGTTTCAGAAATTGTTCTTATGACTTTTTGCTTTATCTTGCTGAAATGCATTTTTTTATTCTTTCTTCCAAAATTTTTGAATGAACAAGCAATTTTTCAATAATCGAATTTTGATTTTTTTTGAATGTATCATGCCTTTTAGTATTGTGAAAATTTAAAAGCTTTCTTTATTCGTTGTCTTCATCTTTCTAAAATGCATTTTATTAAATTTTTACCACGTTTTGCATTATCTTAGTTTTTTTAAGTTTCTACCAATCTAATGCAATCTTTTAATTTTTAAAAAGGCGGTGTTCCTCTTGAACAACCTTCTTTCACTTTAATCTGTAGGTCCTTTTTTTCTCTGTTTTATTATACTCAATTATATATCAGGAAAATGATGTTGTACTGTTTCGAACATAACCCATTTACACATAAATTTCCAGAAAAAAGACACATTTTAGAATGTACCATTTCACTTAATATCTTTCAAACAGTTCACATTGATTTCATTTAATAGTCAGTGCATCTTCACGTAACTCAACAATCATTAAACTATACTTCACACATAAATATCAATAGCTTTGATGTATTTTATTAAGCTGGGGTGAAGATAGCTTATGATCAAACAGAGGGTCTATTTGCCACTGTATTTAACCATGCCTTAACTATTTTGTTATAATCATATGCAACTATTTGCAGGAAAAAATATTTGTTGTTATGGGAATATATTGAAGAATAGAATTCAACTAAAGCTTATATACAAGAAATCCACCTCAATCCTTTATTAAAATTGACTATTTTCAGGAAGTTAAAAGTCAATAATTGAACATTTAATTTGATTTATCATTCTGTTTGTGACTAGTTAAAGAGAAGTTTTGAAAAGTTACAATGAAAATTTTGCAAAATTTGAGAAAATAATTTAAAACTTTTTTTTTAATCAACTTATTCTCATAGAAAACTTTAACAGATTTTCGACCTAACAGTAATAGAATTTCCAAACAATCAAACACAAACACAAAGTTGATTTGAATCAAAATTCTAAAGATCCTCAATACTTTTCCTTACCATCGCCCAATGAATAAATTGAATTTTTCACTATTTTAAATATAATAACAATTGCCTTCGAATAAAACTTTAGAATACTAAAAATTCTACAAACTTCTTTCATAGATTCTTGCACAATCACAATCTACAGTAAAATTGTCCAATTAAAAATAATAAAACAGTTGCTATCGATTTAGAAGTATTAAACTTCTATCAAAATTGATTTTTCTAAGTTAAATAAAAATTCTAAATTGGAAAAAGTATTAGATTATACAGTTATTAGAAATAAGAGTTGACATCGACTTAAATATTTCGAAATTACTTAAAATTAAAGTTTCTTAAAGTTTCAATAATAACTCTAAACATTTCCTTAAAAAGACTTCCATACAACGCCCAAAAAGTTTTTAAAAAAACATTAAAAATAAATTGCACCTTTTTTTAAAATGCATATAAAACTGATATTTCTTCAAATTTCAATCAAAATTCTAAAAGTCAATTAAAAAGTTTATGATAAAATTAACCAACTGGGAAGAAAAATTGCCATCGACTCAAAACGTTTTAATTTCACTCACAATTGATTTTACTTTTATCCTTAATCAAAATTCTAAACATTTCCTTGATAGATTTCTACACAATTGTTTTTTTTTCCTTTTCTTTCTTTAAGTTTTAATCAAAATTCTAAAAATTCGATTTGTTTTTAAATATCTAAAGATTTTCTAAATACTCTACACACTCGCCCAAAATTGAAACTACAAATTGAAATAGTGTAAATTAAATATTGATTTACAGGTATACTGTATTGATAAAAATAAAAATAATAATGAGAATTAATTTCTTTGAGCGTTTTACATTATTATAATGTAAAACTGCGGTGCAGAAACGTTAAAAGATATTAATTCTCATTATTACTTTTGTTTTTACAATTTAATAGTTTATTACAATTTACATCATTTTAATACTTTTTATACTCTAACAAAAAAATGATTTTTAGTAAATTTCAATTAACAACTATAAATATAAAATCTTTCAAAAATTAAATTGCAATTTTGAATTAATCGAAAAGAAATAAAATAGCAATTACTATCGAATTGAACTTTCTAAATGTATTTAAAATTAAGTTTTCTTCTAGATTCAAAATAAATTCAAAACATTTTTTTAAATATATTTTTACATAATTCTCAAAAAAATAAATTGCAAGTGTGGAATAAAAATAACGGTTTGATTACTTCTAACAAGAATTGCTATCGACCAAAACCTCTCAAAATTTGTTCAAATTAATTTTTCTTAAAACTTAATCAAAACAGTAGGTTTTTGAGAGCGTATACATTTTTTTGCTTTTGGGGGAATATTATTAATTAAGATTAATCAAATACATTATTATTTTGACGCAAAGTATATATTCTCTTTTAATGCTTTAAAATTATTATTCCTTTTAATCATTATATTTAAGCTAAACAACTTTATTTAGTATTTCCTCATACTGTTTGACTTGACTTGACATCCAATTAAACTTAATCGCCTCGCGTCTAAAAAAACAAATCTGTTGATTCGGACAGAATTATCCCATAACAGTCACTTACATCCCTCGACGACTCCGGACAAAAAAATCAGGAAAAGTTCCCCGCTATTAACATTTAATGCCGACCATTATAATCGGATGGAAAAGCGACATCGAGAGTGAACAGACAATCGCCTTTCTCTCCTTCGGCAACTTCCCCCAGTTATTTAATTTTTTCTCCGCCCATAGAACTTCCAAAGAAGTAACAGTCGAATTACATTTAATGAAATCCTGGGGGAACACGACGAAAGAAGCCATCTTATTAAAAGTTGCGCACCCCTCTTCAGCGGACCGGGCCACCCCTCAGCGCTTTTGATCTCGATAAGAATAAAAATAACCAGTGATTTATTTAACAGATGTATGTTCGAGCGGAGTTATTGTTCGTTCCAAAAGTTTCTATATTAGTCGTTATAAAACAAGCATCGCATTGCAAGCAACTACAAACACGTTTACGATTTGCAAAAACTTGAATTGATGAGACTTGCAACAGTTAATTAAAAATTCAGTTGCTTCCCTTAACTTCATTTTTTATTCTATTATGCGGCTACTTCTGGTACTGTAAATATATTATCAAGAATATCCGAAAATAGTCAGATCATAAAATAAAAATAAAGTGAATTTTTAATCATCTGCCTATTATTAACATAAATGAGAAATAAATGCAAGATATTATTGTTTAACAACACTGGGTCTTCTTCGAGCAAGGAAATTGAGAAACATCTGAGTGTGGTGAAACAATTGGTTGCGAGTCTAAGCAATAAAAGTTTTTTGAAAATTTTAAAAGTGTTTTAAATGAATATTCGGCAAAGAATTAATATATAGAAACTACAAAACTTAAATATACTATGTTTAAAGTTTATAACTTTACTTATATTCACCAATAATCATCTAAATCACAATGATATTCTCATAAAACTCATAAGATTTTAATAATACATGATTAATCACAATATAAAGGGTAAAATAAGTTTTAGCCATTAGTTTCAGAAAATTATTATTATTATCATTAAGCACACTTTTTTATTTTTTTCCACTTATTATCAAAGAAATTTTATTTTCATATCATTATCATATCTCATAGAAAAAATGCAATAAGCGAATAACATTTTTTTAAAATATATATTCAATTCAAAAATACGAAAACATTTCGTAAATCTACAACAATAAGTCTTACTGTAACGCAAAAAGGTCTTCATTTTCTAACCTAATAGTTACCCCTATGTAAAATCTAATGATAATGAATAGATACTATCCAAATATATCGATTTTCCTAAGGTAATAAGCATCTATGAGCGATTTTTGAAAAGAAAAATCAGCACTTGATATTTTTTTGGTCGGTGTATATTTATTACAATTAAAGCTTCCTATAAACTTGCTGCTGTAAGTTATGTAATATTTAAACATCACATTTTTAGACTTACTATGTAACATAAATTCATAAACAGTTGAGAACCTCGGTACAAATTACACACACACCATATACAATCAATACAGACTGAAAAAAAAAACATTCGCACGCACTACAGGGAAACACCACGCAATGTTTTATGTGTTGTTAAATGTTTTACCAACTAATTATTGACGTGACGCATTCGCTGACTAAGACAATAGAATGCGTGACGTTGGTATGTTGTAAGTGATGTTCGTCGGAGGATTTTCTGAGTGTAATTTTATGATATAAACTTTACAGCTTGCATTGGTAAGGGTAAAAGCGTAGCTTGGAAAATGTAGTATTACAATTATATATATATACATCAGTAGGATTTTATTGCTAAAGATACATATTTTTACAACATGCTTTAGAAATACATACATTATATATTGATACATACTTATATGCACCAAATTTTTTGTTAATGTTTTTGAATTGAGGCCTTTGGGAAAAGAGGTATTACGTTTTTGCAATTAATCAATTATTTTACACTTGAAAAATAGCTCAATTTGTTTAATAGTAATTTAATAAACAAAACTTGGATATAAAGATTTTCTTATGAGTAGATAATTATTATTTACTTAAGATGCCAGTAAATTCAAATAGTTTCTTATATCTTTGAAAAACACTACTACATTAAAACACATTTCCTAAAAATATAGTTAAAACTGAAATACATTTCCACATTTAATAATAATACCATTATTCTAATAACAAGATCAAAAAAATCAAATTGAAAAAAAACCTTTCAATTAAATTTGCTTCTGAAAGATCAAGTTTAACAAATTTAAAAAACCCTTCATAACATTGTTATGAAAATGCACCAACAAGTTACAGAAGAGTTTTAAAAAATAATTATACTATTTATATATAACCTGTAGAATGTTCCAAATGAAGATCGCTACTATTCCACCAAGATTGGTTCAATATAAGTCCTATTTTGTTCAGAAATTTCTTAATGGCTCTAAGAAGAAATCGACCAATCTATTAGAATTTCATAATCCAAAAACTTCTAAAATTATTTATAAATCTTCGTTAATAATATTCTCTCTTCAAAGAAAAAAATTCAACCACTTATTCCTGTTTCCTTATAATACAAATGTTCAGAGTTCGAATCTAAAGATCAAAAAACCGTCACATTTGATGTTAAAGTTGAATTTAATCATCTCAATTTTTTTAATTTTTCGATTAAAATTACAAAATCTAAAACATATGTAAGTTAAACAAATATAATCAGTGTCTAGTTCATTTCCTTCTCGTTTCTTTAACTACAGCTCTTCTTGTAAAAAATTCACTGACAACTCTTGTATGCATTCGAATCAAGTATTGATAGAAGCAGCAATTGTTCTTAAATAGGTGGGATACGCGTTTTTAAATGCTGCCCATTTTTTTATTTCCTAAATGATAGTCTCGTTTCAGTTGAGATAGTATTTTTCTGCATTTGGCTTCTTAATGAACATATTCTTCATGTTCGCGATAGTCCATAAGTGTTTGTAACACCTCAGCAGGGAACAATTACCCAAAAAAGGTGAGCAGCATCACCCTCAAGAAAGTTACCAGGTTCATAGAGAACGTATTACTACTTGGGAAGTGATTCATTAAGGGCAGAACAATAGACCTGTTAGGTTGCAGTTCACGAAAGTTTAACTCACCTCACTATGATCTGTATTCTTCATCTTTATCTGAAAGTGCTTCCAAATTAAGAAGAACAGTACTCAAATAAAAGTACACAAAATAACGCAATTATAAAACCATGACAGTTTTTGATTTATAATTGTTATATAAAATGTAATTTTAAATATAAATTGCTAGCTGTTTTTTTTTATTTGAAAAGCCAAGTTTATTTTTTATAGTTTTTGATTTATACTTGTTCCCCAAAAAATAATGTCATATACGTTTTTAATTGCAGCCCAGTCTCAATTCTCTAGGTAATCTTCTTGTTCTAGTAGAAGTTCATCTTTTCTGCATTCAGATCAAATCTTGAAGCAAACGTTATGCATATTTATCTTAAGTTGCTTCCGAATTAGGACGAAAAAAATCCAAATGATTTTTTAAATCACAAATTGCTAGCTAGTACGCAATACCTAATATGTAGTGAAAAGGCGATTCTTTAAAAATAAAAAGGATTTCCAATTATTCATCGCTCATCTCTTTTATCTATATTATTTGGCGTTTTTATATTTTCAACTAATATAATAACGTTTGCTTCAGGTGTAAACTTACTCACATTAGGAAGTACGCTATTATATTTTGCTCTTTTTTCTTTAAATATATTATAAAGCAAAAAATTCCTTGAAAATTGAGTGTCCCACATTTTTTAACTATAAACTCAAACATTCTTCTTTTAACCTTGGATCCGTATTCAACAAACATTAACAAGTAACATCTTTGTTAATGAAATTTTTTTGATAGGTAACAGTGTAAGAGATGACTTCTAAACATAAGTTTTATTTTTATTTTTTATGAATTGACCAAAAAGTTAAGGGATACCATATAGTCTAATTCAGTACATATAACCTAAGAAGTTACTTCCTTCGCTACTTCGCTAAATAATATATTTTGGATTTAGATGAAATATATTTTGTTGCTGAGACAAACGTGAATATATTTTTTTGATCACTATATTTCAGCAACAAATTTGGTGCTATCAAAGACTAACATATATGTTTCCTATTCTAAATGATGAAACGGTTTTCATCTAAGCTATTAGAAAAATTCATATAATTAGTATTAGTCTTTTGTATTTGGATTTATTCGATGGGAGGGCAGAAGGGTTCGTTGTAGGCCCCAGTTGTACGTCCTACCATCATCATTCCTTACTACGATTAACTCAACTCAAGACCTTGCCAATCGCCAGCACCACGGCAAGAGGGAAGTCTAAAGTCATTAGACATTAACGCAGGTTGAATAACACCGGACAATCCAGAAATACTTGCTCAGCGATTTCCTCATCCTCTTCACACCATCTGCAGATAGCACTAGGTTGTAGTCCCAGTCTGTTCAGGTGCGGTCTTAAATTATAGTGTCCTGTTTGGAGCCCTTCAACCTTCCGTAGATTTTCTTTGGACAGTTGCATACAATATCTGGACAGTTTAGTGTTCATTGCGATAAAGTTTTTTGAGACCCTACATCCAGGCGCATTATCCCATCGCTCCTTGTGGCATCTAATAGGTGTATTTTTCAGTAGGGTAATCAAGTCTTCCAGGGAGGCCGACATAAAGGGGTCCAGCCCTCATTTCGTTTGTCCGAATCCTTTCCTCGTTAAACCATCTACTCTTCTGTTACCTCTCCTGTTTTTGTGTCCTTTTACTCAGCATAGGGTCACTTTATTGCCACGAGCTACTTCTTCCAAGGTTTCGCAACATTCCAACCTTAATTCTGAGGTAAATTTACAGCTGGCAATGAACAAAATTGCTGCTCTGCTATCCTTTATGATGTATGTTTTTTTTTCTTTTGACCTTCTTGTTAGAGGTTACCTTTGCTGCATTTATTAGTTAAGCAGTTGTTGGTGTGCTCATTGTCTTACCTAGGGTAATTTTTTTTTTCGAGGACAGATTTTTGCAAAAGATTCTTACACCTACACCTACACCTGATTTCGCTGACGACCCATTAGTTTATATATGAATGTCTTTGTGTTTGCTTTCTACTCCTGAGTCTTCACACTTAAGGTTTATTTGAAGCTTAAGTCGTTTTAAATTTAAATATCTATTTCTTGAGATTGCTACCATTCCTGTCAGAGGTTGTGTTTTAATAAAATGCAATATTTATAATATTTTATATTTTACACTTCAAAGAAAGATCATGATTTTTTTTTGTCAATGAAGATTTCTTGATAATTTTGAAAGATTTTGGAAGAACAGCTACTTCTTTGTTAAATTCTTAGCAATTTCTGGATACTAGTAAAATATGACTAATATTGAATCAACAAAATATAGTATTAGGTTGGTAGAAATGGCAAGACATCCATATATTTTTGGATATTATATTTCAACAACGAAATGGGTATCAAAACTTAACACATATTTATATAGGGTGTCCAGGAAGTAGGGACGAATATTAAAGTTCTGTAGAAGATAAAAAATTTATTGAACTGTATTTTTTTTATAAACACATTAAGTAACATCTCCCATTTATGTATGAAAAATTATATCCTCCATATGGTCACCGAAGGCCGCGCGGCAACAAGCAATGCGTTCTTTGAAGTTCTTGATGACGCGTTCATAAACATCTGGTGGGGCGATGTTACTAACTCTTCAAATTGCATCCTTCAATTGGTGTATTGTTATTGGTTTGTTCACATACAATTTTAATTTTACAAATCCCCATAAAAAAGTCACAAGGCCTAAGATCGTATTATCTGGAAGGCCATTCCTGCTTGCCACGTATAGAGATTTTTTGGGGAGACTTTTCAGTCAACAGAGCAATCGTTTCTGGGTTGTGTGGCATGTCGTACCATCTTGTTGAAACCAAAAATCGTCATTTTCATCCACAACTACAAAAAAGCAATCAGAAAGCATGTTTCTATAGCTGTCACCATTCAAAGTGACTTTTTATCACTTGTATACGTCCTATGTTGTTATCTGCTCCATGGCAAAAATAAACATCAAACTACAATCCTCACCACACAAAAGCTATCAGGCTGCTAATGAAACGTAACAAACATGAAACAAGCACGACTGCCAAACGTCATATGACAAAATGGCGCCAAATTCAAATTCGTCCTTACTTCCTGGACACCCTATAATATTCTAAATAAATAATCCTATTGCGCTGTTGATGTTTAGGGCTTCTACATCGTTATACAGGTTGAATAGAAATGAAACACACTTATAAGTTTGTTTGTATAACACGTAATTTATTTTTGTGGCTTTACTTCTGAACTGCACGTACCATTATTAAACAGAAAGTAATTTAAAAAACAATTTTACAGGTATAAATAGTTGCGATAATTACATAAGCGCATTAAAAATAGGAGTGTATATAAGATCCAGCTGGTCGTTAAGAATTTAACTTTCCGGATTAGCGCGAATTTTCTGGAATTCCAGGGATTCCAACAGATCCATCTTGGGCCTTTCTTCGTAATGTGTAGTACTGAGAGTACATCCTCGCCAAAAGGGTAGTTTTTCTTGCAGAAGATGCCCGCCGAAAGTGGATTTATCTTCTTGCATTCGCCGGAAAGATCGTTGGTGTTCTTTTAGCCTCGTATTGAATTTACAACCAGTTTGACCTATGTACACTTTTCTACACTCAGAACAAGTTAATTTGTATATTTCAGATTTTTCGAGTATGGGCGATTTTTGTTAATGTTTTGATGGTTAAAGATACAATTTTTTAATTTAGAGGATGGGTTATATATGCGACATTGATATTATGTTTCTTTAGTAGGTTACCAAATTGCGAACTAACCGCACCAAAAAAATGTAATTGACTTATATATATTATTTGAACTTAGGTTTCAGTATTTCAAATATTTTCTTCATTTTATGTTTTTTTATCAACTTGTCGATGTTATGTAAAGAATAGCCATTTGATGTTGCAATATGTCAGATGATGTTTAATTCATTGTTTAAATGAAATTCTGATAGTGGAAGATTAAGAGCTCTGTGTATCATCGAGTTAAAAGCGATCATTTTATGTTTAATGGAATATCGTGATGTACTAGGACTAACGGAATCTGTATATGAATGTTTTCGAAAGATGTTGAAAGTTAATTTATTATTGATTTTAGTCATGGAAAGGTCTATAAAGTTAATGTTTTAGCTAGTTTCAGTCTCTACGGTGATTAAATTTTGGGATGTAGGTTATTGATGAAATCGAGAAATTTACTAGTCAACTCAGTCCTAACACAAGCTAATATATCGTCTACGTATCGGTGCCAAAGTTTGATACGTTTTTACCTCGTACGTTCAATTCAAAATTTTTTGGGTAAGGTTGTACATAAAAATATTTGCTAACAATGGACTTAAGGAACAGTCTTCAGGAGGGATTTTAGCACCAATATTCGTTATGTCAAATGATACTAGCTTGTAGTTGGATAGTGCGTAAAAGGATTTTAGTTTGTTGCGTAATTCTATGGAGGTTTTAATTGAGTGTGGATCTTGAAAATCGGTTAGGTCTTTATATAAGGAGTTCAAGTGAGAAGAAATTGTATGTGCTGGCGAATATATGAGACTACTGGGTAAAGAATCTTTAGGAATTTTTACAAAACCAGTATTTTGAGTTTGGGGCAGATAGGATTCATAGGGATTCATTTGGGCTTGTTAATATTATAGAAGATAGTTTGAGAATTATGAGGGGTTGATTTTAGGTGTTTGAGAAATTATTTAGTTGGGTCATGGTTTACTTGATGTGTTTAAAAAATCATTCATTTTTGAAATATAGGTCATTTTATCTAGTATGACTATTGAATTTCCTTTATGGACTTTTGTTATGGTTAAATTGTTCTGAGTGATTTTGTTTGTTGTAGATTTTATAACAGATCCACTGTATTGTTAATTTTGTAATTTTTTATGATTTTAGCAATTTTGGGTTTGGTTAATTCGCAATTCGGGGTATCCTTAAGGGCTAATTCGGATTCAACAATTAAAGTTACTTTGAAATTTTTTTGTGGGCAAATGAGGAGAGGTCTTCTTTCTAATAAATTTTGTTCTTCACGTGAACATTTTGCTTTACAGTAATTTATGACTCTGGGGTGAAATTTGAGTTGTATATCTGGGTTGGGAAAATTTACCGTTCTCCTTTTGGTCTTGAAAGTTGTTAACTTCTTCTTCTGAGATAGGAACGTTTTATGTATAAAATAGCTGACTTTTTCCCTGACGTAGTCGACTAAAAACTCTAACTCCACTGGATGTAGATCATGGGTCAGCTCACAGTATAAGATTTTTGCGTAGGTGAAAAGGGAATCACGTTTACGGAACCAAAACTTGGCTTTTTCTCGTATCCACATTTTTTCGGCATATTTTGTAGTTTTCTTCGCCGCCACTTGATTTGTACGTATTTTGGTACTACGTTTAGTTTGGTTGAATCGAATGTTGAGAGATGCTGGTTTTATTTTCAATCGGAGATTGAAGTACATTTTAACCTTTTTTGTCACACTAGCAGTTATAATATTGTTGATGTTGAAGGCTTCTACTTCGATATATATGTTAAAACCTATTACGTTTTTATTTGAACTTTTAGAAAAAAGTATATAATTAGATTGTGTGTAATTACATCAACAAACTTCAACCAAATTTATAAAAACAAATATAAAGGATCGATTAGTCTATGAGCTTTAATACAAACTAAAGTATAGTTCATAATATTTTTCTAAAGTTTGTAAAACATAGTTATGCTTTTCTTACAAACACTTTACGATACTAAACTTAATACTAATAATATTTGTACGAAAAATTAGTAAATTCCTAATTCGGTGTTTATGTAAATAAATACCACCTAGTAATTAGTATTACTGTTGCGTTCATTAATTAACGACATCTGTCAAAAACGTTAGTTAGTTAGTTAGTTAGTCAACTGGTTAGAATCCAAATCAAAAAATATAAGCTAAATGATAATCATGATCATTTAAGAAGAATATTTTTTTGAACTAACTACTGCTGGAATTCAAGAAGAATGTGACTGTTTTTTATGCACGTTGATATATGAGACCTTCATTCTCTCTACAAAGTGATTCACTCCACATCTATAAAAGTATACTACTCAAAATACTATAAATAATTTCAATTATATAGTTACAACCTATGATAGAAATGATAAAAATCAAAAGTCTAAATGAATGACTGTTTAGTTTTCAGAAAATACAGACTATTCAAAATCATCCAGTTATCTCCGTTAATCAAGAAGCATCAAATTTTCTCTTAAAAGTAAATTACTTTTTCTCTAGTACGAGGGTTAGCCGTAAATTCAGGTCTCCAATTTTTTTTCTCATAGTAAACATCATTTTGCAAAACAAAGTACAGATTCGGAAAGCTTGGAATTTTAGCTATTTTTCTACGTAGTCCCCGTTACGATCAATGCACTTTTGGAGTCGCTCCGGGAGCTTTTTCATACCTGCGTCGTACCACTCTCCCGCCGACTCGCCCAATAAGATATAGACAGCTGACTTCAGCTCTTCGTCGCTTGAGAATTTCGTTCCCCCGAGTGTTGTTTCGAGTTGGTGAACAAATGGTAGTCACTGGAAGCCAAATCAGGGCTGTATGGGGGATGGTTAAGGATTTCCCACCTGAATTTGGCGATGAGATAAGCATCCGCGGCACCCACCTAGCACATACCTTGCGGTACTTCAAAATATCCGTCAAAATCTTGTCCACGGTAGTCTCAGTTCGGCAATCTCTCGCACAGTCACCCGCCGATCCTCAAGCAGAAGTCACTGTCTCATCCGAAACTGATGGCCCGCGGCCGGCCTCGTCGTGTACGTTTGTACGACCTCCTGTGAACTCCCTGCACCACCACTTCTGTACACTTTTACGTCCAAAAACTTTTCTCCATACACATCGGTCAATTGGCGATGGATTTCAATAGAGGGTGACCCCTTAAACCACAGAAATCTAATCACTGAACGCAATTCACACTTGGCGGGAGCGACGATTTTTCTTTTCATCCTCAAGATGCTAAGCCAAGAATGAGCGTCACAGCGAGATGGGATGGCCAGAATAGTGAAGGGGAAGCAAGAAACGATGCTGTTCTCAGATTTAAGCTAGCTTGCTCCGTCGCAACGGTAGCTCGTTGGAGACCTTAATTTACGAAAAACCCTCGTAGTACTATAATTCAAAATATAAAATTTCTAATATTCATTAATAAAATCACAACCTCCAACAGAAATGATAAGAGTGTCAATAAATTCATGACCTAAATAAATATCAAATTATATAGGTATCTACTAAACCATTACTATATTTTTTGCTTCAATATAAGTCTTATTTTAAGAGCATCAAATGTCTAAATAATTATCTGAAAAATCATTAAGAAACAAACCCAAGAAGAATTGGAATAGACTGCTGGAATATTGGGACTGACTCTCAAAATTATCCAAAAATACACGTTTGTAAAACTTATCACATTCTCTCTTTAAGATAAACTGCTCTACATCTATAATAATACTATAAAACTCAAAACAGTTGACAGAATTTATAAGAATCTCAAGAAATAGATAGGTTCAAAAATTTTCAAAAAATTACCTATCTCTATTAAGCTGTTACTAGATTTTATTGATTCAATATTAGTCATACTTATTTGGTATCCATAAATATCTAAATAAATATCTGAAACTAGTGAAGTGCTGGAACAAACAAATCCAAAGAGAAATGAAATGATAAAAACCACAGACAAAGTAAATCACTTAACATTTTTAACAATACTATAAAATATTATAAATGATGCATCACAGACTCTTTATTCCACAAATGGACAAATGGTAAAAATCTCAAGAATGTCCAAATTGCACATTAGTTCTATTTTAAAAATCTGACATTAACAGCCAAAAAAGTCTGTCCTAAAAGGGGATAAAAATAGTAAATAGAAGCATTTAAAAATTAATCCGGAAGTGCAAGAGGATATAAGCTCCCTCGGCATTATAGAAAATGAAGGGTTAGAGTGGAAGAACACTTTGTTATTGTGAACTCCGCCCGTGTCTCTTTCGCCCAAAATTTGAAGTACGTTTTTTTTTAAATTGATTTATTGTATACATAATTTTTTAAGAAAGAAGTCCAAAGATGAATAAATAAATAAAATAAATAAATAAATATCTAAATGAGTATCTGAAAAACTAGCAAAGTAGTGAGTTTCAAGAAAAAATCTAATAATAGCTATAGTAGTGTTTTTACTTTTGATAAGAGACACCCTTATAGTAGTTAAGTGCGGACTTCTCTGCGATCCATATTATTGTGACTAGTCCAGGACCAAAATGTCCAAAGAATCGCTAACATTTGGGAGGGTAGCGCAGATTTACATTCAAATATTTAGCTCACGAGGTAAACTGTCAATCGAGATATTACCATAAATGTGCCATTTATTTTCTAAGCGTCGCACTACTTTATCGTGGTTATCCATTTAAATAGGAACTAGCGGCGCAATGCTTAGACAATATAGTAGATAACCACGAACAAATAGGGGCTAGTCCAACGCTTAGACAATAAATGGCACCCTTAAGATAATATCTTTAATTATTTGTTAATTACCACGTCAAGCTTTCAAAGTATAGCATGGATATTTTTCCATTTAAAGAATTATAGGTTTAACAGGTAATAAACAAATTTTTTTGGAGAAAACTTCGCTTTATTGTTATTGAGTTAAGCCTTTATAACAATGAAAATTTTGAACACCTACTAATTTAATTTTCACAGTTATCTAAATACTTTTCATTATCAGACTGCTCAAAGACAGGACTAACACAACTGGCAAATTACATAACAATGAACCCATACAAATGAATTATTAAGTAGTAATTATGTATGGTAAGATAATAATTGATTTTTAAATTTTCAGGATTCTGTACAGGTAGGAATAATTGATTGAGCTATTTTTCATAGTTGCCCACCACGTATGTAATACCTCTTCGGTGGGTCGCGTTTCCGAGGAAGCGCGGCCGACCGCAAGGCCGGAACAGATTTAGCAACAACATACAACAGACTACATAAAAACAAGTTACTGCATTGTTAAATTTGCATTGCGATTATTATTGGATATATTTTAGTGATGGTTAATTTTTTTGTAGACGATGCTTATACAAAAAAAATACTGGCTTCAGATGGTTTAAACACTGTTTAATTTTTCTTAGAGAATCTTAGCACACGAGAATGTATAGTATTAGAACAAAGTAATGAACGTATATAAGTATAAACTGCAGTTTATTATTATTATCATCATTACCGATCACGGCCTAGTTCTTGTACATGAGCTGAGTACATTTATTTGATTTTTTTGGGGCACCCGACATTTGGTATAGGAAAAATATTTTGAAAATAAAATTTATTAAAATTGGAAAGGAATACAGTGTATATATGTGTTAGCTAATTTTAATTTAAAATCCATTCTGTTTATTCAGTTGATTGATTGAATACAGTATTAATATTTATATCTGTAATTATTATTGAAATTGTAATTAATTTATTAGAAGGAAGAATAATTTTTATTTTATGGCTTATACTTTGTAATATTTTTCCTATACTAATACATTGTGGGGCAGGATAAAGTAATTCACGTGGTTTCGTTATTATTTTGCCTTTAAATACGTTGATTACTTTTTAGAATTGGCTGGTTTTCTTTATACATATTTAAATGTCTGAATTGACTGAGACTGAAAGGAAAGTGCATTACTTTTTTCTGTTCACCTGGGAATGTTTACTTGAGTTGCTGGTTATTGGCTTTACTTAGAGATATGAGAGAGAGGCGCATTGGCATTTATTGACCGTTCGTTACTTTTTTCTTTTACTCTACATTTTTATTTTTTCGAGAAGCCCGCCGCGCAGACAATGTACGAGGTTTAATCTGTTGTGGTGGTGTGGTTGTAGAAGATGCACGTTTACAAGAAGACCCTGCAGGCTCTGATCTACCCCATCAGCAGTACTACGCCGCACAATTTCGTGCTGTGGACGGCGACGTCGCCGACGTACTGCTACGAGTGCGAGGGGCTGTTATGGGGCATCGCCAGGCAGGGGGTTAGGTGCACCGAGTGCGGGGTCAAGTGCCACGAGAAGTGCAAGGATCTACTCAACGCCGATTGCCTTCAGAGTAAGTACCATCTTCATTTTCGTCTTATATGCTTTATAATCGAATTTTAAACATTCCTTTATTCTGCGAGAAGTCGCAATTAAGATGTTTTAAGTAGAAGTATTTCGATCAAAGTAAATTTTGAAATAATAAATAGTATTCCTCAACATTCCTCAAATGAATACAAATTTAATCAAACAAATTCAAATCTGTTAATTGAATTTTCTATGCATTAACTAAACTAACTAACAAATTATTATTTAGTAATGTGTCTATAAAGTCGATAGTAGATTTGTTTGTTTAAGGTAACATTATATTTCTTGAGTTAATACATTTTAACGTTTCTTATGTAATTGTAGTTAATTCATATTTATGATTTATTATATTCTCTATTAAAATAGAATTCAAAACATAATTATTTCTATAAAAATATACACAATTACCAGATAATAATTGCATCATATGTATGGTAAATTAAAATGCAACTTTTAAAACAAAATCCATATCAAACCAATGATGTTTCATAACAAAAAGTTTGGCTTTCTGCAGATAAGAGTTTTAAAGTTTCTCTCCTCGTTGTGACAGCTGTGACTTATCTTGCTTTTATTTGGAAAGTTACTTAGTTGTAGTCTTATTAGGCATGGATGCAAATATTCTTATAATTGAGTGTATCGAGAGAAGTTATTACTAAGATATAATGTTTATTTTTAAATTTACTTTATAAAATAAATAATTTAAATAAACTTTATTATATTTTAAATTTTGATTATATGACTTATAAGCTAACCTTTAAAAGTTTCCGATAGTTTAATTAAATTGTCTTTATATTTTTTCAGTATTACATATGCAATACAAATTGCTCAAGACTAATTACGTTTACTCAAATTCAAGAATTTTATGGATTAATTAAAATTATAGCAATATAGAACAGATGATATCAAATAATTATTAAATCGGCATTTATATAATTAAATAAATAAATCGACAGATATGTTTGTTAATTCAAGAATATTATTTCTTCGGCTGCAATTATACAAATTATTAACTTTTATTTTATTACTTGGGAAAATAATATTTAGAGTTATCACATATTGCATATATTATTTATCTCTAAATTCAAAAAAGTACCACACCTTTTTCATTACATTCAAAAAATATAGAGGAAAACTCTGACATCCAGATATTGATTTCTATATTGAGGTATTGAAAATTAACACTAAATACATTGGTTCAATCTACTGTTTTCTGAACAATTGACTTGGTAAATGAAAATAGCTTTCAAAACCCGAGAAAAGGCAGCATTTTCGAGAAGGAATTTAATGTTATGTCGGATTATTATATTTTAACGATTTGAAGTACAATATTAAATGTATTATCCTAAAGAAGGTGTCTGGTATATCGATATAGGCATGATGTGAACATTTTTCGGCGCCCACATTAAAAATTTAAAACAATTCAGATGGAAACTAAACAGAAGGAAATTTCATTTTTTTAATAAGGAAATAAAGTATTTGGAACATACCGCCTAGAGTAAAGGCGTTGCTATTGAACAGCAACAAATTTCAATGGTAATAGAAATTACATCAATTTTAAATTTTACTTAGATTATGTATCTATTACCGACAGTATACTTTTCCAGTATCAGAAAGTCTTCTTAGCAAAGATAAACCGAGATTTTAATGAAACGAGGAATGCTAAGAAGAGTTCCAAAGACTGAAAATTGCAAAGCCAGTTTAAAGTTATTCATTACTGTCTGGTAAATTTGTGTTGTGCACCAATGCAAGTATTATGAGAATTTGATCTATCTTACTATATGAGGCTTCATTTTTTCTTCTTCTTATTGTGTAAATGTGTCTAGTATCCCTAAATTCAATTTTATTAATAAGATTAATTTTTTGTCATGTTTGCATATTAATTTGGAAGACGTGTTTAATGAAATGTTAAAATTGTCTAATAAATTTAATTGTGGTCCGGATGGTATTTCAGGTTACTTCCTTTTTAATTGTGTATATACTCTTTCTAAGCCTATTCACTGGCTATTTGAACAGTCAGTATTTATAGGTTACTTCCCTCAATATTGGAAAAAATCTTTTATTATTCCTATTCACAAAAAAGGGGTAAAAAACCTAATTGACAATTACCGTACAATCATTTATTCCTAAAATACTAGACAAGCTTATTTCTATACAGCTTCGATACTTAACTCGGAATATCATTGTAGATAATCAACATGGGTTTCTTGATGGCGGATCTACTATCTCTAATCTTTTATGTTTTGAGAATTTTATATTAAAAAGTTTTTCTGAGCTTAAACAAGTCGATGCTGTATACACTGATTTTGCTAATTTGACCGTGTGGAGCACAAGATGTTAATAGCTAAGTTGAATGCTTATGGGTTTTCATCTCAAATAATTAACTGGATATATTCATTTTTATCAAATCGCTCTCAGATTGTTAAACTTAATAGCCACACGTCTTTCGAAATTGATGTATGTTCTGGTGTTCCTCAGGGAACTCATATTGGGCCAGTGTTGTTTTTGTTATTTGTTAATGATTTGTGTGATTCGTTCAAGTACTGTAAATCTTTAATGTTTGCGGATGACCTAAAATGATTTCATTCTATTGATAACATTGGTAGTTAATTTGAACTGCAACTTGATTTAAATATTTTATTTAAGTGGTGTTTAAAAAAAATCTCATTTTCAAGAAAAAATAGTGTAACTTTCTTTGACTACTCGATTAACCTTGAGCAGTTGGAAAGAGTCTGTAGTATTAACGATTTAGGGGTTATGTTCGATTCTAAATTGTCCTTTAAAGATCATATTGATTCTATTGCTAACAAGGCATTTAAAATATTAGGCTTTATTTTTAGAAATAGTTATAGTTTCGGACCATACGCGCTAAGAACTCTTTATATATATTTAGTAAGATCAAATTTAGAATATGCATCTGTAATTTGGTCTCCTCAATATAACTGTCATGTATTAGCGCTAGAGAAAGTGCAGCGCAAGTTTCTTTTTTATATGTTCCGTAGATTTGATGTTACTGGTATTTCAGTTGCCGATTATTCCTTTCTTTGTATTCATTTTAACTTGGATTCCTTGAAATTTCGTAGAATTATGTTAGATATGTGTTTTCTGCATAAATTAATTTCGGGTGATATTAATTGTTCTGAAATACTTGCTTCATTAAATTTTTCAGTAAGTTCTACTGACATAAATATACGACGTAAACCCTTATTTAGATTACCAACAGCACGCACTAAGTATGATTCAAATAATCCACTTTTTAGATTTATGAGTGTAGCTAATGATTTAAATCATAATAATAATATTGATTTGTTTGGTTCTAGTCTAAGTTTAAATCAGAACTCAAAAGAATTGCATTTCAATTTTGATATATGTTATTGTTACGTACGATCATAAGTTTACTTTTAGTTGTATTTTAATTTTATGTTTCATCATTAATTATGTTATTTCGAATGTAAAATAAATATATTATTATTATTATATGTGCGGAATACAAGAGAATGTTATCAGCTACTTTCATAAAACCTTTAAAACTTGACAAGAATTGCCGCCTGACGAAGAAAGAAATTGTTGCAGTAATTATATTTAAAAACAATGTTGCCTGCATTAAAGTGAGCAGAAAGAGAAGTCTTTAAATAGCTGGCGAAGCTACTAAACACAAAGCTATGGCAATTAATAAAAACCCAGTTACTTTGTCTTGGTGGCCATACTCAGGACATTTTAAGCACTGCAACAACCAGAATTGATAGAGAGTCAAATTATGAAAAACGAACATGGATGACGACTAAAATACATATGAAGCTTAAAAGTGTCAGTAGTATGATTCCATCTTTAAAATCCTGCTAAAATTTTAAAAAAATGAAAGTTCTAATTGAACTTACGTATAGATTGCAAAATGTTGCCAGAATTTAAGTAAAACTGGGCTTTTTTTCTTGTATTAGTAAACTGGATATTAATACTCGACTAATGATATTTGACTAATATTTAGTAATGAAGTGTAGACTGGCCCTCAAATTTTTTAAATATACACACTTTTTACTTTGTGATACATATAATAAAGAACGAGACACGATTACTTTGTTTTGCCACTTTATTTAAAATTACACTCGACTATAGTTTTTACAAACAGCTAGTCATAAAAAGAAATGTTACTTATTTACAAAACAATTAGTACATATATTCCTGATTATTTACCGCTATATAAACAACAACAGAGGCTGTATAATGAACTATTAATATTTGAGAAAAATAAACAAATCGAAGCAAGATTAGAGAATTCACGGAATATATCAAAAACATCTTGGAATATTATTGGGGAGATTGTAGGTAACCCCAAAGTCTACAAACTACCTGAGCATACTAATATTTTACAATTAGCTAACGATTTTAATACATTTTATAACACTTGTGCCAATAATTTTATGTCTAATGGATTTAGCGATAATTTATTACAGTCTATACCAGTTAATCCTCATACAATTTTTTTAGAGCCAACGACGAATTTAGAAATAATTACAATTGTTAATTCCCTTAGTAATAGTAGAAGTACAGGGATAGATGAAATTTCTGTACATATTATTAAAAAATGTATAAATCATTTAGCTTCACCACTAAGCCATTTAATTAACTCCTGCTTACAAACGGGTATATATCCAGATGCATTAAAAACATCTATTTTGATACCAATTTTCAAAAAGGGAGACAGCAATTTATTAGCTAATTATAGACCAATAAGTCTATTAAATTCGTTTTCTAAGATTTTTGAAAAAATTATTTATGTGAGATTACTAAATTTCTTTAAGAAATGTAAACTACTTTCCCCTACACAACATGGGTTTCTTAAAAATAAGAGTACTGAAACCGCGCTCTTTGAATTAACTAATTGCGTATTAAATAATATGGAAGCTAATAGTTTAACATGTGGCATATTTTTAGATCTGTCAAAGGCTTTTGACGTAATAGATCACACCATATTATTAGCCAAGCTATATCGTTATGGTGTACGGGGAATGGTATACAAACTAATACAATCTTATTTGGAAAATAGAACTCACCATACTCAAATAAAACATCCCACCTCTGGTGCCACAACACAATCAAAACCGTTAACCGCAACTAAAGGCATACCGCAGGGAAGTATATTAGGCCCTCTACTGTTCATTGTTTTTATAAATGATATCTGTCAAAATTTACCACAAAATTGTAATATAATAAATTATGCAGATGACACAAATTTATTGATAGAAGGTTCGACATTTATAGACATAATTAATACGGGTAACATCAGTATGCATTCGGTTGAAACATGGTTTCAGGATAATAAATTAATTCTAAACAAATCTAAAACCTCCTGTATGCTATTTAAAACTAATCAGTCATTATTAACTCCAGACACATTAATATTAAATTCAGTTTCATATAATTTAACAAAACACGCAAAATGTTTAGGGATTCTGTTAGATGAAACATTAACATATTCAGAACAC
This sequence comes from Ontholestes murinus, assembly GCA_963969525.1. NCBI lineage: Eukaryota > Metazoa > Arthropoda > Insecta > Coleoptera > Staphylinidae > Ontholestes > Ontholestes murinus. The sequence goes on along the minus strand of OZ018392.1, from coordinate 20,879,928 downwards.
ATTAACAGGCTCTGTAATAAAATAAGTAGCACAACTTATGGGCTAAGAATTCTGTTAAGGCAATGTAATACCAATATTGGTAAAATATTCTACTTTGCAAATATTGAGTCACATATGAGATATGGACTTATCCTTTGGGGAGGTTCCTCATATGTAGATAAAGTTTTTAAAACACAAAAGAAAGCCCTAAGAATTTTACTTAAATTGAAGTACTCTGAGACATGTAGAGGTGTCTTCAAAAATGCAAGAATTTTGACACTTTACGGTCTATACATTTATGAATGTATAAAATTTTTGTGGAAGAACAAATTGTATTTTGATAATGTATTTCACTCAACTAGATATGATACAAGACACGGCCAAATTTTCAATCTACCACAACATAGGTTAAATAAATTTAAACGTGGCAGCTTTTATAACTGTATTAAATTATACAATCATCTTTCAGTGGATATAAAAAATAGTAGCAACTACCATAAATTGAAAGATACATTGTTCAATGTTTTATGTGATTTAGAACCATATTCTATGAACGAGTTTTATAATCATAAATTTTAGAGCCTAGATAGTTTATTTGATATACTTCATTTCTTTTTGACGTTCTACATTACGAATGTACAATACTCTATGTATATTTTATGTATGTTTTGTAAATGTAAATAAATAATTACTTACTTACTTACTTACTTACTTACATTATCAATGAAAGTATTTACAACACAAACAGAAGTACTGTTACGATTTCTTCTCATATTTGTCTTTAATTCTTTGATTCTCTTACAACTAGCATTAATACAAATTAGATTTTGAAAAATATTTACATATAATATTGACGTAAGATATTCATGGAGAGTTCTTCCATATTGCATTTCTAAAGATTTGATTTCAATTGCAGTCTACAAATTTTGGTTTTGTTTTGCTCTACTCAAAAAACACTGCATTACGTTCCTTACATGTTTACTCTTAATGTCAAATTGACATTATTTTTTTCTTAAGAATCTTTTCAAAATTTCTTACAAATATTCAATTGTAATTTATATTTATTTCTGGTAGTTAATATTCAATCCATTTTTCACAAGTACCGAAAAATGCACCATGAAATTACCTATTGTACAAAATCCTAGTTAAAAACAATAATATTATTTTATTGTGTCATTTAATAAGATTTTTAATTGATGGCAGACATCTAGTAAACACGACAATAAATAAACTAAATGTAATTGCAATTATTTCTGCAGTATATTAAATTTTTGTTATCCAAAAACTACATTTGAATAATTATAATATAATATCAAAATTCGTTCAAGCATCGACACACTTATAAAAAAATATTTGTGAGAGACTAATGTCAAAACTAGTATATGTTTTTATTTCAAATGAAAAATTCAAAGACTTCAACGTCTCCTTAAATTATGGGTCTGAGTGACTTATTGGCAACCAGTGAACTCCTACTAATGAGGGTTTAAATTAAATCACACTTGGTTTGTTTCACAAAAAAATGTATAGCAAACCAAGTGTCATTTAATTTAAACCTTCATTAGTAATAGTTCAAAATGTTTCACCAAGTGATAATTGAGAAAGTGATTTAAGAAATACGAGTCAACTTCACCCGTGATTCGGTCAAATCCAAATCCACGTAGTATATTCTTTATTAATTTAGTTCTTCCTGCTTTTAGTATATTTACAAAAAATTCATAAACAATTAATCACGTGCAAAAATTTGGACAGCTGTTCCACGTGATTCATTTTTTATGAATTTTGTAAATATATTAAAAGCAATAAGAACGCTAAATTAATAAAGTATATTCTACTTGGATTTGGATTTGGATTTGTCCGATGGGACTGCAGTTAGGTTCGCTGCACGTAGGCTTTGTACGTTCTCCCATCTCTTAGGATATCTGACAACTGTAGATATCCCTCTCCCATTATGGATTCCCGTAGGTTGGATAAAACCGGGCAATCCAGAAGTACATGCCCGGCGTTTTCTTCATCTTCTTCTTCACACCCTCTTCAGCTAGTACTAGAGAGTAGTCCCAGTCTGTCCAGGTTCGATCTTATATTACAGTGTTCTGTAAGGAGCCCTATAACCTTCCTTAGGTTTTCTCTGGACAGTTACATACCGTATCTGGCCGTTTTAATGTTTATCACGATGAAGTTTTTTGAGACTCTACAGCAGGCATGTGCAACGTACGGCCCGCGAGCCGGGTCCGGCCCCTGACTTCATTTTATCCGGCCCGCAGCACAATTTTCAAATATCACTAAACTTGGCGCTTGAAAGTAAAAATAATAATAATAATATTTCATATAACCTGAGGATCACAAAGTTTTATAGGTATCATAATGTTTTGTACTGTATTTAGTCAACTCAACATTCAGTGTATGCAATAAACAGGGAAAACCCCGTCTTATTTGTATTGGCTGTATGTTGATTAGTGAAGGAAGAATCAGCAGAGCAAAAGCACGTTGTTATTTATAGTGAGGCACAACAGTTTCTAAATTCATACTTAATTTACAATTTAACATAATCTTTGCAGACATCAGAGAAGAGAAGAAAAGTTGATATTGAAAATCGTGTTTTTCAAGATAAGTGGACTAACGATTACTTTTTTATTATGCAAAAAACAAGCCTGTTTGTTTAATTTGCCTCGAAAATATATCAGTGGAAAAAAAGAATTTAATTTAAAACGCCACTTTACATCAAAACAGTCTAGTTATAGTAATCTCAATGGGCAACAAAGAAAAGATAAAATAATAGATTTGAAAAAATGTTTATCTGCGCAACAGACTCTTTTCCACAAACAAAGTGATTTAAGCAATAGTATTGTACGAGCAAGTTTAATAATTAGTGAAAAAATTGGAAAGCACTCTAAAACTTATTCTGAAGATGATTTTGTTAAAGAGTTTCTTAGTGCTGTCGTTAAAGAACTGAAAAGAGCGACGATATAGAAAAAATAAGTCTTTCTCGCTGGGCTAGAACGAGACATATTGGTGACATGGCCAACGATATCAAATCAAACCTTAAGAAGTTTGAGGCATTTTCAATTGCTCTCGATGAGAGCACAGATACTACCGATACCACACAATTAGCTATTTTTATTCGCGGAGTTGATATCAAATTTAACTACATGGGAGAATTGTTGGCTCTTCGACCTATGGAGGATACCACACGAGAAGAAAACATTTTCGAAGAAGTAAAAGCAGTTTTTGATCAATTTGAGCTTAAATGGAAGAATCTAAGTGGAAAATCTGTTGGAGTTGCCAATAGAATTGAATTGGATCTATGTAGTAGGAATATTGAGACTGAAGATTTTAGTGTATTTCACTGCATTTTACATCATCAACTCAACCAGTTTCTAGGTAACCGTATCAAATCAGCCGGATTAATCATTAGAGATATCCACACCTCTACCCTTAAACTATATCAGCAAGGCAAGTTTGATAACTTGAATTATTACTCGCTGAACGAGTCAGGGGAAATAAGAACGTCTAAAGAAATACCAGATATGATATAGACACTAATTCTACGTAACTGTACCACAGGGAGAGCAGAATGTAACATCGAGTAGAGAAAGATAATTGCCCAGACGCGCTCGAATACTTTCTTTCTTGCACAGAGACATTCCCGCATGATACTACCCCACACAGCACCCTCAACCCATGGACCAGTCGCTCAAGTTTATAGTTCAAACACCCTCTATAATCAGAAATCGGACCTATCTGTTGTACTCATTAAAATCTTGGCTTAACCATTAGCACTGAGTATAGTCTAATCGTCATAGAATTCCCTCGTAAGCACTGAATGCAGTCTCAAGCATTTTTGAGCACTGACTACAGTTTAGACAAACAGTGTTATATCCAAACCATTTGGATGCTCCGATCGTAGTAGAACGTTTTACGCTAATATTTTGTGAAAGACTATTTTGTCACTATTTAAACTATACACAAGAATTAAAAAAATAAACTGTAAGTTCAAAATTTAATACAAACATATTTTTCTTTTGTTGAATTCTTTTCCCACTCTTGCAAATTATAAAGATCATGCTAACTTCGAAACGTTTGCAAACGAGTTACAATTTTTAAGAGATGAATTTAACACCAGATTTAAAGATTTTCGCTGCCAAGAAGCAGGTCTAAATTTTTTCCTTCCCCCCTTTGATTGGAAATAAAAAGAAGCTAAATTTTTAGTGTAAGAAAAATCCGATCTTAAGGCGATATTTAGAGACACGCCTATAACCGATTTTTATAAAAATATTTACCAACCGATAAATTTCCAAATCTCACATCTTCAAAAATGTCGTTATTTGGAAGTACATACAATTGTGAGCAGCTATTTTCGAGTATGAAGTTTGTTAAATCAAAAACACGTACAAGGTTAACGGACTCACATTTGGAGAACACTCTGCATGTTGCGACATCCGATATTTATTATATGTAAATATAATATCATTTCCTTAAATCAAACTACGAATCTCCCCGTTCCTTATAAATTCAAATAAAAGGTCCGGCCCGCAATTGTAGGTTGAATTTGTTGTCCGGCCCGCGGTCTTGATGAAGTTGCACATGCCTGCTCTACAGCTAGGTGTGTTTGTCTCATCGCTCCTTGCGGTATCTGGTTGATGCATTTTCCAGTGGAGTAATCAAGTCTCATAGAGAGGGCGGCAGGGGGTGGTCCGACGCACATATTATTCATCTAAATGCCTTCCTCGCCAAACCATATGCTATTCTGTTACCTCTGCTGTTGTTTTGTATTTTCATCCAGCATAGGGTCACGAGCCACTTCTTCCAAGGCAAGCGTTGATGCTGAGGTAATTTTTCAGCTAGCAATAGTCGAAGTTGCTGCTCTGCTGTCCGTTGATTTTCCCTTGATATTCTTGTTAGAGATTACCTTTGCTGCATATGGTATACCTACGAGTTCCTTCTTTATTGGTGTGCTCATTGTCTTACCTAGTGCATTATTTTTTTCAGGGACAGTTTTTGCAATACATTTCTAAACTTGCACTTGTTTTCGTCATGACCCATGAGTGTATGTATGAATGTCTTTGTGTTTGTTACCAGCTCTTGAATCTTCGTGTCTGAGGTTTGTTTAAAGCTTTCTAGGGAATGTATACTAAGTGACATAAAAATCTGAACGCCCGGTATAAATCATATAATTTTTTTAATATTTAGTAGAATTGTAAGAGAAAACATAGTAAACAAATAATTCACAGAACTTTATGAAAAAAAAACAATAGTAATGTGTCGATGCACCACGGTGGGCTGTATACTCTCTAAGGATTGAGAGATGATTGATGTCCTTCTATGGTATCTCATTCCAAACAATTACTAACGCATTTCAAAGTGCTTTTAGAGTTTCAGGGATATTCTGTAAATTAAGGAGTCTTCGGCCCATGATATCCCACACATACTCAATTAGAGATAACTCCGGTGACCTCGGTGGCAAGGGCAACAAATTGATTTCAGTCTGCTCAAAAAAGTTCTTTGTGGCAATGTGTGGACGTACACTATCCTGCTGCATTATCTGATGATGTTCCAGAATTTCTTCGATGTAACACCGTGCGGTCATGTTTCCTCGAATAAAGATTAGAGGTGACCTGAAGCCATAAGCAATGGCACCATACACCATTACCCCAACAGTATGATGAACGTGCCTTTCTACAAAAAATTGTGTGTGCTTCTTTCACCACGTCGTCTTCAGACTCTGGCCCGACCATCATGCACCCCTAAATAATCTAGTTTCGTCACTATCACTAACACCATATCATTCCATTCCCGGTCATGAATCGTTCTCTATACCATTCGAAACAATTTAGAACCGCACTCAGCAAAATTAAAATCTTTACTACGGCAAAAATGTTAAATTTCACCTTGTGCACCAATAAATAAACAAGTTGAATAAAATACGAAATTTTTATCTGATACAGCTGATCTTTTATTCGTTTTTTTTCTTTTTACCAAAATAAGTCAAATATAAAATGTTATCAAAATAAAATGATTTATACTTAGTATTCGGATTTCTATGTCACTTAGTATATATATTCTGATGATGTTGGCCACCGGAATTTTTTTTCCTGAAATCCTCCCATTGTTGCTCGTAGCCTTATAGCCGTCGCTGCTGCCTGGTCTCTGATATATATGTCCAAGGGTGGCAGATGCAGCAGTAGAAGCATACATTTCAATATGTAAGGAAAACGTAAGAAAAATCAAATCATTAAAAAATGATTGTGGGAATAAAACCGTATGTTAAAATATATTATATTGATTTGAAGTTAACACAGAAAAACATAGACGTTACTCAACAGGTAGTTTCCATACGGTTGAAATCCATGGTTCTATTTTTAATATGCAAATATCAATGCATTTTCTAATTAGACCTTATTTACTTTGGTTTTTATGTTAAGAATTAAAGAGAATAATTAGTAATTTAGAATTTCCCCTATATATCCTTGTTTTCTCTTCGCCCAAAAAAAATGGCACTAAGTATAATCTATAAGATTTTTTTCTTTATAGCTGAATCCAATAGTGATAGTTCTAGAAACAAAACTTATCCGTTTCTGGAAAATTTTTGTTCTGAATCATGCAAGATCTGTGTAATTTTATGTTAGCATTAATCAAACACTTACACAAATTTTAAAAAGAGCTCTAAGAATGTATGGTTTTTCTAAAATCAAAGAAATTATGGAATGAATGAGAACATTCCATCAGGGTTTGACTGGAAGAACATTATGAAGAATGGAGTCTTCAAAATGATGATTATTGAATGCATAGGGTTTGTTTATTCTTTATTATCAAGGTTACATTTTTAATCGCTTTACTTTTTACAGTTCCAAATATTTACTAGCAACTGTTTCAATTAATTTGACAGCAAGATATTTTCTTCAGTGCATTACCTCAGTGAAACTATTTCTATAATCTTGGTGTGTATGCACTTTATACTAATATACGAAATCACTTATCAACTATCAAATATGCTTCATTACAAACTAATCACAAATATCTCATAAAGTGGATACAATTATTACCCTTACTAATTAAATAACGTATATCAATTACAGTAGCCATATGAATTTTTTAAATTTTAATATCAATTATTTTATTGTGCACGCAACACTCCGATCGATTATAATTGAATTCGCGTTTGTGTATTCAACGCCGCCACAAACATTATGTGGCCTGTGGTGTCCTGAGGGTGTTCAATGCGGATGCTTTTAAATTATAGTTTTAATTAAATCGCACCCCGAGGAGGCGGACAGGTATGTGTGTTTATAAATCGGAAATAATTCAGGCGGCTGCTAACAACAAAGGGCCGCGTGTATCGAAGGGGGCGCTTGCTTATTTGCAACTTCCAGACCATGTAGTTCGTATAAATTAAGTTCGTGGATGTAGCTGAGGGCTGGCCGATGCAGATACACGCCGTGTTCGCCGTAAAAATGTAATCGAATTACTGCAATTGGCGTACATTCTCTTTACAGAATCAGCACCATCTGCAATTTCGAGTATATTGAGAGTCTATCGTTTAAGTTCGTTAGTTTCCTTATGAACATTTATTGATTTCTTATTCATGAAACGTCTTGCTACATATTAGGGTAATTGTCCAATACACTTAATTTAATTGTATGATACAATTTATCATACTTTAAACTATTATTATAAAAGAAAACCTATGTAGATGTTAAAAAAATCAATAATACTAAAATTAAAGCAAAGTATATTGTGTTGTCACTTGAGTATGGCTACTATGATCCATTGAAGAATGATTATGTTTAATGAACGCTCCAGTGTAACTCTATAATTGATAAGCAAAAACAAAAAAACAATACCACCATCCTAACTACAAGGATGATTATGTTTCTACTTTAAATCCCTTTGGTTTTTGTATAAGTAATTGTTGTCATCGACCAAATTAATACTTTATGATATATGGCGCAAGGGAAAATTATGCTGCAATTTTTACAGCGACATAATTTACATCCATTAAAATTATCACCCGAAAAAATCGGGAAACCTCTCACAGGGCAGCGAAGTCCTCGCTTTTTTCCTCTCTTCGCCGTAACACAAGCGCAATCGAGTTTGCCGGGAGGAAGCGCCGGGAAAATAAAATTAAACTCTTAACAGCGTGTCGCGCGTGAAATATCATTTATTTTATAGTCATTTGAATAATGGATGGCGCAGCAGCGAATCGATCTTCTGGCATGAATTAATAATCACTAGGAGGGGCCACAAACGACGTTTCCTGTCAAAATAATAATAATAATAATACCCCGAGCACCCTAATTCCGCACCATTAGACCATAACTCTATAACAGCGTGTCCAAAACGTGGAAATTCGATGAGTGATTGTTGTAATTGAATGCGTACATACAAACATTTCCGATGGGGAAAGTGCCGTATTATCTGTACCACTACTACTATCTGTATCGTGTATTCATCAAATATCTATATGACCAGTCTACTAATCACAATCAATATTGTAATTACAGTATATATCATATATTTATCAAAGTGCATTTTTTTTACTTAGCCATATCATTATTCTTTGAAATTCTTTGAATGCATAACAAATTTCAATTCTTTAAATGAGTAGTCATACTAATTTTGTTTAAAGAACGATAGTTAAAGTATTCAAATTTTATTTTGATAAAAGTCAAATTAATGCATCAAAGCGATGCAAGAGATTTTTTACAATTTCAAAAAAAAAACTTAATATTTTATTTAAGACATTTTATATAAAATCCTATAAGTTTATAGAATGCATAGCATAAAATGTAATACGAAAAAATCTAAATAAAAAGTTTACCTTACTTCAGGTCTGAAGCAAGGCAAGTCTTATATAGAAGACGAACAGTTCTGGTGAACCTTCTAGCACTATTCCCATTAGTGTTACTTCCTCCTTACTTCGGAGTATCTAATAATAATCCAGTTTCTGTCCTAAATCTATTTATTATTATTTTCTTTCTAGACGCAACATTTAGTTTATCCTCCGGTTTACGACATTGTCATTTCTGAATATCTAGCCTATACCCAATGTGTAAAACATGTTCTATTAATCTGATTTGGGAATACAAATGGAACAAGCCCCAACAAAATGTTTCTGTATCACTTTTACGTTGTCAAATAACATTTAAATTGTTTATATCTTTTGACATAGCTTGGCAAATGTAACAATTTTGAGTAGCCCTGTTGGATGCTAAAATATTACATACTTTGCTATCAACCATTGTTTCTTCGAATTTGGGGCCACTTCACGTCTCTGACCATTAAATTCCACCAAGATTGGATTGGATTTGTCTTCTCGCATTTTTGAATTCTTCTAAAATGACTTCTTCAGTCTCATTAGCAAACTTGAATCTTATGGGTCTGCAATGCGGGATAGATAGTGGTCGCGTGTTTTGCCATAATATATTTTTTTGTTTCCTTTTATCAAAGCAATATAATTGCAACGGTACAAATAAAGTTGTTACGATATTTGCGTCTTCAAATTCATTTGTGTCTCCCTTCTGCTTATACCTAGTTTATCCACCACTACCATTACTTCCCCATTTGAAAAAATAAATATCAAGTTTCTCAGCACCATTAGCGCTTTATCAAATATACACTTCAGTAACAATCACTGTTAGCCGGATAGGACATTTTGTTTGCTTTTTTATATGGTCGTAGGATGGGTATATTTTAGTTCCTTATCTAATGGTGACTTTCGAATAATTTCATATTTTCTGTACTATAATTTGGTTCTACTTATCAATGCTATTGCTTCTTCTGCAGAATACTGAGGCGTATGTTGGTCTGTGCCGTGAGAAGCTTTCTTCACTTTAGTTACTCTTTTGGGACTTGAAACCAATTGCTACAACATAGAAGCAGCATCCCTTTTTCCAGATTGCCTCAACTTAACACTGGTAGGAAGAACTAACTCGATTAATGTGTGTTCTGTGAGTGATATAACTTTATTTGTTTTGACTTCAAGCCAAACTTTTGCTTTGGACTTCCCCATTGTTCCTTCCAAAAGAGAAATTGCCTGTTGAGATTGCTAACATCAATGGTATCCAGATAAATAATTTCAATATCTTTGAAGTCAGAAAGGGCCAAGTTTTTCAGGATTTCGGAGCCGATGCTGCCGGCGCCGACTACTAAAATTTTCGCTGTAGGGACCTGACTTCCTTTTTCAGAACAACGGGTACTGCCGTGGACGATTTTGCCATTTTCTGAGCTGATTCACACGTGGTATCAGGATCATAATTCAAAATAGTTTCTCGAGCAACTTGTGCTTTGGATTTCCCTTTAATTAAGCGTTTTCCCTTGGTTGCCTTCCAGAACCCATCAACAAACAACTGCAACATGTTCATCAACACTAATAACACTCGCATTTAAAATCAAATGTATTACTTTACATTAAAAAGAGTTTTTAACTTCTTCATAAGGATTGTGGAGAATTACCTACGTGGTAATTCATGATAAACACTTCACTAACGCACTTACTATGTTTTAACCACTAAAAAATTATCTAATATGTGTACATATATTACAAAAACACACGACTTAAGTTTCAACGGTTTAATGTCATTATCAAGTGAAGCAAATAATGAAGGAGTTCTATTTATACTAATGTGTAGAGGGTTGGGGGGGTAATTATTGTCGGGTAGGTAAAAGGAAGGGGATTACGCATCGTTAGCGGATTATAGATTTTTGAAAAGTGGCGTGTACATTAAATCTGTTTGCTCGTTAAGCAGATTAACGTGAGGATTATTACTTTCTTTGAAAATTTCGGCAGATTCGAGGAGATTAAGCTTTGTACCTTTGGTACAGTGATGTAAAATTTTTATATTTTGGATTTTGGGAAATTCATGTTTAGATTCTAAAGAATGGTTTGAAAAAGTACTAATGTTTTGATTTAACCTATACGCCCTGAAATATTCAGAAAATCTAGTTTCGAAGCTGCGACCTGTTTGACCTATAGTTTAGTTTAGTTTAGTTTATTTACTTTACAAGTCCTACAAAAAAAATATACAAAATAAGATAATAAGATACATTTACTATAACTTGAATTTAGATCGCAGGACTTGAAGGCGGAGTTCACAGGGCAGTGTTCTTCCACTCAAACCATTGTTTCCTGTTTTCGATGACGATCAGGAGGTCATTTTTACCATTGAGGCAATATTTTAGCCATTACTAGTGGCTATTTTTATATAAGTAGAGTTGCATTCGGGACACGAAATTTTTTAAACACCTGATTTATTTATTTACCGCTGGCTTTAAATGCAATTCGATGATTATGTTTTTGAAAAATGTGAGCAATTTTCTCGGTAGTTTTACCGTGATAGGTGAGTGTGATGAACCTCCATCCATACAAGGACGTATATATGGTTGCATACATTTAAGATAAAAACCATAATAACAAGTCTTTTTTCGGTTTGGGCACTTTGGGCCCCACTTGCACTGGGTGCATCCAAATTAATTATTATAACGGTAGAATTTAACCAATCATTGAACACGTCTTCCATCTTTGATTGAATCCGATCGCGAACAGTCTGGTTTAGTTCGTCTAACATTATTTGAGAACAATGATGTATATTAAATTTACTTTTAAAGTAATCCACAAGTCTATTTTTAGATGTAGAAGAAGTGAATCGTGGGTTATTATCTCACTTTTTAACACTTCGTGTAATTCGCTCCTTGAGATATTTAGTAACGAACCTGTAAAAATATTGATATTTTTGAAATACGCAATTTATTGCACTCAAAATTTTATTGGATCCAAAATTATAAAAAATATACAATCATGGCGTACAAAGTTATACAAAAATTTTGGCAGTCTAATAAAATCACCACTTCTAAGTAATTTCTGATGCTCTCAATTTGATGGGATTACAAACACGTTCAGAAGATCTGAACCACTTAGAATGCACAAAACTTTTAGAGAATCCAACAAATGAGGTTCTATCATAGCATTAACAAGGGGGGTTTACCGTATACTTTATGTACTAAGTCAAACTTAGTTCATCTTAGTTGTATACTTTAGGTCTCAGCACTTAAAATTACTCTAAAAAAATTTTAATAAAATTTATCGCATAGTTAAGATTTCTACCATAATAATGCTAATTTTTATCAATTGTTATGAACTTATTATATTTACAACTTTATTCCTTCCTACTGTCATGCAGATTTTTAGGAGCTTAGAATATTATTTCTGCTGAAATTTTCATCACTTACTCCTTTACTTTATATCTTAGCTTCACTTAGACAAATTCGTAGGTAAAGTTGTGGATATGTTGCTCCATACTACTAACAGTCTTCTTATCAATTCTTTAAGGCAGAGAATTTAATATCAATAAAATAGTCACCAAGAAATGATTCTCTGATAATTTTATTTTCACAATTTAGGGAAACTAATGAATATCTTTAAATAACTTTATTCTGTTACTTCTATTGGGGCAATATTTTACGTCTTTTAATTAGTCTACGAGTTACTTTTAATCTTAGTTATTATTTTACTTATATCTTAGCTTCTCTTAACTAAAAATGTAGGTAATTTATAGAAACGTTTGTTTGTACTATTAATAGTTTAATAATCCTTAACAAGTCTTAAAAATAAAGACTTTTATATCAATGTAATTATAGGCGAATAAAAGATTTTCTTATTAGTGAATTATTCTATTTTTTGAATCATTTATTCCAACTGCTATATCTAAATATTATAGTTACATCAACAATATTCAGTTTCACTTTGTTAGCTTGTTTCTTCTATATGCTCATATCTCTGTACTTCTTAGGTATTAGAGTGCATCAATTATAATCCATATACATTTCCCAAATAATAATTGAAAAATACGAAAAAAAATCGTAAATCTACAAAAATTACATCTTACAAAAACTACGAAACAAATTACTTATTGAAAAAACTACTTCTTTAGTCAATACCTTGACAGACATTGAATTAAACAAAAGTATAAATAACACAGCTATCAAAAGTAATTAAATAATTTAACAACCAGGTTTATAATCATCTGCAGAAATTGTTTTGATCTCTCGATCTCATCAGTACAACTTCAATATAAATGTTTTTGTATATTTAACTTATTAGTTAATTTTCTGCAATGACCTAAATGGCTTTAATACATTCTATCCCAAATAGATGGGAAAAGCCATGATAAATTTGGTTAAGAAATTATATAAATAAAAATAACGAAACATTTATTTGTTTGAAGTGAAGTAAAGAATAAACTGCGTGTTATTTTCATTCACAAAACACTTCATGCGAACTCAAAGCAACAATAGTAAAGAAGTTATAGTTTAGATTCCATTTGTATTTAAGATACCAAAAAACTACATTTAAATAAATATTAACTCCTAAATTTTTCAGTAAACTACAGGTTAGTATGTTTATTTAATGTTTTAGTCAATTAACTTTCTCTTTTTATTTTAATATAATTATTATTATCGATATATGCCTTTTACTTTTCGGTGTAGGTATTCTCTCTTTATTTAAAAGAACAAAAAACTGTTGAATTTGAAAGCCAGTTAGTAAACAGTTCGTATGATTTGCTCATGGGATATTATTAGGGTTGTAATGGATAAATCACTTATTTAAGAAAGTTACTTTTACTCAACTTCCGAGTGAAAGGGAAAAATTTCTATCTATTGGAATTTAATTTAAGACGATGATCGTGTAATTTGGTGTTTATTTGCTGTTTCCAATAAGTTGGGATCAGTTGGAAGTGATTTAGCATATTACATTAGTCATCAGCAAATAGGAGTTTTTATATGCTGGTATTATGATTAAATAAGACACATTTATGAAGTATATATTGTTTTGTAAAGGAGACAGTTAGAGCCCTTATGGGACACCTTGTTGGAAAAGGAATTATTAAGAAAATGATTATCTTATTTTTACTTTAGAGGATCTAGGGAAATCATTAATTAAAATGATAAAATAATCCAGTAAATAATTGTTGATTTTATCATTAAGATAATTACTGGCGTTATAACGTACTAGGATATTTTCCGCTTAAAAATAGTGGTAATTTTTTTACATTATAATGTAAAACATAATTGTAGAAATGCTCATAAAGGAAAAATTATTTTTCTCATTATTAATTATCAAAAATACAGTAAGAGTTTTAGTTTAGTGTTCACATTAAGTTTTATGATTTGTTTCATTACTTTCATTACACGAGCATAACTTTCTGCACATGGTTTATGACAGGTGGATAAATTTTGCATAGAAATATTTTTTGGCGCAGTATTTGAGTATATAATTCATCTGATGCTGAATGTGTGTGCACCCTTGAATTTTTAGATTATTTCTAGACTTATTATTTTATATTACATTAGTGAAAGTTAGTGTGTTGCTGTGAGATTTGTGGTTAAACCATATTTCGCTTATTAGTAAGCACGTTTTTAAATAATAAAATGTTTACATTTTATTGTGTATGCCTGTTTTGGAGGGACTAAAACTGATTATTGTTCTGGTTGTGTTGGTAGATATTTATTGTGGAAAGTGTTTATGTTCTTGAATTTTCTCTTTCGTAGATATAATTTTTCGCATTCGCTTTCTTCGTTCTCTCTTTTGAGTTTTAAATTTCTCCTCCGAATCCGAAAACGTCACTTTGTATGGTTTATTATCTTGGGATATACTCGTATAATTAACTCCACAACAAAAGCTTACGTTTTTTGTCTATGATAGTTATTAAGTAATTGAGTTTTAAACGATTTATTATAAAACGAGAAAATTGATCATTGTTTCGTATTTAAATTTGTCATTATTCAAAAGTTTCCATTGCAAACAAAACGTAACATATAAAACATTTATCTTTTATGGATCCAAAAAATCATATACATTAAGATTAATAAATTCAAACATTTTGAATTCACTGTTAGTTGTTGTAACTAAAACACAAACTTTCAAAGAGTATGCTTTTATTTTTCGCAACAATTGTTTCGCGACACTGTGGCTTCTTCAGGCGAAGAATGCTTCTCCTCTTTTAGTTACAACACTTAACAGTGAATTTAAAATGAACTTTCAACAATTAAAAGCCAATACAATCAAATTATTAAACATTTTGGTTAAAACTAAACAAAAACAATTTATAAAAATTGTAATATTGAAGAAAATGAGTTATACAATAACCTTAGTAGCAATATAGAGCTACATACAGATGTCTGTAGGTTAAAAACTCCTTAGTAAAATTCCGTTTACCTGTCCTCAACTGCGCTTCTCTGATGATATCAAAAGAAAGTCGAAAAAAGTATCAGTCGCATACTTCTTAACAAGAAAACAATTATTCATTTTTTCACTATTACTGTTACAATTATCAATATTGACAGATTCCTATAATTATCTTGTTATCTACTCACTTAGTGAAATTTGGTGCAATAATTTTAACAATATATGTATCGATGATATATCTATGTTATATGTAAATAATTAAAGTTTATATATTTAAAAAAAACTACTTTTACAAAAAAGTAAAAGAATTCTTTATGTTGTTCTTTGGACTTCTTTCTTAACAGTACATATAAAAACAAAAAAATACACAAGAAACATCCATAAAATTTTGGGCGAAAGATCTGTTTGCATTTTGGTCGAATGACATATTTAAATATTTTTAGACTCGTTATCTATAAAGTTAGGTGGCAAATTGGTTGAAATTTAAACTGCGTATGTGTATCTTCTTTTCTCTCTTTATTCCATGTACAAAGTATTGTAACAATAATTTATTTCGAAAATAAACATTTTGAGGTACCCTAATGTAAATAAACCATTTATGAAATAAGTCTGAGTGTGTCTAACGGTAGATGCTGTATCTCTTAACTGCTGGAAACTTTTAAGTTACGGATTTATTTTTTATTGAAAAAACTCACTTTTATTAAAACCTTTCTTTTATTATTTAGAAAAACATCAAACACTGTTATATTGTGTTTTGATTTTTGATAGATTTTAATTTTTTCAGTATTTTATACAATATATAGGGAAGGTAGCCTAATTTAGACCAATTTAATATTTTTCACTATTTTGTAATACAGAAGAAGTATTAATTAAAATTAAGTAATAGAAGAGAAGGTCAATGAGTGTATTTTCAAAATAAAAATTAATTCAAAAAAATCATGTCATCAGTTTATTTTACGAAAACGGTTTTCTTATTTGGATAGCTAGTTTTCTATATTAGGCCACTAGCTTTCTTAACGACAAGTACAGCAGAAAAAACTTTTAATTGCAGCACTAACTTCAGCACACCGAGTATGTATTCAAATTTGCCATTTCATGCATTGTATGATTTCTTCTTTCTTGTTTTCTTCACATAATATGCAAAACCATGAACTATCCGTTTCTTCTTTACGATTCTGCATTTTGTCAAAATTTGGTGAATTTACTTTCTAAAGTTTTGTTCCAACTGCTGCTGGTTATTTCAAATGCTTTCTGGGCTATTATTCCACTGCAAAAAATACGAAAGGCCATTTGAATTTAGATTTTTCTTTGCTTGCGGTGATATTTGTTCAATAACTTTCATCGTTCTCGCTCTCACTATTGAGTTTCCTTTGGGTTTCCCGAAATATTTCGTTTAAAAAATGCGTACAATTATTTTTTACCAGCAATTTTTTTATCTCTATTGAGGCTATATGATTAGTTGTTTAGCAACATCGAATGCTAGTTTTCTAACTTCTATAAATAGTAAACCAAAAAACATTCTACAAGGTGAAGAATGTGTTCAGAAAGAATTCTTTCCAAGGCAACTAAATATTCAATGTGTGATATTGTACAGAAACGTAAACCTAACAAATCTCTCAAAATTGTAACTGTAAATTATATATAAATAAGTAATATTTGTGCTGATATAATAAGACTAGTAATTTCTTACGCCTAGATAAATTAACGGCTTTCACTCTTATGTCGAAATTATAAATTTACTTCTTAGTCAAACAAATAATACTCCTTTCAATGTAACTACGAGGCGTTTCTTCACAAACACAATAGCATTAACCTCATCTATATTTCTTTTCCGCTAACCATGCCCTTCCAAAGGTTTGTAGAAACCGGCCACGTTACCCTCGTCGCAGATTGACCTAAAAAAGGAAAACTTGTTAGCATTGTTGATGTTATTGATCAAACTAAGGTATTGGTTGGTGGCCCAAAAAGCGTTGTGCCACGCACGCAAATTAAGTTGAACCAATTGCACTTGACCAAGTTCAGGCTCAAGTCCCCAGGAAAACAGGAAAGTCTGGAATAATAAGAAGATTGATGAGTAATGGAAGGAGAGTCTGTGAGGGAATAAACTCGAGGCTCAAGAGAAGCGTGATGCCTTGACCGATTTCGATCGGTCAGGTCACGTAGGAAAAAGATTCGTACAATGACCTACCTCGTCATGAGGAAGACTGCCTCAAGGAATTGTACACTGTATAACAAGAAAAGGCGGTGACAAGCCAATCGTGAAAAAGAAGAGTAAGAAGGCACAAGCCAAGACCGCTCAAAAGAAGAAATAATTGTACAATAAGGATGTAATAAAAATTACTTTACTCAAATCGTACGGATTTCATCAGTTTTTGGATGTCTAGCGGTTCAAATTAGGCTCCAGTCCAAATTAGGCTACCTTTACTAATTAATTAGCGTCGTTGGCGACGAAAATAGGTTTTCTGACTGTTATTGTACAGCTTAATACTTTGATTCAATTTTTTTGAGTATGTAGAAAAATAATAAATCAAAGACTTTAGTTTTTTTATATTGTAGTGGGTTCTGCGTTTTTATTAATGTTCATTTCCTCACATTATATACAGTATAAACAAATTAAATCATTTTGAGCATCGAGTGTAACTAGGGTCGCTGGCAAATTCTGTGTCTTTAGGTAAAAGCAGCTTTCTTGTGGCTGGTCAGAAGGCGATCCTCTGGCTGATAACCTTTGAAAGGTTGCGCAATGAGACATTGAGGTTTTCTTTGATGAGCTTGAAAGTGAGTTTGTCTAAGAACCTAGGAATTCTTAATTCGATGACATAGCGCATCTAATCGGTCAGGTCTTCTATACGGCCTAATGATAGATAGATTTTATGCAAGGGTGCCTAGAAGTATTCAGGCTGAGAGTTTTTAAAACTCTGCTGATTTCTAAAGTCAAGCCAAACAATGATTTATTGATTTATGTGTATATGATAGAAATAGTAAATTATTACATTAAGGCACTCTTCTAGGCAAACGCTTTAGAGGCAGATGGTACTGATTTCTTACGATGCAGCCCTCTTATGCCTGCTCTGTAAAGGAAGTGAATACTACACTTTCTGCACGAAGATCGGCGAAAAAATAGTTTGGAGACCATTCAAACGTATCTTGTTTCAATATGTAAGAATAAATTTGAGAATGAAAATTGAATTATTAATAGTCTTTTTGCTCAAGACGAGGGGATTTTAGAATAAAAACGCGGGTATAATTATTTTGCATGCAACTATAAAATTGAGATTTTTACAATATATTAATTGCAAAAACTTTGTAATTAATTTTTTATTTATAACTATGTTTTTACCATAATTAATTGTAATTCAAAATGTGTTTAAACCATTATGTTAATAATCTTGCAATTATAATTACAAATGAAATGACATATGAGCTTACCTATTCATTTTTGGTAAAGATGATCGACTTTAGATTTATATGTTTTAGGCGAGTAATTAAAAATTGTTATTATTACCTAATAATTATGAAGATTCATTAATTAATTTAATTAATAACTTTGAAAGGTGTGTCTTATCAATTTATTGCTAAGTACATCAAAAATACCAGTTCAAAGGCGGGACTTTTTATTATCATTTTAATGCGAGATATTTCATATCGCAGACGCGACTGATTCTCGAGACTACACCGTAAATCAACGAGCAAAACATATTAAAATTAATAAAATATCACTGCGTATGAACATACAAAGTAAAATAGGATCAAATAAAAAATTATATTACGTTGATCTCATATATTCTAGTATTACTCTTTTGTTTTTCTACTGTCTACCAGCCGCAGTATATTACATCCCCTGTTTGTGATTGATAAAGTCACCTTTACGGATCTATGCGCGTGAAATATCTACTTCATATTTTCTTAAACTCAGAAATAATATACAAATTGAATAATTACTAATATATTACAACGTGTATCGAAAACTAAAAAATTCAAATACAAAATCTTCAAAGAATTTATTCTCTATTAAAGTCAAAGATTCCATCATTTAAAAGATTGTTGGTAAAAAGAACATGGAAAATTTCTTAGACTCTCATTGCCTATAGAATGAAGGATTTGTGTATCGCCATAAACTTCAGCCAACTTCCATCTAAAGTTTTTGTATGTTTTATTCATTTTGTTTTAGTTAAAGTGAACAAGTGGTGGAAAGAATACAAAAAGTTGTAATGCTTACTTATAACTTTAGAAGTACTTACCAACTTAATTATTGAATCAAATGCCTTAATTAATTGGTTGACACCAGAAACATTTGTGATATTAATAAGATACGTTTTTCGTTAATATTACATTATTGTCTTAATATTTGTAATATTTAAATAATAAATTAGAGATAAGCACATTAGAAATTCTGGACCATCCTCTCCCTATAACCCGCCGCAACCGTCGAAATTATCGATCATATTTGTTGCTATAATTACTAAAACCGGGCGCAATTTACCCAGCCACCCTCGTTAATAATAACGCTCGGTATGTGCGCAGTTTTCGGATGTGAATAAATTAGTGAGCATTATGCGGCGTAAACAGGTTGATTTAAACCAATAAATGATGCCGATTAACAATAAAGCAGACAAATTATTACTAAACCAATAAGCGACACATTTTAACTATGAAATTTTAAATCAAGTAATTTGCACTTACAATATATGTATCTTATTTGTTGTTAATCTGTGTAAAAACATTTTTAATATTTATATCATAAAATAGAAATAATATTGTTACGTATGAACTTTTGGCATAATTTATTTGAAAATTTTAATAGTGTTTATTTTCTTGTTTTGAAAATGTTCTTTAATTTCATAGTTTACATTAATCGTTACATCAAACGTACATAAAAACTGCAATTACCAACATAAAATCAAATATCGCAGACATTCATTCCATTCCACCTGTACAAATATTTATATTTATGTCACTGGTTTCGATTTATACATTACGATGAAAGATAACAGACCAGTAAATTAAAATTAAATACTAATTGCCAGCAGCGGTAATTATTTTTTATCGGTTTGTTTAAAACGATATGAATAACGTTCGCATTATTCAGACTAAGTTTTGATTTATTACCCAACGTGTATTATAAAAGAGAAACATCCGGCGCGAAGTGGTAACAATGGATGTCGGTCTGGGAATTCTACCGACTACATATTTAGTTTCAAGGTTGTTCAGTAGTGCTTCCAGAATGTATTAGTAATGGACTTAAATTCTAGTTGAAAAATGTCTCCATTTGATCATTGTATAAGTTTTATGTAAAATGTTGTTGATTATTAATTGAAATAGTAATAATAGTTTCAAATTATTTTATGTATTTATACCTTTATTTTGAATTATAAATTCACTATTTTAAAAAGATGTGATATTTTCAGAACTTAAGACGGCATTAAAATGTTTTATATGCAAAAGCGAGTAATAAAGTGATCAAAATCTCAATACTGATACGAGTAGTAGTATACCAGTGAAACCGTCTCAACTATGTTGTTATCAATATATCAATCTGTTATGGAGTTTCATTATGAATATATTACTTTCGGAATAGATTTATTAATATTATTTAATTTTTAATTAAATGATGATATAAACAACTCTTATTTTTTTTTTTTCATTTGGTGTTAAAAACTGAAGCAGGCAATTATTACATCGCCCACCATCCAGTTTCATTACCGGCATCCATCGCGTTCATAAACTCTCCGCCTAAAGATGAAAACAATTACTTGGAACGGCCGTGAGGGCCGAGTGCTCGCAATTACGCGTCGTAATGCGGGACAATTTAGAATAATGCCCCACCGTAAATGGGAAATTACAGTTTTTTTCCACGCTACTAATGACACATTTTCCGATAGCTGGAATCAATTCCCGAGGCACAGACGACACGTCCCCGCAGATCGAACGCGCACACCGGCGCCTCCACCATAATTGCGTCCCTTTTTTCAACGTGTTGCTCGCCGAACGCAAATCGATTTTCAATGTTTGAAAAGTAAAATTCAATCACTTAATACACCGTTTCCTATTATGACTGTAATCTACTTATAGGGAAAAAGTGGGGCTCCGATAAATCCATGTATTACTGTACTATTTTCATTAACACGATAACGAGTACGAGTTGTAGGTTCGTGCCAACATGCTGTTTACATGAGTTGTATATAAATGCGTTACTTTTAGATTAAAATATATAATAGAAATTAATGTTTAATATTTCAGGTGAAAACCCTTCACTGAGGTAGCGCATATACAGAGATGTCGTCTTGAAATATAGACTCTGGTATTATCAGATAAAATTTGTTATAACTATAACTCATTCTCCTTGAGAATGACTTATATTCGAAACTAGTCGGAGTAAAATAAATAACAAGTGAAATCAAACCAAGTGTTTTAATTCAACGATCAAATTAATACAAAAATATTTCACCACAGGTTAAGTGAGAAACGAATGCATCATATAGTAAAATTTGTTATAATTAACAAAAAATATTTAACAAATAACTTTTGTAGTTTCATATCTATCAAAACGTAACACGAAATAAAACCCTTTACAATTACTTATTTAACTAATTATGAGTTTGTTTATTTTGTAGTTGTACAGCCATTGATCATTATAGATATAAATGTTATCGTCTTAGTGTATTATTTACACATTTTTCTCTTATAATTTCATTATCGCAAATAGTCACTCTACTCTCCGTTTGATAACATATTTTTTATATACCTTATATGTTATTACACAAATAATAAATCAATGTAAGACAAATTACTAGTATTATTGCATTGAGTTAATTGCAAAAATATTGAAAATTGATTAGAAGTTGTAATAATTCATGAGACCTAGGAAATAGCCTGTGACTGTCAAATTAAAATTTAATAATTTACGGCTCAACACACGCTATAATTACAAAGATGAATTAATTACTAGTCCCGTAAATCAAAACAAAGCAATTTGTAATCTAATAATGATATAGTACATACTGCATGCAGCAAATACATATATTCTCATATTTATTGCTTTAAGGTCGTATATTTAGTTTTTTTTTTATTTCATTATTAGTTTGGAATAATAATAATTTACCTTAGTGAAAGTATAACTCGTTGCAAAAAAATAAAGATTAGAAAGTATTGTTTTAGAGAGAGACTCTCAGCGTAATAATAAATAACAATTATTACTATATTAAAAATCAGAAAACTTATAAAATAAGTAATTGTGGAGGCTTTCACTTCATAATACATTTTGATAATTCAAAATAAATAAGACAATTAACTTTGTTGGCATCACTTATTTAATTACACTTGTAACTACAGTTTCGACAACTTCAGCTTCTTATTATCAAGCAATGATAATTGATAATGACAATCTGAAGTAGTCGAAACTATAGTTACAAGTGTAATTAAAGAAGTGATACCAACAAAATTATTTAAGTTTTTATTTTTATTTAATTTAAATCAGAAAACTTTTTGTATTTCAAAGAAATATTTTGCTAGCCAAAAGCTAGGACATAATATCGCTAGAGATTCTTAATCTACTTCAGTATATTCCTAGTGCTCTTCAATAACCTTAATACACTGCTTTTTTTTCTAGTATATTATTGATTTACCTCAATTCATTACACATTAATCTAGCGTACTCTTGACCTACCTCAATACATTACACGTAACGTAAATGTAGCGTAGTCTTGACCTGCCCCAAAGTATAAAACATTTCTTAAGCGTCCTTTTGACCTACTTCAAAATATTACGCATTGTTTTAGCGAACTCTTCACTTACCTCAAAGTATTACACGTTATCCTAGCACATCCCTGACCTACCTCAAAATATTAAATATTGTCCAAACGTACCTTTGACTTACCGCAATACAATGCGCATTATCCTAGCAAACTTTTGACCTCCCGCAAAACATTACACGCTGTTCTAGCGTACTTTTGGCCTATATCAATATATTATGATGTCAAATTGATTTTAAAAACAAGCAATTTCAGTTGATCTAGTTATTTGTTTATCTTTCTGTGTGTAAATGAGCGTGTTACTTTAAAGATAGAGAATAATATTAAAGTGTAAACCTCGTAGTATTTAAAGAAAAAATATTGCAAAAGGGCCTAGACACCAGGAATTCCAAAAAACAGATAATTTTTTTTAATTATCTGATTGTTAAACCTTTTAAATTGTTAAATTAAACAAAAACGTTTATTTTGTTAATATCACACTTATATAATGACCAGTTAATGATCGAAACTCGAGTCACTTAAAAATAAAGTGTGATATTATCAAAGTAAACGTTTTGGTTTAATTTTCCAAAATGTATTACGAACGCCTCAACCATTAATCAACTTTTAAATTGTACTTAAAAACAAGAGTAGTTGACATAAATTTGCTTACAGCAGTCAAAATTCTTGTTCTCTGACAACAGCGTTTCCAGTCTTCAACTGCACTACATTAATCAAATCTAAAATAGATCAAAACCTGTCTGAGGTTTTTAATGTATTTGTATTTGTATTTAATGCTCTCTTTCTCTTACAATAAAATGTAAGAGAAAGAGAAAATGTATAGATAAAAATATGTACTTATAATTTATGACAGGGAACAATAATTCAATTTTTCATTTGCTTAATTATTCAGTGTTTTATCGGTTATAGACCACAGTTTTATTAAATCTATAGATTGTCTTCTTCAAAACCGCTGTATTAGATCGTCACTCACTAAAGATTAATTTCATTAAAGAGTTGCTACTTAGATGCAGAATTTTGGCCTTATATTAAATAAAAATAAGGACCAACTTAAGTAGTTGCAATTCTGTTTAAATCCTATACTGATTTATAGATATCATTCATGGTTAGAACAACGTAACAAAAAACTTTGAAGATAAAAGTATCTTATATGTTAATTTTAGAATTACGAAAAACATTGGTAACTATAAAAAAATATTAAATAAAAATAATCTTTAAGAAATGTCAAAAATTGAGGATAATTGCTAAGAATAAACATTTTTTTAATAATAATGGAATCACTGCTTCTGTTATCAAAAATATTAAAATATTGTTAATTAAGTAAAAGAAAAACCCAAAGATAAAAAGAAAAATGATATTTACAAACAATTGAATTTCTTTCAATACAAATGTAAATAACGTCTAGAGTATTGAGACTAGACAGATGACAGAAAGCGTTTTAAAGAGTAAAAACTATTTTAATAAGATTAGAAATACTGGTTTCATCGATTGTATTTTTGTTTTGTTTTAGATGTAAATAAATACATTAACTATATAACAAATTTCTGTATATAAAAATATTTATTCTTTAGAAATTTTTGTTCCCAATCTGCCTTCTAAGTTGTTTCTAAAATTTGTCGAAAATATCGTACGATCTGTTTGTTGCTTCTTGACTCCTTGAATCATAACTTTTTTTGTCCAACTAAAAACTAAGCTGAAAATATTCTTTTTGATCACAATAAATTCTTATTCTGTCCCCAACTTTAAACCTACTAAATTTTAAAGTTTGTTGAAGTTAGCATACGATCGTTTTGCTGCCTCTTAACTTCTTGAATCATAACTTATTTTGTCCAACTAATAACTAAGCTGAAAATTTTATTTTTGCTCACAATAATTTTTATTTTCTGTCCCCAACTCTAAACCTACTGAAAGTTCGAAAGTTTGTTAAAAATAGCGCACATCTGCTGCCTCTTAACTCCTTGAATCAATTTTTTTTGTCCAACTAATAAGTAAGCTTTCATTTTCACAATAGTTCTTTGTTCTGTTCGCAACTTTAAACTTACTAAAAAAAATTCAGAAGTCTTATATGTTGGTGCAGACACAATTGGTCGACATAAAAGTCAAGATTTTAATGCCTATTGTCTACTGACTTTCTCTTTATGAGATACGACATATTTTGAAAATTTTGCAAGAAAATATATCTTATTAAGGCAAAAAAAAACTTATATATAACTCGAAATTTCGAAGAAAAAGGGAAAAAGAAATGTAATTTAATGAAAGAAGCAAACCCAACTGTTACTATTGCAGACACTTTTGGCGTTTATGTTGGCTCTATTAAATTTCCAATCTGGTTATAACATCTTGGTATTTTAAGGATAGCAGCCGATTAATTGAATAATATATGTTCATAATATTTAAAAAGGTTGCTGCACAAAGCAAGAATTTTTTTATCAACGTATTTTTGAAAGGGTCAGGTACAAAAAAAGTGTTTTGCACTGTTTGTTTAAATTACTCTAAATAAGCGAATCCTGCAACTATTTTTGTATTGGAGAAACAGGATGAATGATCTTAAAGTTTAAGAGTAAGGAGCAAAATACTTTCAAATAACAAATTTCGTAATATCTGAAGACAGTCTGTAATTTTATAGGTTTTAACCATTTAAAATTCAAAATAAATAAACAATTAACTTTGTTGGTATCACTTTTTATTTACACTTGTAACTATAGTTTCAACAACTTCAGCTTGTCATTATCAAACAATAGTTTTACAAGTGTAAATAAAAAGTGATACCAACAAAGTTAATTGTTTATTTATTTTGAATTTATCAAAATGTATCACGAAGTGAAAGCCTCCACAATTACCTATTTAACCATTTAGTCCTGATGGTTAATCATATAAATATGATATTATATTTTCTTTCTTTTTTGTGTAGGCGCAAAGAAGTTTTGTTTTGATTATCCAGAATAAGAAAGTAATACTGGCATTTAACATAGGAGAATAAAAAAATAAGCATAGATTTGTAAATCTAGAGAATATTACTGATGGGTTGATCAACATGTTCGGTCAAATATGTTTTGCTATCTAGTTCTCTTCTTCTATAATTGAAAATATGGCTAGGTAATAATACAATATTTTATAATTCATAAAAGTGAACTTCTAATGATTTCTTGCAGTTTAGATCGAAATTTAGAAATTTTGAAGATTATTATGGTTGAAATTATTTATCTCTATTTAATTTACATGTACATATTATGATAATTCTAGCCGATGAAGACTGATTATATCATTTTGAGTCTAAATAATTTTTTGCAAAAAATACCTACATATTTAACTTCTCCATCAAATGACGTATTTTTTATATGGGCACAAAAAATACAAAAAAAGTCCTATTCTATTGCAAAAATATGACAATAAAGTTTGGTAAATAGTACTGTAATATTAACATAGATGAAATATTAACGAAAATTACTTTACTGTCCTTCAAAATAGTCATCTTCCAAAACTATGTACCGCTGAGATCTGCTACACATGTCCTGGAAACTTTTCAAGAAGGCTTCTTTTGGGATAGAGTTGAAAAGCCGTTGGATGTCAGGAATATCATCAAATCTCTTTCCTTTTGATGCTGCAAGGTACATTGAAATTTTGAACCGTTTTTTGTTCACAACAATACTTGCCTTCACACAGCCAATATCATCAAAAAGTTCTTTGCAAAAGAGGGGTTATTAAAAATTGAACATCCACCATAGTCGCCAGATCTCAATCCTTCTTCCTATTCCCATGACTTAATCTCGCTTTGAAGGGAAAGATATTTAAGATTCATTCAAATAATCTTGTCTACAGTAACAATATTCTAAGTTCCAAAAAAAAATAAATGAGTTATTAAGGCTCACTACAGTCATGGAAAATACAATGACTCAAAGTTGTAGTTTAAAAAACATAACCAAAAGTAAAAATTTAAAGTTTTGGCCTCAATTAAAAATAGATACTTAGTTCATAGATGATACCAAACAGCCTACATCCACTAAAAGTGGAATTAATACTCTAATATGTGAAACGTACCATAGCAGCAGCAGCAATCATGTTCGTTCTAAATGCTGTGTAGATTAATAATTAATGTTAATATGGCAAATATAACGCAATTAAATTATAGTTTGAAAACAATACCAGAAGTAAAAAAAATCTACCTTCAAAATAAAATAATAGTACACAGATGGCCTAAAAATATTTTAGAGAACAGCTTCTGCAAGTTGCTATATAAAAATGATTTATACAATAACTAAAACATTTTAACTTTGTTTGTATAACACTGTATTTATTTTGTAACTATAGTTTCGGTAACTAAACGTACCATTATCAAACATAAAGTCTTTATTTTTGATAATGGTACGTTTAGTTACCGAAACTATAGTCACAAAATAAATACAGTGTTATACAAACAAAGTTAAAGTGTTTTAATTAGTGTTCAACATGTATAACGAAGTAGATGCCTTAAAAATAAATCAAATTTATACAATATCTCTGTACGTCTTAGAATATTGTTAGAAAGTACTAAAATATAAGAATCCAGATGTATACAACATCTTTATTAACACACAGATAATTAAATAGAGATAAGACAAATATAATACATTTATGATGATATTAGTGTTAGGAGGTTAGTCTGTTAAATGGCTATCGACCGGCGGTCTTTCAGCCCTGACTTGTCCTTGTCGATGTGTCACTTCAGTCTGTCTCTGATGATGATGACGGATGATGTGATGCGATGAATTCGAAAGTAGTAAATGGAGGGGTTTCGAATTTTGGGATCAGGTTAGGATTTCTGCGCAAGCAGTAGAGGGTAAGGATGTGATGGTTGAAGGGATTTTTGGAAAATTTTGCACTTAAGTATAGAAGGCGTTCCTTGATGGGGATAACAGATGTAGAGTCATATAAGAGTTGGTTAGAGGTATTGTGTAGAGGATTACTGGGGTGGCGGATTTTGGTTAAAGTTCTTAGGGAGGATCGCTCACTAACTTGGATATTGTAAGAATACAGATTTTTACGGAAAGCAATACTATCACAAAATATCAAATACAAAATGAGTTGGAATTATGTCCAAAATCTTGGAAAACTACGAGAGTGTTTTATTAAATGATCAGACATGATACCAAAAAAAATTATTGCATATACGTGTAAGAAAAATTAGCTCCAATAGGCTTTATAAAACCACAAACCCGAAAGTTGTCCCAGTAAGTTAAAGGAAAAGCAACGATCAATCAAGACTAATCTAAATAAGACCACCTTAAATACGAGAGAAATTCAATAATTAATTCACAAAAGGGTCACAGTAGGTATTATAAAAACATAATAATATAAAAAACAGTTTTATTTTTCGACAAAGTCTCCACCAATATTTACACACTTATCACATCGCTTTATTAATGCCCCAATACCTGCTGCATTCTTTGGGCTGCCATCTGAACCGCTTGCGTACCCCTTGTTGAAGATCGTGATCACCCTTTAAATGTTCGTCGCCAAGATGCCTTTTGAGTGGACCAAAACAGATGATAGTCGTCTGTAGCTAGGTCGGGACTCTAAGCCGGATTTTCAAGAAGTTGCCACCCTAATTCTTCAATTCTCGCATGGGTCAATCATCCACCTGTCGAATTGTTGCAACTGTCGCAATCCGAACGACAACTGTCCTTGAGTAACATAAAGCTGGATTATGCTGCCACCTATTGACACGTAGGGAAATAACCAACTGGTATTTGCAGCTTTCTCTCATCATTTTGTGACTTAATTACTGAAGTTTCCTCGTAGATTGAAGATTTAAAATTAAATTAATAACTTCTTTGGTAACACTTTTTTTAACAACACATGTTACTTAAGTTTCGACCAACTTCAGCTTGTCAGTATAAAACAGTTAATTATTACTTGATAATGGCAAGCTGAAGTTTTCGAAACTAGAGTAATATCATATGTGTTACTCTTCTAGATAATGGATTGCGCATCTACATTATCAATTGTAGCAACCAATTCCTGACTTGTTCCAGAATTAGCATCTCTCGAAAATTGTTGATATGTTGTGTTCTTACTTTACAATTAAATACCCTATTAATTTGTAATATATACGCAAGGAATTGATTCTGTTCTTATTTATTTCAGAAAAACTACAATTTATAAACATGGTATAAAAACTTAAATCTAATCTTAACAATCTTAAACAACCTTAAATTTAAAATATGTAAATGT
This sequence comes from Ontholestes murinus, assembly GCA_963969525.1. Lineage (NCBI taxonomy): Eukaryota > Metazoa > Arthropoda > Insecta > Coleoptera > Staphylinidae > Ontholestes > Ontholestes murinus. The sequence goes on along the minus strand of OZ018392.1, from coordinate 20,850,813 downwards.
AGAAACACAATTTAAAAAAATTACGAGACAAATATACTCCATACAAACAACAATTAACCAAATAGATTAACCAAGTTGAAAAATGACGTAAACGCGCTAGAATAGAACACAATAGAGCCATATATTCTTTTTAAACTTGAAAATTAGCTAAGCGCATAAATCTCGGAACTGCAGTAGGCGTAAACTGTATCGTGAATGTTCAATCTGAAAATTTGCATTAGTTTATTAATAGCTCTATACGACTGGAACCATAAATTAATTTGTAACAAAATATAAGGGCAATCAGATTTACTGCTTAAGATTTTATTGAGTACATGTCCGTAACGCAACTTCTAACATGTAAGGAACGCATACTACAAGAGCATCTTAAAGATGCAAGATATTGAGAGGTACGATTGATAAGGCCAGATCTATAAGCTAAGGTTCTTGAAAAGCATCTTTCAACCAACTCAAGTTTGTTAATTAAATAACCTTGATGAGGCCACCAGATTTGGGAAACGCATTCTAAATTCTGTCCGATCAGAGAGCAGTAAAGGGTTTTATATGAGTACAATGACAACTCTTTGGCATTTCTATTAATAAATCGTAATAATATAAAGAGTAAAACTCCCAGATGTTTAATTTCGCCTGGTCTTGTCAGTTCAATGAGTTTCAACTTGTAATTGTATGTAATTGTATTCCCAACTTTACAAAAAGAGACAACTTTGCATTTAGATGTGTTGGGATGAAGGTTCTATTTTACACAACACATATCCACCCTGTTCAAATCTTCTTGAAGCTTATGACAATCTGAAATTTAACTAAACAGCTTCAAGTATAAAAGAAACTGGCTATACTGCGCCATAGATATCGTCAATGAAGAAAAAGAAGAGAATTTGAACAATATGAAAACCTTGCGGCACATCAGATGTTACATATATAATAGTATAATATAATATAATATACAATTATCAATTTTGAAGCATTGCGATCTATCCGACAAGTGACTACTAATCCATTGTACGATACTATCATTGAATTGTAAAGCCTCCAGTTTTTTAATCAGAACGGTATCCACCCTATCGAATGCCTTTGAAAAATCTCTGTAATGGCGTTTAATTGACCTTGACTCGAAAGGATATCAATAGCAAACATCTAAAACTCATAAAGGTTGGATACGGTGGACCTACCTAGTTAAAAGCCGTGCTGTTGGTCAATAATAAACCCCCTTTGCTAGCCACTGCAGCTGCTTAGCTAATATACTGTCAAGCATTTTTGGAATTGCTTTAAAAATAAAAAGAATGAAATTACGTTTCCATAATGTGCGGACGTATTGTAATTCAACAATATGATTAAACAAGAAGGAAATAGGGTTGGATAAAGTGAAACTACAGTTTTTTTTTAAGAACACACTGGGTATATTATCAGGACCGCAAGATAATGTTACCTTTAGATCATTGATCGGTTTAAACACCGACATTGGTAGGATGAAAAATTTATAATTGGGATTGACCAATGTAACATTATTGAACTCTGTTGAGCAATTAGCAAAGTTAGTATAGTAGATGGTTGCAAAATAGCTTGCAAGAAAGTTCACGGTTTCGTAAACAGAGTTACTTACTGAATTATTGAAAAGTATTTGATTTGAAAAACCACTTCTTTTATGCCTATCGTTAACAAGTCTCCAGAATTGTTTAGCATCCTTGTTGATTTTCGCTTCAATTTTACTTACGTAGTTCATCTTCAGTACTTGGTCATTTACATTTAACTCTTAAATTACAGAAGACAAAATAATTACAATGACCATTACTTTTTTAAATTTAAAGTGAGCCTTATGTTTATTATAAATTAAAATGATCAAATCAAGATTAAAACATCTGGAATACTTATTCTTAGAGGTTTTAATTTATGGAACATATTGGCCGATGGCAACGTTTTGGATTACATAAAAGCTATTAATTAAAATTATCGCAAACATGAAGAATGCACACCAATCCATAGATGCAAAAGTTTCTCTTGTGGAAATCATGAAAAAATATATATATAGCATTGCAGCCATCAATGTGGTAAAAGTAGCAGCGACAGTGACGTGTATTACTCATCATAAAGAGTCTGATTTAATTTTTACATAGATACTAGGTAAAATGTAGACATTAGTTTAAGGTCACCTTTATCAACTAACAACTTTGTCCTTTTTTTACCGAAAATTTGGTGCTTCGATACATTAGTTCTACTGTGTATATTTTATCTAAACGTGCTAATTCTAAAATCATTATAAAATTTTCTTACAATGAGCTTTTGCAATAAATTAAGTAAAGATATATTTTAGATTATTGAAGACTGTAAACATAAATGTTTATTTTCAGGGGCGGCTGAAAAAAGTTCGAAACACGGTGCGGAGGATAAGGCGAACAGCATAATAACGGCGATGAAGGAAAGGATGAAACAACGCGAACGTGAAAAACCGGAGATCTTCGAGCTCATCAGGTAATGTGTGTTGCCTGTGCAATTTTTTTACGTGTAACTATTGATGTTCTTCCGAGTTACTTCCTAACAGAGAGAGAGAACGCCAGTTCCAGCGCAGAAACACTTCTGCGACACGTAAACTGACAACCACTTTTTCTCTTGTAATTATCCCCACACCATGGAAAAACTCAACACCATCCTCGACTTTAATTGAAAGGCTGGGACTGATAAATTGTGCCTATAAGCCCGCGATGTCGATGACTGAAACGCGTTGCTGAGTTATTTCATTCTGTGGGGACTGGTGTGAGGTGATGTTTAAAAAATTTAATCAGTGTTTCGAGAAATGAAAATATTGTTGTTGGACCGATTCAGGGACGTGTTCGGAGTGGAAGAGAAGAGTCACGCGGGACATATGAAAGCTGTGAAACAGTCTGTCCTAGATGGCACGTCCAAATGGTCGGCCAAGATTGCCATCACAGGTTTGTCCTAACTGAGAGGGTCGAATGTGTGTCGACTTGTGCCATGGGATATTGTTATTATTATTATTATTGTGCCATATTTTTTACGCTAAATGTATACGTGTGTCGACGCCGCGCCCACAGCGTCGCGACGCCCTGGGTGCGGCGCATCCCTACAGGGCGTTCAACTAAACGTACAATTGGTATGCAAATGATAAAATGTTTAAAATATTTTAATTGGAGAAAAATGCATTATTAAACGGTATTTATAATATATATTTAATTATTTAGGTATTATATAATAAAATGTATAACAATGCCTCAGGAATCAATGATATTGTATCTAAGAGTTATTTATCAAATAATTATATTTAGATATTTAAAAGCTATATTTTAGCACCTTTAATGAGTTGTTTTATATTTCATATTAATCAAGTAGTTAATTTATTGATGATATAACAAAGCAAAAAAAGAACCAATTAGGAAACTCATTATAATTTTTAATATAAACTTCTGAAACGAATATCGTTAAGAAATTAATAAGGATTAAAGAATTACAGTAAATAACCTCTTAACATCTTAACAACACTCTTTTTCATTAAAACGCTATACCAAAAATTAGTTTCGGAAGCTCTTTGATTAAATTAGTTACTTTTATTATAACAGTGATTTCTACAATTGCGTTTTGTTTAAGAACATATTAAATGTTTACATAATTTCTAAAATTCACTTATTTACGCATAATATCTAATTATCAAAACTTACTTTTATCATATGATTGATATTCGTTGATAATGTCCGAATAGGACGAAACTAGTCACAATAAAAAGTGTAAAAATTCGTGATACTAGCAAAGTGTTATTATTTCTTAACCTATTTCGTTACTTTTATCATTTTGAAAATGGTAAACTCAATATGATAAATTATTGCCAAACACTGAAATTAATTTCTTTATTTTATACAAATTTAAGAAAAAATAACTGTTGTAATTTTGCTATACAAAATAATAATTAAACGAGGTCTGAAAATGAAAAAAAAAAAGAAGAAAACAAGAAGATAAGAAGCATAGTAATTGTCATATTGTAACACCAACTAAACGAATAACTTGGCCTTCCTTCTAAAGCCCAAGTACAATAACATTCTTAAAACGATGATAAAAGTAGTTTTAATTAAAATTTAAATATCTACTTACATAAAATGTAAATTATTACTTAATAAAATCAATAAAACCCAAAAATAGTTTCAAGGTCATTCTATAAAGTTAACTATTTATAGGGATTAAGTGATTTAACGATGCATTTTCCAACAACCTATATTGTTCTGAAAATTCTTCCGGAATTGTTCGAAGTAATGTGAATTATCTTTGAAGGTTCATAAATTTTGTAACAAATTAAAACACTAATATTCTTTCAAATATTTTTTTTGCGATGGTTAAAGAATTTTTAGGGTTTTAGAATATTTATAGAATTTTTAAATATTTAATTTCAAAGTTGCAAATATTTTCACAAATAAAACACTTTAAAACTTTGTTTGTGTAACAGGGACTTTATTAAGTAACTATAGTATAGAAGTTCTTCTAGTTTTAAAATGACAAGTTAAAATTGTCGAGACTATAGTCACTTAATAAAATCTTTAATAAAGAGAATGGTTGCGACCGTTACTACGTGGTAATCCATACTTACACTGAATTGAAAAATAATTTGTGGTTAAAACATAGTGAATTTTTCAATTCAGTGTAATAAAATCTTTGTTATACAAAGTTTAAAAGTGTTTTATTTGTGAATACTGATGTATTGCAAATATTTTGTTTGTATATTCTTGAATTTACTATAAATTTTTCATCACATTTTGAAGTATTTATTACAGGTTTCTAGAATATTTTAATATTTTTCATTTCCTTTTAAAACTTGCGAGAGTTTTCTTAAAGAAGAGCCAAAAAAATTTCAATAATATCTATTCCAGATTTTTAGCATTTTCCAGCATTGCATGTTTGATTTTACCGGATTTATATTTTGAAATTCCAAATGTTCATGGTTTCTTTTTAATTATTTTAATTTTCCAATAATTTTTCTTCTAGATTTTAAAAATTGCTAAAAATATTCTTCAATGGTCATACATTTTTAATTTTACTACATACTTTTTCAAATTTCCACACTTTCTTGGTTTGTTTTTCAACAATTTCTAGTTTTTAAATTTTATTTGAGATATACAACAAAATATTTCTGAAAGATTCGTAACTATTTTAACAATTACCAATCTGATTTAAAGATTTCTCTAAAAACTTTTCTACCAGATGGACTGAACCCTATTTGATGATTATAGAATTTTCCAGCAAATTTTTCGTATATTTTACTAGAGTTTCTTAGCATTTCTTATTTCATTTTGAAGAAACTTACAAATTACTAGAAGATTTATATTTTTTTAGAATAATTGACATTTTCTTTCAAATTGTAATAACTTGTTTGTAATGGTTCTAAAACATTTTAACAATTCGTCTTACTGATCACTATAATTTTCAAGCTCTTCTTATTAGAATTTACAGGAATTTTCAGACATATTCAAGTATTTCTTTGTGAGTTTTGAATATTTCCAAATTCATAAAAATTTTCATAAATTTCTGTCCTTAAAAGTATGAAAGTATAATTGATTCTTTCATATACAGTGTGACTGACGAAAAACCTTTGGTGCTGTATCTCGCTTATTTTTTATCCGATTTTAATAAATAAAACATCAAATTAAACCATTTTTAAAAGACTTTAATAGGATCTGAATTGTTATTTTTTCTCGCACCCAGTTTTTGACAAAATACGATCAACTTTTTTTTTTAAATTGCACTGTATATATATTTTTATTGATTCGCAAGGAGATTTTTTTTCTGAATATAAAATTGTAGACAAATTTATCCATACATCAAACTTAAGTCGAGAAATTGAGGATTAAAAAAATTAATAAAAAGTCAAGTATCCATTGTAAACAATATACAGACCCTATTTTAAATGTCAAAAGTGACAGTGACAGCCACTGATACAATACTGCAACGATTTTTAATTATTTCATAATTAAAATGCTGCAATATTTCAAACACTTTACTAGAATTTTGTGCTTCTACAGAAATCGTTTTTCAGTTTTTGAAATCTTGCAACAATTTTATTATGAAATTATTAAAAATTATTGCAGTATTGTACCAATGACTGACACTGTCACTTTTGACATTTGGAATAGGCTCTGTATATTGTTTACTATGGGTATTTGATTTTTAATTATTTTTTTTCATCCTCAATTTCTCGACTTTGGTTTGATAATTGGATAAAATCGTTTACAAATTTAGATTCAGAAAAAAATCTCCTTGCGGATCAGTACAAAATTTATATACAGTGCAATTTGAAAAAAAAAGTTGATCGTCTTTTGTCAAAAACTGGATGCAAGAAAAAATATCAGTACAGTTCATATTAAAGTCTTTTAAAAATCATTTAATTTGATGTTTTATTTATTCAAATCGGATCAAAAATAAGCGAGATACAGCACTAAAGGTTTTTCGTCAGTCACCCTGTATACAATTTGCCAGGATTTGATTTTTCCAAATTAGTAGAAATTTCTTTAAATATTCTTTAATATTTTATAATTTCGTTCACAGATTTCCAATTTTTTTTTCGGAAAATTGCTAGAATTTTCTTTTCTTTTCCTTTTTTTCCATTAATTCTTATTTTATTACATTAATACATTTTTTGATGACGTAACAATTATAAAACTAAATAAGTAATTATGGAGGCTTTCACTTTATGGTACATTTTGATAATTCAAAATAAATAAAAAAATTAATTTTGTTAGTATTATACTTCTATAATTAAAGAAGTGATGCCAACAAAATTAATTGTTTTATTTATTTTAAATTATAAAACTAATTTGTATTTGTCTTCATGGCTATCGACTTTCAGCCTTCTTATTTTGTTTTATCAGAAGTGTCAACAATTTTTGTAACTTCATCTTTATAATTGGCTATACTTTAAATGCACAAACGAAATTATTTCATTTATTTTCGTTACGAAGCCTTAAATTATTTATAGTAGCGTACATTGTAAAATTTTTGAAATATTGTTTGATCAAAAAGAGTCTTTTTGAAGAATAGTTATCAACATCAACACAAGCTCCCCCAAGTATATGCTTTTAAATAATGTATTTTCTAATTACGTAACCGCAATATTTTAAAATAATAACAAAATTACTAATTTATAGCCTTAGTGAAAAATTGAAGATTTTGGTTTATACGCTATATAAAGGGTATCTAGTTAATGTATGGAAATGGTTTAACCATGAATTCCTGGGATTAACACAACTTATCTTTATCCAAAAATTTACGGTTAACCCGGAATTAGTCTATAATGTTCCAAAAAATGTTATTAATTAATCATTAACAAAAATTTGTAAACAAAAGATTATTTACTTACAAATAGCAACGAAATTTAATTGTTAAACATATATAAAGAAGTAGAAGCTTCTTACACTAGAAATTTAAAATATTTTAAATAGTAAAATAATATATCAAAACATACGTTTCTTTAGTTAATTATACATGAACATATATTTATTTAATGAGTTAAAAATTCAGTTTGATTGAAGATAATACTGCTTTCATACATTTATCAAGTGTTTATTATCTTAGGGGATAATTAACGAGAAAAATTGTTTAAAATTTAATATTTTAAATAAATTCTTGAATGTTGTCGGCATTAACTTGGTGGTACATTTTGACTAAAATTATATAAAACACTTTTAACTTTGTATTACCATAATAGTTATTTATTGACTGTGACTATAATTTAGATCATAAACTGATCATTATTAAACATACAGTTATGTTTAATTTAAATAAATGTATATATAAACTGCGATCAATATTATATTTTCTCCAATTAAAAACAAGTCGGCATATCTTATCATTTGCAAAATAGGGAGTACGTTGTTAGTGACACCCTGTACAATGGTGGTGCGAGCGGGCGTCATCATCGACCGCTCCAGCCGTCCAAATGAATGCTGAATGTTACGCTTCTGCTACCTTTTTGTATACCTCACCATGTTTATTATTATTATTATCTGCTTCAGCCTATTCGACTTAATTGGTTATTTCTCACACGTGCCATCATTGAGTACATGATTTTAGATGCGAGCCCCAATTAGAATATCACGAAATCGGACCATCGAAGCTGGCGACCATAAATGATTACGATGTGAAAACGCTTAAGAGTAAAAAGTAAAATTTAATCTTCTATAAAAAAATCGTCCAATAAAAACATTCCCTGCTAATTAAAAAAGCTAGTAAAATAGTTATATGTTAACGTCAAAGATATTATTAAAATGTATTTTATCTATCTATGCACGAATGCCAATTTTTTCATAGCCTATGATATTCCATCATCTTGATCAGAAGAGTGTTAAAATTATTACCAGAAAATTATTAGGAAGCTTCTTCTTACATTTTATAATAAGTTATATCTAGATGGTCAGAATGCATAGATATAAGGACACTTACAACCGTACTAATAGTCAGAGATTAATTCTCAAATTGTAGAATCCTAGATTCATTGTCAGATTTAGTAACTTTCTTAGTAACATTTGAATATCACTAGTTTTACTTTGGTGTCAAGAAACAGCTGACGGTATTGTCCATATATTCCGTGATTGTCAGTAAAGTAACACGTAAAATGTTTGTTTGCAAAGTTAGTTTGTGTGATAAGGGACAAGAAATAAGCATTTTTTTTTAAATTTAATCAAGATTAAAGTAAGTACAGTCGATAATTATTTTCAATGAAAATTGTAGAATTATTTTCATTTAATGTTTTTGCAAACAAAGTTTTCACGTGCTCCTCAACTGACAATCACGGGTTATATTGACAATACCATCAGTTGTTCCGTGATACCAACATAAAACCAGTGAGATTTAAATGTAACTCGAAAAATACGATAATTAATCTAGGATTCAACAATCCGAGAATTAATCTCGGTCTATTAGTACCGCTGTTAAAGGACTAGAGTTCGTAATATATGAAAAATATGCAAAAACTTAAGTCACAAAATCAGTAACTAACTAAAATCTTATTTTTGAATAAAATATTTCATACATATAACTTTAATGCATTAACAATTACAAAAATTGAAATATTTATTATTTTTGGAATTTCTCTTGTTGTTTCCAATAATGACTCACTAAAATAAAATGTATTTTTATCTTCTCGTTAGTTTTGAGGATTTACAACAAAAAATATTTTTATTCTATTGAAGAAGAAAAGATGTTTATTTAAGTCTTATTTTAATTACAACTTAATTCTATTTCCCCGTTATTCTGAATTTCCAAGATTTTGATTATGTAGAATATATTTTGAAATCTCTACTTGAAATGAATGTTTCTATTTCCAATATCTTTTTTATCAATTATTGAATATAAAATAAGTTACACTCTACCGAACTTATTCACGTTAATTTATCATGAAGAAATATACCGATTAATCTAACTTTTATTATTTTACATAAACTAGACTCTTTCTAATAGCTAGCTATCTGTTATTCGTTTTTTCAATCGTTTTTCAGATTATATGAACGTTAAAACATTGATCATCATTCATCAATTTCTACCATAAAATTATTAATTAAAGATTTTTCAGAAAAAGTTTAACTCTGTGCTTCTAAATTTAAATTATGAAATGTTTTATTTTAAATCTAATTTTTTATTTCTTTTACTTTAATTATCTAAAAGTATATCTAAGTGCACATAGTTTTATTTTTAATTAATTAGAAAAGTTAGGTTAGGTTTTTACTAATAAATACACCAAATTGGACAACAATTTTTAATTAGTATTAATAATTTTTCTGTGTGTTTATTATCTGGCTATAATTTATATGTACTCATCTCTGGGTGATTTTTTTCAATATTTTGTACGTTTAGAACATTCAACCAAATCGATCCATCTCTTTTGATTGTTTCTATTTATGTGTAATAGATAATAGATAAAAATGTATTTTTAGATTTTCAAAGGTTTTGTGTCTTTTATTATGTAACAATTGTTTCATCGCACAAGTAGTTTCTTAAAGTCTGAAGAAGCTAACTTTAAGAATCCAAATCACATATTTATTAATCTTTGTTTAGCTCAATGGTTTTAATCATTAAATAATTAATCCAACTATTTACGTATTCATTTACATTAACCATTGGTTTTGATTTTACCTGTTTCAAATTGTAAAACTAATAAAACCATGTGCCTTTGAGTTGCCTTTTCTATAGATTATGGAGACGATAAACGACCTTAAGATTCGTAGTTTATACTTACGTTAGTGACTTCTTATACAACTTTCTAATTTTGTTTTAGGGAGAGGTAATTTTTGTAAAAGAAAATTGCAAGACCATTGATGATTTGAATGTTCTTACTTTATGAATTGCTTTATTACATCTTTCTTCTCCTCTACCTCTCCCACCCTAATGTCATCACAATCTTTACGCCAGCCCCGTCCTCTCGCATCCACTCCTCTATCCGTCTACTTCCATGCATCCATTCCTCCCGTATCTCCTTACAATCCTCCGCTCCCCTCTCAATACACCCTTGACGCTCCTGCTTTTCCACTTCTTCCCATTTTACCTTCATCCACGCTGCCACATTCACCCCTTTTGCTTTTAATCAAGGAAAATTTATTTTGAAGTTATTTTTCTTTCAAAATATTATATTAGAGTTTATTATTGCCACTGCTTCTTCGAATTGTTATTATTTAATAATAAACATATTATAAGTTTATCTAAATAGATCGTGCTGTTTAAGTAGCAACACAGAATCTTTAAGAAATATAGTTTTCCATCACCTAACCCAAGTCTTTAAAAAAAATATATAATTTTTGTTCAATTGGTTGTATTATTCTTCATGATGCAAAATTATTTCTAAGTTCAATTAATCAATTAATACTTTTCTATTTATATATTTGTTTTTTTTAAGTCTTAAAATATAAAATCATGCTGTTTACGTAACAAACTTGAATCTTTGAAAAAAGAGTTATACATAATCATTGCCAACAATTAATTTCGCACCATTTTAGTCAACTCATCATCATATAGCCACTGATTGCCATAACTTACTTACAGGCATAAAGTTGCTACTACTAGTAGAGCAAGATGTTCAGTTACTCCATCGACAAGTTCCGAGTTTTTGAGAATTATACACTCAAAGCATTTCCGTACTATTTAATATGAAATAATTTATTATATTTTCACTTTTGTTTAATGACACCAATTGTACAGTTAGAATGCTATGCTTTTTTGTCGACAGTATAGAGTTGATATTAATTAATATTCTATATTCTTGGACAACAACGGAATTTTCTCTCATAAAAATCAAAACTCAAAAGCTCCTTTTACTTGTTAATCCTCATTAATACTTTAAGCTTTCTTCCTAAAAAATGACCATTATTATTATTTTTTTAAGTTTTATCTTACTTACATTGTAGCCTATTTTGTGAACAATTTAAATTTAGCTCATCAGCTATTAGTAACAAGAAGTTCTTATATATAGAACATATTGACCTATATCCATCTGTATACTCTTTGGAATTAGTATTTATCCTATAGAACATATTGTATACTCATCGTTTTAAGACTGTGTAAATAATTATTTCTTAAAACATATCCCTAAAATATTGCTTTATCAGTATCTATTAGAGGAACCTTGCCTTCCAATCCAAAAACTCGGGTTAACGAGAAATATGTGTTTCTTCAAATTCTTGGATAATATTTAGATATTCCGTAATAGGCAGCACAAAAATTAAAGCATTATAGGAACACTCTAAAATGTGCCATTTATTATATTAATTGTTATAATTTCTTTCATAGAAATTATCTTAGGTAGGTTATTTGTTTGTAAGCACTTACAATGATAGATTGCTATTATCAATAAAAGCTTGCTTCGTTTTGAAATTTTGAAAGCACTTGACCTTTTAAATTCGGATGACCAAACAGACCTAAGTTTTTCAATTCCAATATACTATTTTCCAATATTTGAAGAATAAAATTCATGCCTTTTAAAGGTACAAATCAATGGTATAAAAATATCTACATTTGAAAGAGCATATGACCTAATAATATTAAAAGATAATTCATGTTACGCTTTTGTTACAGCCGTACTAATAGACCGAGATTAATTCTCGGATTGTAGAATCCTAGATTAATTGAAGTATTTTTTTAGTTACATTTAAATATCACTGGTTTTATGTTGGTATCACGGATCAACTGATGGTTTTATCAATATAATTAGTGATTGTCAGTTGAGAAGCACGTGCACTTTGTTTGCAAAAACATTAAAGGAAAATAATTCTACAATACAAAATAATTATCGACTGGACTTACTTTAATCTTGATTAAATAAAAAACATGTTTATTCCTTGTCCCTTATCACACAAACTAACTTTGCAAACAAATATTTCACGTTCTTCTTTACTGACAATCACGGAATATTGACAATACCGTCAGCTGTTCCGTGACACCAACGTAAAACCAGTGATATTCAAATGTTACTAAAAAAGTTCCTAAATCTGACAATGAATCTAGGATTCTACAATCCGAGAATTAATCTCTGACTATTAGTACGGTTGTTAAGGAATTATATAAAAATATTTCATATATCTCTTATCCAAATAAATGAAAAAAAAACGAATTATCTAGAAAATCAACGTTTCTAAATTAATTGTAATTTGAAGAGGAAAATTTTATGAAGTTACAGGTTTGGGTTGGTAAATCATTAGGGAAATTCACTTAAACTACTAGATGAGTGCTCAAAGTTTATATATTTATATATACAGGGTGACTGACGAAAAACCTTTGGTGCTGTATCTCGCTTATTTTTGATCCGATTTGAATAAATAAAACATCAAATTAAATGATTTTTAAAAGACTTTAATATGAACTGTACTGATATTTTTTCTTGCATCCAGTTTTTGACAAAAGGCGATCAACTTTTTTTTTTCAAATTGCACTGTATATATATTTTCTACTGATCCGCAAGGAGATTTTTTTCTGAATCTAAATTTGTAAACGATTTTATCCATTCATCAAACCAAAGTCGAGAAATTGAGGATTAAAAAAAATTAAAAATCAAATACCCATAGTAAACAATATACAGAGCCTATTCCAAATGTCAAAAGTGACAGTGTCAGTCATTGGTACAATACTGCAATGATTTTTAATAATTTCGTAATAAAAATGTTGCAAGATTTCAAAAAGTGAAAAACGATTTCTGTAGAAGCACAAAATTCTAGTACAGTGTTTGAAATATTGCAACATTTTAATTATGAAATAATTAAAAATCGTTGCAGTAATGTATCAATGGCTGTCACTGTCACTTTTGACATTTAAAATAGGGTCTGTATATTGTTTACAATGGATACTTGACTTTTTATTTATTTTTTTAATCCTCAGTTTCTCGACTTAAGTTTGATGTATGGATAAATTTGTCTACAATTTTATATTCAGAAAAAAAATCTCCTTGCGAATCAATAAAAATATATATACAGTGCAATTTAAAAAAAAATGTTGATCGTATTTTGTCAAAAACTGGGTACGAGAAAAAAATAACAGTTCAGATCCTATTAAAGTCTTTTAAAAATGGTTTAATTTGATGTTTTATTTATTAAAATCGGATAAAAAATAAGCGAGATACAGCACCAAAGGTTTTTCGTCAGTCACCCTGTATATATATATATATAAAATCAAACACCCTTTTACCCTTTCGGGTGTTGGGTGAAGTCCATAAAATACAAATTTTCATTGTCCGTGTATAAATTTCTCCCATTCCTTTTTGTTCCTGGCTCGATTTTTTGCCTCCGTTATCGGAATCCCCTTTTCTTCTATTATCTTCTTCTATCCTTCTTCTTCATCGTCCTGTTCTTCATCGTCCGTGTTTGCCATACCCTCTTCGTAATTCTGTTGTCATCCATCCTTACTGTGTCCCCACCAACTCATTTGCCTCCTTTCTATAAATGTTAACATTGCTTCCATTTCCAGTTCTTCTCTAATTTTTGTATTTTGTATCTTGTTTTTATGAGTATATCAATTTAATACCCAAAGCGGCCATGTCTGAATACGTACATGAATTTATAATTCATACAAATTATTCATTTAATTAAAATTCTAGGTTACTGAGGTGCCTGGCGTAAATTTACATTGAAGTTCAAAAGAAAATCTCTCTTTTCTTCAAACATTTCTAGATTCTTTCCCTTAAGCATTTTATTTGATATTAAAAGTTACCTAAAATATATTTAACCTTAAAAAAACAGAATTAAGGCAGCATAGTGATTTATTCGAAGTTCTTCAAAACAAATCTCAGCCGATAAGCTTGTTTGTGATTTATATATTTAAATTAAACCCCCCGCCCCCCCCCAAGCCTAAAATGCTAGGGTTTGTAGCGTTTTAAACTTGTTCAAAAGCAACCCTTTCTAGGAATTCTTACAATTTCTGTTCCCAGTACAGAATTCTAAGGTTATATCTAAGCATGCTGTTTAATTTTTAGGAAAGTCATCCCAAAACTGTGCATCGGAGTTTTAGTATGAAACTCCCCTAATTGAATGTTTTTTGTGCCAAATCTCGGAAGAAAGTTTATGTTTGGAAAAGCAACTGTAACTGGTACTTCCTATCTTAATGCTTTACATCATCTTCTTAATTATATTATTTGCATTCATCGTAATGTATATTATTACATTTTTATTATAAAGTTTTATTAGGATTTTTTTTCTAGAATTTACCTTTATTTATTACTTCGCCATTTTCTGACCATATTTATTTTGGAATATCTGAACTCCTTTCATAAGTTGTTGCATTTCCTAGTTGGTTATCGAATAAAATAAAACACTTAATTGAACTATTGTTTCTTGCCAACAACATCAACAGATTTAGATATTTTTTTGATTTTATCAGCATAATCCAATTGAAGACAGACTTTTTTATGTTGAGGAAATCCATCACGTACTTCCTTATAGTAGGGTACTTAGTTTCGGGCTACTACCGACCAAAATTACTTCTCTGCGATCGTCGTTATTTCTAGTTCAGGACTAAAGGTCTTTTTTAGTCAGAAGATTTTTGGGAATTCGGTAATCCTCGAAAATCTCAACTTTGATAAATATCTGTTAGTGTATATTAAGAAAACCTATTCTTTAATCTTACGCAATTTAAGGATTTAATAATTATATGCTATTAAATATAAACAATTAAGATTAAAGAATAACTTTTTTATTTATTTGTGTTGTTATCATGTCTGTATGTTTAAATAATACGTTTAGAATATATGCCTTACATTCAATTAATCTATCTGTAACGTATTGACTTCGAATAACTTTAAAATCAACAACCTTATATATATATATATATATATATATATATATATATATATATATATATATATAAATTTATCATTACATCGTAATCATTTATGGTCGCCCTTTAAAAAGTCGTCCGAATTCGACCGCTACTTCTTTAGTTGACTAGTTAAGTGCCTACAGTTTATTGGATCAAGTAACAGGTGATTGATGATGAAAACATGGCCGACGGAAACGCTCGTTCGACGTACGCCGAAAGTTTAAATTCAGCTGACTTATTAATCGCACTTGGAAACGGGCCGAGACCGCCTACCGAGTTATAATTGTCTAACTTCGGCCGTTACGTTGCACAGCTTAATTTTTAATTAACACACTGAAATATTACGTCCGGCGTTATACATCTATCGATTTTACGAGCACATATCACAAAGCTGACGATATATAGTCATAGTTAATTTTATATGAAGCTGGATTTACTATAGCCATAACTTTAATATATAATACATAAATTATACTTATGGCGTTAAATTTTATCCATTTTCTATTAACGAACGTTATTATCTATGTTAAACGTTATGGTATCAAGAATATGTGCAATGTCTATATTTATAGTATATATCCGATAACCAATGACAAATACAGTTAGGTAGCTCAATTAGGTAAGATTTAGACAATAAAAAATGTATTAAAGTCCTTTACGTTGTAGAAAATTAATTAATAATTAGACATTTGTGTATATCTTAAACTATATTTGCATATTAATATAATAATTAATTTCTCATTACTTGCTCTATTTATAACAACTTTAGGCTGGTCATATTGATTTGTTTTCATAAATAAGTTACAATTTTCTATAAAAACTTAGAAATTCTTAACAAACTATATGTAGTGCATTAATAGCGTCTATTAAATTACAAACAGCAAATGGTTTAGACCGACTGATATTTGCATACGTAAAACTAGACAATCCCAAACGCTGAATCCATTTGCGTTTGTTTCCTACATACGTATTTGTCGATAAATAAACAAACGCCTGTTGTGTGCACTAGATAACGGAGTAAATACGAACGAACCCATCTATCTATCCATAACGTGTGTACTATGCGCGCCGTATTTTGAATTACAGAAATTGACGTCGTCGACAGGATGTGACAAATAAAGTAAGCTTTGGTATTGATTTATACCGAACACGGCATTTTCGCCTGTTACATGTTGGTCCAATAAACGTCCATCGCAATCATCGATTCATTTATATATTTATACAGTACAGAGACACATAATTAAAATTGGGACAATTTCCGAAATGAATTATTCACGTGCCAAAAAGTTGCGCCTATTTTAATTAACGTTCTACATAGTTTTATTGAAAATAAATTGAAAATATGATAAGTTTGAATGCAATTATGAAGTTTTGTGCGTATATATAAATTAACTACTAATTATTTCTCTGAAAATAATAATTAATTTTAAATTGCAATTAAATATTTTCCGGTTGTTCGATGTAATTATCAAATATTAAACTTATTATATTGTACAACACAAATCCTTAATGAAGTGGTTATATGTTTAGTAATTATGTGTATCATATAATAAAAGAAGAATTTAATAATTATTTAAAATTATTTTTTATGAGAGGAAGAAAAATCCATTATTGACACCCTTATTGTAGGGTAGTATGGGACTCTTATGGACTAAAACCACTCCCCTGTAATTGCCGTTATGACTAGTCCAAGGCCGTAGATTATTTCGAATAAAAACTCGAGGGAAATAAATGATCATAGTTTTGTAAGTACTCACGTGTCCCAAATTGTGGGTTCGAATTCCCATCGGGTGGTAAATTTTTCCGAGAGGAAAAAAATTATTATGTGGGTCCATGGATGTCATGTGATATACAATTATATGATTAATCAATAAAATTTGACCTAAGTAGCTGAAGACAATTCACTTCATCATCGTAACCTACAAAGCTACTTAACATCCTTCTTAAAAACATTATATATACAGGGTGGGCCACGAATAACGACCATTAAAAGTTTACGGGGTTCCTGCAAGAGGAAAAATCTGAAAAAATTCAACATTGTACGGTTGATTGCGATCTCCTCATGGAAAATATTTATGACTTTCTATCACTTCCGGTTGTACCGGAAATGGCTACCAACTTCGTTATTTTAAATGGAACATACTGTATATTATTTTATTTTTAAATTCCTTGTTCGATTGCCTACCTCTCCATATCGGTTTATGTCCACTTAACTTTTACAGTTTTTGATTTAAACATTTATTTGTCAAATATTCACCTCAAATAGGCGTTTAGAAAAATTTTATTTTTTTACGAACGAATCAATTTTCTCTCATGAAGGTATTTTCAATAGAAAAAACAATCACATGTGTGTCAATTGAAAATCCACATATATCTTTGAGGTCGTATAAAAAATAAAGTTAATGCAAATGCCGACAATACCCGAGAATAATTGGAAGAAAGGGTGCGAGCTGCATTCGCGGAATCTTAATTCAGAAAAAAATAGGCGAGCAACATAAGAGGGTGACGCAACACGTGCTGCATAGTGTTTAGATGTTAATGGTTATCATTTTGAACAATTGTTATAATTTTTTTTCTGACAACATTTTTCAGTTCCTGCATTTAATTACTTATTTAAAAATTATTTTATTCGAGTCTTCTTGCTTCAGTTTTATTTGTAAGTTGTAAATGGGGATAACTAATCATTTTAATAATATTCGGACGAATTTTTCCTAATTCGATTCAATAAATATTGACAGAAGCCTACTATAGTGCATGTGTGAATATAAGAGGAATTATTGAAATTTGAGAGGAAATAAATTTCGAAATAACTTAAAAACTACTGGCTCTAGATATAGTGATGTATAATACTTTTTTGTAGCAAATTGTCTTGCGAATCACCCTATAAGATAAAATATTGGTCATTCCATTTGAAAAAAATTGAAATATGATGTTTTTAAGTAGGCGCTGAAATATTGATATTTTTGAAATACCAAC